>JAWPHD010000099.1:0-663260 GCA_037043455.1 Cyrtodaria siliqua
CATTTAAAAGAATGCAAGTTTGGATTTAAATAAATGTCTCCCTGGTTGTATTAAAATGACTATATTTGAGCAAATAATGGTACTCGTCGGCGATTTTCGGGGTGGCTAGTGCATACATGACATGTGCGATTTTGAACCAGGGTACCATCCCATCTGCCAGTTTCGATTTGCGGTTCTAAAATTGAAAAGGATTTTGCAAAGAGAAATTGGTAAAATTTTGAAGTAGTTTTCGAGTTCTAGGCTTTCTTTAAAAATGCTATATGATAACCCTTTGTTAGATAGCGTTAACTGGTGATTCCAGTCTTGTTTGTATTGATCAATAAGTATCTGTTTAATGTTTTATATTGTATTGTGGATTGATGCTGATACAGGTCATTTCTCCCTGTAGCGTTTAGGCTGCGTTGTATATGTACAATATTTTTGTATTCATGGTTTTGATTGTTTTACATGAGTTGGTAGATCATGTGGGAGTATTTACTTTATTTACCTGTAATTCTTTTATTCCAAAAGCCTAGCATGCGGCTTTTAATGATTATGGAAATGGGATATCGTCCTAACTCGCCGTATAGCATATAAAGTGGAGTCTTTTTCCTAGATTTTGTTATTTTCCTGAGGAAATCTTTATGCACTTTTTCTATAATATCAAGGTTTTCATAGCCCCATATCTCCGATCCATAAGTTAAGATGGGGACAATAGTATGATCAAATAGTTTTAAAGTTAGATCGATTGGTAAATCAAGATTGTTGACTCTCATATACAAAAGATGTAGTGCTTTAGTTGCTTGCTCTACAACATGCTTTCTGGCTGACAAAAAAGATCCATTGCTATTGAGAAGGGTTCCAGGATATTTGTACTTGTTAGTAATTTCAATTTGTATACCGCCTATATCGAAAGAGTAACGGGTTGTGTTTATGGCTTCAAATATGACAATTTGAGTTTTGGGTGTATTTACCTTTAACTTCCATAAATAACAGTAATCATGAAAGGCAGTTAGGCTATTTTGAAAATCTACTGGGGACTCGGATAAGATTATTGTGTCATCTGCATATAATAACACGAGCAGTTTGATAAACGAACACTATCAGAGTATCAAACATGTTATCCTGTAAATATTCCACAATCTTTGGACGGGACCAAATTTGACCCCAGTGTCACCATTTGAACAAACTTGGTAGAGGACCATAAGCTTATAGCAAATGCAAACTATTAAACCTCTGGCTCTTGCAGTTTCAGAGAAGAAGATTTTTTAAAAGATTTTCTCTATACAAGTCTATGGAAAACATGTGAACCCTAGGGCGGAGCCAAATGTGACCCCAGGGTCACCATTTAAACAAACTTGGTAAAGGAACACAAGCTTATAGTAATTGCAAAATATTAAACCTTTTTTTTTAAACGGTGACGCCTGGGACGGGGCCAAATTTGACCCCAGGGTCACCATTTGAACAAACTTTGGTAGAAGACCATTAGCTGATGCTACTTGTAATATATGCGAGCTCTGTGCCTTATGGTTTCAGAAAAGAAGATTTTTTAAAACGTCAATGTAAAATTTTAATGTAAATTAACAAAGTGTAAAAAGTAGGCCAAGGTCATTTATAATGACCTGATTTGGGTAGGAACATATTACTGTCGTATAGATGTAAGTGTGTATGAAGTTTAAAAGCTGTACTGCTTAATAAAAAACTTGAATGTAAAACTTGAATGTAAATTAACAAAGTGCCAAAGGTAGGTCAAGGTAATTCATATTGACCCACTTTTCATTGGAACATAACGCTGTAATGTAGTTATCAATATTTGTAAAGTTTGAAAGCTCTAAGGCCTCTGGTGTTGGAGAAACGGACTTGACAAAAAACGTTGATGTAATAAACTTGAATGAAAAACTTTGATGTAAATTAACAAAGTGTAAAAAGTAGGTCAAGGTCATTTATATTGACCTGATTTGGGTAGGAACATATTGCTGTCATATAGATGTAAGCGTGTATGAAACTTAAAAGTTGTACTGCTTCTGGTATCAGAGTAATGGACATAATAAAAAATTGAATGTTAAAGTTGAATGTAAAAATTAACAAAGTGTAAAAAGTAGTTCAAGGTCATTTATATTGACCTGATTCGGGTAGGAACATATTGCTGTCATACAGATGTAAGTGTGTATAAAGTTTGGAAACTGTATGGCTTTTGGTATCTGAGAAACAGTTAATAAAAATCTTTAATGTAAAACTTCAATAGACAATAGACAATATGTTATTCCGAGTAATTTAGGCCTCTGGCCCATAATACAAATAACGTATTGCATATTATACAACTATGAAGCAATGTGACAAAAGTAGATAAAGAGACAAACACATATAGTAACAAACATTGAAATATATAGTACAGTGGAACGAAAATGACTATTTCTGAATATAATTTTAACAACCTTGTGTTGCAAAAAGTAGAACAAAAAGTACAACTATTGACAAATATACCAAATTGAGTTTCTATTCTTGTACCAATGTTGTGAGCTTGGAAAAATGTTTTCTTTTATTAAACATTGCATACACATATTTCGAAAGTTGCGTTAACTTATAAGGATTTGTTGTACTCATTACATTATAGGAAACATAAATACTATTAAAGTTATCGCCTATGACTTCGAAAAGGTATTGATTGCGTAAGTTCGTATAATACGAACATTTCATAACAACATGCATTTCGTCTTCTATTTCGTGAGACTTACATAAGACACATATTCTATGTTCATATGGGATATTATTGTGTCTGCCCGTTTCATCAAAAAGAGAATGTGCTGAACATTTAAGTTTAGACAGTGCAATTTTGATTTTCAATGGTATGTTTAATGTTAGATACCTTTCAACATCTAAATGTGTTTTAAAATGTTGCTTTGCTTGACTGGTTTAAGTCGCCACGCCAAACTAAAACGTAAAACTTCAATATAAATTAACAATTCAAGATAATTCATATTGACCCACTTTTTTTGGTAACATATCGCTGTCTTGTGGTTATCAGCATTTGTAAAGTTTGAAAGCTCTAAGGCATCTGATATTGGAGAAATGGACTTAAAAAAAACGTTGATGTAAAAAACTTGAATGAAAAGATTTGATGTAAATTATCAAAGTGTAAAAAGTAAGTCAAGGTCATTTATATTGACCTGATTCGGGTAGGAACATATTGCTGCCATATAGATGTAAGTGTGTGTGAAGTTTGAAAAGTGTCCGGCTTTTGGTATCTGAGAAATTGACTTAATAAAAAACTTGATTATAAAAACGGGACGTACGGATGACGTGACGTACGTCCGGACGGACAAGGGTAACACTATAAGCCCGCACCACTTTCGTGGCGGGGCATTAACACTGATTTCAATACTAAATTGTATACATAAAGCGGTTTTTACTCTTAGCCCGCTACATATATATAATGGACTGTTCTTTCTTTGAATTAAGACCATTCCATTTAAGTGACAAAGGGTTGTTTTGGGAAAATGACTGATCAACAGCCGGACATTGTAAACCCTGATCAGCCTGCAGTCTGTTCCGGGTTTACAATGGACGCAATGGCTATTTTAGTCGTGCTTAGCGGGTTAAAGGTTAATAGCGCACTTCAAAATGAATCCAGCAGGAATTAGAACTCACAGTATAAATCTAATTTTACACCAAAGCATGCAATATGTTACCTTGATATCCTTTGTTGCTATCAATTAAAATCTCAAATAATCCTGTCAATTTTTTTTTTTAAAGAAACAAAATCAATGTTCATAATCAATACACAAATAAAATGCATACATATGTTATTTACTTACCTGGGCATGGTACTTGATTGGTCACTACCTGTAAACATTATATTTATAGAGTATACTACTCACAATATTAAATTTCAAGACAGGTGATTTAAACAGAAGTTGCATAAAACAGCTTTATACATAATTGTTTACATTTTAATGGCTGGCACAACCTAGACAATAATATCAAGGTAATATATTTCAAGTTATTTACCAAAACATTTCTGATATCGAAGAGTTCTTATTCCTGCAAGGTTCACTATATATTGCATTGTTTAAACACATCCTCATTAAGATTTGTTTTTAGTATTGTAGCATTTATATGATTTTTATGATAATTATGTGATGTACTATAACAGTATTATAATATTGTTTGAATGAATGAATGAATGAAAGTCTTTATTTACAGAGGGTAACCCAATTAGTATAAACTAATCTTCCTTGGGGCCCTCTAAAGCAATATTTACATACATACAAATACATAATTATATAGCAATATAACAATCAGCATAACAAATTCAAAGTTAGCATTATTCGTAAACATGATCAACATGATAACAATGTTACACAACAACATAATACATACATATGGCGGCAGAGGTTTAACTTACAGACTTACATATGGCCATATTTACAATTTTAGCTTTATGACTGTTGATTCGAATTTATCCACTTAGTATAATTTACTGTGAAACTTTTAAAACTTTCGCTCTGTCTTATTTCATTTGGAATGTTATTCCATACTTATACCCCAGAGTAAGACATACTCCCTTTAAAAAGTTCTATATTTGGTTTGGGTATTAAAAAATCCGATTTATTTGAAGAACGTAAATGATTTGGACGCCTGACATTGTAATTGAACATATTTTGAATATATGACGGGACTGCATTTTGCGATACCCTGTACATAAATTTGGCTTTATGAAGTGAAACCCTCTGTTCAATATTAAGAGAATTAATTATATTTAAAGCCTCGCTTAAAGTGGTATATTGTTCACCTAGAATGATACGACATGCTCTTCGTTGTAATCGCACTAAAACCTGGATATTTGATTGTTTTGTACTACCCCAAATGATACTACAATAGTCAAGATGTGGTTGGACATAGGCTTTGTAAAACATTATTCTATAATTAACAGGAATAAATACTTTAATTCTTGATAATAGCCACAAATTACTAGATATTTTCTTCCTAAGAAATTTTATATGCGTATCCCATTTAAGGTTTTCATTTATATATATGCCAAGAATTTTATCACCTGTTGTGATTTCCAGATTTAAGTCTTTATATTTCAAATTTAGAGGTTGATTAACTAATCTTGTCCGTTTCTGGGGTGTCGTTATCAATATTACTTTTGTTTTTGAAGCATTTAATACCATACCATTGTTTAGACACCATGTACTGACGTTATTCAAAGCAGCTTGTAAATTCATTTCAACTTCAAATTTAGATTTATTTATGTCATATATTGTAGTATCATCTGCATACATATCAACGTTTGAAACATTATCCTGTACATACATAGGCAAGTCATTTATGAATAAAATAAATAAAAGAGGCCCTAGAATAGACCCTTGCGGGACCCCGCATGTCGTAATTTGCTTATCAGAGAGAACACCGTTTAAGTTCACCGCTTGAGTTCTATTTGTAAGATAAGACTTGAACCATTTAATAGTATTATCACCACATTTGTAAATTTGGAATTTTTTTAATAGTATTTCGTGGGAACATAAATCGAATGCTTTAGAAAAATCTAACATAACAACGCCTACAAATTCTCCATCATTTAAAGCTGTTAACCATTTATCTATCATACATACTAATGCTGTTTCGCAGCTATGTTTTTTTCTAAACCCACTTTGGGATTTACATAATAATTTATAATGATTAAGGTAATTAACAAATGAATCATGCACATGTTTTTCAATCAATTTTGAAAGAGTAGGTAAAATTGATATTGGCCTATAGTTATTTACATCATCTGATGAACCTTTTTTAAATAAAGGATTAACTTTTGCGCATTTCCATTCATCTGGGAAAACACCTTGTTTTATACTACAATTTATAACATACGTAAGACTATTTGATATAACATCGGCTGATAATTTTAAAAGTTTTGGCCCTATTTGGTCAAGTCCTGTAGCTTTGGATACATCTAAATTATTTAACATTTTACGCGTTTGGGATTCCGTAATCAGAGGAATGTGAAAATACATATGATCAGGAACTTTTGTTTTTACAAAATCATTTACTTTATCAAAATTTGAAGTTGGAATAAGTTCTTTTAAGTTAGCGGCTACGTTTACAAAAAAGTTATTAAAAGTATTTGCAATATCTTGGTTATCAGTAATATCTATTCCATCTTTGTGAATGCTTTTTATTAAATTACAGTTGTTTGTCTTTTTTGTAGACGCACCATGTTCTTTAAATATTTTCCAAACTGTTTTAGGGTCTGATTTTCCTTCCTCTATTTTTCTTTCATAAGATTCGCTTGTTTCAGCCAAAGGTTTTTCGGACCTTTAAGACAAAATTTAAATAGGACATAAGATGTATATCAGTGAAACAGACATTTTAAGTGGTAAATAAAAATCTCTGACTTTTCAAAATCGGTTCAGAAATAAAAATTCCACATGCAAAAATTGTTTTTGATAGGGCGTTTTCAACGCAAAATTCTGCTGCATCAAAAATTTGAAAAATATTTTTATATGAAATTTGGATAAATGTAAATTAAGACACCCTGAAATTTTTATCACAAAATATTAGGGCAAACTGAAGTTATTTGATATTTTATTCCATAATTTGTTGCTGCCCCAGCAACAAGGAATTTACCTGGAAAAAGACCCATCAAAAAATAATTTTGGCTGTAAAATATTTATTTCTCAACCGATTGTAGAAAATAAGGTATTTTTATTTACCTCTAAAAATTCCAGTTCTAATATGATGTTATTAATTAAGTGGTTTCATATTGGCCCAGATATTGGTCCAAGGACGAAGGCCGCGGGCCAATATGACAGTCCGAGGACCAATAACTCGACAATATGAAAACACTTAATTAATGACAATTTTATTAATTAATAGCCACTACAGTATAATTTGTTTTTAATCAAATTATTTTGACATACTTTGCGTTTATTTATAGTAGCGTTAATTACAAATATTATACCTCATTTGCACATTTCACTCTTTGTTTAATGTGACGTCATCCGGTCCATAAAGTTACATATTGACCGGGCGCCCGGTCCGATAGCTATATTAACGGACGTGTGAAAAAAACGAAGTCAACTTAAATCATAAAACGTATTGATTGAATTAATGGTCAGATTCGGTATAATATAACAAATAATGTAACATTCTAGGTCTGACTGCCCAGTCCATAAACTTGCATATGGACCTCAGCACCATACATTATCTGTTAATTATATGTCAAAAAGCGAGCGCGAAAAGCATTACTTAACGTGAATGACGTCACTTAAATCTCGTATTGGCGAGTTTCTTCATATTGGCCTTGTTTTTTCATATTGACCGACTTCCGGTTCATATTGGCCGAGTTTGCGTCGTATTGTGTGTAGAGTTTCTAGTCAAACAAGGGTAAAATAGTTAAGTTAATTAATAATGATATATATAAATGGCCGTATTTATAAAATTGCTCATGTTATTGCCGAAAAAACTTTGGCTGAAACAAGCGCCCCAAACAATAGTCATTTTTCAAGTTATCCTACTTTTAACTTTACTATTTTTTTTCAGAGTACATTCACCTTAAAGGCAGAATATGCTTATTAACACGTACATAAACTGAAACAGTTGACGAAGCACTCGGAAGCGTTACAACTTAAGTTAATTATATTACGCTAACAAATAAACTGAATAAAATTAAACTTTACACTCTATGCCGAATAAATATTTGTGTACTAATTACGCTGTATCTCCCACACGCTGATGAGCGTCTCCGTGGCCTAATAGTTAATGACGTTGCGTTGTAAACCTTCGCCTGCGGGTTCAAATCCCACTGTGAGCTCGACTTGTGAGGACGTGTCGATTCTTACGGATGGCGGGAGGTGTACAGTACTGGTTCTACCCAGGAAAAATGGTTGGTCTGCCGCTACCACAAAAAATCGACCGTGATATATAACCTTACATGTATTGAAAAATGACGTAAAACACCATACAAACAAACAAACAAACAAACCTACACGCTGCGCGTGACACAAGAAGTGTGCAGATCCAAATGGTTTGTTTATAGCACAGGTATACACAAGCCATATATAATATATCATTAGAACTGGAGTTTTTAGTGGTAAATAAAAAAACGTTACTTTTCAAAATCGGTTGAGAAATATTTATTTTACAGCCAAAATGCAGCAGAAAATTATGAAATCTCAGATAGCTTCAGTTTGCCCTAATATTTTACTATAAATCTTTCAGAGTGTCTTAATTTACATTTATCCAACACATTAAATCCGTTTTGGATAAAAACTCTATAAAAAAAATATTTTTTCAAAAATTTGATGCAGCAGGATTTTGCATTGAACATGACCTATCACAAACAATTTTCGCATGTGGATTTTTTTTTATTTACCACTTAAAATGTCTGTTTCACTGATATACATCTTATTTATGTCCTATTTGAATTGTGTCTTAAAGGTCCAAAAAAACTTTGGCAATAGTCCAAAAACGGTCATATATCCTATAGAAACTGTTGAATTACAGTGACGAAGAAATATTATCATGCTCTCATGATAAAAAACAATCAGGCTATATATGGCTTAAATTCTCTTCAAAACTGCATGACTAACTGCGGCCATAAGGTTCTTATTAGGCGCTAAAATAAAAAATATCTAAGTCCAAAAAGGGTCATTAAGGCAGTTAAAATTATTGAATCCAAATTACGATTAAATATGATCAATCTTCACGTGATGGCAAACAATCCATCAAAACTGAAATTGAATCTCTTCAACTTGAAACTGAAGTTCTAGCTGCGGCCACAAGGTTTTCTTATTAGGCCCTAACATGCTAAATGTCCGAAAAAAGGCCATAAGTGTGGTCAAAATTGTGGTTCAAAATGATGATTGACTATGATCAACTTCATATGATGGCAAACTATCCTACCGAACTAAAATGACTAGTTACAGCCTTATGGTTCTTATTAGGCACTAAAATTATAATCTAAGTAAAAAAGGGGTCATTACCGCGGTAAATATTGTTGAATCAAATGATGATTGAATATGATCATCTTCATATGATGGCAAACAATCCTGACAAATATGAATTGAATTCATTAAAAACTGAATGACATTAAGTTGCGGCCACGAAAGTGTTGGACGGATGACTGACGGACGGATGGACAATCACCTTATTTAGAAGTCCCTCTGCTTTTCCCGAAAAGCGGGAACACAAATCAATGCCTTCAAAGATGTGCTGTCTAGTACGGAGCCCCGCAGGTGACATGCAGAAAAAATAATTTAAAGCGTTAACAGCGTGCGTGCGAACGCTCTAGCAAAAAGCGCGCGAACGCACGCACGCTGTAGCTAGAGCGTTCGCACGCTGTAGTAAAGCGTTCGACAGAAAGATAGTGAAATAATTACAAAGATCATGGTATTGAAGAAACTAACCCGCCAATAACGGCAAACACTACAAAACCGTTAACTAAAACTATCCAGGTGTTCAGGTCACATATTGAGGCATATTTGCCGATTAAAAGTATAGATTCATTTAAGAGTTCTTAAATACTCGTGATTACATATGCGTAAAATTAATTATGAGTACTCTTAATTCGACGCTCCAGTTTTGGGGTTTATTCTGTCTGGTTAATATAGAGTTAAAGATTCTCAAAATATGTAATGTATATATAGAGGATCTTACATGAGTACTCATCCATTATTGAATTTATTAAACGGGTTGGCAAAATGATATAATGAGAGTCTTGCCTCGCATTATATAATTTTTGCTTAAGAGCCTCGCATTATATCATTTTTGCTAACGAGTTTAATAAATTCAATAATGATGAGAACGAATGTTAGATTATATTTATTACATAACTTATAACTCACACTACGTTAGAAAACGTACATTAACGTGACGTCCATGACGTCATTAACGTTATGTTATACCACTAGTGGAATATCGAAAATATTGAATGGTGTTATTACACTCCCACACCACATGTTATGTGATAAATATATATATACACGCCTTTGTCATTAATATAGCTGAGCATCCAAAAATGAGAAAAAAATATCCAATAAAAATCACAGCACACAAACTCAATGGCACCGTAGATCCGCACTGCACCACGAAGAAAGAGCAAATTAAATGTAGAATGCAACATGTGGACACATTTTCAGATTGCTTGAATATACACGCGTATTTTAAAATAAGTGTATATAAATAGAGATATAAAAAGTCAATAATTAAAAAGGAAATATGTTTTATATCGTATTATTGTAAAAAGACCTGAAATGGTGAGTGTCTTTGGTGTTGCATTTTCCAGGGTGGGTACAGGTAGTGCTTTTCTGATTGGTTGACCGTTAGAGTGAACTAAAAGCACATTGTTTTACAGTTTACTGTTTATTTGCATATTCTCAGTTTGTATACAAACAAAAACACGAGATCAAAATACACGTACACAGTCATATTTAGAAATCACATACATACGTGGCGGCTGTAAAAATCAAATATCTTCTCCTTTTTTCCGTACATTTTCATAATATACTGAAAGAAATAAGGTTAGCACATAAATAACATGGCAAATCCCATTGAGCAGATTCAAGGCTATGTGCTTCAGCCGCCATTAACAATATAATTAACATAAATAACTAGTATATGCAGGACATTATTTTTAAACGATATCTGCGAAAAAAAGTAGCAACATGGTTTAATTTACCTGCTTTACAGAATTATAATTTCGTTCTTATTTCAATATAAAGGGAGATAATTTTAACATTTTAAACTTTGGTTCGTAATTTCATTATAATGATAAGGTTAATGTCAGTTGTGTTTGCGGTTTTTATCACTCGGAAGCCAGAATGGTTATTAAATAAAGTTTAACTCTGTTCTTGATAATATTCTTATTTTTAATGTAAAATATTGTGTTTTATATAAATGGGAAATAACTCTGATATTTACTTTTGAATCACACATAAGTGAAAAACAAGAACACCTTCTGACATGCAAAGTTATCAAATGCTTCACATTATAAAATAAACATACAGTTTCTTTAAGCTAGATATGCAAAAGACCGTGCTAAACTTATTTCTTTCAGTATATAATACATAGAAGACAACACACTCTCACTAGAGTAGTATTGTAAGTAAATAAACGATTATACGAAATAAACTGAATAATCTTATAATTAAATTGAATAATTTTATAACTTATTGATAATACAGGCCATTTTTAAAAACAATCGTTCGAATTAGTCGTAGAGCTCCTAAATGTACCTCTTTAACGTAAAACGGGCAAGTGATGCGTGAATTTAGAGACCGGATTTCGTAGCTTAGCCATTGAATGGACAATCGTCATGCAGTAGTTGCACGTGCTTTAATAGCACGTAAATTTAGTTGTTTGGGCAGTTAACATTTTGGATGTATTTTCTATAGGATTTTACCGTTTAAAATTGAGGTACGTCTTTTTGTATTATGCCTCTGTTGTATTAATAGATCTCGGACATAAGAACATATATTTTCCGAGATGTTATTGTTGACTTAGCCTTTATAGAACTACAGGCATTACAAAAATCCAAAACACTAATGCAGACTTATTCCAGAAAAGTATCAAAGTACTTGATAAAAGCATTCTTAAGAAGGAGAAATTCTATTTATACACTGAAATGATATGAAAACGCAACACGGGAATTTCCGCTATATGTTGTATGTACAATATGCTGCTTTTAATCGAATGACACATGGCTACGTAAGACCTTTCCTTTTGGAAAAAATACTAAAACAACAAATAATACAGCAGATAGTATTCCTTCAAAGTTTCAATATTGACAGAGTACGCGTTTGGCTCAAGCGTGTGAGCAAACTTCGGATGCAAAATTTTGCAAACTATTTACGTTAAATACAGTACTAAACTAGCTCAGTTTTTCAAAGAGCAACTTCAACATTTATGAAGTTCTTGTTACAAGGTGTAGTGTGATTAAAACGTCTACAACATCACAGTTGTGTCCTTTCTCTAATTAACTGCAACTTTTTTTCACAAAATATTTTGGGATTTCTTTGGAATATTATGTGAAATTAAGTGTGCGGTATATACATTATATAGCGGAAATTCCCGTGTTGCGTTTTCATATCTCTTGAGTGTACTATGCTTATGTAATGTGTAATATTCATTTTACCGTCAGATTTATTACAGCATCATTATCATTAATTTGATAACACTTTTGTATTTATATGTGAACCATATATTTATATTTTGTCACATGTTTATCATTGACAGTGACTTATAGGTCCATTGGGCCGGGTGCTCTTTCATTTTATATAGAACAGAACAGAACAGAACATATTCTTTATTCACTTAAACTTTACAGTTTTTCGTGATACACAAAAGCATATACATACATTCAATCTACACGTGAATAGTTATGGTGTATGACAATACATTAAAAAATAAATTGAATCAAATAAATACAAATTCAGAGGTATAATAAATATTGGATGCACTCCTATTAGCAATTTCAGTCTTAGTGGAACTGACACTAATCACAATATACAGTAGGGAATATCCCTCCGCCCAGAAAATCAAATTTTCTTAGTAAATAAGTTAGGTCGCTATTAAATATTATTATTGTTTAAACGATGTATACGAAGCAAAAATGCTTTATTGATAAATTTGCTTAGCAGAAGTATTTCTGATTTGTTATTACTTTGAAGGAGAAGCGTAAATTTATACATACTAGGTCTATGTCTATAGAAACGCTTTAAATACACTGTTCTTAAATCTGAATACAAGGGACATATAAACACAAAATGATACTCGTCTTCTACTTCATTTGTAACACAAAGCTGACATACACGATTATTTCTTTCAATTCTTTCTCTGCCGAATCGACCAGAATGAATGCGTAAATGATGTGCCGATAAGCGTAACTTTGATAGAGATGTTCGTAAGCTCCTAGAGATAATAATATCCAAGTAAGATTCAAATGCTAAGTTTTCTTTAACTACCTTATACAACATAAGTACCTGATTCGAATCAACTCTGGTTCTAAATTCTTGTAAAAATTCATCCAGTAGTCTTTGTTTAAAAATACATAAAAATGCATTGATATTTTCTACATTTTGGTCCTTCCAAACATACATAAAACCATATTTCTCTAGCAACATTTTAACCTTAAGAAACCAGTTTGTATATCCCTTTTCTACGTCTTGTAACGAAGACTCTCTAATGTATTTTATAATGATATTTTCACTATTGCATATTTTTAACCAGAACTTGATAATACGTACATATCTATTTATATAAAGTGGAAATCTTCCCAGTTCCCCATAAACAGCACAATTGCTTGTGGATAGTCTAACTCCCAATACTTGTTTACAGAACCTTAAATGTAAATTTTCCAATGGTTTAGACTTTGAGAAGCCCAAAACTTCGCTCCCGTAATTTATAGTTGATGAAACAAATGCATCAAATAATTGTAAAGCTAGTTTCGGTTTAGTCTCATGTATTTTCAACTTGGCAGTAAGCGCATTCATTGCCTTTAGACCTTTACCATATAATGTATTTGTATTTAGGTTAAACGTACCAGTATAGTTAAATGTTACCCCCAAATAGTTAAAATCGTTTACTGCTTCAATAACCTCGCCTCCATATTTCCATTGTTCATTTCTTTTAATTATACCCCGTTTGCGAAATACAACGGTTTTCGTTTTAGCCACATTAACTTCTAAGTTCCATTTTTTACAATATTCTTCTAGCCTTTCTAATGATGCTTGTAAATCTTCGGGCGTTAGACCTATCAAAACCATATCGTCTGCAAAAAGTAGCAATATAATACAAATATCCCTAAAATTAATTCCACAATCTTGTCTGTTTTGAATAAAAAGTTCCAGGTCTTCTACAAATAGTGAAAATAAAATTGGAGAATGTATCTCCCCTTGTCTTAAGCCCACGGCTATATCAAAGAAATCAGAGAAATTATTGCACATTTTCACACATGATTTGACTGATTTATACATGATTCTTATTATTCTTAGAAGTTTGCCATTTAAACCCATATTATACAATTTGAACCATAACGCATGTCTATGTATAGAATCGAAACAACGTTTCAAGTCAACGAATGCACAATATAATCTATTATTTTCATTTAACACCTTTTCAATTAGTGCCTGTAATATAAAAATAGCGTCCGTTGTTGAACATCCTTTTTTAAAACCAAACTGCGAATCAGATATAACATTATTCTCATTACACCATTTAGATATACGTTGGTTTAAAATACAATTAAACAATTTTCCAAAATTACTCAATAACGTTATTCCTCTGTAATTATTAACATCACTTTTATCACCAGTTTTAAATATCGGTATAATAAAACCTTTTGTCCATGCCTCAGGAAATATTCCTGCATCTAGAATCCTGTTAAAAATATCAGTAATATGACCAGACAATATATCACTAGCCTCGATGAAGTACTCATTTAAAAGCTCATCTTCGCCGCATGATTTTCTACGCTTTAACAATGTAATACATTTGCATACCTCTTCGTGAGATATTCGTTTATCTAATTCTTCAAAAACTGGATCGAAATCTTCAAAATCGTGAGTCTCATTAAAATGTTCTGAATCTGTATGCGTGGAATGTATAACTTCGGCAAACATGTCTTCGAAATAACTTTTAAAATCATTTAAAGGTACCTTTATATTGTGTGTTCCCTTTTTGCAATTAAAATAGCGCCAAAAATCACGCGGTTTACATTTCTTTAAGTTTTCAAATTCTTTAGTCAGTTTAAATTTATAGCTTCTGGCCTTTTTTTTAACTAACGTATATATGTACTTGTTTGTCACTTTATGCACATGTCATTAAAATAAACGATTTACTTACTTACTTTACTTACTTACAAGTACCACTAAGATTTAATGTTCAGGTAGAGATGTTTTTTAGACTATTAAAAGCATATAATGAATCATCCGTGGTGAACGGGTCTGTTGCATTCATGCATGTTAGTGCTGCGTTTGCAGTTGCGGATCTGGGATGGGATGGGGTTGGGTTACTATATCTTGATTTATATTTAACCTTAGATCGGTGATTCATTAATATTAGTATACACGATACTTTTCAGCCACTCTATTTAACATTCCCACGTACTCATGCACGTTAACATATCGTCATATACACTTTTTCTCATTGTATTGCAGTCACTGTTTGAGCGATTTTTTTCTTCAGTTTTGATAACAACTATTTAATCCTTTCTGGATATTTTAGACTCATGCTTCTGCATGATCATACTGCATGATCATACGTGGAAATACTATCATTGATTGGTCAACTGTTGAGTGAACTGATTTTCGATTTAATCCTTTCTTAATCCTAACATTTCTGATCATACTGCTGAAATACTCGGAAAGGGACAGGTGTGTCTGTGTGGACTCGATCTATATAGTGATACTGAGATGAAAATTTACTTACTAAAGGTATGTGATATTATTTCAGTGCCGTATTTATACACAAAATGAATATATCTTACTACACATATAAAGCCAAAATATATGTTGATGGGCGGAGAAAGTTGAGTATATACATCCAGGTTTTACATAATTAGTTCTGCAAAAAATAAAATAAAAATTTGAATCACAAGTGGTGGTTCCTATAATCTCTGGGCTCCCATGGAACCCAAAATTGTGATAGCCCTTAAAATGTGTCTATTTCACATCAAATTTTGCTTGTAATCTGTGTTTACTGGTCTATATCTCTTATATTTCTTGTACTAGCTGAACTAAATTTGGGAATTGGTTTCCTTATAGTATGTTTTAAAGGGTTGCATAAGTAATTTTGCCTTCTGCAAATTCTAGGCTCCCATGGAACCCAAATTGTGCAATAAAGGCAGATCTAGGTTTGCATGTAAGCATGTATATATCTATAATTTTGGTTTGGGATTTCTTATAGCATTATGCATCTTATTTTCATACGTCACTCATATTGGGGCATGGACTCCCTCCTCCCCCATCCGATTTTGATAATTCTTTCACATTTTCCCAAGTTTTTCAGAACTCACAATAATAGAGCTTGTTTGGCTGTGTCGCTACATTCCCTTAAATTTTTCGAACAATTATTTTGCAAACGCATTTTAGTGTTTTTTGTATGGTGTTTTACGTTATTTTCAACACATGTACGTTTATATATGACGGACGATTTTTTTTTGTGGTGGAGGCAGACCAACTATTTTTCCTGGGTAGAACCAGTACTGTACACCTCCCACCATCTGTAAGAATTCACACTTCCTCACGATTCGAGCTCTAAGTGGTGAGAGGCATGAATGTTTACAAAGCATCATCGTTAACCCCTCGGCCATGGAAGTGATAATGCTAGTAAAACATGAGATCAAAATAATTCTATTTGGTATAATTTAGAATTAGGAACATCGAAAGCTGTACTAATCGAAGTACTTAACACAATGCATATCATTTGTCACCATATGCTCGACCACCTAGACAGACACAGGGTACTTACCGACCTCAATCATGGCTTCCGTTCAGGCTACTCCTGCGAGACACAACTAGTCGTCACAGCTCACGATCTACTCGGCTACTATGACAAGAATAAACAGGTCGACACAATGATTCTGGACTTCAGCAAAGCATTTGACACCGTACCCCACCAACGACTTCTCCTAAAGCTTGAGAACTATGGTATCCGTGGCCCCCTACTCGACTGGATTGCCAACTTCCTCCAACAGCGTGAAATGTGCGTGGTGGTGGAAGGTGAGAAGTCCCGACACGTCCCAGTAGGATCCGGCGTACCCCAAGGCACGGTGTTAGGGCCTTTGCTGTTCCTCTGCCACATCAATGACCTGCCCGAGAGAGTCAAGTCCCACATACGCCTGTTCGCGGATGACTGTCTATTATACAGAACTATTAACTCCATCAAAGACCACGAACTCCTCCAATTAGACCTCAAAAATCTACAACAATGGGCGCATGATTGGGGTATGAAGTTCAACGCCAAGAAATGCTATCTCCTCAGCAGCAAACAGAAGTCAAGCTATTTTTACACCATCGACGGCGATATTCTAAAACAAGTTCAAGAAAATCCTTACCTTGGAATTACATTCTCTGATGACCTGAAATGGACTACACATATATCGAAAATCACCAAACGTGCTAACTCTACCCTTGGATTCATGAGAAGAAACCTAAGGCACTGTCCTTCTAGCTGCCGGAAGAACGCCTACCTCGGACTGATCCGATCCAAACTGGAATATGGGTGTGTTATTTGGGACCCCTACCAGCAAGGCGAAATAGACAAGCTAGAGCGGATACAGCGATCATCCGCACGCTTCATCAAGAAGGATTACAGATCCAGACAAGATGGATGTGTGACCGCCATGCTGAAGGACCTGGAACTGGCCCCACTACAAGAAAGACGACGCCACCAGCGGCTGACGTTCCTGTACAAGGTGGTGGAAGGGCACGTCCCAGCTATTAATATTGAGCACTATCTAAATCCCCTTAGGCCTAAACGAACAATTAGAGCTAAGAAATACGAGGACTATATACATAAAAACATTGTTGCAAACCAAGTGAACAATAACACAAAGTGTTTCCAATTGATACAGACAAAAAGTGACAACTTCAAATACTCTTTCTTCCCAAGAACAGTGATAGATTGGAATAAACTCAGTGACAATATTGTGAAGCAACAGACCATCGAAAGCTTCAAACGTGAATTAACATTACCAGACTAAATTTACGCGCACACCATCCCGTTGAATAAAAGCCAGTATTGGTTACTTCGACGTACCTATTCAGATTCAGATTCAGATTCAGAATGCCTAAGCACCCAGTTATAAGTGTTATAATGTATTTCTTAGAAAACAAATGGAATTGAAACTTTTAAAATGCGTTCATGCAATCAGAGCAGACGATTGAAACTCGTTATGTTGCTGTTTAACGGTGTCTCCAATCAAACAAAATACACTGTGAATAGTATTGACATACGGTGGTAGATGTGTACTTTTATGATTAGTATATAAAGTTACATATTGCCAACATAAATCCATTCCTAAAAAGTAGGCATTAACCTACCTTTTTGACTTATAATAAAAGAGCCACGTGTGGATCCGTTGTGGTCAATAAAACCAAGATTTGATACCACTGTTTGACTCTTGCATGATCGTAAGAGGCGATTAAAAGGGTTTTTATAGTTGAAGTTACAGTAAATCTGCTTCTCCAGCGGTGATGAAGTTTCTGAATGTATGTCCCATAGTTTTACGTATCCGAAATGGCGCCAATTGAGCAGCTGTTACATCGCAAACAATGATTTCTGTTCCAGATGCCGCCACAGACGTTCGAGTCGAAACAAACACAGGTAGGAAACGCTTTCATTTTTCATTTTCTGAACATAATTTTGGTTACATAATCGTGCCTTATTATTATTATTCATGTTTTTGTGTATTGCATTAAACATGTTTATTCGTTAATGTATTGTACGTATATATGCATGCAAACATCGCGTCCATTTAACTCGGGGAATACATTCGGCCGTTTCGATCACAGCTTAAAGGTAATTAGTAACTTTCCTCTTGAGGTTCTACTGTTTGTACAATTCATACATTGTTATAGATTGATGGCATCAATTTATTCCTATACAATTAGGTCAATGTTACCAACATTGACCTACCTTTTTGAATTATATCGCAAGAGTTCCGAGTGGTTTGGTGGGTGGGGGAGGGGTGGGGTGTGCCTGGGGGGGGGGGGGGGAGTTTTCATTACAATCAATAACTGATACCACTGCTTGACTCTTGCATGATCGTAAAAGGTGATTAATAGAGTTTTACAAATAGGAGTTTCAGTAAGACGTGTTTTTCCAGCGGTTGTGAAGTTTCTGAATCCATGTCTCATAGTTTTATGTCTTGGATCCAGAAAGCTCATATCCGTCATGGCGCCATAACAATTATTTTGTGTTGCGGTGCCGTAAAACACAATTTATAATTCAGCTGTTACATCGCAAACTATGATTTCTGTTCTAGATGCAGCCACAGATGTTTGAGTCATCACAAAAACCAGGTAGGAATTGTTTTCATTTTTCATTTTCTAAACATTATTTTAGTTAACAACATAAGTATGTCTTATTTATTATGTTATGCATTAAACTTGTTCATCTGTTAATGTATTGTACGTATATATATGCATGCAAACATTGCGTCCATTCCTCTCGGGGAATGAATTCGGCCGTTTCGATTACAGCTTAAAGGTAATTAGTAACTTTCTTCTTGGGGTTAGATAGTTTGTACAATTCATACATAGTTATATATTGATGGCGTCACACCATTCCTATACAATTAGGCCAATGTTACCAGCATGACCGACCTTTTTGACTTATAACGCAAGATTCTCGTGTGGTTCTGGGGTGGTCAGTCAGTTGAAGAAATGATACCACTGCTTGACTCTTGCATGATCGTAAGAGGCGATTAATAGCTAAGGTTTTACAAGTAGGAGTTTCAGTAAGATGTGTTTCTCCAATGGTTGTGATGTTTCTGAATCCATGTCTCATAGTTTTATGTCTTGGATCCAGAAAGTTCATATCCGTCATGGCGCCATATCAACTATCTCGTGTTGCGGTGCCGTAAAACGCAATTTATAATTCAGGTGGTACATCGCAAACTATGATTTCTGTTCCAGATGCAGCCACAGACGTTTGAGTCATCACAAAAACGGGTAGGAAATGTTTTCATTTGTCATTTTTTGAAAATGATTTTGTTAACAACATAATTATGTCTTATTATTTATTATGTTATGCATTAAACATGCTCATCGGTTAATATATTGTACGTATATATATGCATGCAAACATCGCGTCCATTTTTCTCATGGAATGAATTCGGCCGTTTCGATTACAGCTTAAAGGTTATTAGTAACTTTCTTCTTGGGGTTAGACAGTTTGTACAATTCATACATAGTTATATATAGATGGCATCACTCTATTCCTATACAATTACGTTATCAATGTAACCAACATTGACATACCCTTTTGACTTATAACGCAATATTCCCTTGTGGTTCTGGCGTGGTCACTCAGTTTTAAGAATTGATACCACTGCTTGCATGATCGTGAGAGGCGATTAATAGCTAGGGTTTTACAAGTAGGAGTTTCAGTAAGATGTGTTTCTCCAATGGTTGTGAAGTTTCTTAATCCATGTCTCATAGTTTTGTCTTGGATCCAAAAAGTTCATATCCGCCATGGTGCCATATCAACTATCTCGTGTTGCGGTGCCGTAAAACGCAAGTTATAATTCAGGTGGTACATCGCAAACTATGATTTCTGTTCCAGATGCAGCCACAGACGGTTGAGTCATCACAATAACGGGTAGGAAATGTTTTCATTTTTCTTTTTCGGAACATAATTTTGTTAACAACATAATCGTGCCTTATTATTATTGTTTGTGTATTGCATTAAACATGTTTATTCGTTAATGTATTGTAGGTATATATGCATGCAAACATCGCGTCCATTTAACTCTGGGAATGATTTCGGCCGTTTCGATCACAGCTTAAAGGTAATTAGTAACTTTCCTCTTGAGGTTCTACTGTTTGTACAATTCATACATAGTTATAGATTGATGGCATCACTTTATTCCTATACAATTAGGTTAATGTTACCAACATTGACCATTAGGTCAACGTTACCAACATTGATCTACATTGTTGACTTATAACGCAAGAGTTCCGTGAGGTTTGGTGGGTGGGGTGGGTGTGCGTGCGGGGGTGGGGGTGGGGGGGGGGGGGTGGAGGTTTTCATTACAATCAATAACTGATACCACTGCTTGACTCTTGCATGATCGTAAAAGGTGATTAATAGAGTTTTACAAATAGGAGTTTCAGTAAGACGTGTTTCTCCAGCGGTTGTGAAGTTTCTGAATCCATGTCTCATAGTTTTATGTCTTGGATCCAGAAAGTTCATATCCGTCATGGCGACATAACAACAATTTATAATTCAGCTGTTACATCGCAAACTATGATTTCTGTTCTAGATGCAGCCACAGACGTTTGAGTCATCACAATACCAGGTAGGAATTGTTTTTCATATTTCATTTTCTAAACATTATTTTAGTTAACAACATAAGTATGTATTATTATTTATTGTGTTATGCATTAAACATGTTCATCTGTTAATGTATTGTACGCATATATATCCATGCAAACATCGCGTCCATTTTTCTCGTGGAACGAATTCGGCCGTTTCGATTACAGCTTAAAGGTAATTAATAACTTTCTTCTTGGGGTTAGCCAATTCATACATAGTTATATATTGATGGCGTCACTCTGTTCCTAAAAATTAGGTCAATGTTACCAACATGACCTACCTTTTCGACTTATAACGCAAGATTCTCGTGTGGTTCTGGGGTGGTCAGTCAGTTGAAGAAATGATACCACTGCTTGACTCTTGCATAATCGTAAGAGGCGATTAATAGCTAAGGTTTTACAAGTAGGAGTTTCAGTAAGATGTGTTTCTCCAATGGTTGTGAAGTTTCTGAATCCATGCTTCAT
Source organism: Cyrtodaria siliqua (assembly GCA_037043455.1). Classification (NCBI taxonomy): domain Eukaryota; kingdom Metazoa; phylum Mollusca; class Bivalvia; order Adapedonta; family Hiatellidae; genus Cyrtodaria; species Cyrtodaria siliqua. Next base: position 21,480 of record JAWPHD010000099.1, read on the forward strand.
AGTTTTATGTTTTGGATCCAGAAAGTTCATATCCGCCATGGCGCCATATCAACTATCTAGTGTTGCGGTGCCGTAAAACGCAAGTTATAATTTAACTGTTACATCGCAAACTATGATTTATGTTCTAGATGCAGCCACAGACGTTTGAGTCATCACACAAACGGGTAGGACATTTTTCATTTGTAATTTTCTGAAAATAATTTTGTTAACAACATAATTATGTCTTATTATTTATTATGTGATACATTAGACATGTTCATCTGTTAATGTATTGTACGTATATATATGCATGCAAACATAGCGTCCATTTTTCTCGTGGAATGATTTCGGCCGTTTCGATTACAGCTTAAAGGTTATTAGTAACTTTCTTCTTGGGGTTAGACAGTTTGTACAATTCATACATAGTTATATATTGATGGCATCACTCTATTCCTATACAATTACGTCAATGTTACCAACATTGACCTAACTTTTTGTCTTATAACGCCGTATTTCCGTGTGGTTCTGGGTGGTCAGTCAGTTTAAGAATTGATACCACTGCTTGACTCTTGCATGATCGTGAGAGGCGATTAATAGCTAGGGTTTACAAGTAGGAGTTTCAGTAAGATGTGTTTCTCCAATGGTTGTGAAGTTTCTGAATCCATGTCTCATAGTTTTATTCTTGGATCCAGAAAGTTCATTTCCGCCTTGGCGCCATATCAGCTATCTTGTGTTGCGGTGTCGTAAAACGCAAGTTATAATACAACTGTTACATCGCAAACTATGATTTCTGTTCTAGATGCAGCCACAGACGTTGAGTCATCACACAATAGGGTAGGAAATGTTTTCATTTGTCATTTTCTGAAAATAATTTTGTTAACAACATAATTATGTCTTATTATTTATTATGTTATTCATTAAACATATTCATCGGTTAATATATTGTACGTATATATATGCATGCAAACATCGCGTCCATTTTTCTCATGGAATGAATTCGGCCGTTTTGACTACAGCTTAAAGGTAATTAGTAACTTTCTTCTTGGGGTTAGACAGTTTGTACAATTCATACATAGTTATATATTGATGGCATCACTCTATTCCTATACAATTACGTCATCAATGTTACCAACATTGACCTACCTTTTTGACTTATAACGCAAGATTTCTTTGTGAATCTGGGGTTGTCAGTCAGTTTTAAGAATTGATACCACTGCATGACTCTTGCATGATCGTGGGAGGCCATTAATAGCTAGGGTTTTACAATTAGGAGTTTCAGTAAGATGTGTTTCTCCAATGGTTGTGAAGTTTCTGAATCCATGTCTCATAGTTTTGTCTTGGATCCAAAAAGTTCATATCCGCCATGGTGCCATATCAACTATCTTGTTTTGAGATGTCGTAAAACGCAAGTTATAATTCAACTGTTACATCGCAAACTATGATTTCTGTTCCAGAGGCAACCACAGACGGATGAATCATCACAATAACGGGTAGGAAATGTTTTCATTTTTCATTTTCTGAAAATAATTTTAACATTATGCCTTATTATTTATTGTGTAATGCATTAAACATGTTCATCTGCAGGGGCGTAGCGTGGCCAATTCCCAACGTACTCACGGGGCGGGTGAGGAGGTGGTAGCCACACTTCTTTTTTATATCATTTTAAAGGGTTTTTTATTCATTTTTTTACTCATTCATTTTCTGTTTTTACTGTTACGTGAGTATTTGAGTATGCCACGCTACGCCGCTGATCTGTTGTACGTATATATGCGTGCATACAGCGCGTCCATTTTTCTCGTGGAATGCATTCTGCCGTTTCGATCACAGCTTAAAGATAATGAGTAACTTTCCTCTTGGGCTATCTATATGAGTTCTTGTACTCAGAGCAAAAAGTTGATCAGAGCATTTCAACTACATCTCGTAATATCTTCATCAGCTGTCATACTGGTCATCACGTGACGTAGAAGGTCACATGACAACAGGAGAGAGTCGATTACTGGAAGTTACTCCAGGCCCTCGTCTCGAATGAGAGATGGTTGCCGCTACTTGATTGCAATCGCCTCCTTTGTAAACGCGTCTTTTGATGTGCACATTCTCTGGGAGTAATTACCTTGGAGTTCTCCCGCTTGATGGAATGTCCAGTTTTCTCAAAATATTCTTTTATAGCCCAGTTGGATCTTTGTCTGATTTCTAAAGATCTTCCCGCTGCACCAACATAATCAGAGTCACATCGTTCGCATTTGATGTACTGCACCACGCCACGTTTCTTTAACGGTAGGTTTTATTTATGTTACAGAGATGCTGGAACCCTTTGTTTATGTAACACTAATGTTGGAACCCTTTATTTATTTTACAGAGATGCTGGAAACCTTTATTTATGTTGCAGAGATGCTGGAAATCTTTATTTATGTTACAGAGATGCTGGAAACCTTTATTTATGTTACAGAGATGCTGGAAACCTTTTATTTATGTTGCAGAGATGCAGAGATGCTGGAAACGTTTATTGATGTTACAGTAATGCTGGAAACCTTTATTTATGTTACAGAGATGCTGGAAAACTTTAGTTATGTTACACAAATGCTGGAACCCTTTATTTATGTTACATATATGCAGGAAACCTTTATTTATGTTACAGAGATGCTGGAAGCTTTTATTTATGTCACAGAGTTGCTGGAAACCTTTATTTATGTTACAGTAATGTTGGAAACCTTTATTTATGTTACAGAGATGCTGGAATCCTTAATTTATGTTATAGAGATGCTGGATGCCTTTATTTATGTTACAGACATGCTGGGATCCTTTATTTATGTTGCACACATATGCTGGAACCCTTTATTTATGTTTCAGAGATGCTGGAACCCTTTATTTATGTTACAGATGTTGGAACCCTTTATTTATGTTACAGAGATGCTGGAAACCTTTATTTATGTTACATAGATGCTGGAGACCTTTATTTATGTTACAGAGATGCTGAAAACCTTTATTTATGTTACAGAGATGCTGGAAACCTAATTTTATGTTACAGAGATGCTGGAACCCTTTATTTATGTTACACTAATGTTGGAACCCTTTATTTATGTTAGAGATGCTGGAAATCTTATTTATGTTACAGAGATGCTGGAAACCTTTATTTTTGTTACAGTAATGCTGGAAACCTTTATTTATGTTACGTATACTCTGTAAAAGAAGTTTTGGACCATGTCAGTGTTCGAACCCGTACAATGATTGCTGAAACATGACATTCGACCATAACCCTTATTATCTCAGTTGATAATTCACAATAGATCAACAATCAACAATAATTATCGTTTACAATGAAAGTTTGCGATAAAAATAATAATCTTTTTATTGGTTACTCGAATGTGTCCGTAATTGTTACTTTGTATGGACTTTGCAACATTTTTTACAGACCCTTTGTGTGTTCGCGATATTTTTTTAAATTCAAATCTTGTTTGGAATTTAATGTTTCTGGTACCAAATTAACCGGGTAGGGTCGACCTTGGTTACTAAAAAAAGATACTTAAATTTTGTCCTCTAGTTTTATTTTTATATGACTTTACATACCCTGGTCCAAAACTTTTTTTACCGAGTATAGATGCTGAAAACTTTTATTTATGTTACAGAGATGCTGGAAAACTTTATTTATGTTACAGTAACGCTGGAAACCTTTATTTATGTTACATATATGCTGGAACCCTTAATTTATGTTACAGAGATGCTGGAACCCTTTATTTATGTTACACCAATCTTGTAACTCTTTATTTATGTTACAGAGATGCTGGAAACTTTATTTATGTTACAGAGATACTGGAAACCTTTATTTATGTTACAGTAACGCTGGAAAACTTTATCTATGTTACAGAGATGCTGGATGCCTTTATGTATGTTATAGAGATGCTGGAACCCTTTATTTAGGTTACACACATATGCTGGAACCCTTTATTTATGTTACAGAAATGCTGGACACCTTTATTTATGTTACACAAATGCTGGAACCCGTTATTTATTTTGCATAGATGCTGGAAACCTTTATTTATGTTACAGAGATGCTGAAAACCTTTATTTATGTTACAGAGATGCTGGAAACCTTTATTTATGTTAAAGAGATGCTGGAACCCTTAATTTATGTTACAGGGATGCTGGATGCCTTTATTTATGTTACAGAGATGCTGGAAACCTTTATTTATGTTACAGAGATGCTGAAAACCTTTATTTATGTTACAGAGATGCTGGAAACCTTTATTTATGTTACAGAGATGCTGGAACCCTTAATTTATGTTACAGAGATGCTGGATGCCTTTATTTATGTTACAGAGATGCTGGAAACCTTTATTTATGTTACACAAATGCTGGAACCCTTTATTTATGTTACATAACGGAAACCTTTATTTATGTTACAGATATGCTGGATGCCTTTATTTATGTTACAGTGATGCTGGAGCCCTTTATTTATGTTACATTAATATGCTGGAACCCTTTACTTATGTTACACATATGTTGGAACCCTTTATTTATGTTAGAGAGATGCTGGAAACCTTTATTTATGTTACAGTGATTCTGGAAACCTTTATTTATGTTACACAAATGCTGGAACCCTTTATTTATGTTACAAATATATGTTACAGCGATAACTCTTTTTTCCTGATTGCAGATGCGATCAAATCCACCAGAGGAAAAGTTGTTCTGGGTGACTGAAGTTGCAACAACCCACCTCCTGAAGACGTCACCTCGGGTAGACTTCTAGACTATACTGATTACTATGAAAATGTTGCTAAACCATGTGATCTCTTCTTTTCTGATTACAGATACGATCAAATCCACCAGAGGAAAAGTTGATTTGGCTGAATATGAAGTTGCAACCACCAAGCTGCTGCAGACGACACACTATGTAGACTTCTAGACTATACTATTCACTATGAAAATGTCGCGTAAACATGAAATATCTCTTCTTTTCTGATTACAGATGCAATCAAATCCACCGGAGGAACAGTTGTTCTGGCTGACTATGAAGTTGCAACCACCAACTGCTGCAGACGACTCATCAGGTAGACTACTAGACTGTTATATTTGCTATGAACATGTTGCTAAAACATATAATAACTCTTCTATCCTGATGGCAGATGCGATCAAATGTACCAGAGGAAAAGTTGTTCTGTGTGACTGAAGTTGCAACAACCAACCTCCTGCAGAAGTCACATCAGATAGACTGCTTGCTAGCCTATACTGTTTACTAAGAAAATGTTGCTTTAACAGTTTACTATGAAAATGTTACTATAACATGTGATCTTTTTTTTTCTGATTACAGATGCAATAAAATCCACCAGAGGAAAAGTTGTTTTGGCTGACTATGAAGTTGCAACAACCATCCTCCTGCAGACGTCACCTCAGGTAGAATTCTAGACTATACTGTTTACTATGAAATTGTTGCTAGAAATTGATGAAATATATTTTCCTTTCTGATTACAGTTGCAATTAAATCCAACGGAGGAAAAGTTGTTCTGGTTGACTTTGAAATTGCAACCACCAGCCTGCAGCATGCGACAAATCAGGTAGACTTCTAGACTTCTGAGGAAATGTTGTTCTGGCTGACTATGAAGTTGTTACCACCAAGCTGCTGCAGACGACACAACAAGTAGACTATTGGACTATACTATTTCCTATGAAAATGTTGCTTAAACATGATTATCTCTTCTGTTCTGCTTACAGATGCGATCAAATCAACCAGAGAGGAAAAGTTGTTATGGCTGACTATGAAGTTGTAACTTCCAACCTGCAGTAGACTACACAAAAGGTGGACTACTTGACTCTAATATTTACAACGAAAGTGTTGCTAAAACATGTGATCTCTTCTTGTCGAATTACAGATGCAATCAAATCCACCGGAGAAAAGTTGTTCTTGCTGTCTATGAAGTTGCAACCACCAAACTGCTGCAGATGACACATCAGGTAGACTACTAAACTATATTATTTGCAATGAAAATGTTGCTAAAACATTTAATATCTCTCATTTTCTAATTACAGATGCAATCAAATCCACTAGAGGAAATGTTGTTCTGGCTGACTATGAAGTTGCAACAACCAACCGGCTGCAGACGACACAACAGGTAAACTACTAGACTATATTATTTATTATAAAAACGTTGCTAAAACATGTAATATTTCTTTTCTGATTACAGATGAGATCAAGTCCACTAGAGGAAAAGTTTTTCTGGCTGACTTTGAAGTTGCAACAACCAACATACTGCAGACAAGACATCAGGTAGACTACTAGACATTCCTATTTACTATGAACATGTTGTTAAAACATGTGATCTTTTCTTTTCTGATTTAAGTTGCGATCAAATGCACCAGTGGAAACATTATTCAGGCTGAATTTGATGTTACAACCACCAAGTGCAGCAGACGACACATCAGGTAGACTACTAGACTATATTATTTACAACGAAAATGTTGCTAAAGCATAATATTTCTTCTTTTCTGATTGCAGATGCGATCAAATCCACCAGAGGAAATAATATTCTGGCTGACTATGAAGTTGCAACAACCAACCTGCTGCAGACGAAACAACAGGTAGACTACTAGACTATATTATTTACTATGAAATGTTGCTAAAACATGCGATCTCTTATTTTCTAATCACAGATACGATCAAATCTACCGGAGGAAACGTTGTTCTGGCTGTCTATGAAGTTGCAACCACCAAGCTGCTGACGAGACATGAGGTAGACTACTAGACTATATTATTTGCTTAGAAAATGTTGCAAAAGCACATATCTCTTTTTTTCTGATAACAGCTGCGGTACAATCCACAAGAGGAGATATTGTTCTGGCTTACTATGAAGTTGCAACCTCCAACCTGCTGCATACGACACATGAGGTTGACTATACTATTTACAAGGAAAAGGTTGCTAAAACATGTAACATCTCTTCTTTTCTGTTTACATACGTGATCAAATCCACCACAGGAAAGGATGATCTGGCTGACTATGAAGTTGCAATCCCCAAGCTGCTGCAGATGACACAACAAGTAGTCTATTAGACTATAATATTTACAATGCACATGTTGCTAAAGCATAATATCTCTACTTTTCTGAATGCAAATGCTATCAAATCCGCCAGAGGAAAAAATGTTCTGGCTGACTATGAAGTTGCAACAACTAACCTGCTGCTGACGAAACAACAGGTAGATTACTAAACTATATTATTTACTATGAAACTGTTGCTAAAATATGTGATCTCTTCTTTTCTGATTACAGATACGATCAAGTCCACCAGAAGAAAAGTTGTTCTGGCTGAATATGAAGTTGCAACCACCAAGCTGCTGCAGACGAGAGACATCAGGTAGATTTCTAGACTATACTGTTTACTATGAAAATGTTTCTAAAACATGTGATCTCTTCTTTTCTGATTACAGATGCGATAACATCAATCAGAGGAAAAGTTGTTTTGGCTGGCTATAAAGTTGCAACAACCATCCTTCTGCAGACGTCACCTCAGGTAGACTTCTAGACTATTCTGTTACTATGAAATTGTTGCTAAAACATGAAATATCTCTTCCTTTCTGATTACAGAGGTACTTAAATAAACGAGAGGAAAAGTTGTTCTGGCTGGCTATGAAGTTGCAACCATCAAGCTGCTGCAGACGACACATCAGGTAGACTATTGAACTACATGTATAAATCTCGTCTTTTCTGATTACAGATGCGATCAAATCCACCAGAGGAAAAACAACTCCGGCTGACTATGAAGTTGCAACAACCAACCTGCTGCAGCCGACACAACACGACTACTAGACTATACTATTTATTATGAAAATGTTGCTAAAACGTTTCTAATTACAGATGCTGTCAAATCCACCAGAGGAAAAGTTCTAGCTGACTATGAAGTTGCATTTATCAAGCTGCTACATACGACACATCAGGAAGAGTACTAGACTACTATTTACTATGAATGTTGCTAAAACATGTAATATCTCTACTTTTCCGATTACAGATGCGATTAAATCTAAAGGAGGAAAGGTTGTTCTGGCTGACTATAAAGTTGGAACCGCCAAGCTGCAGCAGACGACACATCAGGTGGACTTCTGAGACTATACTATGTACTATGAAAAGGTTGCTTATACATGTTTTATCTCTTCTTTTCTGTTTACATATGCGATCAAATTCACCAGAGGAAAATATGATCTGGCTGACTATGACGTTGCAACCACCAAGCTGCTGCTGACGACACATCAGGTAGACTACTAGACTATAATATTTACAATGAAAAAAATGCTAAAGCATACTATCTCTTCTTTTCTGATTGCAGATGCGATCACATCCGCCAGAGCAAAAGTTGTTCTGGCTTATTATGAAGTTGCAACTATCAAGCTGCTGCAGACGCCACATCAGGTAGACTACTAGAATATACTGTTTACTAAGAAAATGTTGCTTAAACACGTAATATCTCTCATTTTCTAATTACAGATGCAATCAAATCCACCAGAGGAAAAGTGTTCTGGCTATCTATGAAGTTGCAACAACCAACCTACTGCAGCCGACACAACAGGTAGACTACTAGAATATCCTATTTACTATGAAAATGTTGCTAAAACATGTGATCTCTTCTTTTCTAATTACAGATACGGTCAAATCCACAAGAGGAAAAGTTTTTCTGGCTGATTATGAAGTTGCAACTATCAAGCTGCTGCATACGACACATTAGGTAGACTACTAGACTATACTATTTACTATAAAAGTGTTTCTATAACATGTAATATCTCTTCTTTTCTGATTGAAGTTGCTTTTCAATCCACCAGTGGAAACGTTGTTCTGGCTGAATGTGAAGTTGCATCCATCGAGCTGCTGCTGACGACACATCAGGTAAACTATTAGACTATACTATTTACTATAAAAATGTTGCTTAAACATGTAATATCTCTACTTTTCTGAATACAGATGCGATCAAATCCAAAGTAGGATAAGTTGTTCTGGCTGAATATGAAGTTGCAACCACCAATCTGCCGAAGACGACACATCAGGTGGATAACTAGACTGTAATATTTACTATGAAAATGTTGCTTAAACATGTTTTATCTCTTCTTTTCTGTTTACAGATGTGGTCAAATTCACCAGAGAAAGAGTTGTTCTAGCTGACTATAAAGTTGCAGCTTCCATGCTGTTGCAGCAAAAGACACATCAGGTAGACTACTAGACTATACTATTTACTATGCAAATGTTGCTAAAACATGTAATATCTGTTCTTTCTGATTGAAGGAAACATTGCTCTTGCTGAATTTGAAGTTGCGTTGCAACCACTAAGCTGCTGAAGACGACACATCAGGTAGACTTCTAAACAACAAGATTTACTATGCAAATGTTGCTAAAACGTGTATTATCTCTTCTGATTGAAGTTGCGATCAAATCCACCAGTGGAAATGTTGTCTGGCTGAATTCGAAGTTGCAACCACCAACCAACAGGTAGACTTCTAAACTACACTATTTACGAAGAAACGTTGCTACAACATGTTATGTCTTTTCTGCTTACAGATGCGATCAAATCCACCAGAGGAAAAGTTGTTCCGGCTGAATATGAAGTTGCAACTATCAAGCTGCAACAAACCACACATCAGGTAGACTACTAGACTATACTATTTACTATGAAACTGTTGCTAAAACATGTAATATCTCTTCTTTTCTGATTGCAGATGCGATCACATCCACCAGAGCAAAAGTTGTTCTGGCTTATTAAGAAGTTGCAACCATCAAGCTGCTTCAGACGACAAATCAGGTAGACTACTAGACAATGAAAATGTTGCTTAAACATATAATATCTCTTCTTTTCTGATTGCAGATGCGATCACATTCACCAGAGCAAAAGTTGTTCTGGCTTATTTTGCAACCATCTAGCTGCTACAGGCGACACATCCGATCGACTACTAGACTATACTGTTTACTATGAAAACGTTGCAAAAACTTGTCTAATTACAGATGCGGTCAAATCCACCAGAGGAAACGTTGTTCTGGCAGAATTTGAAGTATCAGACTAGACTATTTACTATAAAAATGTTACTAAAACATGTTTTATCTCTTCTTTTCTGTTTACAGATGCGATCAAATCCACCTCTCCAGAGGAAAAGATGTTCTGGCTGACTATGGAGTTGCAACCACCAAGCTGCTGCAGACGACACATCAGGTAGACTATTACACTATAATATTTACAATGACAATATTGCTAAAACATAATATCTCTTATTTGCTGATTGCAGGTTCCAGAAATTTCATATTTGTCATGGCGTCATATGAACTATCTTGTAATGCGGTGACGTAAAGGCCAATTTATAATTCAGCTGTGACATCTTAAACTATAATTTATGTTCTAGATGCAGCCACAGACGTTTGAGTCATCACAAAATCAGGTAGGAAACGTTTTCATTTTTTCTGAAATTTTTTTGGTTAACAACATACTTATGCCTTATTATTTATTGTGTTATGCATTAAACATATTCATCTGTTAATGTAACTGACGTATATATGCATGCATACATCGCGTCTATTTTTTTTCTCGTGGAATGAATTCGGTCGTTTCGATCGCTGCTTAAAGGTAATTAGTAACATTCCTCTTGGAATTCTACAATTTGTACAGTTCATACATAGTTATAGATTCATGGCATCAATCTATTTCTGTACAATTAGGTCATTGTTACCTTTTTTAACTTAAAACGCAATAGTCACGAGTGGTTCGGGGTGGTCAGTAAGATCAGGAATTAATACCACTGCTTGACTTGCATGATCGTAAGAGGCGATTAATGGGTTTTACAATTCGGAATTTCTGTAAGACATGTTTCTCCAGCAGTGTTCATATCCGTCATGGCGCCATATCAACTACCGTGTGTTGCGGTGACTTAAAACCCAAATTATAATTCAGCTGTGACATTGCAAAGTGCGTTCTCTTCCAGATGCAGCCACAGACGTTTGAGTCATCACACAACTGGTAGGAAACGTTTTCTTTTCTGAACATTAGGTTACCAACATAATTGTGCCTTATTATTCATTGTGTTATAACTACATGTTCATCTGTTAAAAATAATACAATAATACAATAGGTATTGTACGTATATATGCATGCAAACATCGCGTTCATTTTTCACGTGGAATGAATTGGGCCGTTTCGATCACAGCTTAAAGGTAATTAGCAACTTTCCTCTTGGGGTTCTACAGTTTGTTCAATTCATAAATAGTTACAGATTGATGACATCAATCTATTCTTATACAATAAGGTCATTGTTACCAATATTGACCTACCTTTTTGACTTAAAACGCACGAGTCCCTTGCGGTTTGGGGTGGTCATAATACTTTATACCACTGCTCGAATCTTGCATGATCATAAGAGGTGATTAATATGGTTTTACAAGTAGGAGTTTCATTAAGAAGTATTTGTCCAGCGGTTGTGAAGTTTCTGAAGCCATGTCTCATAGTTTATGTCTTGGGTCCAGAAAGTTCATATCCGTCATGTCGCCATATCAACTATCGTGTGTTGCGGTGCCGTAAAACCCAATTTATAGCTCAGCTGTTACATCACAAACTATGATTTCTGTTCTAGATGCAGCCTCAGACGTTTGAGTCATCACAAAAACTGGTAGGAAACGTTTTCATTTTTCAATTTTGTTAATAACATAATTATGCCTTACTATTTATTATGTTATGCATTAAACATGTTCATCTGTTAATGTACTGTACGTATAGATGCATGCAAACTTCGCGTCCATTTTTCTCGTGGGATGAATTCGGCCGTTTCGATCACAGCTTAAAGGTAATTAGTAAATTTCCTCTTGGGTTTCTACAGTTTGTACAATTAATTGATGACATCAATCTATTCCTATACATACCAACATTGAACTACCCTTTTATTATGTAACTAGTTTCTGGCCTTGATTTAACTATTTACATGTACATGTACTAAAACACTATCGTTTTCTTCATTCTTCCAGATTATACAACTGTCTTCATTGTAATAAATGTTTGCATATCTTCCAGATTCTGACACGTCTTCACCAGCCTGTCATCCAGATTTTACAACCGTGTTCATTGTAATACATCTTTAGCCTGTCTTCAAGATTCTACATCAGTTTATATGGAAATAGAACAACTGGTCACCTCAAATAACCAGGTTCTTGCCCGTAGACATATTCGTCTTCGGTATTCTACAACCGTCTTCTTTGTAACACATCTCAATCCCATCTTCCAGAGTATACAACCGTCTTCATTGTAATACATCTCAAACCCATCTTCCAGATTCTACAACCGTCTTCATTGTAAGACATCTCAAACGCATCTTCCAGATTCTACAACCGTCGTCATTGTAATACATCTCAAACGCATCTTCCAGATTCTACAACAGTGTTCATTGTAATACATCTCAAACCCAACTTCCAGATTCTACAACCGTCTTCAGTGTAATACATCTCAAACGCATCTTCCAGATACTACAACAGTCTTCGTTGTAATACATCTCAAACGCATCTTCCAGATTTTACAACCGTCGTCATTGTAATACATCTCAAACGCATCTTCCAGATTCTAAAACCGTCTTCATTGTAATACATCTCAAACCCATCTTCCAGATTCTACAACAGTCTTCATTCAGTTTTTCAAAAAATAGAATGTCATATATAGCCTAAAATGTGCTGAAATGACGTAAAACGCCAGACAAACAAACCAACAAATATTCCAGATTCTACATCCATTTTCATTGTAATACATATTCACCCGTCTTCCAGATACTACAACCGACATCATTGTAATAAATCTCCAGTCCATCTTCCAGGTGTTATATCCGATTTCAATGTTTACATCTCCAGCCCAACTTCCAGATTCTACATCATATATACACCAAAACGTGCTAAAATGACAGACCATTCCAGATTCTTCATCGTAATTAAGCCCGTCTTCCAGAATATACATCCGCTTTCATAGGAAAAAAATGGTGGTCTGCATCTGCCACTTAAACTGACTGATTTATTTAATTTATTCAATGTTCTGAAAATGACGAAATACACCATTCAACTAACCAACCAACCTGTCTTCCCCCCGTCTTCGTTGTAATACATCTCCAGCCTATGTTCCAGATTCTTCACCCGCCTTTCTTGTAATGCATCTACAGCCTGTCTTCCAGATTATACATCCGTCTGCGTCCACCACTTAAAAATCGACTATCAGATATAGCCTAAAATGTGCTGAAAATGACGAATACACCAACCAACCAACCAGCCAGTCCCAGCCAGCCAGCCAGCCAGCTAAGGGTGTCGGGAAGCGCGCTCACTGTTCATCAGTTCCACCCGGGTTAGTTGCCCCGTCTCGGATTTGTTATAGAGAGTCGCCCTCCCGGACACGTGGGTTTTCCCCGGGTACTCCGGTTTCCTCCCACACCATGACAGTGCACTGTCATCCGTGCTATCGTCCATGAGAAGCCGGAATGGTTGGTAAATGGTTGTAATATAAAACGTTATGAATTACGCTTTATATAACAACAAGTCCTAGTCACACCTCCTCGTGGTACCAACTGGAAACTATGGATTCTCAAATCAGAAAATCTGTAGGCTAAGGTGATAGGTCGCAATTCAAATATACATTAATTATCTGTTAAATATATATTTGTTTCATCATACATGTATATATGAGTTTAAAAAAAAACTTAAGATGTCACAATGTGTGCAAAAATAACTTGTTATCCCCGAGCAAAATGCAAAAACTCCTTGTGAAAAGCATTGTGAAAATGTCAGAAAAGGGTCCACCCTGAGTACCCTGTCAAATCAGCAACTCCGCCCACTTGTTTCTTTTCTAGTTGTAGTTGTCTGCACGATACTCATGATATTAACCGTCACAATCTATCTCTCATGGACATCGAATTGTGCGTTGATAAGGTCCGCCCAGCACCCTGCCAAACTACCAAGTTCGCCCAATTGTTTCTTTTGTACTGTCTGCGCGATACTCGTAAAATCAAGTCGCAACATTCTACATCGAAATAATTATCATGTAACTTAGGCCTAAATGAATTAATTTAAAACGATAATATGAACGGTATGAAAGAGTATACATATAACTTAAAATTCATGAAATTCAACCACAGAATTTTCGGGCTTCAGGGGGCTTGGTTCCTGACAACCTAACCAATGGATAACTGCCCTGGGAACCCCATCTCACACTAGACTTCCATTGGACCATGACAGTTATTCATTTTTGAGGAATATATGGTACAATAACAGCGTTATATTATTTATATGTGTTGGGATTAAGGTGGTTTTGGGGGATTTGAGGAAAAAAAAATTGTTTCATGACACCCTCACAATACAGTTGGGCAGTTCTTCGACGAAAGCCCAATTTACCTGCAACAGTTATCTTTTCCATCCACATTACAGGTAATTTGTTCTCCAACTGTTTTGCTTGTTTATTCACCATCCGCCTCGTGGGCATAATTAACGACCATACATAGTTCCGATCTGTTAATCAAGCATATATAACGAACACTATAACCTGTACCAAAGACATGTTGTCCAACAAAACACAACGGATGGCGGGAGGTGTACAGTACTGGTTCTACCCAGGAAAAATGGGTGGTCTGCCTCCACCACAAAAAAATCGACAGTCATATATAACCTTACATGTGTTAAAAATGACGTAAAACACATACAAACAAAAAAACACATGGCCAATGTTTGTGGAAACTTAACCCATGAAAATAGAGGGCGCGGCTGGAAACTGCATTTCAGAACTACGATTCCTTTAGGTACCCTTTGACAGTCAGTCAACCTCTGTGGCATGCTAACTCGCTTGTAACATAGCCTACAAGTTGAACAGCTGAGTACAAGTCTGTATCAGTCATTAATCAGGCAACCTTAGTACAAAAGGGCCTGAGGGTTCGAGTTAGAAGGAATCTAACCTTTATTACATATCTGAATCATATCTGAATCGCATGTATTTACAACTTTTGGGTCATTTTGATTTTATGGCGTCTTCTTTTAGCATCGAGCTCAATGACCAACTGGATAGTGCTGCCACACTGTTAACATGTTTGAGGGTATATATATAACCCGTTATCATCTTACAGGTACTATATATATAACCCGTTATCATCTTACAGGTACTATATATATAACCCGTTATCATCTTACAGGTACTATATATATAACCCGTTATCATCTTACAGGTACTATATATATAACCCGTTACCATCTTACTGGTACTATATATATAACCCGTTATCATCTTACAGGTACTATATATATAACCCGTTATCATCTTACAGGTACTATATATATAACCCGTTACCATCTTACAGGTACTATATATATAACCCGTTACCATCTTACAGGTACTATATATATAACCCGTTACCATCTTACAGGTACTATATATATAACCCGTTACCATCTTACAGGTACTATATATATAACCCGTTACCATCTTACAGGTACTATATATATAACCCGTTATCATCTTACTGGTACTATATATATAACCCGTTATCATCTTACAGGTACTATATATATAACCCGTTATCATCTTACAGGTACTATATATATAACCCGTTATCATCTTACAGGTACTATATATATAACCCGTTATCATCTTACAGGTACTATATATATAACCCGTTATCATCTTACAGGTACTATATATATAACCCGTTATCATCTTACTGGTACTATATATATAACCCGTTATCATCTTACTGGTACTATAGATATAACCCGTTATCATCTTACAGGTACTATATATATAACCCGTTATCATCTTACAGGTACTATATATATAACCCGTTATCATCTTACTGGTACTATAGATATAACCCGTTATCATCTTACAGGTACTATATATATAACCCGTTATCATCTTACAGGTACTATATATATAACCCGTTATCATCTTACTGGTACTATATATATAACCCGTTATCATCTTACTGGTACTATAGATATAACCCGTTATCATCTTACAGGTACTATATATATAACCCGTTATCATCTTACTGGTACTATATATATAACCCGTTATCATCTTACTGGTACTATAGATATAACCCGTTATCATCTTACAGGTACTATATATATAACCCGTTATCATCTTACAGGTACTATATATATAACCCGTTATCATCTTACTGGTACTATAGATATAACCCGTTATCATCTTACAGGTACTATATATATAACCCGTTATCATCTTACAGGTACTATATATATAACCCGTTATCATCTTACTGGTACTATATATATAACCCGTTATCATCTTACTGGTACTATAGATATAACCCGTTATCATCTTACAGGTACTATATATATAACCCGTTATCATCTTACTGGTACTATATATATAACCCGTTATCATCTTACTGGTACTATATATATAACCCGTTATCATCTTACAGGTACTATATATATAACCCGTTATCATCTTACAGGTACTATATATATAACCCGTTATCATCTTACAGGTACTATATATATAACCCGTTATCATCTTACTGGTACTATATATATAACCCGTTATCATCTTACTGGTACTATATATATAACCCGTTATCATCTTACAGGTACTATATATATAACCCGTTATCATCTTACAGGTACTATATATATAACCCGTTATCATCTTACTGGTACTATATACATAACCCGTTATCATCTTACTGGTACTATATATATAACCCGTTATCATCTTACAGGTACTATATATATATAACCCGTTACCATCTTACTGGTACTATATATATATAACCCGTTATCATCTTACAGGTACTATATATATATAACCCGTTACCATCTTACTGGTACTATATATATATAACCCGTTACCATCTTACAGGTACTATATATATATAACCCGTTACCATCTTACTGGTACTATATATATATAACCCGTTATCATCTTACTGGTACTATATATATATAACCCGTTATCATCTTACTGGTACTATATATATATAACCCGTTACCATCTTACTGGTACTATATATATATAACCCGTTATCATCTTACTGGTACTATATATATATAACCCGTTATCATCTTACTGGTACTATATATATATAACCCGTTATCATCTTACAGGTACTATATATATAACCCGTTATCATCTTACAGGTACTATAGATATAACCCGTTATCATCTTACAGGTACTATATATATAACCCGTTATCATCTTACAGGTACTATAGATATAACCCGTTATCATCTTACAGGTACTATATATATAACCCGTTATCATCTTACAGGTACTATATATATAACCCGTTATCATCTTACAGGTACTATATATATAACCCGTTATCATCTTACAGGTACTATATATATAACCCGTTATCATCTTACAGGTACTATATATATAACCCGTTATCATCTTACAGGTACTATATATATAACCCGTTATCATCTTACAGGTACTATAGATATAACCCGTTATCATCTTACAGGTACTATATATATAACCCGTTATCATCTTACAGGTACTATATATATAACCCGTTATCATCTTACAGGTACTATAGATATAACCCGTTATCATCTTACTGGTACTATATATATAACCCGTTACCATCTTACTGGTACTATATACATAACCCGTTATCATCTTACTGGTACTATATATATATAACCCGTTACCATCTTACTGGTACTATATATACATAACCCGTTATCATCTTACAGGTACTATATATACATAACCCGTTATCATCTTACAGGTACTATATATACATAACCCGTTATCATCTTACAGGTACTATATATATAACCCGTTATCATCTTACTGGTACTATATATATAACCCGTTACCATCTTACTGGTACTATATACATAACCCGTTATCATCTTACTGGTACTATATATATATAACCCGTTACCATCTTACTGGTACTATATACATAACCCGTTATCATCTTACAGGTACTATATATATATAACCCGTTATCATCTTACAGGTACTATATATATAACCCGTTATCATCTTACAGGTACTATATATATAACCCGTTATCATCTTACTGGTACTATATACATAACCCGTTATCATCTTACAGGTACTATATACATAACCCGTTATCATCTTACTGGTACTATATACATAACCCGTTATCATCTTACAGGTACTATATACATAACCCGTTATCATCTTACAGGTACTATATACATAACCCGTTATCATCTTACAGGTACTATATATATAACCCGATATCATCTTACTGGTACTATATACATAACCCGTTATCATCTTACAGGTACTATATACATAACCCGTTATCATCTTACTGGTACTATATACATAACCCGTTATCATCTTACTGGTACTATATATATAACCCGTTATCATCTTACAGGTACTATATACATAACCCGTTATCATCTTACTGGTACTATATACATAACCCGTTATCATCTTACTGGTACTATATATATAACCCGTTACCATCTTACTGGTACTATATACATAACCCGTTATCATCTTACTGGTACTATATATATATAACCCGTTACCATCTTACTGGTACTATATACATAACCCGTTATCATCTTACAGGTACTATATATATATAACCCGTTATCATCTTACAGGTACTATATATATAACCCGTTATCATCTTACAGGTACTATATATATAACCCGTTATCATCTTACTGGTACTATATACATAACCCGTTATCATCTTACAGGTACTATATACATAACCCGTTATCATCTTACTGGTACTATATACATAACCCGTTATCATCTTACAGGTACTATATACATAACCCGTTATCATCTTACAGGTACTATATACATAACCCGTTATCATCTTACAGGTACTATATATATAACCCGTTATCATCTTACTGGTACTATATACATAACCCGTTATCATCTTACAGGTACTATATACATAACCCGTTATCATCTTACTGGTACTATATACATAACCCGTTATCATCTTACTGGTACTATATATATAACCCGTTATCATCTTACAGGTACTATATACATAGCCCGTTATCATCTCACAGGTACTATATACATAACCCGTTATCATCTTACAGGTACTATATACATAACCCGTTATCATCTTACAGGTACTATATATATAACCCGTTATCATCTTACTGGTACTATATACATAACCCGTTATCATCTTACAGGTACTATATACATAACCCGTTATCATCTTACAGGTACTATATATATAACCCGTTATCATCTTACTGGTACTATATACATAACCCGTTATCATCTTACAGGTACTATATACATAACCCGTTATCATCTTACAGGTACTATATACATAACCCGTTATCATCTTACTGGTACTATATACATAACCCGTTATCATCTTACTGGTACTATATACATAACCCGTTATCATCTTACAGGTACTATATATATATAACCCGTTATCATCTTACTGGTACTATATACATAACCCGTTATCATCTTACAGGTACTATATATATATAACCCGTTACCATCTTACTGGTACTATATATATAACCCGTTATCATCTTACAGGTACTATATATATAACCCGTTATCATCTTACAGGTACTATATATATAACCCGTTACCATCTTACTGGTACTATATACATAACCCGTTACCATCTTACTGGTACTATATACATAACCCGTTATCATCTTACAGGTACTATATATATATAACCCGTTATCATCTTACAGGTACTATATATATAACCCGTTATCATCTTACAGGTACTATATATATAACCCGTTATCATCTTACTGGTACTATATACATAACCCGTTATCATCTTACAGGTACTATATACATAACCCGTTATCATCTTACTGGTACTATATACATAACCCGTTATCATCTTACAGGTACTATATACATAACCCGTTATCATCTTACAGGTACTATATACATAACCCGTTATCATCTTACAGGTACTATATATATAACCCGTTATCATCTTACTGGTACTATATACATAACCCGTTATCATCTTACAGGTACAATATACATAACCCGTTATCATCTTACTGGTACTATATACATAACCCGTTATCATCTTACTGGTACTATATATATAACCCGTTATCATCTTACAGGTACTATATACATAACCCGTTATCATCTTACAGGTACTATATACATAACCCGTTATCATCTTACAGGTACTATATACATAACCCGTTATCATCTTACAGGTACTATATATATAACCCGTTATCATCTTACTGGTACTATATACATAACCCGTTATCATCTTACAGGTACTATATACATAACCCGTTATCATCTTACAGGTACTATATATATAACCCGTTATCATCTTACTGGTACTATATACATAACCCGTTATCATCTTACAGGTACTATATACATAACCCGTTATCATCTTACAGGTACTATATACATAACCCGTTATCATCTTACTGGTACTATATACATAACCCGTTATCATCTTACTGGTACTATATACATAACCCGTTATCATCTTACAGGTACTATATATATATAACCCGTTATCATCTTACTGGTACTATATACATAACCCGTTATCATCTTACAGGTACTATATATATATAACCCGTTATCATCTTACAGGTACTATATATATATAACCCGTTACCATCTTACTGGTACTATATATATAACCCGTTATCATCTTACAGGTACTATATATATAACCCGTTATCATCTTACAGGTACTATATATATAACCCGTTACCATCTTACTGGTACTATATACATAACCCGTTACCATCTTACTGGTACTATATACATAACCCGTTATCATCTTACAGGTACTATATATATATAACCCGTTATCATCTTACAGGTACTATATATATATAACCCGTTATCATCTTACAGGTACTATATATATATAACCCGTTACCATCTTACTGGTACTATATATATAACCCGTTATCATCTTACAGGTACTATATATATAACCCGTTATCATCTTACAGGTACTATATATATAACCCGTTACCATCTTACTGGTACTATATACATAACCCGTTATCATCTTACAGGTACTATATATATATAACCCGTTATCATCTTACAGGTACTATATATATATAACCCGTTACCATCTTACTGGTACTATATATATAACCCGTTATCATCTTACAGGTACTATATATATAACCCGTTATCATCTTACAGGTACTATATATATAACCCGTTACCATCTTACTGGTACTATATACATAACCCGTTACCATCTTACTGGTACTATATACATAACCCGTTATCATCTTACAGGTACTATAT
The DNA here is from genome assembly GCA_037043455.1 of Cyrtodaria siliqua. Taxonomy (NCBI): domain Eukaryota; kingdom Metazoa; phylum Mollusca; class Bivalvia; order Adapedonta; family Hiatellidae; genus Cyrtodaria; species Cyrtodaria siliqua. Next base: position 42,718 of record JAWPHD010000099.1, read on the forward strand.
ATATATAACCCGTTATCATCTTACAGGTACTATATATATATAACCCGTTATCATCTTACAGGTACTATATATATATAACCCGTTACCATCTTACTGGTACTATATATATAACCCGTTATCATCTTACAGGTACTATATATATAACCCGTTATCATCTTACAGGTACTATATACATAACCCGTTACCATCTTACTGGTACTATATACATAACCCGTTACCATCTTACTGGTACTATATATATAACCCGTTATCATCTTACAGGTACTATATATATAACCCGTTATCATCTTACAGGTACTATATATATAACCCGTTATCATCTTACAGGTACTATATATATAACCCGTTATCATCTTACTGGTACTATATACATAACCCGTTATCATCTTACAGGTACTATATACATAACCCGTTATCATCTTACTGGTACTATATACATAACCCGTTATCATCTTACTGGTACTATATACATAACCCGTTATCATCTTACAGGTACTATATATATATAACCCGTTATCATCTTACTGGTACTATATACATAACCCGTTATCATCTTACAGGTACTATATATATATAACCCGTTATCATCTTACAGGTACTATATATATATAACCCGTTACCATCTTACTGGTACTATATATATAACCCGTTATCATCTTACAGGTACTATATATATAACCCGTTATCATCTTACAGGTACTATATATATAACCCGTTACCATCTTACTGGTACTATATACATAACCCGTTACCATCTTACTGGTACTATATACATAACCCGTTATCATCTTACAGGTACTATATATATATAACCCGTTATCATCTTACAGGTACTATATATATATAACCCGTTATCATCTTACAGGTACTATATATATATAACCCGTTACCATCTTACTGGTACTATATATATAACCCGTTATCATCTTACAGGTACTATATATATAACCCGTTATCATCTTACAGGTACTATATATATAACCCGTTACCATCTTACTGGTACTATATACATAACCCGTTATCATCTTACAGGTACTATATATATATAACCCGTTATCATCTTACAGGTACTATATATATATAACCCGTTACCATCTTACTGGTACTATATATATAACCCGTTATCATCTTACAGGTACTATATATATAACCCGTTATCATCTTACAGGTACTATATATATAACCCGTTACCATCTTACTGGTACTATATACATAACCCGTTATCATCTTACAGGTACTATATATATATAACCCGTTATCATCTTACAGGTACTATATATATATAACCCGTTATCATCTTACAGGTACTATATATATATAACCCGTTACCATCTTACTGGTACTATATATATAACCCGTTATCATCTTACAGGTACTATATATATAACCCGTTATCATCTTACAGGTACTATATATATAACCCGTTACCATCTTACTGGTACTATATACATAACCCGTTACCATCTTACTGGTACTATATATATAACCCGTTACCATCTTACTGGTACTATATACATAACCCGTTATCATCTTACAGGTACTATATATATAACCCGTTATCATCTTACAGGTACTATATATATAACCCGTTATCATCTTACAGGTACTATATATATAACCCGTTATCATCTTACTGGTACTATATACATAACCCGTTATCATCTTACAGGTACTATATATATATAACCCGTTATCATCTTACAGGTACTATAGATATAACCCGTTATCATCTTACTGGTACTATATACATAACCCGTTATCATCTTACAGGTACTATATATATAACCCGTTATCATCTTACTGGTACTATATACATAACCCGTTATCATCTTACAGGTACTATATATATAACCCGTTATCATCTTACAGGTACTATATATATAACCCGTTACCATCTTACAGGTACTATATATATAACCCGTTATCATCTTACAGGTACTATATATATAACCCGTTATCATCTTACTGGTACTATATACATAACCCGTTATCATCTTACAGGTACTATATATATAACCCGTTATCATCTTACAGGTACTATATATATAACCCGTTATCATCTTACTGGTACTATATACATAACCCGTTATCATCTTACAGGTACTATATATATAACCCGTTATCATCTTACTGGTACTATATACATAACCCGTTATCATCTTACAGGTACTATATATATAACCCGTTATCAACTTACAGGTACTATATATATAACCCGTTATCATCTTACTGGTACTATATATATAACCCGTTATCATCTTACAGGTACTATATATATAACCCGTTATCATCTTACAGGTACTATATATATAACCCGTTATCATCTTACAGGTACTATATATATAACCCGTTATCATCTTACTGGTACTATATACATAACCCGTTATCATCTTACAGGTACTATATATATAACCCGTTATCATCTTACAGGTACTATATATATAACCCGTTATCATCTTACAGGTACTATATATATAACCCGTTATCATCTTACTGGTACTATATACATAACCCGTTATCATCTTACAGGTACTATATATATAACCCGTTATCATCTTACTGGTACTATATACATAACCCGTTATCATCTTACAGGTACTATATATATAACCCGTTATCATCTTACAGGTACTATATATATAACCCGTTACCATCTTACAGGTACTATATATATAACCCGTTATCATCTTACAGGTACTATATATATAACCCGTTATCATCTTACTGGTACTATATACATAACCCGTTATCATCTTACAGGTACTATATATATAACCCGTTATCATCTTACAGGTACTATATATATAACCCGTTATCATCTTACTGGTACTATATACATAACCCGTTATCATCTTACAGGTACTATATATATAACCCGTTATCAACTTACAGGTACTATATATATAACCCGTTATCATCTTACAGGTACTATATATATAACCCGTTATCATCTTACAGGTACTATATATATAACCCGTTATCATCTTACAGGTACTATATATATAACCCGTTATCAACTTACAGGTACTATATATATAACCCGTTATCATCTTACAGGTACTATATATATATAACCCGTTATCATCTTACAGGTACTATATATATATAACCCGTTATCATCTTACAGGTACTATATATATATAACCCGTTATCATCTTACAGGTACTATATATATAACCCGTTATCATCTTACAGGTACTATATATATAACCCGTTATCATCTTACAGGTACTATATATATAACCCGTTATCATCTTACACGTAATATAGATATAACCCGTTATCATCTTACAGGTACTATAGATATAACCCGTTATCATCTTACTGGTACTATAGATATAACCCGTTACCATCTTACAGGTACTATAGATATAACCCGTTATCATCTTACAGTTACTATAGATATAACCCGTTATCATCTTACTGGTACTATAGATATAACCCGTTATCATCTTACAGGTACTATAGATATAACCCGTTATCATCTTACTGGTACTATAGATATAACCCGTTACCATCTTACAGGTACTATAGATATAACCCGTTATCATCTTACTGGTACTATAGATATCTTACAGGATTTTTTGTCCTATTTGGCTCTGGTCCTGGCTCTCAAGTTTATGGGACTACGTGGACGGCTAGGTATCTCTGTGATGGTATTATGTGTATAATCAAATGTGTAAAACACGAAACACACAGCAAATCGTGAAGTATTAGCAAGCTTTCAAAACTCCATCTAGATTTATTAATCTATTTAAACCTGCTTGCGTATAATTAAAAGGTACTAACATATATATTCAACAGAAAAGTAACGATAATTCAATATTTTCTAACGCGTTAAGACGTATAAAAAAGTAACACATTAGTATTTACACGTTTAATCAAAGAGTAATGCGTCTCCTGTTAAGTTTTCGCATTCTAGGAGTATATAGAAGTATATCCGTAACGCGTGTAACGTGTTACTTGTTAAATACGCAAACCAGTGAAAATCAAGTTTACACTGAAACAATGGCTTACCGCGCCTTTGTAGTCTTCGCTCCAGCTAATAGCTCAGCGGTGACGTGATCTTATCAAGTCTGTGATAAGCAAATTATTCAAATGTTACTTCCATACAAATAGGACAGTTTCACCGTATATCGGTAAAGAATGCATTTCGACTCTGTGGGTCAGGGTTCCTAAATGGTTCTTAAATATATAAAGCATGCATTTTTCCCTTGAGAGTTGAACTCCTGCAATATCTTACTGCCACCAACCTTAAACCCAACTTTGGTAAACATCCAAATTAATTTACTAAAGTTATTGCGCAAATTAATTGTCATAACCAAGGACAATAACTCTATAATGCATGCATTGATTATGGAAAACTTTAGAACTCGCGATCGTCTGAGATCTACTTTAAATAAACCTTTATTAATCAATTTTAGTGAAAAAGCTTATCGATGACAAACAACTCACATAAGCCTGTCTGTTTGTAGCCAGTAGACGGACATATACAACAGTAAACTACATATTTAAAGCTTTATATTGAAGGAAAAGGTACGGTTTGATTGTGGTAAGAAAGAATTGTAAAAGGAAAACTAGGTTATAAGCTTGTTTTTCTTTATTTCCATATAATAATTTAACTTTCATTTACATACATGTACAAACAAACAATTAGCATGCTTTATATAACAGAATATGGAAGATGAATTGAACTGAATTGGGCTTTATGGCGCACCAACACATGAAAGGTTATATGGCGCCTAACATGAATGAACATGCCAGGCTCATCCTCCATGTACATCAAGATAACATGTGGAGAATGGGCTTTGAACCTTTTAACCTGCAGAACTACAGAGTTGCTGAAAATGCTATAGTAGTCATTTCATATACGATGGAGCCACGTTTCCACGTGTGTCAGAGAAATCTGGAAAAATGAATGATGTCATTTCAAATAATACAATAAAAACAAAACAAATTATATGTGGAGTACTGAATGAAATGTTTCCATGGAAATGCAACAACTAATTAAAATTATCAAGTTATATAATTTATACTAAAAGAAAAAGAAACGCCACTCGGACATTTTCGCTATATAATGTATAAAAGTCTAACATAGCCACATACCATTCGATTAACAACAGTATATTACACATACAATATATAGCGGAAACTCCCAAATTACGTTTCTGTTTTACCCCAAGATCACTAGTTTGAATGGTATGTGAAGAATGTTTCAAGAAGACTGCTTGAATGGTTTTATAGATCAGTTCTGAAAATGAAATGTTGACAAAAAAAAAATCTACTTCTTTACCATTAAATGCAATCAATATTAGAAAGTTCTATACATCAAAAGGCACCAAGATAACACTAGTCTGAAAGACAACTTGAATGGTTGAATGAACATTTAGATAAACTGGCCTTTTTCCATAAAAACACAAAACCATACTACGAGGGTGCTTCAAAAAGTTCTGTCACTAGGCATATATCCTTTGATCTGGATATTACACTGAGATAAAGTAGTGTATTTATAGTACTACTGGGTTCGCTCTCTTAAATTCCACAACAAAAATGAAAAAAATCCGGTTATTTATACCCCTGAATTACCTCCCCTTACCACACCTTTTGGAACTGGCATCTCTGAAAATGTCCTTGTTACAAAATGTTGTAAAAATTATTTGAATAATTCTATGCTTTTAAATTCTATTGTACGCCATCTGTTGTTATTCGCCCATAATCCATGAAAATGATTGTCGAGAATTCGGAAAGATCTTGCTGCAAACCAGATATGAGTGAATGCATATCCCTTAATTTTAGCAGAAATAACACTGATTTTCTTCTTTTTTTTTACGGAAATGTTATAATATCTTTTAAATGTCGTAATTATTCTCATAGTATTAATATGTTTTCATATTTTTTTACAAATCCTAGTCCTTCAGTGTTTTAATTTCATATTCAACACATTATTGTAGAATTTTGTTCAATGTTTAGTGAAAATATTGATCATCCAAAAACGCTATTTCAGAAGACTGCCTGCCCTTCCATTTAATGTCCATTTATCATTAAATTAATTTTACACGTTAGCCAAAAATGTTAATTTCTAAGACAATGCCGTTTCATCTACCATGCTTAAATTCTGAATCTTGTAATGCACAGATATAACTGGTAATGTATGAGAAATTTCAAAGGTCTTCGACAAGTACTTAAAGAGAAACAGGCATTTAAAAAAGTAACAATTAACATACCTGAAAAATATCAGGATGAAAATGCCTCAGTATGTATAAGTGATGTGATTTAAATGTTCCATAACTTTCGTCACACAAACGATACAGCATTCATTTTACCATCAATGGAATGGTATTGCAACTCTCTTTCATTTGGTACCAAACATCAACACTCACAACGAGCACATAATTGTTAAAACGCGTTAGTGACAGAACTTATTGAATGACCCTCGTCAGTTAAAATATCTAAAGTCACTAACAAAACCACTACGTCTCACACCACAATTAATTTTCCTTAGGGTCCCATTGTAATGTTTTTGTTCGTGGCATAGAGATAAAAAAGATTTTGCAACATGTATTTATGCTTAAATTCTTCATTGATCCAATATCTGCAATTTGAAACACATTTAACAAATATTTACCAGATTGAACTTTTTTAATTTCATGTTTGCGTGACACCTATCAAAATGTAGACAAAAATACAACCCCGTGGTGATTAGACCCATGATGTGTAAAATGAGGCAGAATTAGCTAGAAATCTTATATCAACATGCATTTTTCTGTGATTTCTTCCTAAAATGCTGTAGATTTAGAACCTGGTAAAGATAAATCAATGTATCCTGTAAAATGTAGAAAAGCGAACTTTTTTTTTTATCTACCTTCTTCATCTGTAGGGCACGAGTATTCATTGAGATAATAGTGGTGTGAGTCCACTAGGTTGATATCTTGAGTTACTATTAAAAAGCTACATTGAACGTGTTTCACTAAGCTGGTCCTTATGTTCTGTTCAGTTTAAAGGGACATATACCAATCTTGATTTTCTTAAAACTCGCGGCGTCCCATTAGTTTTTCTTTATAATTTGCATTTTTAAAATCAAATTAATTATTTAAATAGTAATTGTTTTTGAAAATTACTGTTTATTATAATGCGTCAAAAATATAGTAAATTCTACATGGTAGTATAACAAAGAAATTTTGAAAACCCAAAATTATATTTAAATATATACACGCAGGTTTAAAGATAAAATTATAATGGATTAATGGATTAATAAATCGAGGTGCTAATTATTATGTTTGATAAAACTTCAGATTGCCATGTGTCTCTTTAATTTCTATAAAAAAAATATATATATATTTTGTCTTCACATGCTTAGAAAAACATAACTTTTTGTTTAATATATACTAATAAATTGCATGCATTGAATTGGGTTTTAAGGCGCACCAACACATGAAAGGTTATATGGTGCCTAACAGGAAGGAACGTGCCAGGCTCATCCTCCATTTACATCAAGGTAAAATATGGAAAATTGGCCTAGAACCGTCTTACCTGTTCATAAACTGCAGAGTTGCTGCAAATTCTATAGTAGACACTCCATTTACGATGGAGCCACGTTTCCACGTCATGATAAAGTCCTTGAATGAGCATGATAAAAAATGGCAAAATGAGTATGAATGGTGGGGTTAATAAATTGAAAGTATTATTTCAGAGATGGCTTTTAAGGCATTGAGAGTGATGTACATTTTTACGGAAGTATGTTTACAACTGACAGCGAAATATGAAGATATTTGTATTATATATATTCGGTAAAATATAAATGGACCAGAAGTTATAATAGTAGGAATATATATAAATGATCACTAAAATGTATATATCGTTCAATTGATACACGTTGTACACATTAAAATTCAAAAACATATTTAAATTCGAGCTAAAAATGACAAGAGATATGATATCACAAATCACGTAGGGGTCATTACTAAAAACGTGCAGATCTGTATAATAGCAACATATCTACTCATGCCGAACGTAACGCATACTTTTTACACGGACCCTTATGTATTTTGAGATTTTCTTTCTCTACCACTATTCGTTCAATTTCGGGTTATAGTTTTTTTTTAAACGCCTCTATTCAGTGATATATGCATTTCAAAATTACGATATACATTGTGTCCCATTTATTATTAAAACCTGTGCACGCTTTTAACATCGACCCCTAGGTCATTTATGCCATCATTTTTCTGTCGATTTATTCTCGAATTTAGTAATGTTTTCGGCTTTTAACGTTACACAAATGTATCTTTTCAGTGGTATATAAATTATAACTTTACAATGCCTATTACATTTTCTATTTCCGCGTCAAAACAAATCTAAAAGAATCATCCAATAAACTATTAAAGGGTTATTGCAACATTCCTTTTGACATCGTTGAGTGTAACAACTAATTTTGAACATTATTTATGCTTTTTTAGAATACAAACGTTCGTTTCACCTTATGTGTATACCTTAAATACTCGTGAACCTAAGTTACTATATAAATGTCACATTCATGAGAGGGTGATAGTAAGAATGTTCACCCTGAGGATATGATTATCGCCCGAGGCGAAGCTGAGGGTGATAATCAATATCCGAATGGTTAACATTCTTACTATCACCCTCTCATGAATGTGATATTTATTTTATTATACCGAAATCCGCTCGTGCCAAAATAAGATTCATTTTCAGTGCATATTTCACTTTGCCGGATTTTTTTCTTCTTTTTTTTCCTTTCAACAACAACTTTTTTTTTAAATATGTCTATGAAAGTATATCGTTGGCTTGTAAATGAGTAACTAAGAAAATGAGTGGTGGTTTATTAAATTCGGTAAAGTACTTTTGAAGTTATGATGAATTAAAAATAGCATTTTACCATACTGAGCCGATGACGTCACCGTAGAGTATGCACTCCAACGCGCATCAAAGCTGCGCATGCGATAATTTTTACTATCACTCTGCGATTTACTATCACCCTGTACTATCACGCTCGCGTGAGATAGTAAGAAATTACACATTGTTGTCTATGGGGATTTAGCATGGGCGTTTTATGTGAGGTATAATAACGCAATTTACTTTACCTTCTTTAATGGAGGTTTTTGATTTAAGAAATTAAGAACATTTAAGAGTTGTTATCCGAAAATTACTCCAAACCTTATACTGAGGTTATCACAGGCATACGTACCATGGTTCTTGTATTGTCCTGTCCGTTACATTGTGTGTGTTTTATAATCAGTTTGTGTGTTGCCACTAAATTGGCACTAATATGTTGCTACTGCTGGCAGTAGTTAGCAGTAGCAGTAGCAATAGCAGTAGCAAACATATGATGGTTGCGAAAGGGGTTGTCTGTTAAACATGATGGTGGGAAAGTAGAAACAACATACTTGTCTAAAGAAAACATATATCGCATATATCGTCATAATTATGATGACTGTTGACTCTACTGGTGCTACTGCTGGCAGTAGCTACTGCTACTGCTGCTAATGATGGCAGAAGCTAGTGCGATGGCAGTAGCTGGCAGTAGCTACTGCTACTGCATTAGCAATAGCCGTAGCAATAGCAGTAGCAAACATATGATGGTTGCGAAAGGGGTTGTCTGTTAAACATGATTGTGGGAAAGTAGAAACAACACACTTGCACAAAGAAAACATCATATATCGATGATCATATATCGTCGTAATTAAGATGACTATTGACTCTACTGCTGCTACTGCTGGCAGTAACTACTGCTACTGCTGCTACTTCTGGCAGTAGTTAGCAGTAGCAGTAACAGTAGCAATAGCAGTAGCAAACATATGATGGTTGCGAAAGATGCGAAAGGGGTTGTCTGCTAAACATGATGGTGGGAAAGTAGAAACGACATACTGCGCAAAGAAAACACTTGCGATGAATATACCTACTGAGATGGTGCTCTACTGCTGGCAGTAACTACTGCTACTGCTGCTACTGCTGCTACTGCTGACAGTAGAAGTAACAGTAGCTACTGCTACTGCTGCTACTGCTACTGCCAACTTCACGTTCATCAGAAATCGATGCGTTTCAACATCATATGTTTATCCTGCCTTTGTAGAGGTAACATCGATAAATATACCAATGCTGAATATATTTCGGAATTTGAACCGGTGACCTTGCGCTCACATTGCTCTTTAATACGTGAAGATAATTGAAACCACCCATATGTGTTGACACTTTATAGCATTTCTTACACTAAATAGTCATAATAAAATATCTTGTGCACACGCACTAGATAAAGCTGTTTTGAGACGGAATACCAGTTTGATTTTTTATAAAATATGGTTTTACACCACGTAAGGTTGTTTACATGAACATGAAGACATGAACAGGGACATGAAGGACTATAATTACAGGGACATGAAGGACTATGATTAAACTGATACATCTTAAGATGCGTTCAAATATATTGTTGTTTGTCGTTGTAAATCATTGGTACTAAATATACCATGATGTTCACATATATCAGAAAATAGTAACTCAACAAATATTACAACGCAAAGGTGATTTAAAACGTATATCACAACCACATCCAGTAGAACACACATCACAAACATATAAAGGTTGACAACAAGGGTACCGCATTGGAACGGTTAGTGGCAAAAGGGACCAATTGGGGAGTTTAAACCGGTTCAAGGGTTCAACAAACATCCCTCTTAACCTGTCATCGTCCCTAAACAACAGGACGGTGTAAATAAAAACAATCCCCGCCGAGTTAACCCCTTACATTTGAGAAAGCTCAGAAATGTTCATGTATATAATATATAAAAAAAAAGGTTAAACCTAAAAGGCTGATCTCAGATGTACTCGATGACTTGTCTGAAGTCAGAGCATCAAGGGGAAACCCGTTAAGGGCACGATAAAACAGAGTAATGGACATTCATCAAACGGTTCCAGCCTTAAAGGGACACACGGCAATCTTGATTTTTTAAAACTCACGGCGTCCCGCTAGTTTTTCTGGATAACTTACATTTGGTCAATCATTAATATTAATTATAAGAATAGTAATAAGCAAATTGTATTTGCATATTATTCAATTTTGATATTATTGCACCAATAATATATCAAAACTTATAGTAGAATAAGACAAAAAAGTGAATACTTAACATTTTATTTATTTAAATGTAACCAGGTTAAAAGTAAACATGATCTTGGATATATAAATCGAGACACCCATTTCAAACACTTCAAGATTGCCGTGTGTCCCTTTAAAGGATTTAGGAACACGTTATCATAGAGTCCACCGCCCGTCCGGTCGTTGCACAATCAAGGAGCATAATTTCAAACTGTAGAAGGGTCTACAACTAAGCAGAATACTCCGGTCGTAACCTCTGTTTATAAATTGTCTAATGAATGTAATAAATAACTCATGAAAATTATCACGACCGATAATCTTCCTATGTTTGTAAATCACATTTCCGTAAAAGACGGGTTGTGATAAACCTTGTTGCAGAAGTGTTTTACGATTGCTTTTATATTTGTCGAGCAGATCAGTGTTACGATAAAACTAAGTCTATGTAGAAGTTGTTCAATCGATTTTATTTCTTGGAAGAAAAAGTATATCGCGGGGCTGGGGGAGGCGGGGATTAGGAAACGAACTTTTATGTCGTGGTGAACGATATACATGCGGGGAAAGAAACTACATTTCGAGAGTATTTTTTTCTCATGACATAAATATTTTGCTCCCTCAAACTGTTGTTTCTTTCTCATAATCATAATATTCCTTCCTAGGAAGTACATCTGGTTCGAACTAGTCCAGGGCTCAGTAGTTTTACTGATTTTGAAATAACTCATATCACGTCAGTACACAAAGAATAGCTTTTTTGTCTGGAATAGACCGTACAACCTGTTAATTGAATTCCATATCAGACTGTAGGTGGAGAGCACAGTTTGAAAAATTAAACAAAATCGATCACCTGAGGATCTTCGCAATGATGAAAAAGGCGACATCTCGCAAATGCTAACTGAGGATGTTTTAAGTTTTTCCAAATGTAAATCCATGTAAAAACATGCAAAATCCCTATATACAAACTTTGGACCCCAGGGGATGGTCGTCTTTGACCCCAGAAACTTCAAATGAGCAAACTTGAGAGTCGTGGGTTAGCGATCATTAATAATATCGAAGGACATGAGGCCCATGAGAGCCTGTGGATGCTCTACAAGCTAAAATGGCTCTTATATCGAAGGGTTCATCCTTAAATTCCTTCAATACCTTTATTACAAGTGCAAAGCACAACAACACTCACAACCGAAATTTACACCCATGACCACATGCTAAGAATTTAATTGAATTGAATTGAATGTTGTTTAACGGCTCATCAACACAGTACAGGTTATTTAGAGCCGCCCCAGAGAGAGGGGAAGGATACATAGGAATCCGGGAACCTGCCCTACTCTTATTATCGAATAGATTCCTATGGTTCTTTAACGTGCTCGGCTAAGAATTTAAAAGAAAATATAAGTGAAAAACAAGTGGGATTAGAACACGCGACACTAGGTTCCTTGTGTACAAGAAGTAATTAAAGTATTGTGTCTACGGCGGCCATCTTGGATGTCGCATTGACCTAATTTTAACAAATTTGAAAACCATTTACCTAAAGATTATCCATGTCAAGTTTGGTAAAAATTCACCAAGCGGTTTCTGAGAGGAAGATTGTTTAAATATCTTCACTATATAACTTTATGTAAAGCATATGATCCCTGGTGCGGCCCAAATGTGACCCCATGGTCACCATTTGAACAAGCTTGGTAGAACACAACATATGCTTATAGTAAATGCCAAGTATTAAAACCCTGGCTCTTGTAGTTTCAGAGAAGAACATTTTTTAAGTTTTTCCCTATATACGTTTATTTTAAAACATGTGACACCAGGGTCTCCATTTGAGCAAGCTTGATAGCGGACCATAAGCTTGTAGTAAGTGCTTTCCTATACTAGTCTATGTAAAATATGTGACGCCTGGGGTGGGGCTAAATGAGACCCAAACGTTACCATTTGAACAAACTTGGTAGAGAACAATATGTTTATACTTAATGCAACATACCCGTATTTAACCTCTGGCTCATGTAGTTTCGGGGAAGATGTTTTAAGAGTTTCCCTATATAACTCTTTGTAAAAGATGTGACCCCTGGAGCAGAGCCAAATATGAACACAGGGTCACCATTTGAAACAACTTGGTAGAGGACCATAAGCTGATGTAACATGCAATATATGAGAGTTCTGTGCCTTGAGGTTTCTGAGAAAAGATTTTTTTAAAAACATCGTATACAAGTCTATGCAAAACATGCAAAATCTCCAAATACAAATGTTCGATCCCCGGGTCACGTCGATTTCTGACCTTGGGGACTTCATTTCAACAAACTTGATAGTCTAGGCCCTGGCGATTATTTCAAAAGAAAAACTTTCGAAATATGTCCAACGGTTATTGATGAGCATGAATCTAGAATCACCAATGTGAAGCTTGGCCAAGCGGTTTCTGAAGAGTTCGTTTGAAGCAGAAGTTAACGACGGAAGACGGATGACGGACGAAGTGTGATCCCAATATAATTATATTATTGTACTGCGTGAGACAGGTATTATTTTATTTATTTTCACACTACGAAGCCGTCGAAATTAGTCCTGAAAAAACGAATCACAAAAAAGCAAGAGCTACTTGTATAGCATAAAAATACAATTCATAGCTGGTTGACATTGTTCCGGCATGAATATGAAGATATTTTTATTTATTTTAACGGTAACTTATGGGGTTTACACCCACATTTTCAAACAGCGGGGCAAGGGTCAAAGTATGTTTCACTGACAATAGAAAAACACAAACCAAAATGTGTAATTAAAGAGCTTTATTTTTATTTTGAGGTAATGTATACTCATATTGTGAGTTTGTGTTTAGGTAGTTTGGTCTAAAATATGATTGTAACGAGGTAAAGCATATTTGTTTGTTAGATACATTTTACAAAAATTTACCGCCCTCAATATAAAATAATATTATAGTACGTAAAATATGAAATCGTTCGTCCCTTCATTTGACTGAAAATATTATTAACATAAATTAAGGGCAACATATTTCGTTTGAAATTTGTTTCAGTTTAAGACTCAAAGAAAAGGTTTTTCGAAATTAGACTCATTAACTTGGATCGACTAACGAGGAAGGATATTATTAAATACATAGTACATGTATATATAAATCATCAGAACTGGTCGAGTTATACACATTGCTACTACACATTGTCACTAACGGAATAACCGCAGTACACCTCCTAGACTTCTCAAAATAAGTTAAGTTAAATAAGGACCACAAAATAGAACAGTAATAATTACTTAATCTTTATTTTAATACACCCGCACTATATAGTCTAGTTTAAAATATCTCGTTATATTGAACGATATTTCACTGTACTTTTTGCAACGTTAGGAGAATAAGCATTGCGCATTGCGCATTGTAACGTATGCAACGTTAGGAGACATTATGAGAGTAAGCAAAGCAATGCGAAAGATTTCAGATGTGTGCGTTATTTTCACATTTTAGGGGTTTTATAATAGAAATAGAACATCGTTTACGGTGAATTATCTATAATATATCACGGTTTGGAGTTCAATTGTAAGATGAAACAGAAAAGGCCAATTTACTTAATGATTTTTTTAAAAAACAGACAATTTTAAATGACAATAACGTCGAAGTTCCCTTCATGCCCCCTAGTAACGTTAGCATGCATTTAATGGTACTTACCCCAGATGAAGTTCAGTCCGTCTTAAAGTGTCTCCCAATTGGTAAAGTAACTGGTCCAGATGAAGTTAGCAACCGTATCCTTCGGGAACTTTCCAGTGAGCTATCAATTCCTCTTTGTAATTTGTTTAATAAATCTCTAGCTGATGGAAAAGTCCCGAATATTTGGAAGGAAGCTTTTGTTTGTGCCGCTTTTAAGAACGGTGACCCATCATCTGTTAATAACTACCGTCCTATCTCTCTTTTAAGTAACATTAACAAAGTTTTGGAAAGATGAGTCTTTAAACATGTATTTAATTCTCTTCGCGTCAATAGTTTTCTATCGGCTCTGCAGTCTGGCTTCATGCCGGGCGATTCGACCGTAAATCAACTTACTTATCTTTATAATACTTTCTGTCAAGCACTGGATGTAGGTAAAGAAGTAAGAGTTATCTTCTTTGATATAAGCAAAGCTTTCGATCGCGTATGGCACAAAGCTCTTTTAGCGAAACTTAAGTCTGCTGGTATGTCGGATGCACTTATAAACTGGTTTTCCAATTATCTAGAAAATAGACGCCAATGCGTTATAGTTCCTGGTGCTAAATCAGAGTGGATTTCTGTAAACGCAGGGGGTACCACAAGGCTCTATATTAGGGCCTCTTCTATTTTTAATATATATCAATGACATTGTTACGGATATAGATTCCAACATTCGTCTGTTCGCTGATGACACAAGTCTATATATTATTGTTGACCATGTAAATACCGCAGCCGATATCCTAAATTCCGATATAGTAAAAATAACTGACTGGGCGAATAAATGGCTTGTCACTTTTAACCCTACAAAGACTGAATCATTATTGATATCTCGTAAAAGAAACAAACCCATACATCCACCTTTAAATATGCTTAATCAACAAATACCAGAAGTTACAACTCATAAACATCTGGGCGTGAAGCTTTCAAACGACTGCAGTTGGCATTACCACATAGAATATATGACAGCTAAAGCATGGACCAGAATAAATATAATGAGAAAACTTAAATTCCAGCTGGATCGTAAATCCTTAGAAATAATATATATTAGTTTTATAAGGCCCCTGTTAGAATATGCGGATGTTATCTGGGATAACTGCACACTTTATGAAAAACTGGAACTAGATAAAATCCAAAATGAAACAGCTAGAATTGTAACAGGAGCTACCAAACTTGTATCCTTAAATAATTTGCACACGGAAGTAGGCTGGGAAACGATTAACGCTCGAAGGCGTAAACAGAAGCTTGTTCTATTTTATAAAATGAATCATAACTTGGCACCACCGTATCTTACTACATTAGTTCCTCCTCTAGTAGGAGTCGAGTCTCGATACAGCTTACGAAATGCAAATAATCTTCAAACAATTCATTCTCGAACACAAAATTACTCCGATTCATTTTTACCTTCTGTTGTTCGTGAATGGAATTTACTCCCGCAGGACGCCAGATCCTTAGAATCTGTCTACTCTTTCAAACGATATCTTACCCATGAAACACGTCCCCCGAAGTATTACTACACAGGTGACAGGAAACCACAAATCCTACACACACGTCTCAGAACAAACTGTAGTTCATTAAACCATCACTTGTTTATCAAAAATATAACTGACTCTCCTCTGTGTCACTGTGGTAGTATCGAGAACACTGAGCATTTCTTCTTCACGTGTCCAACCTATCACATTATACGCTTAGAACTTATCAACTCTCTTTCAAATATATGTACTATCTCAACTAATATTCTCCTTTGTGGTGACCCCAATCTCAGTTACGAAACAAATGAAGTGATCTTCGAAAATGTGCAAAATTTTATATTAAAAAGCAAACGATTTTAAACTAACATTACTTATCAACATCAGTAAATGAATAAGTTAGATGCTGCTAGTACGGATGGTTCGCCCCTACCCATTGTCGCCGCCCATATTTCCCTTACACTTTTTTTTTATATAGTAGTAGTATTATTCAATATATCAATTTTATTATCGTTTGTGAGTGCGTTTTCCTTGGCTTTCAAACGTACTTTTCCTTCTAAATCTTGATAACATTTTCCATTGTATAAGAAATATTATGTTTCTATTTTCTCTTCTTGAGTAATGTATAATAAATCTGCCATTCTAGTGTTACATATAAACATGGTAAGGAAAGGAACTTAATAAGCATTACGCTTCCGTTCCAATCCTTTATTTGTTGTTATTGTATATATGCTTAACTTGTAAATACAATGAATAAAATATGTTTAAACTAATTGTAAACAATAATTTCACGAGCCCGAACGATGTTCTATTTCTTAAATATAATTGATTTCATATTCATATAAAAAAATAATACAATTGTGTCACGTAACAACTGTAAAAGAATACAACTTACTTTAAAAACATGATCAATACATTATTTTGAGGAGTGTGCCATCGAACTGACGTATTCTCTCTACTTCATTCGGTAAGATGTTGTAATTGTAATTGTATTATAATGTGTGAAAGGTACAAACGAGATTATCCTCACACGAACAGTAGAGGTGTAATTACTTTATGTTGAATTAATAAAACCGAATCTACTACTGATCACTGTTTGTGTTCGTTGTTCACAAGGGATCTCCGTTTTGAGTATGTATTGGCATTCACACTATCGTTTGTTATAAATGCACGGGAGCATAAATATATAAGCAGTGTATATAACATGATGTTAAATGATCTAAATGATAGACCGAATAAAACGAACTGGGCCTCTTTGGTGCGATACACATTATCTTCAATCGGATTTTACGAAGTTTGGTTAGCACAGAGTGTAGGGAATATTAATGCCTTTCTATCTGTATTAAAACAGCGTGTCAGTGACAAATTTATACAACACTGGAACGCAAGGATACAAGCGTCTACCCGAGCGCCATTTTACATACACTTTGCATCATTCAGTTTCCAGTCATAATTAGATACTGTTAATATTATAAAATTCCGCAAAGCTCTAACACAGTTAAGGGTATCATCCCACAGATTAGAAATTGAGGCTGGGCGTTGGACTAAACCACGTATTACTCCTAGAGAAAATAGGTTATGCAAGACATGCGCGGTATTAGAGGATGAGTTTCATTTTCTTCTCGAGTGTCCAATATATGATCATTTTAGAGCTGAATGCATAAAGCCATATTATACTAATAGAAAAAGTATGTTCAAATTAATTCAGTTATTACAATCAAATAACAAACGAAACATCCGCAATTTAGCCGCTTACACGTTTAATAATTTTAAAACTAGGAATGAATTACTATTTGCATCATAGTTTATAAACAGATTTAATGTTACACAGTTGTTACTTATAAACTAGTTATCGTTTTCGATTTTATTTCTTTTTTACCATTGACCACGAAAACCAGTGTAAACGATCCCTTGTTGTAAATATTAAAATATATGTCATACACGAGGAAATCCAGACAGGATTAAGTATTATTGTTAATGCGTGAACTCTTTTGAACTTTGAATAAGATGTAATACCTAACTATTTGCTTAAAGTAAAATATTGTGCATTTGTTTAAATTTGATAGAGCTCTTTCGTGTTTAAAAACACGAATAATTCACTATTTTGTTTAACATTGTCTGCTTAAACATGTTGATATATTTGTATATTGCTTCTTTGACATTACCATAATTTTGAAATGCTTGCAATTCGAATTGACATAATATAGATATATTATACACTGTTGTATTTTATATAAACTGTATGTTTTTGTAGCACTGTCCGCCAGAACGGAGTGTTTTAGTAAACGTTTATTTGTCTTTGCACAAGGGTCATGTTTGACCTATTGCAATTGATTACATTGATGTACACATTGTAAGGTTCATGGAGGATGGCCTCGAACCTCCATGGACCTATGATGAGGCACAATAAAAGTTCTTCTTCTTTGTTTAGAGCTGTGTGGCGGCTGTAAAAAGTCATTCCGAGCATGTAGTGTTATTACATATTTGTCTTTTGGAATATTATTGATCACTTTTTGTGGCTTTAAAGTATTTTTGATTTGTAGGTTGGTGAACAACGTAATTTTGCCCTATATCGAAAAGATTAAAGATCGCTGTATATTTATGTAGAACAAACTTCCCCGTACTTTCTCTTATTACTCCGTATAACGTAAAGGATAAATGCAGATTATAGACGCCTTACATTAAACTTATTCAATAGCCCAGGTTTAATATGATTCAATATGATTATTAAAATTAATAAATCTTAAACGTATTTTACAAATATTATCATAATTTCTACTTTAAATCAAATCGATATAAAGTAATATATAAGTATTGCTTCACCACTCTAAAGGATAAAATATCTCTTGCTTGTACCCGATCATGTGAAAATAATTCAAATCTACTTTATTTCGGATGGTCGAGTTTTCGATATTCTTTCGAGTTTATTATCCTCGTTTCTTGAATTCGCGAGACAGTGGATTCGCGAATATTAGCGGAAATAAAACCCTCGCGAATAATACCGGATTTACAGTACCGCCTTTTAAACCAGTGCCAGTGGGCATGAGAGGTGTTGCACATATATTACCTTTCATGAACACTCAATAAATCCGATTCTGATATGTTTATATGTTTGTGTTCGTTGCTTCTAAGTATTTATTGACATTCACACAGTACTGTTATTACTGACTGGTCATTTGGGATCATCGATTCCAATCCTTGTTGCTTTAAAGTAGAATAAGTCTTTTTAAACCGGTTCTAGAAGACGTGAGAGGTGTTGCACCTTAAATTAACTCGAACGAACAGTCTCAATAAAACCAAGTCGCCTACTTTCATTGTTGTTTCCAAGGGATCCCACTCCACTTTCAGTATGTATTGACATTCACACTTGCGTATGTTTGGGGCTTTGTGGCTGTTGTAAAATGTCGCACCGACTACAAATCGGTAGTGTTATGTCTTTCTTTTTACTGGTCCTTTTGGATCAATGGGTCCATTCTTTGTGGCTTTAACGTAGAATACCCTTTAAGCCGGTGCTTGTGGGCGTAAGAGGTGTTGCTTTTTATATTACCTGTCATGGACAGACTCAGTAACACCGAGTCTGCTACTTTTCTCCCTGGGTTGTGTTTGGTTCCAATGGATCCCCCTTTCTGTGTGAATTGTTATTAACACTAGCGTGTTTTTATTGCTGTGTGGAGGCTGTAAAAAAGTCGCTCGATTACAACTGAGTAGTGTTATTACTTACTGGTCCGTTGGGGTCATCAAGCCCAATCTGTGTGACTTTAAAGTGGAATACCACTTACGCTGGTGCTAGGTGACGTAAGAAGTTTTGCATCTTATATTACCTTTCATGAACTCAATAAAACCGACCTGCTACTTTTCTCTCTTGTTTGTGTTGCTTCCAAGCGATCCCCTAGTCAGACTATGTTAAGACTAGGAGCTCCAGTTACGACATTTAATCATAGAATGAACTTGAAACTTAATAAATTATCAGTGATAAATTTATAATTTTCTATTTGTAATATTAGAAACATTCATACTTTATTAATCTACAATTTATACTTAAAGCTGTACAGTCCCTATTTTAACTGGTAATAACTCATGAATATGAATGAGTCACGTGTGAAGTAGTTTCAAATAGACGAACACCCCAAAAGTCGGTATATAAGGAGAAATCGATACGTAAAATTTCACATTTTTATTTAGCCTCCGTACAGGTAACATCGATAAATATACGGCTCCAGAATATATGTGATAAAAAAAATAGTTGCCCGGAATGGATTTGAACCACAGCCTTGCACTTGTAAGATTTTAAAGATGTACGCTGAACCTCTAGACCACTGCTATTTATTGGTATTTTGTAGCATTTTTAACACTAAATAGGCATTACGTAATAACAAGAGCGCGCACACAAACTCATCAAGCGCTAAATAACAAGTCGAGATATGGTTGATTTGAGGCGAAGTATTAGTTTCATATTGATAAGATACAGTATTACACCAGGCAATGTTAATTTACACGTGCGACAATATGGACTGCATATTAATTGATCCATCTTTAGTTGCGTTCAAATATGTTAAGTTATTTTGCCTCATAATATATTGTAGTTAGTATACTATTTTCTCAAGTAGCGGTTTAGTTCAGTGGATAGAGCTCAGGACTTGAAATCAGAAGGTCGTGTATTCGAGCCTCGAAAGAAGCTAACTTTTTTTTTTTGTAAAAATTAATGTTACCTGTGTACAGGTACGATGTGCAGTGGTCGATGTATATACAGTAAATGATTTCTTGCGCTATATTTGCTCGCTTAAATACCCGATTTCGACATGAGCTGGTGAACATGAAGTTACAAATAAAGACACGCCTACAAAGAAGAAATCGATTGATATAGGGACTCTGTAGCTTTAAACCATAACAATTAATGCATGAGATACTAATTATCTTATTAATCATTCATGTATCAAGTTAAATTATCAAACATTTTATCTTTTAAAGAAAGGGAGAAATGTTGTATCCATTAAGGGCGGGTAACGTAATTTATCATTTACCGCGACGTTCATGACGTCACGTCCGTTATACTTTTTTGTTACTGTTTGTCATGCTATGATTAAATGTCTAACTGGAGTCCGAGTTCCTAGTCGTAACAGCACCTTATATAACCTTCCATGAACATACTTCATAAAACAACGTTTCACTGTTTGTGTTCGTTGCTTACAAAGAATCCCCTTTTCAATATTTATTGACATTCACACTAGGGGTTGTTTAGTGTTGTGTGTAAAGATTGCCTAGATCAGTAGTGTAATTACTTATTTGTATTTTGGGATCGTCGAGCACAATTGTTGTGGCTTTAAAATAGAATACCGCTTTTTAAGCCGTTGCTATTGGGCGTGAAAAGTGATGCACTTTGTTTTACCTCTATGAACAGACGCGATAAAACCAACAAGTCTGCCATTGTTTCTGTTTGTATTATTGCTTCCAAGGAATCCACTTGTTAGTATGTATTGACATTCAAACTAGCGTTTTTTTAGTGCTGTGTGGCGGCTGTAAAATGTCGCCCAGACTACAAATCAGTAATGTTAGTCTTCTGAACCTTTTTGGCTTTAACATAGCGCTATAGACCGGTGCTAGGAGGCGTGAGAGATGATGCACGTTAAATAATCTTAACCAAACCCTAGGTTTATGTTCGTTGCTTTCAATGGATCCCCTGTTCAGTATTTATTCAACAAGTGCAAAAATCACTACAGTAAAAGGTCACTACAGTGAAACACATTTCCTGCAAGCCAACTGTAAAGTCTAAGTTTTATAGTTTACGGTATATTCAGATTAGCCGATTCGAATCATGAATCTATTACAAATTTGGTATACGGTATATTGAACTGGTGTAAAAACAACAACAATTCGACCTCAATAGAATAATGACCGCCGGGTCAAATTTAATATCGAAAAATGACACCCGTTCATTAATCTATATAGAATAACAACCGCACAATGTATAAAATATTGACCACATCCATAGAATATTGTCTCTCTGAGTTAGTCAATTTATTACACATTTTACATTTATATGTGTAGCAGAATGACGACCCTGGTCAATGTGCATGTATAAAGGCATTGTTTAGTCTTGTCTGCAGTGGCCTATAGTCTCGTAATAGGTTTCCTACTAATATGGCAAACGCAATTTAAAACAGTTAGTGCATTCTGTGTTACATCAGGGGACAATTCTTACACTCTTTACTTCAAACTCCATTTCTTTGGTTGACTACTAGGCTGTGAAGAGTTGTTCAATGCATTACCTCAGCATTGTTTATATCGTTTAGTCTCTAGAAATTCTACATTATTGATTTCTAAGAGATAGTTCTAATCATGAGCGGTGTCTAGACCGAGATGACATATGAAAATGATCTATGACTGTTGTCAATGTTTGACTTTAAAGGGACACATGGCAATCTTGAAGTGTTTGAACTGGGTGTCTCGATTTATATATCCAGTTTAATTTTTACTTTTATCCTGGTAACATTTAAATAAATCAAATTTTACGTATTCACTAGTTCGTCTTATTGTACTATATGTTTTAATTTATTATTGTGCAATAATATCAAAAATTAATAATATGCAAAAACAAATTGCTTAATACTTTTCTTATAATTAATATTAATGACTGAACAAATGCAAGTTATGCAGAAAACACCAGCGGGACGCTGTGAGATTTAAAAAATAAAGATTGCCGTGTGTCCCTTTAAGAAACAAGTCCAATTACCCCACAAATATTACTCCTATGAATCGCCAAAGCCAGACTCGGTATACAGTGGGAAATATGCATGTGCAAAGGCAACTTGTTGGAATACATAATTACAAATGTTAAAGAAAATTTGCGTGGGCGACAGACAGGGCCTTAATGACCACTTTGAACCTGTCTTAGATGCTTGGGGCGAAGGACACTCACCTAACAAGCGTACTGGGGATTTTGTACCTCGGGACTATCACAAGTACTTGTCTGAAAAGACACTTCGTTTCATGCGTCCCTTGTTGACGACAACCGTGATGCAGCATGTTTCGATAGAGAGACGAAAACATTGAAAGACTACGTTCATGAATGTACTCGTTAGCTATACTGGCAAAGGGCCAGCAGAGCTTATGGGATGGCGAATTGTCCGTCGTCCGTCCGTCTTCTGTCCATCGTGTGAACTTTTACCTCGTTGCGACAATAGGGCCTTCATTTTTCATTTTATCTTTACAAAACTTTAACAGATGAAAGCTCGGACAAGTTCGAAAACCACTTAACATTACTTAAACAATCAATATTTTGTCTCGTTAAGACGCTAGGGCCTTTATTTTTCATCCGATCTTTCCTAAACTTTACCAGATTGCTAATGTCGATGAAAGCTCGGAAACTTTCGGAAACTAGCCAGTTCGGACCAGTAGCAGTGAATTTATGAAGTTATGGCCCTTGATTTAGTTAAAAATGCTATATTTTGCCTCGTTGAGACGATAGGGCCTTCATTTGTCATCCGATCTTTACTAAACTTTAACAGATTGTTAATATTAATGAAAGCTCGAACAAGTTCGAAGACCAGCCATATCGGACCGGTAAGGCCCTTGATTTCGTTAAAAATGCTGTAGTTTGCCTCGTTAATACGATAAGGCCTTCATTTTCAATCCGATCTTTACTAAACTTTACCAGATTTTTTAGTTATGGCCCTTGATTTAGTTATAATCATTACAGCAAAAATAATGAGTCCGAGTCGCTCACCTGAATCTGCTGGTACTTCATAATATGGCCAAATTTGAATAGTTAACTTGATACCTTGTTTACAAGGATTAACATCCTTATCGAAGGCTTTTTGAGTTCGGACGAACGGCGTTTTTTGTTCGGACGTCCGTCCGTCCGTCCGATATTTCATGTGTGCTTAAATCCTCATTCAGATTTTAGGCGGAGTGTTTCCATATCTGGCATGCTTACTTGGTATGATGTGAATATTGCCCAGACAGAAAAAGAATGTTCGTCGAAGATATGCATTTTTGTCTTAGTTATCAAAGGCAACTTCACCGACCATACTACAAGTGGAAATGGATTATTTATGTATGTGAATAAAAAATTTCATCAGAACTATGTTGCTACTGCCCAAACTTGAACAGAAGCAGATAAAAAAAAAGGTATACAAAATTACACAATGCTAAACACGAGCGTCAAATAGATAAACGGAGCATAACGCTGGTAAATATAAATGGATATGGCAGGTTCAAGATACACTGAATCCATGAAAAAGAAAACGGGTTATAACCAACGGGCGTCTTCTTCTTTTTTCTTTTTTTCTTGTTAGGTGGGGTGAGGGTGTGGATGTATATATGATTATATAAGTTGGTGCAAAGTTGTTATACTGAATGTAAAATAAAACCTCTATGACAAACATCATAAAAAACAGCAGTTTTAGACCGATGACGGGCCAAAACGTCTGATTAAGATTAGTTTAAACATCAAAACTTTATGGTGAACAAAATAATAAATATTACAAGTTTAAACAAACGGGCATAACCCATGTAAGCATGAGCAGTTAATGTGTCTGTTCAATAAAGAAGCCGAAGTATTCTTGAAATAACTTACTTGCTGCAAGTTTGGTTAAATTTGGTTTTAAAATTAAACGCAAGGTATGGCAATTTAGAATAAATACAATTTCATAAGTAATAGATAGTATCTGGTCTCAGCGAGTTGGCTTATTTAAACACCTCGAGGGGTACTTTAAACACCAAGATGCGTTTGTAGCATGGTCGGTGACATTTCCTTTGATGAATGCAGAGCATTAAATCGTTTAATTTATGGTATCTAAAGGGGCGTGGCTATACCATACTACAACTATCAGATATTGGAATTTAGAGTACGGTCACTATGACGTCACAGTGTTACTAAGTATACCATGCTACACAAAATATAGAGTGTGTCTCAGCTCGTTGGTTATTTAAACACCTCGATGGGCTACACCCATTTCAGTGTTTAAATAAGCCAACGAGCTGTGAGACCAGACTCTATCTATTACGTAGCCCATCGAGGTGTTTAAATAACCAACGACCTGAGACAGACTCTATCTTTTTTATTGCATGGTGTACTTAGTAATACTGTGACGTCATGGTGACCGTACTCTAAATTCCAATATCTGGTAGTTGTAGTACGGTATAGCCAGGCCCCTTTAGTTACCCTAAATTAAACGATTTAATGCTGTGCATTCATTAAAGGAAATGTCAACGACCATGCTACAACTTTGATTAATACAATCGGATATTACAGGTACCGAGGTATTGTTGATATACAAGTTGTTGCCAATATAGATATAATAATCGAACAAGAAAAGCAGCATTCAAGGACCACAGTCAACCATACACACACAGAAACAAAGAACAAATCCAGAGATGAACAAAATGCCAAATAAGACATCACAAACACAAAAGGGCTGACAACAGGGCTACCGCCTTTCAACGGTCGATGGCAAAAAATGCCGCTGGGGTTTAAACCAGGTTCTAGGGTGCACCAAACCTCACACTTACCCTACTGTCATCCCAATAAAACGGAACAGGGTAAATAAAGAAATTCCCGCCAAGAAATTTCTCTAACCAAACAAGGAAACATAGTTAGGCAATATAAGTAATACACAAAGATGCTCGTGTATATATAAATACAAAAACAAGAAATATCACTGTAAGTGCTAAATGCCCCCGAAGTGTCCTTCGACCTCTAAGTATGACCTTGACCTTGGAGCCATGGACCGGGATTTAATGCTCGACACGTCGTTTGGTTGTGGTGAGCTTGGTGTGCCAAGTTATTTGAAAATCCGTCCATGAATGCCAGAGTTATTGACCGGACACAATTTGACATTTGACCTCCAAGTGTGACCTTGACCTTATTGATTCATTATTGCTTTTGCCTTCTTGTTTGTCTGTTTGCGTGTTGTTTCTGTGTTTTGTGGTTGACTGTCCTCCTTGAATGCTACTTTCCGTGTCCGATCTTTTTATATTTCTTGTTATGGTGATCACTTGTGCCAAGTTATTTAAAAATCCCTGCAGGGGTTGTGACGTTACGGTCTGGACACGAAATTGCGTACCTGTTTGTGACCTATGAACTTCAAGTGTGACCTTGACCTTTGAAGTACGGACCTGGGTTTTGCGCGCGACACATCGTCTTGTTATGGTGATCACTTGTGCCAAGTTAATTAAAAATCCATGCAGGGGTTTTGAAGGTACAGTCCGGACACGAACTGCGGAATGACGGACAGACAGACATACAGACAGAATCCGGACAGACGGACGGTGCGATTACTATATGTCCCCGAACATTTTTCGCTGGCATAAAAAGCCTAGAAAGCCACAAAAAGGTACTCAATGACTTGGCAGAAGCCAGAGCAACAAGAGAATAACCATTGAGGGCACGACAAGAGAAGACTGCAGACAAACATCAAACGTCACCGTCCTTTTGGCTTTAGGTCCTTGGGTAGACGTCATCATAGGGTCCACAGCCTGTCCGGTCATCGCACAATTAAAGAGGAAAGCATAGAGGCGAACTGTAAATGGGTCCACCACCAAGCATGCAGTACGTTGCAAAATAACAGGGTGATAGCCTCTTTTGATAAACCTTTAACATATTAACAAAGATAGTATGAATGTGATCATAGCCATTGATCATACGAAGTTTGTAAATCACGTCATCATAAAAGTCAGGTTGTGATAATCCTTGTTGCAGAAGAGTTCTTAAATTACTTTTATATTTGGAAAGCAGATCAGGGTTACGATGATTACATTTTGCAAAGGGTTGACGAAGTTTATGGTAACGGTAACCCTGATGGAGTAGCTTTTTAGAAACAGTCGAACTTCGATAGCTCAAACTCCGGTGATTCGAATACCATCGGTAATTCGAACACATTTTCCGGTCCTGACACAACTCCTATATAATTCAACGTAATTTATACTCGATTATTCGAATATTATTTCTCGAATACCCTGGCTCGCTCGAATACTTATTACGGTCCGAAGATCCATTTTTGTGTGAATTTAAACCTCGCTTAATCGAAGGTGATGATACGTTGCCACGCGACGTCGGTCATATTAATTGTAATCGGCGCGGTTGTTTGTAGCAAGTTCGATCATAGTGCGAAAACAGGTAAAGATTGATTGTTAAAGGTGCGAACATTTATGATTGAAAAGCGATAATAGACAGATACATTTTATGTATAGTGAACTTTTTTAAATAAAACAACTGTACAAACAAAAAATTATGTGTAGTAAGATATATCAACAGTAATTAATGTGCTACGCAATTGTCTATTCTATTTAATTCTATGTACCGAAACCAGTCTATTCTATTCAATTCTATGTACCGAAACCAGTCTTACCTTGTTTCTTATCATTCGGACTTCCGGCATGTTAAAATGTATTTGTGTGATTATTTCTTAAATAAATGATAAAACAAACACATTATTGCAGTTTTTCTTGTATTTCAGTGTAACAATAACATGTCATATATCCCTTATGAGGTTTAAACAAAGATGCATCAACATAAAAAAAATACCGAGAACGATACACACGTAGACAAGTAACACTATTTCGGTTGGTACACAAATTCGGATAGATATTTTGTTTTTATCGTTCCCTCGATGCCTCGATGTCTCGAAGCCACCGATAGCTCGAACATATCCATATGGTTCCGCTGACTTCGAGCTATCGAGGTTCGACTGTATATAAAGATTATGAATATTAAAGTTCTCAACTCGTGTACAAGCTCTAGAAAAACGAATAAGTTCAGACACACAGACCCCATAAGAAGTTTCTCTGGGAACATCCCCATCTAAATGTCAGAGGATAATTAACAATATCAAAATTAAATCATCTCTCTTGTCATATATTTTTACGTTTGATTTACGTTTGATGTTACCATTACGTCTACAACCATGAGACCTAGAGTTACGCGTTTCGAATAGAAAACATAGAAAAAATGTCAATATTAGGATATTTTGAAATATTTCCCTTGTTGATAAATATTGTCATACAGGCCGAGTGGATATGATGTCTGTAAGTTTTTCATCCACTTAAGTTCTACTATATGTCTAGCTTTTATTTTAAAGCTTTTAGTAGCATCATTATCATAAATTATATATTTAACAGGTTGAACAGTAACCTTACTAAAAGTATGACCTTATTGACGAAAGTGTTGATACAAGTATTTTTTCAACTTTTTAGGATTACCGCATTATATTTATGTTCACGAAATCGAACTTTTAAAGATGTTTGCCCAACATTTTGTATCTCGGCGCAACGTGGTGCATTTCAAGTCAAAACATAAATGACGTGAGATGTACGTCAATCAACATTTGAAGCTAGACATACATTAAACATCTACCATTAACAGCTGATTTAATGGTAGACTTGCAAGATAAATAATTGCAAAAACTGCACCTCTTAGCATTGCACTTATTAAAAGAGGGAAACACACTGCGTCTTGAATGAACTAAACGATTTTTGAAAGGAGACTTTATATGGTATTACCTCAAAACAGGTGATCCTAGAGGAGTAACTGAAACTTTTGAGCCATTATTAAAAATCCTGGTATATTATTAGAAGGAACATGAAACGAGGTTGCCGAATGAAGATTTAAAGGTGTAAAGCGAACATATGGTTTAGTTCTAAGAAATGAAGAGTTATTTTGTGGAATTTGCATTGATGACGCAGAGTGTAACCAAAGAGGTGAACGATTTATTTTATAACTGTTTTTACTAATAGACTCATATATATATGTAATTTAGAAAGTAATACCATTCTGTGAAAAGCGAAATAAGGGCCAATTAATAGTTATCAGAGATACGAAATAGAATCGTATCAACGATCCATAAGAAATAATATTTGTAAACTTACGGACGGTTAAAGAGGTCCAAAACTCGACAACAGTGTCTAATACTAGATCACGTGAAAAGTTAAGGAAACCCTAATTAAACGAGCCAACATGTGGATGAGCACTAAAACCTCAACACGGTATATGAAACACACGTGTTAAGGAAAAACTGGATCAATGAATGTCATACATTCCCTATGAGATGAACAATAACAATATTAAGTGGATGTACGGGGAGACACGGCACAACAACACTATTGTGAAAGTAAATATAGATATGAAAATCGAACAGAAAAAGCAGCATTCAAGGACGACAGTCAACCACAAGCACACACAGAAACAAATAACAAATCCAAAGGTGAACAAAAGGCCAAATAAGACATCCCAAACATAAAGGTTTGTTTAAATGTATAGTGCAGTGCAAACAAGTGACGGAAAAGCAACATATCATACTATTGCCTCGCCTGAGCAATTCACCGGAAAGAGTTCGTTCAAATGCAAACAAAATAATTAAACTTAAATAATTACAAATTAATGTTAAGTTTGGACACACCAATAAAAGGTTCATTGAATTGGAAAATGTATTTAATAGATCATTTAAGTAAATGTTTGTACATGCCAGCGTGTATTTATTTCAAAAAGTATTAAACAACATATTGAATAAAAGCTGAATAACCAATACGGATCCACATGCAATTGGTATATTTTTTTATTAATTAAATACTTTGATAATTCTTCGAAAACATGCCGCATGTTTCCAAAGAAATGACGCCTTATTGAACATGTTGAAAAGAAACTGAAACACAAACTCAATTTAATTTAATTTAGCCTTTCAATCGGTTGATGAGATCACCATAATGATAGCACTGAGAAAGATGTTTCTTTCAACGAGCTACAGCGATTATTCTAAATTATAATCTGATTTCAAATGGTTGACATCCAACTTACTCGTGTTTATCAAAAACGAAATGTTTATACACCAAAATATAGGAGCTAGACCGGGTACCGTGGGGTCAATCTGGTGTATCCCCAGGTAAACGGCTGAGTAAGTTACTGTGAAGCATAGGAGTGGTGAAAGACACAGGGCTGGTATGTATGGAATGTTTTCCTTTATTTCTGAAACAATTAACATGCTTCTAGCGAAAACAGCATGAACATTGAAGGTACGCTGGACATGCTGCACTACTTTTTGTGAAGCACAGTTTGAAGAGTACTTTAGTCATTTGACCTCAGAATTCAAAAAGATGGCGTTAACTGTCAGTTTGGAAAATATTTTGGGGGGAAAAGCAGGTCAGCGAATCATCTAATGTCTATTTTTGTGTTGCTCTGGGCCTGACCGATACTACATTGTGTGTTATATGACCAGCTGTGCTAGGATTGGATATTTTCGGGTAGGTATTTATTAACATGCCTATGTAAAAATAATGGTGGTCTAGGTCCATATAGAAGACTGGTGAGTGGCCTATTTTCCGATGTTTAAAACATCGCATTTTTAAATGTTTTTTGTGTTGTTGATTTTTGGTGTGTGGTTTTTTTAAATTATGATTGTTGAAAACGTTTGTTCACGATTTAGACGTGTTTACTACAAGACATAACGTGGGAAGCTTGTTAAATATTAGTCTTCCTGCGACGAAACTGCCTCGTCGATTTCCGTAGTTCGGTATTGTTAACGGTTACGGAAAACGGTCATTAGCGAATGCATACAACCAACATACAACTTCATCTTCGTGCGACGAAACTGCCTCGACGATTTCCGTAATTCGGTATTGTTAACGGTTACGGAAAACGGTCATTAGCGAATGCATACAACCAACATACAACTTCATCTTCGTGCGACGAAACTGCCTCGTCGATTTCCGTAATTCGGTATTGTTAACGGTTACGGAAAACGGTCATTAGCGAATGCATACAACCAACATACAACTTCATCTTCGTGCGACGAAACTGCCTCATCGATTTCCTTAATTCGGTATTGTTAACGGTTACGGAAAACGGTCATTAGCGAATGCATACAACCAACATACAACTTCATCTTCGTGCGACGAAACTGCCTCATCGATTTCCGTAATTCGGTATTGTTAACGGTTACGGAAAACGGTCATTAGCGAATGCATACAACCAACATACAACTTCATCTTCGTGCGACGAAACTGCCTCGTCGATTTCCGTAATTCGATATTGTTAACGGTTACGGAAAACGGTCATTAGCGAATGCATACAACCAACATACAACTTCATCTTCATGCGACGAAACTGCCTCGTCGATTTCCGTAATTCGATATTGTTAACGGTTACGGAAAACGGTCATTAGCGAATGCATACAACCAACATACAACTTCATCTTCGTGCGACGAAACTGCCCCATCGATTTCCGTAATTCGGTATTGTTATAAGGTTACGGAAAACGGTCATTAGCGAATGCATACAACCAACATACAACTTCATCTTCGTGCGACGAAACTGCCGCGACGATTTCCGTAGTTCGGTATTGTTAACGGTTACGGAAAACGGTCATAAGCGAATGCATACAACAAACATACTTCATCTTCGTGCGACGAAACTGCCTCATCGATTTCCGTAATTCGATATTGTTAACGGTTACGGAAAACGGTCATTAGCGAATGCATACAACCAATAAACAACTTCATCTTCGTGCGACGAAACTGCCTCATCGATTTCCGTAATTCGGTATTGTTAACGGTTACGGAAAACGTTCATTAGCGAATGCATACAACCAACATACAACTTCATCTTCGTGCGACGAAACTGCCTCGACAATTTCCGTAGTTCGGTATTGTTAACGGTTACGGAAATCGGTCATTAGCGCATGCATACAACCAACATACAACTTCATCTATTTAGGTGTCACTGCACCGTAGCTTTTCCTTCTTCGTTGCGATTTTCCTTCTTCGTTGTATATAGGAATGATGTATGTCAAGGGACAAAAGAAGACTCATTTATCTTCGTGTCTTCTAATTGTATGGGAACGTTATAGTTGATTAAGCCATTACCCAGCATTCAAACAATCACACATTCATTCATTATTTAATTCGTTCGTTCGCTCCTTCGTTTCTACATTCATTCGTTCATTCGTTCATTCGTTCTTTCGATCGTTCGTTCGTTCGTTCGTTCATTCATACGTTCGTTCGTTCGTTCGGCCGTTCGTTTGTTCGTTCGTTCGTTCGTTCGTTCGTTCATTCATCCATTAGCAGGTGCTAATCTTATGGTTTGTTTACATGTTCAATAGCATAATGATATATTTCTCTTGAGCGGCTCTAAATAACCTTTACTGTGATGATGAGTCATTAACTAGCATTCAAACATTCAACATTCATTCATTCATTCATTCATTCATTCATTCGTTCGTTCGTTCATTCATTCATTCATTCATTCATTCATTCATTCATTCATTCATTCATTCATTCATTCATTCATTCTTTCATTCATTCATTCATTAGCAGGTGCTAATCTTATGGTTTGTCTACATGTTCAATAGCATAATGATATATTTCTCTTGAGCGGCTATAAATGATGAGCCATTCAAACATTTTCAACTCATTTTTTTCTTCCTTTCTCTCTTTATTTTCCTATGGTTATATTTCTCTACAACCGAATTTGAATACGTAACTAGATTGTATTATCGGTAATACATTATCCGGCATCATCTCAGAACTGTTGCCACGGCGATGTTGATTTTATCGCCGATCGATGGCTGCCTTATCCGTCACGTGACGCAGGTAGCTCATCAAACCAGGTAGAATATTGGTGACAGTGGACTTGTCGGTTAATCGGAATACTTGTGCCATAAACAGCGCTACGGAATTTATTATATCTTTGTTTTATTATCCATATGTAGAATGCGGATTGAATTATGACTGTTATTAGATTGAAAGTGTCGTAAATAGAAGTGATTAGATGAACGCTTAAAGTTGGCGTGTCAAACTATTTGAATTGGCGAAACTGGTCCAAGATTGGTAAACAAAGGTGAGCGTTATTTCTTGTTGATTAAACGAAATACCGTGATACGTTCATATATTGTATGTTTTAAATAGATGTTGGCTGCAATCAGCATATCTCAGATTGCTTTAAGTAATTTTCAGCTGGAATTACTTCGTTTAAGAATAAACTTTGTGGATAAATAATTAACATATGGACCGTACCAGTATACCCCCATAAAAGAAAGGAATGGACGTTGGGGGAAAAGGTACTTTTCTCAGTCAAACAAAACAATATACATGTATTTTATTATTGCCATGCTCGCGATTGATGTATTCAAACATGTCTACAGCAGTTTCCAATACTGTTATATCAGAGGAAATCGTTAAAGGGACACACGGCAATCTTGTTTTTCAACAGCTCACGGCGTTTTTCTACATACATTGCATTTGCTCAGTCATTAATATTAATTATAAGAATATGAAGCAAATGTTTTTGCATATTACTAACTGTTGATTATATTTCACCAATAATGTGTGTGTGTGTGTGTGCGTGCGGGCGTTCGTGCGTGCGTGCGTGTGTGTATAGACGTGTATATGATATATAGACTTGTGTGTGATATAGATACGTGTGGTGTGATATATAGACATGTGTGTGATAAAGAGACGTGTGTGTGATACATAGACATGTGTGTGATATAGAGACCTGTGGTGATTTAAAGACGTGTGTGTGATAAAGGGACGTGTATGTGATATATAGACGTGTGAGTGATATAGAGACGTGTGGTGTGATACATAGACATGTGCGTGATATATAAACGGGTATTGTAATATATGGACGTGTGTGTGTGATATATAGACGTGTGTAGGATATATAGACGTGTGTATTTTATATAGACGTGTGTGTGTGATATATGCGTGTGTGTGATATATAGACGTGTGTGTGATATATAGACATACGTGTGATATAGAGACGTGTGATGTGATATATAGACATGTGTGTGACACAGAGACGCGTGTGTGATACAGAGACGTGGGTGTGATATATAGACATGTGTGTGATATAGAGACATGTGGTGTGATATATAGACGTGTGTGATAAAGGGACGTGTATGTGATATATAGACGTGTGTGTGATATAGAGACGTGTGGTGTGATATATAGACGTGTGTGTGATATATAGAAGTGTGTGTAATATATAGACAGATGTTGTGATATATAGACGTGTGTGTGATATATAGGCGTGTGTGTTTGTGATATATATACGTGTGTGTGCGATATATAGAAGTGTTTGTGATATATAGATGTGTGTGTGATATGTAGACGTGTGTGTGTGATATAGAGACGTGTGTATGACAAATAGACGTGTGTGTGATATATATACGTGTGTATGATATATAGAAGAGTGAGCGATTTAGAAACCTGTACAGGGCGTCCTCTGGGGTTCGCAAATGGAGCCAAATGAGACAAAATAATAAAAGTGGCAATAAAAACATAACTTTGGCGAATGTGATTGGCGAAAGAAATATCCAATGTCAGTCATGAATTTTGTGAATTACTTTCCAATCTGGTTATCATGGTCGTACCCCTTAATTTTCCCCTGTATAATCGTCCAATAACTCTGCCAAAATTAGCACCTTTTATTTCCAAGTCCAGAAGGCAACACTTGTCCATGATGAGGTGTGAAATACACACATTTTGTGTCAAGTATACAATAGGCTTTAATTATAACTGACAGGATAAAATAAACCAGTGCTCACTATAATTCTACATGTAGGGTAGATTTTGTACGTGTACATACATGTACAGTATTTATTTCGAAACTGAAACATTTCCAGATTAATAAGTTTTGTTTTTATGTAAAAAATTGAGTAAACTATTTTTTTAAATATAATTTTATGATTATAAGTATTACTAACTGTTTTATTCATTGGCCATATACTTCATTTAAAAATACAGAAAAATAATTTCGAAAATATTATATGCTATCTTTGAGCCAATTTTGGCTCCAATTTCTCCAATTTGGCTCCAACATTTTTCATTTGGCGAAATTGGTTGCGAAAGGAAAAAAATGGCCAGAGGAGGCGCTGCCTGTGTGTGATATATAGATCCTGCGTGTGATATAGAGACGTCTGTGTGTGTGATATATAAACGTGTATAGTATATAGACGTGTATGTGATATATAGACGAGTGTATGTGTGGTATATAGACGTGTGTGTGTGTGTGATATATAGGCGTGTGTGCGATATATAGGCGTGTGTTATATATAGACGTGTGTGCGATATAAAGACCTGTGTGTGTGATGTAGAGACGTGTGTGTGATATATAGGCGTGAGTCTGATATATAGACGTGTGTATGATATATAGACGTGTGTGTGATATAGAGACATGTGCGTGATATAGATACATGTGT
This sequence comes from Cyrtodaria siliqua, assembly GCA_037043455.1. Taxonomy (NCBI): domain Eukaryota; kingdom Metazoa; phylum Mollusca; class Bivalvia; order Adapedonta; family Hiatellidae; genus Cyrtodaria; species Cyrtodaria siliqua. The sequence continues at coordinate 78,139 of JAWPHD010000099.1, forward strand.
GATATATAGACGTATTTGTTGTGATGTAGACGTGCGTGCGTGCGTACGTGCGTACGTGCGTGCAATATATACACATGTATGTGATATATAGACGTGTGTGTGATATAGAGACACGTGCGTGTTGTGATGTAGACGTGCGTGCGTGCGTGCGTGTGTGCAATATAGACATGCGTGTGATATATAGACGTGTTTTAACTCATATATTTGCCAGAGTTTCCTTTATTTGATAGAGTGTTAACTGGTGTGTGTATATAGGTCAGGTTCTGGTTTATCTAGGCCAATTATATGTACCAACAACTAAAGTCGTCGTTATTGGTTTTGAATATTCTAACATATTTTGGAACTAAAATTGAATATTCCATAAAACTAAATAGTTGAATTTGAAATGCCAGTCATACCAATAAATAACCATTAGAGCGATTTACGTAGTTATGCCTTAGCAGGAAATACGTTGCTATAGCAACTTTTCATCGAACACAGCTAGCGCCATATGGGATAAGTCGGTGGCATGTTGGTTGTTTCAGTTATCTAGTGGTGGTGCACTATTATTAGATTGTAATAGATGCATGTTTTTCATCGGCTCTCCATCTTGACCAGAAAGGCAACTAAATGGTCAAAAATGGTTTATTATCTGTCAGTTCATAACTTTCACATCCGGGTATTAGTTACAAATGTTCGAGATGTTGAGATATTAAATAGATGAAAATAACGGGGCTTACTCGGACTCAATCTCTATATTCAAATGACATTATTTTATAAAGGGCAATTGACTCCGAGTGTACCCGCTACCAAAATGCGCAGGTGTGTCATTTTTATTGATCACTGATTGGTCACTTGTTTTGAAGAGGTCATGTGAAAGTTATATATCTGAAAATCACAGTTTGCTTTTGCGAAGTGCTCAAAACTAGTTTATTGTCCATTTATCGATCAGAAAATCTCAGATTGTATTTGCGATAACAATAATGTTTATGGTTTATTCCATAACATGCTGAGTGGGAATGTAATAAAACCATGACATAAGTACAACAAAACACTCGTGTAATACATATGCAAATGAAGGCCGAATCATCGCTCGGACTTTTCCGGTTTGCAATCGGCGAATTTCCTCGTCGAATTTCGTAACCGATAAATACTGGGTTTTTGACGTGAGTTGTCTTCAATAAAGTGTTTATCGATCGTTTATTGCTTTTCAACGTAATTAAATTAAAAATATTCTGAACAATGTGTTTAATACATTATAGGATTGTGGTTAAACACACACACGCACGCACGCACACACACATACACACACACAGACACAAATAGAAGCATTTCTATAAACGAAATAATATTTTAGAGATTCTCTTGGTCGGTGAAAAAGATATGTGATTGTGCATTATGGGTCTTTCCTCTTGTTTCGATGATCGATAGACAGGTATCTAGAAAATATTTGACTTAAGTAAGTCAATAATACCTTACTAATTAGAATCAACGAAGAATGGTATTTTTGTTTGCTTGATTAACATGTAATCGTATTATTTACCTTATCATATGAGTGATGTATTTTTAGATATAAGTACACATATTCACACTGTCCACTATGATCGAGAAACGAAAAAAATGTTTAATGCTTAGGTATTTCATTGATTTGCTCAAGGGTCTTCTTAGACTTATTGTAATATTGTTATATGCACATTTGTAAGGTTTATGGAGGATGGCCTCGAACCTCCATAGACCTATGACGAGGCAGATAACGTTTCTTTTTCTTCTTCTTCTTCCTTCTTCTTCTTCTTCTTCTTCTTCTTCTTCTTCTTCTTCTTCTGAATGCTTATGGTTCGTCGTAAACAGTTTCTGTAATTTCCAATAAAACAGTTGATTTGATTAACTATTTTGTGCCACTGAACTGTCCGTGTAATTAACATATTGTTCTTTGGATTACTTCTTCAGAATCTTGACTGAAATTGCCAATCTCTACTCTGTCAACTTCAAAGAAAGTAGGGTGAATGGTTAGGTCACGTTATTATTCAAAAAAATTATGAAGATGTTTATAATAACTCCTTTTACGTGATCCGCAAAGATAAAATATAGACCTATATTCCATATTTTTAAATTGTTTTTCTATGAGTTAATTTTTTTAGTAATGTTTACATATGTGTATCGATTGAGGAGACCTAAGTACGTATTATTTTAGTAGTAAAATAGTCCCGATTAAAACTAAATTGTTTTCATGCATTATTATCTTGCAACATCTAATTTGCAGATATTCTGAAATTTATATTTATACAAGAAGTAAATATGTTTCAGGCAAAAATATTCCAATTTCACAGGTTTTACCCAAATCTTGTAATTCAGTAGTTAGTAGAGGTATATGTGAGTGCAAGGAAAGATAACTCTGCGTGGAGATTGTGAAATTACTTACAAGTGATTGCATTTTCTGAGCCATACCCTGGTCTAATAGTTGGTATAATGTTGACTATATGTACACATTGGTGCATCACATCATCAAGTTGTATAGAAAAACAACTACATGAGTATTGATACAACATTAAACAATTTAACACAGCAGTTTTTATTTTTTTAACCAAATAAATAAAATGGACAGATCATGTTCAATTGCTAAAACACAACTGAGAACCAGAGTAGAAAATCAAGACAGGTTTTCATTATGTATACATTATTATCAAGTCATCGGCCACGTGGGTGATGTTGTGCATAGTTAGTTTTCAGATTTCAGATTTTTATATATATATATATATATATATATACATGTATCTGTTCTAAACGGTGATCGATCGAGGATGTGAAAGCTCTTAAAGGGATTTAATTTTATATATGAATATAATAATTATAAGCCTTATTGATATTGCATGTCGGTTGTTTCATTATATGTTACCGTTTGTAACGCTTTTAAGCTGCAGGTAAAATAGGGAACGTTCAATAATATGTCGCGATTAATTAGCTCCCGTGATTCAGTGTAGGATAATACACTACGTCTGAGTTATTCAGGCGCGTAATTATAGGCAAATTAGATTTGTATTGGGATATAAGCACGGGTTCTATCGCGTATTAATATTGCGCGACTTTAGGAGCGCAACTTTTAAGCGCGAAAAAACGAGTGCATATAAAGAGAATATTATGTCAGTGCCTTTTACTATAATAATAATAACTTCATTTCAAGAAGGTAATATAGTAAGGCATAGCATTTACAAAAATATACAAGTCTTGTTTACAATATGGCCATCTATAAAACTACAACATGTAACAATAAATGCATATATATAGTGAAAGATAGGACGTCTTGCGGCTGTCAGGGACCATGTGATCCCGCAAGGCGTGCCGCTGTCTGGACTCGTCCCACACAAACCATGGAGAGGTGAGGCATTATTTGCCTCATATATTTTTATCCTGTTCTTCAAGTGGCCCTAAAGAGGGACGTTTATACTTGTACTGTAACTCCGACGTTGGACCAGCGAGACACCCCTTGTCACGACGAGTCCCCGCACATGACAAGAGGCAGACTACGATGGATCACAACGACTCATCACGGATGCCGACGTTTGATCAACCTTGTGGGATACCCACTGATCTTGTATTAGACTAGGCTACCTAGTGGATATATGGGTAGTTTGGTCAGATAACAGTTTGGCGCTATTAATCACCTGTCTCCTGATTGGCTAAGACGACTTCGAGCCGGCAATCGGATTAACTTGGTCACAATTTTGCAGGCAATTTGATTGGTCATAATCAACAATTGCAACTGTAATCTTCTTCGAGAAAACTTAAACGTCTTCGAGAAAACTTAATCAACTACAGACAATCTATGTTGGACCTCTTCGCTCTTCGAAGGCCGTGTCGGGCGGAGTCCGACTATAGATAATTATGTATATATTCAATTATATAGGGAAAAAAAATCTATAAGCTACGAACGATTTTTTCCTTCAAATAAGTGGCTTAGCATCTGTCTCCCGGCCCGCTTCTGATTTCTTCGTTACGCTATGCTACACGGATCCAGAAGCAGGGCCTGGGGGAAATAGGACGATTGAAATCACCCCAACGTTTTGGGCGATGTTGGCGAGATTTTGAGAGATTCAACGAGACTTTCAAAATAACATATTTTTAAGTCAATTTAAGAAATAATAAATATGTACCTGTGTTTTATCGGTGAATAAAAAACACAGTTTGGAGTTCGGATGCGTAGTAATTAAATCACGAGTGCGTCAGCTATTTACAGTTTACGCTATTGTTGGGGCACTATATATTATCTCGGAGGTCAAGGTAATCAGGTTGCTATGTTTACAGGCTGTTTCATTGGGCGCCCCTGTACGCAAAGTTTTGCGTTTCAATACACTAGTAGTCACGTGACAAACAATTAAGTCATTGCTTACGTCATATAGCTTGCGCTGTATGACGTCAAACGTTCTCAGCTTGTTCAAGATGCGTATTAAAGTTATATGTGTATTAATGCATATGATGGGTTTATATCGGGGGTGTGCATGGTTTGGGAGCATGGCAAGTTTGTTGTAATTAGTATTTCATTAAAATTACTATTGAGTTTGTCTTCGTGACGTATATTTACCAAGTGACGTCATGTAACGTGCGCTTCTAACGGATGAAATATACGCGGGCAATTAATGGAACAGCTGTATTTTATCGTAGAATAACATACAGCTGTCTCTCTTCTTTGTGTATATGAAAGACTGCGGAGATCGTGTTAGAATTAATAATAATTTCTTATTTTTAACTTATGAGAAGCAGCAAGTGACGTTACAAGGTTAAACTGATGCATCAGTAATAATTGACGTTGTACGTTTATTTACAACATGACATCACGCAAACGGCAGGCCGAGACAATAAATGGGTTTGTTGGGCACCATCTTGGATCACGTACAATAACATCACACATAACGATATTTAGTTTCCTCAACGTCAGTTTGTTGTGGGAAACACCGCCGACGTCACGACATAACGTCACGACGGCGTAAAAAAATACGTGACGTTACGCGCAATGTTAAGTAATAATATTGCCCCCAAACAACGTCAGCGTTTATTTTAGAATAAGATATAATATATTTAAAAAGGACAAGCATCATTAATCAGACGGGACAACCGATTCGATACCACTGAATCAACGTCTGTTCGCGGAACGGTCATCGTCTGTTAAAAACATGCTGTCGCTTAAGAGTTCTTGTTTTGAAACACAAAGAAATGTTGTAATTGAAATACAAGAATCCTGACATTGAGTGTAAAACATCCACGGTAAATGAATTGCTATGTTACGCTTTTGATTAATTACCTTGCTTGCATTATTTTTCTTCAAAAAATATACTTTAACGTTTTTTTTCACTTTTTCACATGTGAAGACTTTTTTCGTTCAAAATACCATTTAAAAAGCTTAGGCAATATAATTTTACCAAATCAACAATCGCCATTTAAAAAATGATAATATTACTACGATATTACAAAAGAAGAGTGGTCAAAATACTAGTATTGATGGAATAAATCGTCATTTACAGAGGCGGTGTTGGATCACAAAGCAACGGTCAACTTCCATTGGATGAAACGGTGAACGTCTGTTGATCAATAAAAAAGGCAACGGTCACCGTCTGTGTAAACAAGTAGAAAATGCACTATAATTTTGTAAATCTTCGACAGTTTATTTATTTTAAAAGCAAATACACCCGCACTATATAGCCTAGTTTAAAATATCTCGTTATATTCAACGATATATTACTGTAACGTTTGCAACGTTAGGAGAATAAGCAAGGCAGTGAGAAAGATATCAGATGTGTGCGTCATTTTCACATTTTAGGGGTATTAGAATAGAAATAGAACATCGTTTACGGTGAATTATCTTGTAATATATCACGATTTGTCGTTCAATTGTAAACAATAATTTCACTCGCCCTTCGTAAACAATAATTTTACGAGCCCGAAGAGCGAGTGAAATTATTGTTTACAATTAAACTCCAAACCGTGATATATTACACGATAATTCACCGTAACCAAGATATCTCTGTTCCTTTTATACTGTATTACACTATTATCGGGTCTTCAGTCACACAGTGGAGCCTCTTCACTGAGTTAAGATTTTATATGCGATGTACGAGTTACATAGAAACGATTTGGTCAGTCATACTTTTCACAATTTGTATACATTACACATTATTTACGAATTCTAACGTGAGTATTTAATTTTCTAGTGGAACCGTGGTGGCATAAAGATTACTATTGAGCAGCTACCTTCGTTGCGTTTACCAGTGTCAGTAAGCACCTTTGTTGTGATCATGGTAATGTAGACATCATTTACAGAGCACTTTAATTAAATGATAAAAATGGGAAGAAAGGGTACCGAACGACACGATGTAAAGGGGTTGTACCGGTTTTGTTTCTCAGTAGATGTTACCGCGGATAATAATTTGAGTATTACAAAACATAATCAGACTAAAAAGAAAGTAAAATCGAATGTTCCACAAACACAGGTGAAATATCCGAAAGTGACCATAATGAATTACATAAGGCTGTTTTCCGGTGCTACTACCATGTGGATGGTTTTACCGAGTAAAAGGTCATCATACAACATTTGTGCAAAAAACATAAAACAGAAATCATGAAGTACAGACAGCTAGAACTCAATTCAGTTTCCGGACGGACTGCATTCCGTACGGTGTTACATGAGGGACTTTCACCAGCACATGGTGTTCAACGGGAAGCAGGGTGTTCAACTGCTAACGCTTGTAATTTTTTATACCGCGGACAAAGCTCTGAGCAAACACCGGCGGTGCTACAAACAGTATTCAAGCTGACTCGTTTATTAAATTCAGAGAGTATCTTTTCAACACGTAAATCGTGAGTTTCGCTTTTTCCCCGTTTCTAGAAAATCTTCCTCACTCACAACATCCGATTGTTGTTGTAACTATTACACGCATTTGTAACGAGCAATCTGACTGGATGATTTTTATTATGTTTTATTCAATGGCATAATTCAATTCAAATTATTCAATCAGAACGTTACAAATGCATGTGATAATTACAAGTGTAGCATATATTCTTGAAACGGGTGAAAAATCAGAATGTTGCGATGAAAATTTACTCTCTGAACTTATGAGCGGGTAAGCTTGAAGACCCTTTGTAGCATTATTGAACAGCGCCAGTGTTTGCTCAGAGCTTTGTCCGTGATAAAAAAACTCGAGCGTTGGAAGTTGATCACCCTGCTTCCCGTTCAACACCGGCGGTCTGATCTTCTGAAGCACTGCTAATGTATGAATCTTATTAGTAGTTATAATTATGCCTCTTTGCCCTTGTGGTGACCCAGTGGATATCACGTTAAATTCTGAATCCGGTGATCACGGGGTCGAGTCTCACTGGCGCCACTGTGTTACATCGGCGTGTCATTTGGCAAGATACTTCCCCTGGACTCGTCCATCGGACCTGACGATCCCGTGTATCAGAGTATATCCTCAGAGTAGGTTTAAGAACTATGTGAATCAATCGATAGTAAGAGAAGAGCATGGTTCCCGGATTCCTGTAACTCGAAATAACCTAAACAATGTGTTGATGAGCTGTTAAACAACAATTCAATTTATTTCAAGAGCGGTCTCGTTAGAATTGCATTGCTTTTGCATTTATGCCAACATCTAAATCAATTATAACTGATAATGACTTATAATTCATAAAATATTGGGTGGTCAAACATACGTTGTCCGTTTGCAGTAACAGATGTTTACCGTTCCAACCAGAAATTTTCAACAGACGGTGACTGTTTCATATTTCCCTCTTATTCCACAGATAAATGACGGTTTATCTTCACGTACACATAAGTATCCGACAAAGCAAAGAGTACATATTATGAGTAATACCCACACCTTTTATAAAACACTTACATTTTCAATAGCGATGTTCCAATTGTGTTGTATTTACTAAAACAATCCGACAAACTTTGTTTTGTTATTCTGTCTGCATGAAATAATTTCGTCCCATGGCCCTTGAAAATGCTTCTATGGGCATAAAAAACTGTTCTATGAAGATTGATATACTAAAAAGTAATGGTATGAGATAACTTACTTCAATTGACGGAATCCCATAGAATTTTTTTTTTTCTCACGCTTGTGTTTGTAAATATAGTTTACGCAGACTTTGGCCGTTCCACGAGCAGACGTTGATTAAATGGTATCGAGTCGGTTGTCCCGTGTGCTAATGTTGTACGCAGTATTAAGACAACGGGGGAATCGGGGACAGGGCAGAGACTGGTTTTGTTAAAACATTAATATCAGAATTATTTTAAAGGCGTAGATCTAATTATTAATATATGAGTTCGTCAACATCAGGCCGTCGTAGAACGACGACCAGACATTAGTCACATTACTCGGCCGAAGATCAAGAGATAGATTTAGAACTTGAACATTTAGTCGCGCTTTTTAAAAAAAAAAAAAAAAAAAAAAAAAGCCTACTACAGGCTACTCACGTCTCTTTTTGTTTTTATAGAAAAGTGTTCTACTCTTTTTTTGCTCTCGTTCATCAAAATGAATTACTATCTAGTATAGTAGATCTTTAGTATACAATACAAAAAACAACAACAATGGATATCTATATCTATCATTATTTAAATAATCTAGATGACTATTCCTTTGTTTAGCACCTTCTCTGTACACTCTTCTTCTAAATGATCACAGTTACATTATAAATACAGTTTCCTCAATAACATTTCTTGTATTTCGTTTTGATAGGTTACATGGTTTCCCATTGCACCACAACTTAAAATTCCCATTACGTGGTCAGAGTATTAACTTTCATACACCATCCATCCCCCTGCTCCAAGAAGCGAAAACGGGGTTGGCTGGTTTATGAAATAAAACCTTAATTTCGGCTTAAAAAATGTGCACATTGTAAAATTAAAACATTTAATAGGTAATGCTAAACAGGTTATAGGATTTTTTTTCAGTAAATAATGTTTTTAAACGTGTTTTATTGTCGAAATAGTTGTTATAAAACCCTGTTAATAAAAGTTTTCCCATCGCTTAAAGGGACAATGTCCGTAACCTTTAGTTTATATAACACACACTAATTATGTTCACAAACATTACACACTAAACATTATTGAATATTTACTAATTAAAAGCAAGATTGCTTGACGGATTTCAATCGCGGTACAAAACAAAATGGAAAAAACGCTTTGTGCGTTTAAACTCGCATCCCAAACTAAAATATTCCACTAGCAGTAATAAGTAGTCAACATCGCTCCCGACTGAGCTAAGCGGGCTATACATATTGCGAAATACATACTAAGTAGAAACCCTAATGCGCTATGGCAGTCACGTGATCGCAGAAAACGAAAATAATGTGGGTCCCACATTATTTACAAATAATAATTAAAATTGTTTTTCCAAACTCACGAATGTATTACTACAGACTTCTTAGGGTCTATGCTCATGTTTTCATGTATACATTTCACTGAATAAACGTCAGACAGTTATTTGGTTATGCTCAGTATCTGCTTACTTACGGACAGTGTCCCTTTAATATAATTAAGGAGGTACCACGTAATGCACCATTATTCTTACAAGGAATAATGATTCATTTTTATGTGTGTGTTTTTCTAAGTGAATAAATGCACAATTATCACAATTATGTGGCGTCTCTTGTATATAATTATTTTGAGTATAAAAACGAGATATTTTACTGATTTACTTCAACTACTAGTATATTAGTTTGAGTTGTTGCTATAGCTATTGCAAGTTGAAATTTAACGGTTTTTCGCAATAGAAATAATATTGAATATAAACGATTTAATTTGAGAATATTCTATAAAACATGTACGTATTCAAAGTATGTATTTATATATTGCTGTATTATATGCTAATATGTGCATACATGTCCCATTAACTATAATTGCTAATGTGTAAACAAAATTAGCTATTTAAAGAGTGCCTGTTTAATATTGATATTATTAAACGAACTGTATAACATTATATGGTGCTAGGCTTCTGTCGAGTAGCATATCAATTTTATCTAGCGAGTTTAATAAATATTTAATTGACATGAATACGAGAGTGTTGTCGCAAGGCGACCCTTGTGGTTGGGCTAACTCAGGAAATAATCAATGACGGTGAATGCATTTACATAAGTTTAATGCAACTTTTAAAATATGTTAAAGATATATAGAATTATCAAGAAAAACAAGCGAATACACAGATGAAATATGAAAAGACTGTTCTCATGAACGTTTAAGACGTTATTAGTATTATCACATACTGAAAGTGTCGACTGACTAAATACGACACTAAAGTGTTGTTAAAGTTACAACAATGTTGATGTGGTCTAGCGCGATGAATGTGATGCACGAGAGCTCATGAAGATGATGATGACGCGATATATATGATAATTAACCTCCACCGAGGTTGTGACTGAAGTTCCTCCAGTGAGGACTGATAACGGTCCCACCTCGTGTCCCGGGGGTTGTTGATACTATAACCTGGCCATGTTGCACAGGTACGGGGACCGTCTCGTAACGTTATGCGTGGAAGAATTAGCTCCACTGCGGAAGGCTTATCTCCACACCGGAAGGGTTATCTCCACCGGACGGGTTAGGCTGTAATAATACATACGTTTTAGATGTCGGTTCATAAACATACCAATCTTATATAATTATCATTACACCAACAAATCATTATCTAATAAAGATATGCAAGCCACTCTCTAATTATGATGAGTAGCAATGTATGTATATTCTTCAACGCCATGTATAGTCGTCGAACATACATCTCACTATTAACTAATGCACCTAATATACAACGTTATCAATTCAATCGTGTATTACAATCACTGAGTTATACGCTAACGTTAACTAATGCAACTCTTATACAACGTTATCAAATTAATATTACTTTACAATTAATGATCAATTACAACAATTACATCTAATAAAGTTAACTTCAAAATCAAATACTGACCACATATTGCCTGTGAATTTCACCCTATCCAACTTCTGCTCCAAACAAAGCAACTTTCAATCAATCCCAGCCACGACTGGACAATAATGCACTTTATAGCAAACGTTCCACCCAAAACATTATTTCCCACGTTCTTTCCGTGATACACGTGGCAACATGCGCAGTATTAACATTTACACGAAAGGACACTTAAACAACTTTTCCCTTTAACAAGATAGATCTATACTTTTACATGCATTATCACAAAACTAAACTTATTAAACGGAATTGGGTTCAATTGAACAACGGATTAGCGTGTGTTACAAGAGCTGTGTACGACCAGTACGCTCTACTCGTGATTATTTTGTGACATTGTATTTATCACATAACTCCAATATTGCCACATAACGTACATTAATTATTTTAGCTGCCAATTTTACATAAAAAAACACAAATAAATAAAAAATAAAGAGTATATATCGTTGTTGTATGCTGACGTCGTCGTACAACACCGAGCAACATAATTGTCTCGTCAATTTCCGTATACGGTATTTTTAACCGGTACGGAAATCGACGAGGCAATTCCGATTGCGCACCGGCCGAACGAAAAATATCGAGCGTTCATTTGCACTTGTATTACTAGTGTATTATGCTACTTATGCCCTGGTTTTATTACACTCCCACACCGCAAGTTATGTGATAAATAGAGGATCTTACATGAGTACTCGTTCATTATTGAATTTATTAAACGAGTTGGCAAAATGATATAATACGAGGCTCTTGTTCAAAGCAATACGTTTGCATAATGAAATAAGTTGTTTTTAATATATGGAAGGTAACTGATACTTTACCTAGAAAATAATAATAAAAAACAAACAACACAATTTTTGGAAAATCACATCCATATCTAGTATTTCTAATTTCTTCAAACAATTATATCAATGTTCATATGTTTAATCTATGTTCCTAAAAGTTGTGCTAAGCTTTTTTGTTCAGTATATTTTTTATTATGATAACATACTAAATATAACATGTTCTTACAAAAGTCCCATAGTTCAGCGCTGACAGCGCCTTACTTTAAATACGAAGGTCGTGTATTCGAATCCCATAGAATCAAAAGAATGGTACATGTAATACCTATATCAGTGCAATGTGCATCACTCGATCTCTGTTTAACCTCAAATGCTATCCTGCATGTGTATTTTAAGGATAGATTTGATGCACGTACACGTTTCTATATATGGTAACATATTTATAACAATAATATGACATTTAGTAAGAACGCTAAATCCCTAAGCTTCAAGGAAATTATTCATCGATTTTCCTTACCGTCTAATCTGCGGTGTTGATTACCTGAGTATATAAATGTTTACATGCTACCGGCTATCATATTCCATGTCCTTAAAGCTGTGTAATTCACGCTTAAATTCGCACATGCCTTGATAGTGTGTAATTTCATGTCCACCCCTCGTGACAAAGACGTCATTTAAGAGATCAATGTAAAGAAGGACCGAATTTGGATTAATAGTCGAAATACTTAAAGGGAATATGGTGACACAGCCAAATAATCTTTATTATTGAGAGTTCTGAAAAACTTGGAAAAGGGTGAAAGAATTATCAAAATCGGATGATAAACGAAGAAGATATGATCGTTTTGAAGGTTCTGTTGAAACAAATATGGAAGCCGCCATTTTTAGAGCTATGACATCACAGTTCTAAACGACCATAAATGGAATACTGATACATATGAAAATTTACTCATTTATAGGTGAAAAATTAAAATAATTGTATAACTAATGGCAATACTGCTTTATATGCCCTTAAGGAGTTTGCATTCAGTTTTGCTTTAAATGATATTTATCAATATTCCATATATGGTCATATGGAACTATAACGTTATAGTTTTCAAAATGGCGGCTCCCATATCCATTTTAGTACAATCTTCAAATGGTCATATTTGTTTTCTTTCACACAGATGAAACTACAAATAGACGGGATGAATACTTAACTGTATTGGTGTAATCAATACGGTTGGATAGTTGTTTATACAAGAGGTGTTAAACTTTATAACGTAATACTTTTTATTTTTCATAACATGATTATCATAAAAAATGCGAGATTTAATTATGTGAAACTGGCAATTAGGTTGTATGCATTTAAAAATAATCTCCAATTTCACGCGGTTAGCTTTTAATTACGTTTTGAATTAGGTGCATACTATATTCCAATTTTAAACCTATATGTATCTATCGCCGTAGAGTTTTACCTTAAACCAAATAATTCCACAAAATGCATATACTAATTGTTTAAAACTGGTACTAGGAACAAAGGCATAATGTATAACTGGACATAGGAGGAGGAAGGTTGATTGAGAACGACGGCTGTCAAATTGTCGTATGATTCAGGCTTAATATGTGTATTAGGCTTAAAATGTGTGGCTTAATATGTGTATTAGGCTTAATATGTGTATTAGGCTTAATATGTGTGGCTTAATATGTGTATCAGGCTTTATATGTGTATTAGGCTTAATATGTGTGGCTTAATATGTGTATTAGGCTTAATATGTGTATTAAGCTTAGTATGTGTATTAGGCTTAATATGTGTATTAGGCTTAATATGTGTGGCTTAATATGTGTATTAGGCTTAATATGTGTATTATACATGTATATTCCTCCTAATAATCGGATTATCTCCGTCTTATTCCTCTGATGTTTAGAAGAAACATGATAAATAATCTAGCTATCTTCCTATGTATCAATAGACAATAGTGATGCATGTAGTTATTAACCCTTAGCCCGCTACATATATATAATGGAGTGTTCTTTCTTTGAATTAAGACCATTCCATTTATGTGACAAAGGTGTGTTTGGGGGAAATGACTGATCAGCAACCGGACATTGTAAACCCTGATCAGCCTGAGTTACTCGCAGGCTGATCTGGGTTTACAATGGACGCAAAGGCTATTATAGTTGTGCTTAGCGGGTTAAGGGTTAATAAACAATATTTCAAACTACATGTAGACATGTATTAAACATTTCTTCATCATTTTTGATAAAAGAAAATAATCCACTAAATATGACGTTTTACCTAATAACTGTCAATAAGCTGGGCTGATCACACATCGATAAAAACATTAATATCCTTAAAGAATCCTAAAATAGTGATATTTTCAACAGTTAGCTAAATCCAAGCTTCTCTTAATAGCATTCTTCCGAGTCATGATAGACGCAAGAACAACACATTTCGCTTTTTATGCCCCCGAAAAGGTTTCGGGGATATATAGTAATGCAGGGATTTTTAAATAAATTGGCACAAGAGATCACCATAACAAGACGATGTGTCGCGCGCAAAACCAAGGTCCGTACATCAAAGGTCAAGGTCACACTTAAGGTTCATAGGTCAAAAACAGGCACGCAATTTCGTGTCCGGGCCGTAACGTCACAACCCATGCAAGGATTTTTAAATAACTTGGCACAAGTGATCGCCATAGCAAGACGATGTGTCACGCCCAAAACCCACGTCTTCAAGACACTTGGAGGTCACAAGTCAAATTGTGTCCGGTCAATAACCCTGGCGTTCATAAACGGATTTTCAAATAACTTGGCACAAGTGCTCACCACAACAAGACGATGTGTCGCACATAAAATCCAGGTCTGTGGCCACAAGGTCAAGGTCACATTTCGAGGTCAAAGGTCAAATCGTGTTCGTTCAAAAACTTCTGCATGCCTGGACGAATTTCAAATAACTTGGCACAAGTGCTCACCACAACCGAACGACGTGTTGAGCACAAAATCCAGGTCTGTGGCTCCAAGGTCAAGGTCATACTTAGAGGTCAAAGTTGACCGGGGGCATTTGTCACTTACAGTGATATTTCTTGTTGTTTCTATTTTGGTACAAAAACAATTTAAAAACATTGTTTATAAACAACGCATTACTGGAAACTGTTTTCGTCATAAATTCGTAGTGTTTTCATCGAGTTTCCTAATATTAAATGGCACACACACGGAACATAACATATTTATAGGTTATTATATTTGTATTGGGATATATGCACGAGTTCTTCCGCGTAATAATATTGCGCGACTTTAGAAGCGCAATATGTATGAAGTATCCCAATACAAATATAATAACCGTTTTATTGCATAGGCATTTTTAATATATAATCGAATAATTAGAATAAAACAGTATGTTATAAAATTTAATTTTCATCGAAACTATTTACTTGAAACAAATATATTGTTGTTACATCGTGGGAAATTTTCATAATGAAATCAACATTGTTTACATAACGTGACATACTTTCTTTGAGTGACATACTTTCTTTGACATGAACAGAAAGTTGCACCAATCAAACGAGTATACATTACATACCCAGTATGACTTTACTACACGTCAATATTAGCAGAGCATATTAGCAGTTTCCTGTTACATTGAAAGTAAACGGAGCTTTTGTAAATGCTATACATACTGAAAAGGGGATACCCTAGAAGCAAAGAAATAAGCAAGTGAGAAAAGTAGCGATTCGGTTTTATTGGGTATCTGATTTTGAGAATTATTATAAGGTGTAAAATCTCTCACGACCTCTAGCACCGGCTTAAACGGTATTCTACTTTAAAGCCACACAACATCAGGCTAGATGACACCCAAAGGACCAGTAATAACATTACCGATTTGTAATTGGGGCGACTTCGAAACAGCCATAACAAACGTTTCTGAGAATAAATTGTTCCAAGGCGGTAGCCCTATTGTAAACCCTTTTATGTTTGTGATGTCGTGTCTTGCCTTTTAGGTCTCACAATGAACCTTATTTTTGCCGTGAATTTTGTGGCTGCTCAATATAAAACTGTAAGGAAGTACTAATGCTCGATTAAAAGGACATCGGAAAGAGTGTATGATAACTTGGCCTAAATTATTTATTTTACAGTTTTAAACTTTTGTACATGTAATTTCAAGCTGAATGTATTATTTATTAAAACTATTGGCTGTATAATTAATTGAAATTAGTATAGTGTCTATATATATATATTTACCTATAATTCTATCTATGTCACCCTTATATCATTAAATAATTTATGTTAGCGGTTATATACAAATACAAGAAATATCAGTGTAAGTGACAGATGCCCTCGAAGTGGTTTTGACATTTGACCTCTAAGTGTGACCTTGACCTTGGAGGCACGGATATAGATATTGCAGGTGACACGTCGACTTGTTTTGGTGAGTACTTGTGCCAAGTTATTTGAAAATCCGTCCAGAAATGTCAGAGGTATTGGCCGGACACGATTGGCCGGAAGAACGGACGGACTGACTGACTGGCGGACAGACTGACGGACGGTGCGACTACTATATGACGCCCTTCGGGGGCATAACAAGCCGTGTAAATAGTTCAACAAACGTCGACACTTGGTCTGATTTACAGGGCCGTATTCATAAAGCTTCTTAGCAATATCTTAACTTAAGTCAAAATGTATCTATTTTTAATCACCTTTTTATATCGTTTTAAGACATCTTCTTTATATTTTAATAAGCAATTGATAAACAATCACCAGCTAAAGATTTATCTTAAAATAGAAACTCTGTAGTGTCGCTGAGAGATAAATAAGGATATTTGAAGATATGTAAAAATCTTAAATGTTTACTTAAGTAATGTTTTCTACTTAAGTTGCTTTATGAATACGGACCCAGGTGTATATTATTAAACAGATGTTAAACGCATGCTGTTGATCACATAACTCGAATAGTTATTAATTTTTTGTTTTGGGGTAGTAGAAAATGAAAGCTATTGATGGTAGGAGAATGTTTTGTAATATTTTGTTTGATATTTCTAGACATATTTGTATTGGGTTTCCTCGCACTACCTATAGAAACTAGTAGCTTCAGCCTTAATATTGCAATAGAAAAGGTTGCCATGCAACACATTTGTTTTGATTAAATTGAGTTTGTTTTCTATTTGCAGATGATTGATAATGTCCAGTACGAAAAGAGGCGATCCACTACCTGCTCACCATAACGGGCCATACTACAGCCGCTATACGAAGCATAAGGTTATCTTTAACTTCAACACACCGAACGAACCAATATCCACCTCGCCTGATCCGTACGCGACCATACATAACAATTCACCTGACCCAAAGTTAGTATTAAACAGAAGACACAGTGTTGCAGATTCGTTAATTAGTCCAAATTATTCAACAGAGACTCCTTTTAGAAAAATCTCACAGGACGGACAACTGTCTCCTCGATCAAACACACAAGAATTTAAAGCTGTCTCTCCAAAATTCAACTTGTACGATAGTCCTTTGTCAACATTTCGTTGTGGCTCACTGGAAAGTAATCGATCAGTTTCTCCAAATCGACAGGTCTCCTTTGATCAGTCAGCGACCAAGAACCGTCGTTCCGCTTTCGTGGAGAACAACGCTTTTGTAAACAATTTAAAGTCAAAAGGTAAATTTGCTAGTATTCTCAGCAAACATTCATTTAACATCTTTGCGGCGGCAACATTAAAACTGGCCCATGAGAAGGTACGGAAAGAGAAGTTAACTCACTCATGTCCGGATTTGATTTCACCCACTGAGAGTCGTATAATTATAGAAAGTAACAAAGGTTTGCCCGAAAAAACGAGCAGTTATAACGAGTTGAGTACACTTTCGGCAGATATTGATAAACAACCAAACTTGACTGGGAATAACCTTAAGGTTCCTGATATATTCACTACTTCTTTCACCCACTCTAAAAGCTCCAGT
Source organism: Cyrtodaria siliqua (assembly GCA_037043455.1). Classification (NCBI taxonomy): domain Eukaryota; kingdom Metazoa; phylum Mollusca; class Bivalvia; order Adapedonta; family Hiatellidae; genus Cyrtodaria; species Cyrtodaria siliqua. Next base: position 95,786 of record JAWPHD010000099.1, read on the forward strand.
ACTTCTAGCTCGCCGTCAACTACAGCCAGATACACATTAAGTCTACAAGACATACCGGACGCATCTAGAAAATCCAGCAAAAAGTTTCTACGACGAACAATATCTTTAACCAAAGCCGAACCAGAGTTTTTGAAAATTGGTCACCTCTTGCCTCCGACCATGTACCGCGACGACCAAATTGCGCAGATTACCGATTACTTATTTATTGGAAGTATCGAGTCAGCATTCAATGAAAGAAGGATGTGTAGACTTGAAGTGGAGTCGATCGTGGACATCAGCAACATTAACGATATGCAGGTTCCGTCGAATAAGAAAACGCAATGTCCATGTCTTTGTCAGATGGAGTTTAAACATTTTAGATCGCGGTTAATTATCGCTGTAGCTGACGAAGAAAACGAAGGGATCGACGAATATTTTGAAGAGGTTAACAGATTTATTGAAGGTGCGAGGAGGTGCTCGAAAAAGGTGCTGATATACAGTTATGAAGGTAAATCAAGGGCAGCGGTGTTTGCCATACAGTACCTTATGGCATACGAAGGGCTTTTGCTGAGGCAGGCATATAATATGGTGAAGAAACAGAGACCACAAGTTTCATTGAATCCTGCCTATCAAAGGTTACTGGAAAAATTGGAGAAAGCAATATTTCCTGACGAAAAGCATTCGGTGAATATGTGTAATGAATATTTAAACGTGGCTGATCCACAGGCCATCAAGTGTGCTTGGGTGGATTGCTAATCTTGCCATGAAATATTCGGCGGCGATTAGAAATTTGTCATAATTTCTAAATATTAAAGGGAATGTAGCGACACAGCCAAACAAGCTCTGTTATTGAGAGTTATGAAAAACTTGGAAAAAAGTGAAATTATCAAAATCGGATGATAAACAAAAAAGATATGACCATTGAAAGGTTGTTCTAAAACGAATATGGGAGCCGCCATTTTTAGAACTATGACGTCATAGTTCTATATTACCATATATGGAATACCGATAAATATCATTTAAAACGAAGAAAATCACTGCAAATGAATGATTTTTTTTACAGGTCATATAAAGAATTATTTGCCATTAAGTAATACATATTTTTCTTACAGTTGCTGTCATTTTTTCCCCTATAAATCAGTAAATTTTCATATTTATAAATATTCCATATAAGGTCATTTAGAACCGTGATGTCATAGCTCTCAAAATGGCCGCTTCCATATCTGTTTCAACAGAAACTTCAAATGATCATATCTTCTTTGTTAATCATCCGATTTTGATAATTCTTTCACCCTTATTCAAGCATTTCAGAACTCTCAATAATAAAGATTGTTTGGCTGTGTCGCTACATTCCCTTTAACTGTTAATGGACATGGACAAAACGTATTTGTAATGCGTAATCTGGTGTTTTTTTCATAGAGTAACAATAATAGGTATCGTTAACTTCTCATAAAACTGTATTTCATCATGAGTGGAAGAAGAATAACAATTTGCCCATTTCTCATAAACTTGAAAACAAGTCAGTTTTGTATCAGTTTCAAAATCAGTTTTATAGCCACTAATTTTCAAAAAGTCTAAAAGTTTTTAAAACATTGAAACGAATGCTTATTATGGCTTAATGTTTTTGTTTATTTTCATCAAAAACTATTGATTAAGCTCTGTTTTGAGAAGGAATATCTATATAATGTTTACAATAATAAACGGCATATTAAAACACCCTGCAACTCTATGGAATCCTATTTAAGCTCTTCAAGAGAATGTTTAATAAATAAATACTGAAAAAGGATATGCTTTTGCTGCAACAAACTCATCTAAGAGAATAAAGTAGCAAACCCTGTTTTATTAAGTCTGTTCTTGTTCTTTCTGTAAGACGTATTCCCACTAGCAACGGCTTAAGCGGACTTCTTCAAAACCACTAAGAGGGCTGGCGTGGCGCAGTCGGTAGTGCGGCGGATTTGTAACCGGAGGCCCCGGGTTCAATCCTCCGTGGTGCCATTGAGTTTCGTCGGTGTGTTCTTGGGAAAGACACGTTCTCTTCGCCTTAAAGAACCATAGGAATCTATTCGATAATAAGAGTAGGGCACGGTTAGATAAGGCAATATTGTTGATTTTTTTTATTAATTCTTTAATAAGTAAATGTTTGACTGTATAAATGCATGTTTTATTGTATCGTGAAACAGTACGCACCGTATCAATCACTATATGATATTTTTTTTTATAATTTTCTGTTTTGTATTTTCCAAAAACAGTTTATTGTCTATAGTTTGTATAGTGTTTAACGTCGCCTTTAACATAAATTACGACGAACGTATCACGAAATATACGTGTAGCAGTGATCTCAATGCTCAGTGTTAGTATATAGTGCTGCAACAATATTTTTTGAATCGTGTTTTACGTCATTTTCAACACATGTAACGTTATATATGATGGTTGATTTTTTGTGGTGGAGGCAAACCACCCGCAGTTCCTGGGTAGAACCAGTACTGTACACCTCCCGCCATCCGTAAGAATCGACACTTCCTCACTTACAAGTCGAGCTCCCAGTGGAATTCGAACCCGCAGCGGTGAGAGGCGAAGGTTTACAATACAACGTCGTTAACCATTCGGCAACAGAGATGCTTGCCACAATGGAATATCGCGACATGATACATAACACTGATACCGGCCCGACCAGTCCTAGCACTACGCTGAACCTTAAGCAAAGCCTCATTTTATTGTTTTTCTAAATATACTTCAACAAGGCGTCGGGAATGAAATAAATAAAATGCAGAATGCGTTTAAGAACTATAGATAATTTACCTCTGCAGTTGTCAAAATCCCCCAAAATGTTTTATATTGCATTGTACTGTTGAAATTCATGTTATAATGACCCTCTTTGTTTATCTCGATATCATTAAATACATTGCTGTTTGTTTGTATATAATATTCTAGTAAAACATTTTACAATATAAATAGTTCATATGGTGCATTCCTCATCTGGTTAAACTTAAAAGGGCACACTGCCGTCTATGTCTTGTCTGCTGTCCTCTTAAGATCTACTAAACGAGTTTTCTTTGAAACTTGGCAAACGTAATTGTTTATGATTGGTCAAACACCTATTACTTTTTGGGTCAGTAAGACAGATGTCAAGGTCACTGTGAACGAAACATTTTGCTTGGAAATGGTTTCAAATATTATATGACCGATGTTTTTGAAACATTTTCAATTAGGATGTATTTATGGTTGTTCAGACAATTACAGATCATGAAAAAATATATAGATAGATAGATATTTTATTCAAACATAAGGCATTACGCCCAACAGTTCACATGCAAATAGTACATACATATAAACATGTATATGAAATACACACAATATTTTCCAGTTAATGACAATTTGTATAATTTCATAGGTGAGTTTCAAGATCATCTGTATATGTTACTAGTTAAAAAGTATTTGACAACTATTAAGTATATAAGTGTTTAATATATATTTTTAAATTAATATTCCTAAGTACTGATCAGAACACATTTATATCTGTGGACAAAAATGGAGAAAAGTGATATTTATTTATAAAACATGTCGTCTCTTCTTTTAAAACTTTTACAAATGAAAACGGACAGTTTCTTTAATAAACTCTTGTTTTCTGTTGTCATAAGTTCAATAAATTTTGGTATGTTTGGCCGTTTCCAAAAATATTTGTTAACATATTCTTTTCTTATATCTTGATATAGTGAACACTCCAATACAAAGTGAAATTCGTCTTCTAGTATATTACATAGCTGGCATTTTCTTTCGGATCTTGGTGTTTTATTTGGTCTATGCCATCGACCAGTTTCTATTTCTAACCTGTGACTAGAGACTCTTAGTTTTGTAAAAAAAGCTCTAAATTTCTTTATATTTAGTACATCTAGATAATACTTAAACCTGAAATCTGATATTATTCTGTATGTACTAGCTCTAGTGGAATCCGATAATTCAGCATTCCAATTTTGTATAAACATATCTTTAATTCGTTGTTTAAATATATTAATGAAATACGTTATGTTTTCTACTCCTTGAGAATACCAAACTTCATTAAATCCTGTTCGTTCCAATAACCCTTTAACTTGAGATGCCCAGTTTAATTTATTTGGGTTTACGATCAGATCATCTAACATAACATTATACATATTTTTTATATATTTGCGATCACACGTACGTGTAATTTTTAACCAGAACCGGATAATATAGGCCATACGTTGAATTTTTAAAGGGACTCTCCCGAGTTCTCCATATATGAAATTGTTTTGAGTTTGTGTTTTAACACATAAAAGTTGTTTACAAAATTGAAGGTGTACTTTCTCTAACTTTTCCGCATTTGAGAATCCCCATATCTCTGCGCCATAATTTAATATTGGCAAAATGAGTTTGTCAAAAATGTCTAAAGTGTGACTGACAGATAAGTCAGTAAATTGACTTATATACGACTTCATTTTGAAGATTGCCTTTAATGCCTGGCCACTTAATGATTCGAACGTTTGATCAAAAGAACCGCCTGTGGTAAAGACAATTCCCAAATAGGTAAACTTATTTACAATTTCAATTACAGTATTATTATATGTGAACAATAGGTTCCTTTTTATCTGACCGCCTTTTCTATAAAGCATGACTTTCGTTTTATTTTCATTTACGACCAATTTCCATTTCTGGCAATAACTGTACAGTATATCTAACCCATCTTGTAGCCCCTTTTCAGTATCCGAAAATATCACTATGTCATCAGCGTATAATAGTAACAGCAACTTTAACATTCCAGTATCGATACCTTTAAAACCATTTAGTGTAAAATATTCTTCTAAATCATTTACATACATTGAAAATATAAAAGGTGACAAACAATCGCCCTGCGGCGCTCCAAGAAAACAGCTAAAACTGTCACTAAGCTGGTTTCGATACTTTACTCTTGATTTTATGTTCGTATACAATGATTTAATAATATTAAGGATTTTACCTCTCACTCCATATTGCATAAGTTTATAGAATATGTTTTGTCTAACCAACAAATCAAAAGCTTTAGTGAAATCTATGAAAGTTACATATAACTTTTTTTTTTCATTCAATATATGATTTATCAAACCATGGAGAACGAATAGGTTATCAATAGTTCCCATATGTTTTCGAAAACCAGCCTGTGCTTCAATATAAATATAATAATCCTCAGCCCATGTAGTTAACCTGTTGTTTAAAATTCTTGTGAATAATTTACCGAATGTACTCAGTAATGTTATCCCTCTATAGTTTTCTGGTTGGTTTATATCTCCTTTTTTAAAAAGTGGTACAATATAGCCTTCCGTCCAGTGAGAAGGGAAATAACCCATATCAAAAATCTTATTAAAAACGTTCGCTAAGTATGAATCTAAATACAGGCAACCATATTTGAACATTTCATTTATGACATAATCCGATCCGCCTGAGCGGTTGTTGTTTAACTCTTTACAAGCTTTATGAATTTCTGCTTGACTGATTTCAATATTAAGTTCGTCAAACATTATTTGAAGTTCATTGTTTAACATTCTATTATTAAAATATAAAATATCATCATCTGTTTGGAAAAATACAGATTCTGGATCGTTTATTGATTTGAAATAATTTGCAAATTGAGAGGTCGTTATATTTGATTTTGGAACTCCAGTGCTCGCCGTTTTCAGGAGTTTCCATTATTCCTTTGCATTTTTATATCTCTGTGAATCTAATTTCTGAGTTTTTTGTTTACTAAAACTTGTTTTCTTATTTTTAATGACTGTTTTATAATGAGACCTAGACTGAGTCATAGCTTGTCTGTTTTCTGTACAGTCAGATTTTCTATAATTATTTAAATTCTTATAAAATTGATTCCTACTTTCTTTGCATTCATTATCAAACCATGGCTGATTTTTCATTTTTGGTTTATGTGTAACATTATTATTAACCTTTTTCCTACAGATTGGGTCACACACCTTTTCTATCATGTTATAAAAACAAGAAAGATTTGATTCAAGCTCGTCATGGGTTTCAATATTCCGTAAGTTCTCTGACAAATCTTCTAGTTCTAACTGAAAATCGTTTCCACCCACTGACGTTTTAAACTGTTCATATGTATCATGTCCCCATTTATAACAATAATCAATAGAATCCAAATGTTCAGTTGGAAGTATATCAGGCTGACATTTGTTTAATACAGCATTGTTTTTCAAAGAAAATGTAATAGCACAGTGATCAGAAAGTATATTCGGTTCATGTACTCTGAAGCTAGTAAAACATGGCAACAAAACAGGGTTACATATAACATAATCTACCACGCTACACCCAGCGTCCTTTACACAAGTTAAATTACCTAAATATTTATCCTCTCCGACCCTGCCATTCATAATTCTAAGCCCAGTGGATTTACAAAAATTTAAAAGTAACTTTCCACTTCGTTCACTTTAAAGTCTTTCGAAATTCTTTCATACATTTGATCTTCAACATAATCTTCCGGCATAAAATCTATATTATGCAGGAACTCGTTTTCAACATAATCCTTCAGTTGTCCTACTCTACTATTTAAGTCCCCCGATATTATAAAATAGCATTGGTTTTAATATGATTGAAAGACAATATATCCTCTAAAATGCATTCAAATAGGTTTTGTTCAACAAAATGTTCACGGCTGCTGCCAGCAGGGATGATATAATATATAACAGTCGAAAAGGAAATGCAGCATTCAAGGACCACAGTAAACCACCAGCACGCACAGAAACAAACAACAACTACAAAGATGAATAAAAGGCAAAATATGACATCACAAACATACAAATGTTGACCATAGGGCTACGCCTTAGAACGGTCAGTGGCAAAAAAGGCCGCTGAAGGTTTACACCAGGTTTTACGGTGCATCAAACCTCACTCTTACTCTATTGCCATCCTAATAAAACGGGACAGTGTAAATAACGATATCCCTGCCAGGTTATAATCTCTAATAAACAAGGCAGCATTAATAGGCAATATAAGTAAGACATATAAATGATCATGTATATGTAATATAAAAAGGAATAGAAAGCCTAGAAAGCCACAAAGCAAGTACTCAATGACTAGGCAGAAGTCCGAGCAACAAGAGAACAAACCGTTGAGGGTACCACAAGACAGGATTTAAGACAAACACCAAACGTCCTATGAGAATTTAGGTAGACGTCATCATAGGTTCCACAATCTGTCCGGTCATTGCACAAAGAGAAAAGCATAGTGACGAACTGTAAATGGGACAATCAATAAACATGCAATGCGTTGCAAAATGATAATATCATAACCCCTTTTAATAAAGAGTGTACGAAAGTTATTATGACCAAAAGGATCTTACGAAGTTTGTAAATCACATCACCATAGTAGTCAGGTTGTCCTTGTCGCAGAAGAGTTCTTATATTACTGTTCATATTTTAAAAGTAGATCAGGATTGCGATAATAACATTTTGCAAGAGTTTTTGGAAGTTTATGGTAACGGTAGCCCTGCTGGAGTAGCTGTTTAGTTAAACAAATATTACGAATATTAAATTCCTCAACAAAAAACTGAATGTCATACAATCCATGTGGGATAAAAAGATAACAATATTGATTGGATGTAAAGGGGAGACTTTCTACGATCGTCACACGGCATACGTTTGGTAACTGTGAAGAAAACGTAGTCATAAAAGTTGAACAGGAAATGTAGCATTAACCCAACATGTCAATATCATAATGAACTCCAGACATTTCCTTGAAACAATGTCTCGTTGTTTATCGCGCATCTTTACGAAACTTTACGCGTATTTTCCATCCATTTAAGGTGGGTTAGATATCTTCTGGGGTTTTTTAAAATAGCATTATAACTACACAGTCCATATAATTGCATGTCCTTTTAAAAAAAAAATATATTGTTTATAATAAGCTAATGTTGCTAGGCTGGGATTGGATGTTTTCCTGTTTTTGAGTACATTCAGGTTTTGTTTGCACGCTTTGAAAGTAGGAGATGGCTATCGCTTAAGCCATAACGAAAATTAGTCGATGTCGATTCATCTAGAATACGGTTATATAAAGCAAACGTTTTATGTTAAAGAATGGTCTTCGAAAAAAAAACACGAACGGCTTTGACGGTATCTGGGACTGGGTGGCAAAGTGGGACTTCACTTTTCACTACCGTTCATGAACAGTCTCAATCAAACCGAGACTGCAATATATTTTGTATTTAACCTCTTTTTTTATATATCACTGTAGCGTTGCTTGCGCAAAGTGGCAGCGGTAAAACGTCTCCTCGTGCTTGCAATCAGAACTTTTATTCATTCAGATCTTTGCTTAGCCCGATATTTACAGATATCGGTGGTACATTTTCAAATACTTTTGTTTTCTTACTTGAATTTCGAATGGGTGTTTCCCCTACGCCAGCCTTTAAAGGTTCTGAGCATTGTTTAATCACGCTTAGGATATGTTGCCTGCTTTTTAAATTAGTCTTTTGACTGTTACCTGTGATACGCAGGCTTCATAACCTCTGATCCCAACTAAATTCCATTTTGTTTATTTCGCCCATTTATTATTTATTTATTTTATTTATTATTTCGCTCGTTTGGGGATAAGCGTTTTGTTAGAAACTGGGACCATACGCCGCTGGCCATGGAATGGTGTGAAAACACCTAATTGAAGGTTCCATGTTCACCACCATATGCATAGCATCTTCGGGATAGCTTTTCTGTACTATTGACATGATTAATATTGAGGGCTCCTCAACCCGGGGCTAGATAGCCTCGGTCACCCGGCCCGCTTCTGATTTCTTCCTTACGCTATGCTTCACGGATCCAGCATTTTTAATTACTTATTATCAACCTACTAAACCTATCCCCTACATAGAAAAGCGGGTACGGAAGAATTGAAAAACCAAAGCTTTATTTAGATTGTACAAGAAATACAATGAAACTCGTCAAATTGCAGCATTTTCAGTACATGTATATTTATATTTCTTGCGGGAGGACCCCACCCACCCCTCATACAAACAGTGTGTGAAGGAGCATCCGATTGCAGCGTTTTAAGTATATGTTTTATTCAAAATTTCTTATGGGCAGCTACCCTTCACCCTACCACTCTACCCTACCCCGCCCACTTTGCCTCATTTACAGACCTGAGAGTATACACTATTATATCTTTGTTTAACTTGTGCTGATGATGACAATGCTTAGCTTTGAATGATATTGTCTTTATTTCTATTAACATGTATCATGTATATTAGTCCCGTCACGTGACGTAGAGTTATCGTCCGTGCCTTCCTCAACACAACACAACAGTCAGTCGGAGATGTCAACTGTAACAACGTTCAAATGCTGAACTACATGTATATCAGTCTCATTAAAAATAAGACCCTCTATTATGCTACGATACTCTACGCTATAAGCGGAGAGTATCAAGAGTATGTAGCGGAGAGTATCAAAGCGTAATTAGGATGAGATGTTAAGGAGATTGGTAAAATATAAATCTACTTATAATAACTCTACTAAAGGCTGACGACAACGATAACTTGTTCGTGTTGTAATTACTTAAATATTGAAGTATGAACTCTGAAGTATGAACTCTGAAGTGTGAAGTGTGAAGTCTGAACTCTGAACTCTGAAGTATGACCTCTGAAGTCTGAAACCAGAAACCTGATGTTTGAAGTCTGAACTGCGGTCTGAAATATGAACTCTGAAATCTAAAATGTTAACTCTGAAGTCTAAAGTTTGAAGTCTGAAGTATGAAGTATGAACTCTGAAGTCTGAATTGAAGTGAATTAAATGATCACGTTTTCGTTGTCGTTAAGCTTTAGTAGAGATCTATATTGTAATAGTACATAGGTCTAATATTTGCAAAGATTTCTGTTCTAACGAGATACTGGGGTTCGGATCTACTATACAACATGTTAATACAATACAGCGGATGCGTTACTTTTTATATTAATATAATTCTTATGATTGTATCATATTTCAAATAAATGATGTGTTTATCTTAAAAATCCTGGTGTGTTTAGTATTATTATTTGTTTTAAATTACATGTTTGTGGACGCATAGTGCCAATCCCATATATTATAGAATACATCTCTAAAACAAATTAACAACACAATATGATTTAACTGTGATCATATCAATGGCGCATACATTTTGTGTCAAACTATATACTTACAATGCTGCAATCTGGTGAGTTTTCAGTGTATTTTTGTAACATTTGTTTTTAAATTCTTCCGTTTTTCTATTATGTAGTAGAGTATATTCCCCGCACTGTGGTTGTGTGAGTGCGGGTGTGCAGGAAGGCCGAGTGGAATACGGAATTCCGTTAGGGCCATCGCCTTTCAATGTGTTAATCTGAAACGCGATACTCGATAGTACGATGATGAAAACGCGAAATCACGAAACTACGATAACGAAAACGCGATAACACGATGATGATAACGCGATACTACGATAACGAAAACGCGATAATACGATAGTACGATGATGATAATGCGATATACTATCGTGTTTTCACCATCGTACTGTCGCGTTTTCACCATCGTAATATCGTGTTATCGCGTTTTCGTTATCGTAGTTTCGTGATTTCGCGTTTTCATCATCGTACTATCGAGTATCGCGTTTCAGATTAACACATTGAAAGGCGATGGCCCTAACGGAATTCCGTAGTGGAAGGGGTTTGGGGTCCTTCTCCAAGAAAATTTTGAAAACAATATACTGAAAATGCTGCAATCTAACGAGTTGTCAGCATAATTATAGTAAGCTAAATAAAGCTGTGTATTGAATTCTTTCGTACCCCGTTTTCTATATAGGGGTAGGGGCGGTAGGTTGAATAAATGACTGAAAATGCTGCAATCGGACGAGTTTTCAGAGTATTATTTCATACATTCGTTTTTCAATTATTTTGTATCCCCTTTTTTAATATGGGCATACAAATACGCAACGATGCTCACCTAAACTACATTTATTTGTACTTTTTTATACTTGTTTTATTTGTTTTAAAAAATGCTTATATAGTTATAAATGGAATCTATCGAGCGATTGAATGTATAGCCCTCTAGCACACTCGCATCTCCGACGCTAAACTCAAACTATTGGTGGCTCACAACCTAAAAAATCATGGCTAAGCCCTTGTAACAATACAGCCTTGCCATTGTACTTAACACAATAACAGTGCATATATCTAACACAATCAGAGTTAAAGTACACCCCTGTTAATCCCTATCTTAAGTGATAATGCCATGGGAGTTTCCAAAATATGTCAGCTAACTCCGTTGTTAATCATCTGAATACCTGTTACTTTTTGCTTGCTCTAAACTTAGTTTCTCTGGAAGTTTCTGGAAAACTATAAATTCTGGGAGTGAAGAGGTATGGCCATATTAGGGGAAACCATTCGCCGAAATGTCTTGTGGGTAATATATGCATACAATGATGCAATCACCATGGCGTTAACCTGTAGCTACACAGGTCGATGTCCATATGTGGGTCATGACTAACTGCCAAAAGGTATTCTGGGTAATATTCTAATATATTTTTGAGAGCACGGAAAGTCTAAGAGAGTAGAGAGTCGGGGTTTCAGGAGTGGAGAGTCAGTTTCAAAATTCAATCGGTCTTGTATCCACAAGATGGATCCCCGCAGTCAAAGACAGGGTGTGGGATAAGTGAAGATTTATTACTATTATACTTTGTGAACCTTGGACCTTTAATAATAGGTACAAATGGAAGTACTGAAAACCACTATACGAAACGGATATGTATATATATAACAGGATGTTCATGGCGTTATTAATTTACATCTATTATGGAAATCACAACGCGAAGTCCGGACCTTTGTTATTAAATGTACTAAGCATGTCATACGACCCCATAGGGTTACACCATTGTCTATAGCTATATATGCTCTGTGAAAGTTCAGTTTACTGACACATACCATTACGGACGCATGGACGTAGACGATAACATGAATGTTCTCCACAATGTCCAAATAAAGTAGGTGGTCTGCCTCCAACACAAAAAAATCGACCGTCATATATAACCTTACATGTGTTGAAAATGACGTAAAACACAATACAAAAAACAATAAAAACCATAACTTCTCAGATTAAGTGGGTCGTATACACCACAAACCCGCTTACTCTTCTAAACGCGCGTAGTAACCATAAATTTGAAAAAAATACTGTTGACGACAACGATAACTTATTCATGTTGTTATTATTTTAATGTGTAAGTATGAACTCTGAAGTTTGGTTTAAACATATTTTATTTCTAAATAGCTACAAATAATACACAATATGTATACACAAAAACAAAAGGATCATAACGAAAGATAAAATCTTATAAAGTTCTTATCCACTGGTTGAATATGGTAAAGATAAGATAGCGGTACATTTTAAATATAAATATACTTGTATCAATCGATAGAATTAATGCTAATACTAAAAGGAAAGAAATTGAATGTAGTAATAATTTAAGGAAGAAGAAATTAATCGATTTACATTAAAGAATGCAGAAACGGAGATAACGAAAATAGTATGGGTATGAATTAAGAAAAGTAGATAAAGGTAGCAAGAAAAAAACTAAATTTTTTTTAACGGGATTCGCACAGAAGACATAGCCGCTAGGGTTTGGGCGTTTAGGAGCATACCAATGAAACAAGTTCGTCTTGCATGCATCTCTCCCTATATAACCTAAAACCGTTTACTAGTCAATATGTATTTCTGGACCGCTTTAAATATATTTGAATTCACATCGTATGAAAGGCTTAAATCGCCATAAGGAAACAGGGCACAGTAGATTCAGTTCCTGTAATAGGGTCGCACGTGAATTATCGTATAATGGGCATTCAAAGATAAAATGGTTAGTACTTTCGATTCTTCACCCATCTACAAAGAGGAGATTCGACGATGCTGTTATTGAATAAGTGTTCGTTAAAAGAACTAGAATTTGTTCGTAAGCGTGCTTGGAGTATATGTGCTCTTCTATTTCCCGTGCAATAATATTTAGGAATTTGAATTTTGTCGCGATTGAGGTATTGCTTAAAGGTAATAATAGAGCTGGAGTTACGTGCATCAATAGGGAGATTGTTCCATTCTCGAACAGCAGAAGGTAAGAAAGATGTGGAATATATAGAGGATCTTAAACGAGTTCCCATTTCATATAAGATTTATGAAACGAGTTATGAATTATTTTAATTTTAACGAGCCTTTTTATCACATAACATTGCAATCAAATTAGTAAAAAAAAATCAGACGGACATAGAACCGCAACGACGTCAGACACACTTTAGCGCCAAAACGTTATAAAATATGTGACGTCGTAACGTCGCGTCTCACACATAACGTTGCGTATGAAAGATTTTACCTCTTTACAAAATAGCAGTTTACGCCAACTTTTTAACAAACCATCAACAATGTTTTGTATAACGTGCATTATTTTTATAAGCTGTCACAAATAATGAGTTTATGACTCAGATCTGGGTGAATTTGTAATAAATACATAGTTTCAGTTAATAAACTTGCGTAGTGTTACAGGTTTAACTTAACCAATCAAAATCGTTCCAGGTTGTATTACACGTGTGTCATACAATAGAATATTAAATAGAGAATAATTAACAGCATAAATTTGATACTGAATTTATGTCACGAGGGAAAAAAGTGGTAATTTGGTTAAAAAAAACGAGTTCGAAGAACAAGTATTTTTAACAAAATTACCACTTTTTTCCTCGAGTGACATTAATTCAGTATCAAATTTATGCCGTTAATTATACTGTTTGTTATATCACTTTACGTAAAAGAAGAAATTAAAAAATAATTTAACTTTAAACCAGTGTGTTTTTTAACAAATATGTTAAGAAAGTAGTTCCGGCAAAGTTATATCGTCACTAGTGATGATATAAAAAAGTTATGTCATCACTAGTGACGATATAACCTTTTTTTGTCTGATACTAAAATTACGTCATTCATAGTTCAATGTAAATTTATGACAGTTTTGTAATAAATGGTTGTTCGACACTGCTTACAAGGGACGTTATGTGATAACATTGTGTACGAGAGAATGGTACTTGGAAGTCATCTGAATTTCTTAACCTATAATTTGATGATGCACTGACCATGGGGAGCACTAGTGATGTAAGAAAGGAGGAGTTGCACTATTGACCATTATATATTATTGTATAAGTTTGTGTTTGCTTCTTCGAGTCTCGAGTGTTTCCCAACCAGCATATTTGTAAGGGTCGTGAATAGATACCAATTATGTTGCCCCTATGACTAAACGTGCAGCTTCGTTTTGGATTTTATCAAGGTCTTGTTTTTCCATAGTTGGTACAATTGTCCCAGATGACGTCACCATAATTCTAATGGAGGTCTGATGAAAGAAGTGTAAATAATTTCTAAAGATTTCCTATCAAGCTGAAATTTGAGTTTACGCATGATATTAATGCGTTTCCATGCGTTATCTTTTACATATTCGATGTGTAAATGCCAGGAACAGTCGTTCCAGAGATTGATACCAAGGTGTTTGTGGGAGGATATTTGGTGACTTGACATTACAAGGGATGGGTGAAGAGGTGGTTTTTTTTACAAGATATTAACATGGATTTAGTTTTATTCGTAATTTTTGTATAACTGAAAAGCTACTCCATCAGGGTTACCGTTAACATAAACTTCGTAAAGTCTTTGCAAAATTGTATTATCGTAACCCTGATCTTCTTTCCAAAAATAAAAGTAATGCGACAAGGACTATCCAAACTTTACTTCTATGGTGACGTGATTTACAAACTTCGTAAGATCCTTGGCCATAATCACTTTCATACTATCTTTGTTAAACTTGTTAAAAGGTTTATCAAAAGAGGTTATGACCCTATCATTTTGCAACGCACTGCATGCTTGGTGGTGGACCCATTTACAGTTTACAACTATGCTTTCCTCTTTAATTGTGCGATAACCGGACAGGCTGTGGCCCCTATGATGACGTCTGCCTACGGTGACATTTGATGTTTGTCTGCAGTATTGTCTTGTCGTACCCTCAATTGTTTATTCTCTTGTTGCTCTGGCTTCGTCCAGTTCACTGAGTACCTTCTTTGTGGCTTTCTAGGCTATTGTTTTTTGTATTTAAATATACACGATCATCTTTGTGTTTTACTTATAATGCCTATTAATGCTGCCTTGTTGGTTAGATAATAGTTCATAGCGGGGATTTCTTTATTTACACTATCCCATTTTATTGGGTTGACGGTAGGATAACTGTGAGGTTTGGTGCACCCTAGAACCTGGTTTAAGACCCCAGCGGCCTTTTTTGCCACGGACCGTTCCAAGGCGGTAGCCCTATTGTCAACCCTATTTTTGTTTGTGATGTCTTATTTGGCCGTTTATTAATCTTTAAATTTGTTCTTTGTTTCTGTGTGTGTTTGTGGTTGACTGCCGTCTTTGAATGCTGCTTTTCCTGTTCGATTTTTATATCTATATTTAGAAGAGTTGAAAGGAACTAGCCATTTCTCCGCCCATTCAACTATTTTTTGGATGTCCTGATCAATTATATTCGTAGTATTTATGACGTCACTATCCTTGTCAATAATAAGGTACAAACGTATCGTCAGCAAATAATGGAATGTTTGAATTGATATTTGAAACGATGTCGTTAATATTTACAAAGAAGTAAAGGGGGCCCAAAATAGACCCTGTGGTACACCGGCGTTCATTTCTTTTCGATTTTGATTTTTGTCCTGGAATAACCACACGTTGCACGTTTAATAACATGACCAGAAATACCTGCAGCCTTGAGTTTGACCAAGAGACCTGTGTGCTAAAACACGATCAAATGCTCTACTTATATCAAGGATTATTACTCGGACCTTCTTTCCGGCGTCAACTCTGAAGTTTGAAGTTGGAAGTGTGAACTCTTACCATTACCATATATAATGCGACGAATTCAAAAAATTGAATTGAATTGGATTTTAAGGCGCACTATATCAAGATAAAATATGGAGAATGGGTCTAAAACCTTCTTACCTGTAGAACTGCAGAGTTGCTGCAAATTCTATAGTAGACACTCCATTTACGATGGAGCCATGTTTCTTTGCATACACGCTGTCATGATAAAGACCTTGAATGAGAATGATAAAAAAATGACAAAATGAAATCAATATGAATGGTGGGAGAGTGTGTGTGTGTGTGTGTGTGTGTGTGTGTGTGGTGGGCCGTGGAGGGGGGTGCGTGGGGGGGGGGGGGGGGGGGGGGGTTCTACCACTCGGCATGTGTCATGTGTCAGTGTGTTTGCGAGATTGCAGTGGTTGTATTCTACCCCGGCAACCTAATTCGAAGAACATGGTGTAAAACTTAAAAATACTCATCATGAAAAGTGATTCCGGCACAGCGTGTTAATGGCTCCAGAGAAAAAGAAACTAAATACGAAAAAATAATATAAATCCACAATCCTACATACAATTTCCCTGTTAAACATGTTTAGCGGATGTTTAGGTATAAATTCAAATATGGGTCTTCTGTGGTTCTATAATTTTCTATTTAGTATTTATATATTCATATAAAGAACCGGGCGGGTTGAAGTGACTAGTTATCTTCTGTTAAAACCCTCTGTTGTTCATTATTACTGTACTCTAAACACAAAACCTTTTGATCGTGGGTATTGTATTACCCCATCTAAATAGATTGTATCACAATACCCCAAAATTGAGACATGTGTGCTTCCTCGCAGGTCTTATCTCGTAACTGTGGGTATCAAGATTAACCACAACCCACTTGATCTGAGATAGTGTCCTCGGTTACAGTCAATATGTGTTTAGATCAGAATACAATTTGATCACATCACATAGCTTCTGTGGATACATTTGATTGTTGCCCTCCCCAGTGTGACTTTCGTGCGGTTTTGTGTGAACGGGTATACCGCCTCGGACCGAAAGAGAACCTTGGGGCAGAGGTGGGATTTTATTTTAAAAGTTCCGCTATAGCAGAATATCTATAGTTGAAAAAACCGGGAGCAACGATAAGACAAAGAAAAGGTTATACGTTCAACAGGAAGGTAGCATTCACAGAATACAGTCACTCCAACAAGTATTACAACGCAAAGGTGATTACAAACACATTCAGTAAAAAGGCACATCACAAACATATAAGGGTTGACAACAGGGTTATCGCCTTGGAACGATCAGTGGGAAAAGGGACAACCGGGGAGTTTAAACCGGTTCAAGGGTGCACCAAACCTCACTCTTACCCTGTCATCATCCCTAAACAACAGGATAGTGTAAGTAAAAATAATCCCCGTCGAGTTAACCCCTAACATTTTAGAAAGCGTAGATAGGTGTAATAAGAAAAACACAGAAATGTTCATGTATATAATATATAAAAAAATAAGTTAAACATAAGAAGCTAATCTCATATGTGCTCGATGATTTGTCTGAAGTCAGAGCATCAAGGGCAAAACCGTTAAAGGCACGACAAAACTGAGTGAAGGACATACATACAACGGTTCCCGCCTTAAAGGATTTAGGAACACGTTGTCATAGAGTCCACCGCCCGTCTGGTCGTTGCACAATCAAAGAGGAAAGCATAATTATTGGAAACTGTAGAAGGGTCTACAACTACTACTATAAGCATGTAGGGCGCCGCAGAATACTTCGGTCGTAACCTCTGTTTATAATATTCTAATAATTTTAATAATAACTCATGAAAATGATCACGACCGATAACCTTCCTAAGTTTGTAAATCACATGATGTATACATGTAAATAAAAATGACCATATTTAACCCTCTAGAGACATTTGTGACAAGATGATTACCTAAGAATGGTATTATTGCTCGCTGGCCATGCGTTTAAACGTCTATTGAAAAAAAGAGAAAACACGCCTTGGCATATATTCATCTTAGTCTTATAACACACAGTAATCTGTTTAGTGTCTTGCCGTCTTGGACGGGGAGGACAATGCCCCATTATTTTATATATGTATATATATCTTTATAATTAATTACTGTCAAACTCGCTATAATGATATACGCAATACACAGATTGACGTGTAGTAAAGTCATATTGAGTGTGTAATGTATACTCGTTCGTGATTGGTGCAATTTTCTGTTGAATGTCACCTGATGTAAACAATGTTGATTTCATTGTGAAAATTCCCACGATGTAACAATAATATGTGTTTTTCAACTAATTGTTTTTGGCGAAAATTAAATGTTACAACCTATTTGTGTTTTATGGTATAATGTGTTCTGTGAAAGCTGCATTTCTTGTTCGACTTTTATACTTATTTTCATTATTCTAATTTTATAATGCTTATGCAATAAAAATGTTATTCGATTTATATTAAGATATATGAACTCGTTCTTTCGCGCATAAATATTGCGCTCCGAATGTCGCGATGTCAGTGCCATACATATACATATACAATGCCACTTCATTTGAAAAGAACATAGTTTTGGCATACTATCTCAGGCTAAGCGTGAGCGTGGCATATAAAGCTGTGTTAATTTTCTATTTTAGGGGTTGATAAAACGATTTGCATGCGGTTCGGCAAACAATTTCGTCGACCCTTTGTCCGACTGTCCATCCGTGGTATGCTTGCCCTAGGTTGCATCGTCTGACCTCCAGTTGTGTCCACGAAATAACTGTTGAACCAGTAGAGATATGGTGATAATTTACATAAATCTTAGGTGTGTGTTGAGAATAGAAGTATGAATACAAGTCGAACAGAAAATGCAGCATTCATAGAAAATGTCAACCAAAACCACCCATGCAAAACAAACAGCAATTAGAACTGTCAATGGCAAAACGACTGCTGTGGGTTTTAACCAGATTATAGGGTTCACCAAACTTTACTATTACCCGTTTTCATCCTAATAAAACGGGACACTGTAAATAGCCAGTGCATATGTTCTAACACACTAGGAAGCATTAATAGGCAGTAAAAGTATAACACAAAGATGAGCATGTATATATGAAATTAAAAAAACACATAGAAATCCACATAGTAAGTACTCAATGATTTGGCAGAAGCCAGAGCACCATTAAGGGCAGACGACTCACAGGTCACTATCATCAGGGTCAATGTCACATTATCGGGTCATGGGTCAAAAGTAGTTATTCCTGCATCCGCTTTATAATTTTTGAATCAATTAGGGCTGATGATGATAAATTACATGACGGTTAGAGTCGACATGACAATTTGTTGTGAATATAAACATTCAATTGCTTCTTTCTCTTGAAAAAAATGCATTTAAATTCTAATAAAGTTCATTTTTAAGAAGGCTATGTGTCTCAGCATCAAATGGTTATTCCACTATCTGAGAATACCCAGACGGTAGTGGCCGCTCTTGTACTTTTCATCATTATTGTTTAAAACCCAATAAACGTTGGGTAAATGCAAATCAATTCTTAAATAATTGCTGTGTCTCAATAGTTAATGTCACATTGTATGTCAAAAACGAAAAGTGGGTATTATTACATTTTTTTAAACATTATGAAGCAACGGAAATGTCAATGTTAACAAAGTTGAAAGTCAATGGTTAACATCGGGGATAAAAGGGTCAAACAGTTGAGATTTTTTTTTCATGTTTGCGGGGTAGGGGGTGGGTGGCATCCTTGGGTTTTCAACGACTTTTTGTCAGAGCATAAGTTGTTCAAATCCCAAGGTAAGGGGCAAAGTAGACTTAAAAATAATTTAAAACTAATTTCATCGATTTAGGATTTTTCAGATGCCAATTGCTTTTAAATCATTAGAATTTAAAATTGACATTGCAAACGGTGTCTTCAGAAAACTTGCATTTCAAAAAGAAAACAGAACAATTGACAAATGTAGCATTTACAGAACTCATCTATCAAAAAAACATGCATTCAAAACTGTCATGGGTTAATAGAAACTAAAGGGAATGTAGGCATACAGGTAAACAATCTTTATTAATGAGAGTTTTGAAAATCATGGAAAAATGTGAGAATTATCAAAATCAGATGATAAACAATGAAGATATAATATCAGTAATAGTCATGTTTTACATGATCCAATTTCTAAAAGAGTTAAACGTATAACTCCTTTGGGTTTGAAGATGGCCATTTCTGTATGAGTCAGTAACGGTTCAAGCTCACATCCATTTTACTTGAGTTTCAAAGATTTATGAAACAGTTTTGTATATTATAAATTCAAGAAATTTGATGTGTATCCGTTCAGTTTAATCAAAAGCATATTACATTTCAGTGTTTTGTTTGTTTGTATGATATGTTTCGTCATTTTCAACACATGTAAGGTTATATATTACGTTCGATTTTTGTTTTGTGGTGGTAACAGACCACCCGCTTTTCTTGGGTAGAATCAGTACTGTACACCTCCCACCATCCGTAAGAATCGACACTTCCTCATTTACAAGTCGAGCTCCAAGTAGGATTCGAACCCGCTGCAGTGAGAGACGAGAAGGTTTACAACGCAACGTCGTTAACCACTCGGCCGATTGTCATCATGTCGTTTTATAATAATAAATGTCATAAGAATTCCTATTGAAGAACGCTATTTAATCGATGCCTTGGCTGTTAGACTTAGTGCAAGTCGCTACCATAAAAGTCTATAGTTATACATAAATCAGACTTTGTTTATAAATCAAATAAATGAGGCTATCAATCAAATGTGATACGTACGACAAGTTCCATGCGATGTAAAGTGTAACTCGCATTTCACCACTCTCTCGCAAAATAATTACGTTGAAAAATATTAAAATAAAAACGAGATTGTTTGACGAAATTCAATTATCGGTACAAAAAAAAGAAGTACCGCTTCGTGGGGTTGAACTCGTAGCCACATTTGAATTAAATTCGCAGGTAATAATATATAGCGGAGGCGCAACAGTCGAGCGTGATCCCGAATGAGCTTATCTGGCCAGATTTTTACGTAAGGCATACTATGTAGAAAATCTAATGCGCTAATGATTGTCACTTGAGCGATCGAAAATATAAATATTGCGGTCCCGCATTGCTTACAAACTATAAATAAAACTTCTTTTTTTCTATTTTTAAACTCATGAATGTATTACTACATACTTCTTTGGGTATAATGTTTTCTTGTATAAATTTCACTGAATAAAAATCAGAGAGTTATTTGGCTCAATATCTGCTTACTTACAGACTGCCCCACGCCCCACACGGAATCTGTCCCACGCACTTATTGCGCGTTTCATCGCGTCAATGCGCCGCAGAATTATGGCCTGCATCGTGAAAATGGTGGTCACACATTTTATTAAGTTTATTTGTTCCAGCCGGCAATTTTTTAGTTAAATCTTACACTTTAAACCTTACTAACTGAGAAATTTAAAATATTTGTGATTTCCAATTTAGCCCCTCCGTGACTTTGCTGGCGTGCCACACCAACACTTTAGATTGCAGCATGATTTTGATAACTGAATTTTGTCCAAAGATAAACAAACTTAATTTTCTGTCTATAGGTATTATACTGAAAACGGTGGATATCTTTAGTAATTTAACTCAAACATGGAGGAAAGTATATAAATGTTTTATTTTTTTGTAACGGACAGAAGTCGAGTGCATGTTACTAACAATAGATTTTGATGTCTATTATTGTTTATTTACAGATTACTTTTCTTCTTTTTTTAAAATTCCAAACCCTATATTGGGTACATATGAAAAGTATGAAAAGAAAAATTTGGAAATCGTCGAACTCGATAAATACGAAACATATTGCAGTCTCAGTTTGATTGAGACACGCTCTAGCCCTGGGCTGAGCAGAAGTCAATATTTAAAAAGTCAATAGTACTGAAATTCAAGCCATCCCGAAGATGGTATTCATATGACGGTGAACATGAACCTTCAATGAGGTATTTTCACACCATTCCATGGCCAGCGGCGTATGGTTCCAGTTTCTAACAAAACGCTTTGCCCTAAACGAGAAAACAATGGGCGAAATAAACAAAATGTAATTTAGTTGGGAGCAGAGGTTATGAAGCCTGCGTATCACAGGTAAAAGTCATAGGCTAAATTAAAAAGCAGGCAATATATCCTAAGGGTGATTAAACAATACTCAGAACCTTTAAAAGCTGGAGTAGTGAAACCACCTATTCAAAATTCAAGTAAGAAAACAAAAGTATTTGAGAATGTTCCATTGATATCTATAAATATAAGGCTCAGCGATCTCCTAAGATCGGAATAAATAACAGTGAAGCCTCAAAACAGAGATAATTGAATTGAATGTTGTTTAACGGCTCATCAACACAGAATAGGTTATTTAGAACCGCCCAAAAGAGAGGAGAAATATACATAGGAATCCGGGAACCGTGCCCTACTCTTACTATCGTATATATTCCTAAGGTTCTTTAACGTGCTCGGAGGATAAACCGATACACGGGACCGCCCGGTTTACGTCGCCATCCGACGGACGAGGCTAAGGGAAAGTGTCTTGCCCAAGAACACACCGACGAAACTCAGTGGCACAGAGATAAGACTTAGGTTATTTGAAAACTTTGATCTTTAACGTGGACGGGTATGGCGCTCCCTGCAACGAGAACGACGGGTTTACATCCTTTTGAGAGATGGCATACTTTCAAAGTACCTTGCTGCGGGAGTGCATTTTTAAAAATCTGAAATGTGATCCCACTGGGTATCGAACCCGGGACCTTGGACGAGTTCATGTACATGTTTGCTAACCACTCGGCCACCGCAAGTCTATGTTAATAAACATGTGTTGATAATATGAGACGTTTATAAACTTCTAACGCCTTGCAAACTTTTGAAGCAAATTACAGTATACGCTACCAACTCAGTCCTCTTTCATCTGTGCTGTAATTACAATAGAGTCCACATCGCATGCGGGAGGTTGTGTGTTCAAACTCTGGCCGGGGCATACTAAGTCTTCATAAAAAGTGTACTAATGGACCAATTGCTTGACGCTCAGAATATAAAGGATAGGGACTGGTCGGCCCGGTATCAGAATAATATGACTATGTGTGGGTATAATGTCAAACCGATGGCGTGGTATTCCAGTATGGAAGTCCCCTGGAGGGACTCTGACTTCATTCATTCCGACTTTCGTAGTTTTTTAATTCCTTACTTCTAACTTAGCGACTTTTTACATTCTTCTTTCTAACTTCATGACTTTACGACTTCACTTTTCGTGATTTCTGGAGGACCTGGGTTCAAGCCTCGCTCCATTGAGTTTCGTCTGTGTGTTCTTTCTCTTATCCTAGTTTGTCGGATGCGGACGTAAACTGAGCGGTCCCGTGTATCATCCGAGCACGTTGAAGAACCGTAGGAATTTAATTTCATCAGGAAAAGAAGGACAGGATCCTTGATTCCCATTACGCTCTCTCTGGGGCAGCTCTAAATAACAAGTAGAGTATTGTTGAGTCGTTAAACAACATTCAATATTTCGTCACTTCTAACTAAATGACAGTAATATGACCTCACTGCACGACGTCATTTCTTCGGTACGAATTTATTATTGCGTTTTAAAAATCAAACCTTTTGCAATGATAGGTATTTATGCAAGATAGACTCCTGAAAACATCAAAATCACATGTCTCCAACGGTACCAGTCGTCACATAAAGAATGGTGCATGTACTGTTTTGAATTAAATAAATAATAAGTTGATGACATACTTGCATAACCGATGCAAACGATATGTTGAAACTTAATATTTAAACAAATAAGGCGTACTAGTAACGTTTTGCATAGTTGGTTTTAAATTGTAAATTTAATGCAAACGATATTCTTTTCTAAACCGATGCAAAAATAAATTCAAATCTTGATTTCCACTTTTATCCTCAAAAGTTCCAGCATTTTCGTAACACTACGAGTATGACATACATTTAAAATAAATATTTGATAAAACAGAGGTACCAATGGTTCCTACAATTAGCAGATTTAACTTATCGTAAAAATGCAAACGTTATCCTTATGTGTTTTGACACAAGAACATAATTCGTCGAGCACCAGTAACGAACGGCAACAAACAGACCAAAGACCCTTTGCACCGAGGTTTAGGACGATTTTGGAATCTTCTTTAGACTTTACCTTATCGCATGCGGTTAAATAATAAAAAGGTTATTCAAACAATAATCACCTAATGTGGACGTTTCCGCCATGTTTTTATTCAAAAGTCACGTGGGTTCTCAGCAGTGAATATGTTTGTAGGTGTGTAATCGTTTGAAATCAAGAGCTGAGTATCGAGGAATTCTGCTAATGTATCCGATCTTTATTCAACTTGTCCTCTGGCGGACACATTAGTGACCATATAAGTAAAGAACGGATCATCAATATTGATTATGTACCTGTTACAATATGTCTATTGAATTTATGTACTGGCTGTCAGTACTCTACTGACTGATAAGCCCCGCCTCTTGGTTCCTCCGTTATCTTGGATAGCCCCTGCTGTCCACTTAGATAACATTCTAAAGATTGCATTCTTACTCATACATCTATATGATTCAATAAAGATAGAATACATAGACTGTCATTCTTGTATATTGATACATAACATAACATGGTGTCAGAACAAACGGATTTAATAGTGAATTTTGAACATTCAGGAATATACATTTAAATAAGAAAAATTATATTCAGACTGAATTTTAAACATTCACGATATAAAAATGGATTTAAGTGGTATACCAATACCAACCATGGAGTGGAATTCCACCAATTTACCAGACGCATGGAGGAAATTCCACCAACATGCAGACCTTATATTCAAAGGTGCATTAAAGGAGAAAGATGAGGCTGTACAAATTACATATCTTCTTCTATAGATCGGGCAAAAAGGCAGGGACATCTACAATACTTTGTCTTTGACTGCAGAGGAGAGATCTAATATGACGTCAATATGCGAAGCAATAAAAAAGCAATTACAGCCTAAACTTAATCCTGTATTCTCCAGGTTTAAATTCAATAATGAAATCCAAGGTGAAAACGCGATGGAACAGTTTATAACGAGACTCAAACTTTTAGCTCAGGATTGCTTATACACAAATCAAGAAGGAATGATCCGGGATAGGATAGTTTTCGGTGTAACTTCACTAAACGTCAAGGAAAAACTCATTAACGAGGGAGAAAAACTGACTTTGGATAGAGCAACCCAGATTTGTCAAAGTTTCGAGTACGCCCAAGAGCAGTTACGTACTATGAACCAGCCATCAGCTGTGGCGTCCACAGTACACGCAGTACTTCAGCCACAACGAAGAAAGCCACAAGCCGCTTCCGGTAGCAGCAAGTACAAGCAGACCACTAGCATCAGCAGGAACACAACCAACAGCAGCAACCAACGACAGGACATTTCCAAAATATGCGGAAACTGCGGACAGACACATGCCAGCTTCCAGTGTCCCGCGAAAGAGAAACAATGTCATTCGTGCAAAAAATGGAATCATTTTTCCAAACAGTGTCGTTCCAAAAACGTAAATGATGTAGAGGTAATGGAAAACTGTGAACCAGATTATTTATTCAATTCGGATATGGATGTATTTGTTGATAGTGTGGAATCTAAAATTACCAATGGGCAGGTATTTGCAGAGATTCAGGTAGGCCCTACAGCTCGTCTTGTTAAATTCAAGGTTGACACAGGCGCTCAGGTCAACATTTTACCATACTCTGTATTTCAGAATCTTGATGTTAAATTGGCTCTTAGCAAGTCTCCTACAACATTATCAGCTTATAATGGGAACACACTTGACCTGCAAGGCTGCGTAAATCTGTCATGTTTTCATCCCAGCACAGGTCACAGACATGAGGTCACATTTCATGTTGTCAATACGAGGTCACCGCCCTTGTTTGGATTACAATCATGTATAGAATTTGGGCTCATTCAGCTTACATACACTGTTGAGACTGACAACTCTCAGACATTTCTAACAAAGGCATCCGTCCTAAGTGAACATTCTGAGGTATTTAAGGTGCAAAGCGGAACTGGCCCGTATGGAACAAATAGGTATCATTGCCAAAGTGAATGAACCTACAGATTGGGTAAATTCTATGGTCATAGTGGAAAAGAAACAAGGAAAACTCCGCATTTGTCTTGATCCCCAGGAACTGAACAAAAATATCCTTCGTCCTCACTATCCAATGAGAACAATAGAAGACATTCTGCCCAAGCTTTCTTTTGCAAAATATTTCACGAAACTTGATGCCAGATAAGGTTTCCGGGGAATAAAACAGCCTGTCCGGTCATCGTACAATTAAAGAGGAAAGCATAGTGGCGAACTTTAAAAGGGTCCACCACCAAGCATGCAGGACGTTGCAAAATGATAGGGTCATAACCTCTTTTGATAAACTTTTTAACAAGTTTAACAAAGATAGTATGAAAGTGATCATGACCTAGAATCTTACGAAGTTTATAAATCACATCACCATAGAAGTCAGGTTGTGATAGTCCTTGTCGCAGAAGAGTCCTTAAATTACTTTTATATTTGGAAAGAAGATCAGGGTTACGATAATAAGTCCATTATTTTGGTCACATTTTGTCGGCAGATGGTCTGAAACCCGACCCTGCCAAGGTCACGGCTATAAGAGATATGCAACCCCCTAACAACAAGGCAGAACTGGAAACAGTTTTAGGCATGGTCAACTACTTATCACGTTTCGCACCAAACTTGGCTGAGGTTACAAGTCCCATGCGTAAACTATCGTCAAAGGATGTTGAGTTTTCCTGGGACAAACCCCAAACTGAAGCATTTCAGAAGGTCAAAGAGATAATCACTGAGCATCCAGGTCAAGTCCTATCATATTATGACCACACCAAACCACTGACCCTGCAAGTTGATGCAAGCAAATTTGGCCTCGGTGCCACTATCATGCAAGAAGGCAAACCTATAGCATATATTTCGAAGTCCTTGACAGCTTCTGAAATCAATTATGCACAAATTGAAAAGGAAATGTTTGCAATCGTTTTTTGATGCAAACGATTTCACTACTACGTCTATGGCCACAAAACTCATGTGCAAACTGACCATTTGCCATTAGTTTCAATTCTAAAGAAACCCCTTCATGCCGCCCCTGCCCGCTTGCAACGCATGATGTTGCAACTACACAGGTAATCTGTACCTGGGAAACAGATACCTGATGCCGACACGCTTTCCTGTAAATCATTAAGCGACACATACCCAGACCTATGTATAGGTATGGATGTACAGGTCAATATGGTCATGTCAAGTTTACCTGTAAGTGACAGAAAATTACAGGAATTAAAAACACAAACTGAAAATGACAAACAATTTAGTGTCCTAAAGCACACTATCCTTGAAGGTTTGCCGGAATCCAGAAAGCAATGTTACCCCCAAATTTTGGACTTCTGGAATTTTTGGGACGAATTATCAGTGATAGACGGGTTGATCATGAAAGGTCAGAAAATTGTCATACCCTAAGAATCAAAACCAAGAATACTTGAAATAATTCACACGGGCCACATGGGTACAGAGAAATGTCTCTTAAGGGCCCGAGAATTAATGTTCTGGCCTCGCATTTCAGCGGACATAACTGAAATGGTACTTAATTGTTCTGTCTGCTTGGAACACAGAAATTCAAACCCTAAGGAACCCCTAATATCCCATGACATTTCTGATTATCCCTGGCAGATAGTTGCCTCTGATCTATTTGCATGGGACAACAAGAATTACATTGTTGTGGTCGATTATTACAGTAGATACTTCGAGGTCAAGGAACTCCCCAACATGAAAAGTAATACTGTTATCAATCGTATGAAAGGAATATTTGGCCGTTTTGGCATACCTGAGAAAGTAGTCTCGGATTCGGGTCCTTGTTATGCTTCTCAGGAATTTGCAAATTTTGCAAATGAATGGGATTTCAGTCAGATTATGTCAGATCCTTACAATCCAAGGCCCAACGGACTTGCAGAAAAATATGTCAATATCTGCAAGAAAATCTTAACAAAAGCAAAGTCAAGTGGAAAAGACGCGTTGCTTGGCATTCTTGAGTATAGAGTCACTCCGCTTAAAGAGATTGGGTTCTGTCCCTCAGAATTACTCATGGGCAGAAAATTACGCTCAGTCCTCCCCACTGTACAAGAACACCTCATTCCTCACGCAGTACCCCACTCTCTAGTCAAAGAAAAAATTCATTCACAGAAACAAAAAGAAAAGTTTTATTGGGACAGAAATACAAAAGCCCTGATACCCATTAAAGTTGGCGATTCTGCTAGAATACTACACCCTAACAAAACCTGGAAAAAGGCAGTAGTCGTAAACAAACACAATGAACGTTCATATTCAATTCAAACGGAAGATGGTGCTGTGTACAGGAGAAATAGGCACGATTTATTAAAAACAAATAAGTCAATCCCAAACCAAGAAACAACTGATTCTAAAATACAGATTCCCTTTGAAAATGATTTATCCCAATTGGAACCTCAAGTCAAAGAAAGATCCTCGCCACAAATCTCTGCAAAACCTATTTCAGAACCAAGTTCAAATGAATACATAACAAGGTCAGGAAGGGCAGTTAAACAGAAAGTAATTGAGTCAATGTGAAACTGACCAGTACATTATAATTATCATCAATCAGCTCAGCAGGCTAGCACAAGTCACATGAGAGATACTATTTCATCAGCATTTCATGGACAATGTTTATTTCAGGAAGTGGTACTAATAAACTTGAGTGTGTGAACATCGTTAATGGTGTAAACTAACTAACCATAGAAGTGTGAATAGCTAATCAAAGGATTACCAGGAAGTGATAAGAAGGTGCTATTCCCGTGATCTTTTAAACTGACAACGCTCTGTTGTTTATTAATGTCATTCTGCTTCCTGGAACTATTTGATGTATTATATGCCTTGGTTCCTCAGGGGAGAGATGTTACAATATGTCTATTGAATTTATGTACTGGCTGTCACTACTCTACTGACTGATAAGCCCCGCCTCTTGGTTCCTCCCTTATCTTGGATAGCCCCTGCTGTCCACTTTGATAACATTCTAAAGATTGCATTCTTACTGCATACATCTATATGATTCAATAAAGATAGAATACATAGACTGTCATTCTTGTATATTGATACATAACATAACAGTACCGAGTTGAACTATTATGTCTCCATGGCTCATTTTCAAGTAAATATCGTGTGTACTAATCAATTTATTTTTGATCCGTTTATGTGGTTTATTTGAACTTGGTTCTGAAATAGGTTTTGCAGAGATTTGTGGCGAGGATCTTTCTTTGACATGGGGTTCCAATTGGGATAAATCATTTGCAAAGGGAATCTGTATTTTAGAATCAGTTGTTTCTTGGTTTGGGATTGACTTATTTGTTGTTAATAAATCGTGCCTATATATTTCTCCTGTACACAGCACCATCTTCCGTTTGAATTGAATATGAATGTTCATTGTGTTTGTTTACGACTACTGCCTTTTTCCAGGTTTATGTATGGTGTGGGCTTGCACCGTAATTTATCAAGGAATTTCAGGAGTTTTTGATCGACATAGATTGATTCTTGATTTTTCAAAAACCTTTTCAGACACGCTGTATGTTGCCAAAAATATATTACAAACGGACACGTATTGCTTTGTATATACATATTAAATGTAGATCGGGGTTATTATAATAAAATGTTGCAAATGTTTTTCGAAGTTTATGGAAATGGTAGCCCTGATGGAGAATATGTCTAGACGTCGAGCACATTACTGGTACACATTGCGACGTCATAGTTATACAAATATTACGAATAGTTAAGCCCTCAACTAGACTACAAGCTCTCGAAAACCTAATAGGCTGAGACACATAGAACCCATAAGAAGTTGCTCGTGGAACATCTCCGTCTAAGTGAGGATAATTAATAATATCAGAATTAAAATCGTATTTTTTGTCATAGATTTTGGAAATTATTTCTCCATTTTCAATAGAGATATCTAAATCAAGAAAAGAAGCGACAGTATCAGAAGTATTAGCTTTGTTGAGTTGACGTATTTTAAAATAAATAGTGTTTACCATAGTAGAAACGAGTTGTAAATATTCAGTATGTCATTCAGATACCGAGAGGTGTCATTACAGGCTTCAATTACAGCTGCATGAGTATTTGGTGAAAGATTCTACATGATATCTCTTTCATAGCAATACAAAAACAAATCTGCTACAAGAGGTGCACAGTTTGTACCCATAGGGATACCAACAATTTTTTTATAAACTGTAGTTTCATACCTGACGAAAATATTTTCTTATAAGGAAATAAGTGATTCATAATCTTCTTGGCAATCTTCTTAGGGTAATTTTCCTGACTGTTAATATTGTTACAGGCCAAACATGTAGTATTTTCTCTAGCAAACGTTTTTTTGAATGGGCGCAATTAAGCTTCTCTTTGATGAGGTTGTGGTAAGGTTATATATAGTATGGAAACATAGCATTAAACTTGACGTTTATAAAACATTTTTTCATGAACGTCTCCTGAATTTTTAATTGACAAAAATAAATTAATCCCAGAGTTGTCATAAGCTTTAGCACATATTGTTTAACGGAACATTAGTTAGAAAAGATGTTTCAAGTTTCACTTAAGCGGACTTAAGGTTTTTTGTGTAATTTAGGAATGAAGTACATAACGGAAAGTTTGTTTTGCATCTCCAACCTTAAAAGTAGTGCACCGAGTGATATGCGTGGAAACAACATCATCCTCAGTAGATTGAATATGCAAATGAATGCTCCCGAGTTCCAGAAACAATGACGTCAGTAGGCGTCAAACAATATTGACAGTATTAAATGCTAAATCAGCAGGAACTAAAACATATTTGTTATGAAATACTAGGATTTCCGATTTTAAGAGACCCTCTTGAATTTGTCCATTTCACTGACATTTTCAAATGTATCACTACCCAGTATTAGATTCTCAGATCTGGGCTCAGAAACATTGAGGCATATCCAAACCTGTATGAAATCATGAACTTGTCCCACTGTTGAAACAACAAAAAGAGAAAATATTTGCACAGTTTAAGAAATAAACAAGAACCGAATAACACAGGTCTAATTTTTTAAGCGCAAGGATGTACCTACCGTGACTGGCATGGAAAATAACTATTTAGTGAGACCTATAAATATACTACATACCATATAAATATATCTTTGGTCAAAATTTATTAAATTAGATACATGTTTTTAATTTTCATTCTTAAGAGAAAGTATTCAAACATATTTTTTTATAGAGAAGAAAATGCCTGCAGCTGATGTTCGAACTAAATATTTTCATACATTTGATCGTTTTCAAAGTATTAAATTGTATGTCAATGTTCGCTGAAATCGTGAAAATCGACATATAGCAAACAAAAACATATTTCACATTGTAACGTTTAGCACATAGACATATCGGACTACTATAACGCTAAACGACAATTTATAAGCATTTTTTTTCTTAATTTATATTGCAGTTATTTTTATAATTGAAGAAATTTGGTTCAAATCTCATTCTCTACCCTTTTTCAAAATTTCGGATGCTGCAACATTATGAAGGGAATTATAGTTCATGTCAATTTTTCTTATATTGCAGGAATATTCAATTACAAAATGAAAGTGTTACCAGAGCTGTAGATAAGTTGAGATATTTTACTCATATTTTATTTACAGAACCCCTCTGTTTTTGTTTAAATTGTGAGCTACAAATACTCAAAACTTTTAAAAACATGAGTATTATATTTATGTGTATTGTCCTGTGGAACAGTTTATTCCATATTTGCATGATGAAAATTGTTCTAAGCATGGGTTTTGTATTAAGAACAAAGGCCATACAGTGTTTAGTTTTACTTAACATCCATTTAATCAGAATGGTTGTTTCTTTTAAAATATATTTAAAAATCCATTTTGGAAGCATGAACTATTTAAAAAAAAAAAAGGCTCTGAACGTGTTCCTTTTCACTCATTCATTTTGAATCTGATGAGTAAATAGTCATTGCAGTCAATAAGGTATGAAACCACTAATTATTTTTCCCATAGGCACCAATGTTAAAGTTGCAAATTTAACTCAAGTATGGATAATGCAGCAGTGTAATGATCATATAGAAAACTAATTTTCCACTTGCAAAATCACCAGAAAAGGTGGGCTCACAAGGCATGTAAGAAAGTTCTTGTTTGTTTACTAAACATGTCAACGGTACAGCTGTTTTCATTGATTGACTATTTTCAGTGCTTACAAAGTGTAAGAATAGAGTCGAAATTTCGAAAATGTTCACCAGTGATCCATTAAAACCGATTATTAAAACCGATTAATACGCTTCCTGTACATACAACTACAAAATCGAATAGAAATGGGCAGTTTTCCCCTACTTATAATGCACATTTCCATCAAAAAAGGACGGATTACTTTTTATTATAGGAACTACATTAGATACACCTCGGAGGTTAACATGTACTTAGTGGTGGTAAACATTATCTACAGCTCTTAGTCTTGATCATCTTCGACGCTTCATTGTAAAAGATACACTACTAACGTCATAATTCGTAAGCAATCGTGAACGCTCGGCCAATCTCGTCATTCCTCGGGATCCCGCCTCGTGTGTATCACGGCGCTTCAGTTTGTTCAAAATCTTGACATTCTGTTAGCCGGAAGGCAACGGCACAGAAAATAGTGCACTGTTGCTAAGCTGTTGCAACATAAACAATATGGCCGCTTGCCACACGTGTTGATAATAATAATAATAATAATAATAATAATAAATTCTTTATTTCATGAAGGTACAACTCATTAAGATTATACAAACAATTGCACAACACTTATCTTCCATGAGGCCTTCTAATAACAACAGCAACTTATAAACAATAGCAAGTGAATACATGCACGTAACATTAATACTATGTTTCAAGTTGGCATTCAAAACAAGTATTCACTATTAACACAACTTAATTTGAGCAAATTCAACTCAAGTATGTGATGCATGATTTGCGTTGCATGTTTGTTATTTACAATACAGATGAAGGTTTGATCACTGCTTTCACGTAAATAAACTATAGATGGAGCAATCGGCTAAATGACATCGCAAAATGTTGAAGATATATAACTTTGATTTTGAATGCAAATTCGTTTTGGCGGGAATCTGACGCGCGTCACGCTAGTATGACGTAACCAATATGGAAACCTGCGTATTACATTCAAGTCATGCTGCAAAGCAGTGTACGAGATGTTGCGAATGAATTAGTAAATAGTTCAATCTCAGTATCTCGATTGCATCAGATTGCCGAAAATAACAGAAACATAATTTTGGAATGTAAACCGGATATGTAGACAATTGAAGAGCAGATTGCAAATTGCACTTTGGTTACTTTTGACTTTGATATCTCGGCGAGTTGACCTGGGATCGTAAGAAGAAAGGTATTGTTGGATAGGAAATTAATTTCTGCGTGCGACAGTGTACAGGTGTATGTATTTGATATATTTGTAAACGTCTGCTTGACCTCAGAAAAACAACACTAAAATGTCCCGTTACAGTCCTTCATAATTAGTATAATAACAGAAGATAATAATTAAATGATGCAATTTCCTATGCTTGTACTTGTATTTCACCGTATCCTACTTTTTCTCGACTACATGGCCTCCGTGGTCGTGTGGTTAACGGCGTTGTGTTGTAAATGTTCTCGCCTCTCACCGCTGCGGGTTCGAATCCCACTGGGAGTTCGACATGTCAGTGAGAAAGGGTCGATTCTTACGGATGGCGGGAGGTACACAGTACTGGTTCTAACCATGAGAATTGGGTGGTCTGTCTCTTCCAAAAACAATAATCGACCGTCATATATGGACTAAAATGTGCTAAACATGACGTAAAACACCATTCAAACAAACAAACAAACAAATCCTCTCGACTACTGATGGAATATATATATATGCAATCTCACGAGAACACTGCCTGCGTCTTGTTTTCAGATCATATCAACATGTGCGTTTGCTAAATATATTGAAGCGAAAATGAAACGCATCTCGGGAATTTCCGCTATATATTTTATGTACAATATACATCATACATTATGTTGCTGTTAATCGAACGGTAAATGTCTGTGTAAGACCTTTCCTTTCGTAAAAAAAGACTAAAAAAACATACACAGCAAATAGTATTCCTTCAAAGTTTCGTTATTAATTGGCAGAGTACGCGTTTGGCGCAAGGATGTGAGCAAACTTAGGATGCAAACTTTTGCATTTTTCGAAGAGGAACTTCAACATTTATGAATTTCTTGTTACAAAGTGTACTGTGATTAAAACGTTTACATCACAGTTTCCTTTCTCTAACTAATTGCAACATTTTTTTTACGAAACATCTTGGGATTTCTTTGGATTATTATGTGGAATTAAGTGTGCAGTATATACACTATACAGCGGAAATTCCCGAGTTGCGTTTCTTTTTCACTTCTAATCAGTATATTACCTTCTGCTCGGATTTCATAATTCCTTGCAACCACGATCATCAACACGCCATCTGCCCAACAAAACAATCTTTTTAATCCGTCATACACGATTGTATGATAAACAAAGCACGATTTCTGGTTAATAAATTGACTGTTATTTTGAAAATTAATATTAAATATCCAAAAATAATTTGCTTAGGTCAACAAAGCACGATTTCTGGTTAATAAATTGACTGTTATTTTGAAAATTAATATTAAATATCTTAAAAATAATTTGCTTAGACTAAATAGGTAAATTTGTTTTGCAGAATAAAGTTTCATGGAAAATACAATTTAATCCATTTCTAAACAGTTTTTCAATCATGTCATACATAAATGACAGCAGTAGCGGAAATTGATAGGCCGTGCTGATAAAAAAATATGCAATAATAAGAAACACAACTTCGTCATGTGTTTATGCGCTCCATCATTGTTCAGGATTGCTGATTAACTCTGCATTGCTTGTGTCTATATACACGTTTTTGCTGCACACAGTTTTGCACACAAAAACACGTAGAATAATATCACAACTAAATGCTGCAACAGGCATTATTGTCGGTACCTCCATGTGGCTGTACTCATGTACTCCTGTCGGTGCCTGTATGCAACTGTACACCTGTACTCATGTCGGTACCCCCATGTGATAGTACCCCTGTACTCAAGACGGTACCTCCATGTGACTGTACTCCTGTACTCATGTCGATAACTCCACGATACTGTACCTCTGTACTCATGTGGGTACCTCCAAGTGACTGTACCCCTTTACTCATGTCGGTACCTCCATGTGACTGTACCCCTTTACTCATGTCGGTACCTCCAAGTGACTGTACCCCTTTACTCATGTCGGTACCTCCATGTGACTGTACCCCTTTACTCATGTCGGTACCTCCATGTGACTGTACCCCCTTTTTACTCGTGTCGGTACCTCCATGTGACTGTACCCCTTTACTCATGTCGGTATCTCCATGTGACTGTACCCCTTTTTACTCATATCGGTACGTCCATGTGACAGTAATCCTGTACTCCTGTCGGTACCTCCATGTGACTGTACCACTGTACTCATGCCGGTACCTCCACGTGACTGTACCCCTGTACTCATGTCGGTACGTTCATGTGACTGTACTCCTGTACTCCTGTCGGTTCCTGCATGCAACTGTACCACTGTACTCATGCCGGTACCTCCAAATAACTGTACTCCTTTATTCCTGACGGTACATCCTGTCGGTACCTCAATGTAACTGTACCCCTGTACTTATGTCGGTACCTCCGTGTGACTGTACCCCTGTACTTACGTCGGTACCTCCATGTGACTGAACCCCTGTACTCCTGTCGGTACCTCCATGTGACTGTACCTCTGTACTCATGTCGGTACCTCCATGTGAATGTACCCCTGTACTCATGTCGGTACTTCAATGTAACTGTACCCCTTTACATTTGTCGGTACCTCCATGTGGCTGTACCCTTGTACTTTTGTCGGTACCTCATGTAACTGTACCCCTGTACATTTGTCGGTACCTCCAAATAACAGTAACCCTTTTACACCTGTTGGTAACTCCATGTAACTGTACTCCTGTACTCTTGTCGGTACCTACACGTATCTACTGTTAGTAACTTTAATACCAGTTTACGACCATCTACTGTGATACTAGGCTACGAGTATCTAATTTAATACCAGTTTGCGACCATCTACTGTGATACTAGGCTACGAGTCTTTAATTTAATACCAGTTTACGACCATCTACTGTGATACTAGGCTACGAGTATCTAATTTAATACCAGTTTACGACCATCTACTGTGATACTAGGCTACGAGTATCTAATTTAATACCAGTTTACGACCATCTACTGTGATACTAGGCTACGAGTTTCTAAGTAAATACCAGTTTACGAGGATATACTGTGATACCTGTTTACGAGGATAAACTGTGATACAAGTCTACGAGTGACTACTGTGATACCAGATTCCGAGAATCTAGTGGATATCAGTTTACGAATATCTGCTGTGAAACCAGTTTACGAGTATCTACTGTGATACCAATCTACGATTATTTGCTATGATACTGTCTACAAATATGTACTGAGATACCAGTCTACAAGTAACTACTATGATACGATTTTATGAGTTTACGAGTTTCTACTGTGAAACCAGTCTACGATTATTTACTGTGATACCAGTCTACGTGTATCTAATCTAATATAATCTACGAGTATCTAATGAGCTACTGTGATACCAGTCTACGAGTATCTACTGTGATACCAGTCTACAAGTAGATATTGTGATACCAGTGTACGAGTATCTACTG
The DNA here is from genome assembly GCA_037043455.1 of Cyrtodaria siliqua. NCBI lineage: Eukaryota > Metazoa > Mollusca > Bivalvia > Adapedonta > Hiatellidae > Cyrtodaria > Cyrtodaria siliqua. Next base: position 132,400 of record JAWPHD010000099.1, read on the forward strand.
TGATACCAATCTACGCGTATCTACTGTGATACCAGTCTACCAGTATCTACTGTGATACCATTCTACGAGTATCTCCTGTGATACCAGTCTACGAGTATCTTCTGTGATACCATTATACAAGTATCTACTATGATACCAGTCTACGTGTATGTACAGTGATACCAGTATTCGGGTATCTACTGTGATACCAGTCTACCAGTATCTACTGTGATACCAGTCTATGTGTATCTCCTGTGATACCAGTATACGATTATATACTGTGATACCAGTCTACTAGTATTTACTAAGATACTAATCTACGAGTATCTTCTGCTATATCAATCTACGAGTATCTACCGTAATACCAGTCTACAAGTGTCTACTATGATACCAGTTTACGAGTTTCCACTCTGATACCAGTCTACGATAATTTACTCTGATACCAGTCTACGTGTATCTTCTGTTTACCAGTGTATCAGTGTCTTCTGTGATACCAGTCTACCAGTATCTCCTGTAATACCAGTCTACGAGTATCTACTGTGATACCCGTATACGAGTATCTACTGTGATACCAGTCTACGAGTATGTACAGTGATAACAGTCTACGAATATTTCCTGTGATACCACTATACGAGTATCTACTGTGATACCAGTCTACGAGTATGTATTGTGATACCAGTCTACGAGTATGTATTGTGATACCAGTCTACGAGTATGTACTGTGATACCAGTCTACGAGTATCTACTGTGATACAAGTCTACGAGGATACACTGTGATACCAGTCTAAGAGTAACTACTGTAATACCGACTAGAGTATCTACTGAAATACCAGTCTACGAGTATCTACTGTGATACTTATCTACGAGTATCTACAATGATACCAGTCTACGAGTATCTACTGTGATACTTATCTACGAGTATCTACAATGATACCAGTCTACGAGTATCTACTGTGATACTAATCTACGAGTATCTACTATGATATCATTTTACAAGTATCGTACTCAATAAATTACGCTTAACTCGCTACTACGTCATCTCTTTATCTTTTTCCTATCAATCCAGGTATAATCATAGTCTCCGCAATCAGTCAAGACAACAGGCACCATATGGTGAAGTATTGATTCAATTCCATTGACGAAGGAAACTCTGCATTATAGGCATTTTTTACAGAGAAATTTGAAAAAAGTACTTAAAAGAATAATATGTCTTATATATGAATATATCCAAGACAGAACAATATTGAGAAGAAGTAAGCTACTCAGTATTCATACATTTTTCCCCACCCCAACCTTTTTTTGCCGGCTACATTGTTAGCTGGCTAATACACTGTAGTTGGTATTTCATTGTTTTACATTATGTAATAACATTAATGTAGTTTAGGTATGAAATCATCAGTTACTTTTCCCATGGATTTGCTGCAACTTAAAATCAAGTATGGATAATGTAGCATTGTAATTTTCACATAGAAACTAGCTCACCAAAATATGAAGGTCATAGGAAATGAAAGAACCTGCTTGTTTGTTAAACAGGCCAATGGTATAGCTGTTTTCATTGACAGTTGCTAACAAAGAGTAGGCATAGTTGGAAAGTTTTCATCAATAATCCAATTAAACCTATGAATGGCGTCTCCGTGGCCGAATGGTTAACGACGTTGGGTTGTAAACCTTCGCCTCTCACCGCTGCGGGTTCGAATCCCACAGGGAGCTCGACTTGCAAGTGAAAAAGTGTCGATTTTTACGGATGGCGGGAGGAGTACAGTACGTGTTCTACACAGGAAATGTTGGTGGTCTGCCTCCACCACAAAAGATCGACCGTCATATAAAACCTTACATGTGTTGACAATGACGTCAAACACCATATAAACAAACAAACAAACAAACAAACAAACAAACCTATGAATACACTTCCTGTACATATAACAACAACATCAGTTATGAGGAAATCAGTATTAAAATTAAAAGCTAAAGTAAATTAGAACTAGCAAGGGATCATATCATTGTGTAGTTGGGATTTAAATCCCAAATCACCTTGTTTATTGACCTGTTCAACGTGAAACGGACGCACTTACTGGTTAATATCAACCGACCTTTAGTCCCCCGAAAGTGACCGAAATAATAGGGTACCGTAATACTGTTATTTGAGGGAGCAATATAATACAGTACCGCACTGCTATTATTGTAGGAGAGAATAAAATACAGTACCGTACTGCTATTCCTGTAGTAGAGAATATAATACAGTACCGTACGGCTATTCATGTAGTAGAGATTATAATACAGTACCGTGCGGCTATTCATGTAGCAGAGAATATAATACAGTACCGTGCGGCTATTCATGTAGTAGAGATTATAATACAGTACCGTGCGGCTATTCATGTAGTAGAGATTATAATACAGTATCGTGCGGCTATTCATGTAGCAGAGAATATAATACAGTACCGTGCGGCTATTCATGTAGTAGAGATTATAATACAGTACCGTGCGGCTATTCATGTAGTAGAGATTATAATACAGTACCGTGCGGCTATTCATATAGCAGATAATATAATACAATAGCGTACTGCTATTCATGTAGCAGAGAATATAATACAGTATAGAGAATATATTACAGTACCGTACGGCTATTCATGTAGTAGAGAATATAAGTAGAGAATATAAGTAGAGAATATAATACAATACCGCACTGCTATTCATGTAGTAGAGAATACAATACAGTAATGTACGGCTATTCATGTAGTAGAGAATATAATACAGTACCGTGATGGTATTCTAAAATACGGGTACCGTTATGCTATTCATTAATACGGCAACCGTGATGCTATGCCGTGATGTTATTCTATAATACGGGTACCATGATGCTATTCTATAATACGGGTAATATTGGTACCGTAATGTTATTCTGTAATACGGGTACCGTAGGCTATTTTAAAAAGCATGTACTGTAAAGCTATTCTATAATACGGGTACTGTGATGCTATTCTATGGTAGGGGAACCGTATTGCTACTTTGGTAGGATGCAAATCCGAATATAATACGGGTATTGTAATGCTTTTCTGTAATACGGGTACCGTGGTTCTATACTATGATACGGGTACCGTGATGCTATTATATATACAGGTACCGTGATTCTTTTCTATGATAGAGGTACCGTGATGCCATTTTATAATACGGGTACCGTAATGCCCTTATGGAAGACGAAAATGAAGGTATAGTTTTAGCAGAAACAATATTCGAAGACGTTACTGATAGTATACAAGTACTTATCTCCGATAACAAAACACAACGTGCGAATGCTACTGTCACCAAAATACGACGAAACACCATGCAACAGTCAATAACATGTTTACCAAACCTACAAATATCAGTTTCCATATGTGTTATGCGTGTCATTACAAGCAAGCGTCGCAGATGATCTAGACTAGGCCATGCCGCAGTCAACAACATGTTTACCTAACCTACAATTATTAACTTCCGTATGTGTTAGAAATGTCATCACGACAGTTCCTCAAAACATTCCGTATGTGTTAGTGATGTCATCACGACCAGTCCTTCAAAAAATTCCGTATGTATTAGGGATGTCATCACGACCAGTCCCTCAAAACGTTCCGTATGTGTTAGGGATGTCATCACGAACAGTCCCTCAAAACATTCCGTATGTGTTAGGGATGTCATCACGACCAGTCCCTCAAAACATTCCGTATGTGTTAGGGATGTCATCACGACCAGTCCCTCAAAACATTCCATATGTGTTAAGGATTTCATCACGACCAGTCCCTTTCCGTATGTGTTAGGGATGTCATCACGACCAGTCCCTCAAAACGTTCCGTATGTGTTAGGGATGTCATCACGACCAGTCCCTCAAAACATTCCGTATGTGTTAGGGATGTCATCACGACAGGCCATCAAAACATTCCGTATATGTTAGGGATGTCATCACGACCAGTCCCTCAAAACATTCCATATGTGTTAAGGATTTCATCACGACCAGTCCCTTTCCGTATGTGTTAGGGATGTCATCACGACCAGTCCCTCAAAACGTTCCGTATGTGTTAGGGATGTCATCACGACCAGTCCCTCAAAACATTCCGTATGTGTTAGGGATGTCATCACGACCAGTCCATCAAAACATTCCGTATGTGTTAGGGATGTCATCACGACCAGTCCCTCAAAACATTCCGTATGTGTTAGGGATGTCATCACGACCAGTCCATCAAAACATTCCGTATAATAAAACATAACCTTAAATAAGATTGATAATGTTTATTTAAAATATCTACACATATATCGGCCGAATAATACAGTAAATACATTTGAATTTTTCCTTCCTATCTTACTATTACTCTCACAAAGTACGGAATGATTATTTCTTATTAACTTATTATTTTTAAAATGCATTTCCCCATCTGTACAAGCTATAGTTTCCGTATTATTTCACTATCAGCTTTGTTGTTTTTTTCATTGTATACGTGTGACTTGCTATCACCTCGACATGCTTCATATGGTCACCACTTTTCCTTATTTCTCAATATTTATAACCATTACACGGGAGTGTATCATGGTATCTGTTCAATAAGTTGCTGTGTTGGTAGCTTATATATAAACGAAAGAAAGCTTAGAATTGCATTTGAGATCATTGTTACTAAAATAGAAAAAAAATGTTTCCGGACTATAACTATAGTTAGGAATGAGATATTGGAACGAAACGTACTGTGTAGGTAGCTTATATGAAAAGGAAACGTAGAATTGCATTATATTTGTTTGTTTTAATGGTATTTTACGTCATTTTTAGCACATATTAGGCTATATATGACGGTCGATTTGTTTTTGTGGTGGAGGCAGACCACCCACTTATTGATGGGTACAACTGTATACCTTCCCGCCATCCGTAAGAATCGACACGTTTCCCCTTATAAGTTGAGCTTCCAGTGGGATTCGAACCCACAGCGGTGAGAGGCGAGAAGATTTACACCGCAACGTCGTTAACCCCTCCACCACGGATGCGCTGATTGCCTTTGAGGTCATTTGTTCCAGGTCAAGGTTGCTGTTACTAAAATAAAATAAAAACTCAGGGCAATTACTTGAGTGAGGAGTGAGATATTGAAGCGAAACTTGATGTGTATATATAGCTTATACGGAAATATATATTGGAACGAAACGTTGTGGGTAGCTTATGGAAATAAATACTGATAAAGGTGATCCTTTGGGAGCAACAAACACAATTAAGAGAATAAAGCAGCAGACTCGGTTTTATTGAGTCTGTTCATGAGAAGTAATGAAAGAAGCAACACCTCTCACGCCCCCTAGCGCCGGCTTAAGCGGTATTCTACTTCAAAGCCACCTATATTGGGCTCGCTGGTCCCAAAGGACCAGTAAAAATAACACTACTGATTCGTAACACGGGGAGACTTTTTACAGCCGCCACACTGCACTAAACGAACGCTAGTGAAACAAGAAAACCCGTTTCTTGTTCCTTTATATTTTTATTCCTTACTATCACTGCTTTACCATCACATCTGTATTCTTCTACCTAACGCGAATTTGACTCCTTTCGTACTGTCACCTACGTATTCTCCCTTGTTATTATGTTATGCTGCCGTATACTGTTTACGTTTTGGTTATAGCAGTGCCAACTTTATTCTTCCAAATGCGTACACACAATTTATTCTTCACTTCCAAGACAATCCATCTGTCGTCATGACTAAATAACGATTCACTTCCAGTACTGAGGCACAATCCATCTGTCAGTACGACTAAATAACGAACATTTGCTTATATACATAGACACTGAAATATTTACAAACATGTGCAAATGATTCAGAAAGAAGCTTGTTTCCTTAACACAATTGTATGTGCAATGTGTAATACATTAGCGTATAAGTAAATTCCATGGTAGAATATGATATATATGATGAAGACTACTGTCCTGTTCCAGTTGCTTGATGATTTAAAAATGTGTTTAGTTATTAGTTATTTATGAAAGAATACGGGGAATGAAAATATTGTTTTTGTTGAATTGATAAACCGGATTGGTGAGTAGTGTATACATTGAGGGTATCGGCATACTTTTTTCCAGAGCGGGGTTTACTCAAGCAATTTAAAATTTGTTAAACGCTTTGAACGGCAAGCATATCATTGTTTTTTAAACTGGCTGAAAATAAGTATAACCAATGTTCTCCATTATTCAACCGAACTTCTCCATCGCATATGTTCAGATGGCTCTGGTAAATATTTTATTGACTTAAGCTTCGATCCTTGTAGTTATATAATAAGTACACTTTAGAAACCAGTGGCTAGAATGTTAAGTTAGGCTAATATGTGATCACCCATCTTCATTCGCAATATCTCGTTGACTTCTTTGAAGCATAGATCAAATGTAACTCGAAGGTTTCCATATTAGTTACGTCATCCAATCATACCATAGATTGCCACCAAAACGAATTTGTATTCAAAATCACGGTTATCAACAACGTTTTGCAATGTCAGTTTACTAACATGAAAACAGTGATAAAACGTTCATCTGTACTGTAAACAACAAACATGCAAAGCAAAGTATACATCAACACGTGTGGCTAACGGTCATATTGTTTATATTGAACAGCTAAGCAACAGTGCACTATTATTTATGTCGATGCCTGTCGACTGGCAAAATATCAAGATTTTGAACATACCGATGCGTCAATATACACACGCGGCATGAGCCCGAAAACTTTGGGGATTGGCCGAATGTTCACGATTGCACCCATCCTATGAATCATGACCTCATTATTTCCTGAGTTGTTTATTTTCAAACGTGTGTTTTAGTCATCACCGGCCATCCAAGGTGTCTATCGTGACTAAGAATATATTGAAAACATTTCAACCAATCTTTAAAACGGTTAAATTTGTATTAACTTAAGAGTTAGTTAAACAATTCTCTAACCTGTTGGTTATTCCTATACTATAACATATTTATTAGGAATTATCTACCACTAAATATATAACACCCAACTTACTTTCGATCTTTTATTGAAAACACATTCTATTACGTATCACCTAGGCTCAGCTTATCTGAACTATTGTGATTTTTCCGTCGACAGTACTTGCTTTCGTTTTGAATTAAAGATGTTTTCGAAATTTCCACCGAATTTCACATAGGACTTCTATATCGACTATATTGAAGCTCTTCCAACTGTTTTCAAATTAAATTAACCCGACATTCAAAATGGAAGTACAACTATACATATCCCAACCTTTTTACTTTTTTATTTTAAGAACCATTCAACAGATAATGAGTTTTAGCACTGTGAGAGGAAGATGCAGAGTGATCTTCAATCACAAAGACATTGATATAAAACTAATGCTAATCAATAATTCACTAACAGGTGATACCTACAGTAGACATAGACGGTGTAGTACATGTTATCACGATGGTACAATTAATGAGTGTTGTATCGCTTTTAATTTACGGGTTTAGGCATCACGGTAGATGTTTCATTGTATGCTGTATTGCATTGGTCTAATAAAGTTAAGACCTTACTTGCGAACCGCAAGTAAGGTCTTAACACGTTCACTATTTATGATGAACTATTTTCATTTGCATCTAAGAATAACAAGAAAAGTCATAGTATACAATAAAGTCATAGTATACAATATATACTATGACGACGAGCGGCAATAAGAATGAAAATTTTAGAATATATTTGTTTTAAATCATTGCATTGGAATTAGAGCATCATGTGTGGTTTGTTTGTGTAATCCTGATCTGGCATTTACCTACGAGAGGTGATACAAACTTCCAGAACAGGTTACTCTAGTCATGATCCTTTTATTATATACCTATTACACATCATTAACATAGAAACATTTGCATTGCTATTGCATACACATTCAATAAAGCATACTATTTTTCTCGACAAAGTGCAGCGGGAAAATGTATGTAGTTTTAAGGTGTTGGTGTCATTGGTTTGACCTACTTGTTTTGGTTGATAGATAGATAGATCTTTATTTCCAATTTCCAATAGGCTTAAAAGCCCATGAGGATACAAAATTCAATTACAAAGCATGACAACAGTGTAGTTATTACAAACAATACATGTTCAAATATGAAGTTTATCTTAACTGAGCTGATACAATGAGAAGGCGTTTACATAACACTTCCTTGCATAAATAAATTACAATTCATCACAATTTCCTTAACACATATATTACATATATTATATTCAGAAATAGCTAATTTCTGTATAGTGTTTCGTTTCGTAACTTAAATGCTTTTAAAACAAAGGTACACAGTTTGCGAATATATATCTTATTTTGTGAGTTTAGTAATTCCAGAAACTTGATCATATTTGGTCTCTTATAAAAATATTTAGAAATATATTGCTTCCTTAACATAATGTATGTTTGGCATTCCAACACAAAATGAAATTCATCTTCAAGTTTATTACAAAATACACATATTCTATCGCTTACAGGAATTCTATTTGGTTTAACCCACCTACCGGCTTCAATTTACAGTATATGAGATGACACCCGTAATTTAGTTAGTGCTTGACACATTTTGAAAACATTTATATTATCTAGATATGATTGAAACTGAAACTTTGCAATGTTTATATAAAAAACTGCTCTAGTTGTATGACGCAACGTTGTCTTGACGTTCTCGCGCATAGTGGCGTAAAACTTGCTTGAACCACTGTTCTATTTTTTAGTAAGATAGTGATACTAATTCTATTTTTAGTAGCATAGTGATAACCTGTAGTGTGATACAGGTTGTTGTATTCCATTGTAAGAAAATGACGGTACTATGTATATATTATTGACAGGTATATAATAAATATATATATATATATACTCATAATAATAAAAATAAAAAGGCAAAACATCTGGTAAAGTTTGGTAAAGTTCAGATGAAAAATGAAAGCCCTATCGTATTAACGAGGCAAAATATAGCATTTTTAACTAAACCAAGGGCCATAACTCCGCTGTTATTGGTCCGATCTGGCTGGTTTTCAAACTTGTACGAGCTTTCATTGATATTAACAATCTGGTAAAGTTTGGTAAAGATCGGATGAAAAATGAAGGCCTTTGGCCGGTAGAGCTAAAAATCATCAGCTCCAAAAGGTAGGTCAAGGTCATAGATGAAATCCAGGCATCCAAAAAAAAGATGCACTACCTAAGACACAACTATGTCAAAATAGAATATGTTTTCTTCCAAAGATTAAGCTATAAATTAGGTTTAAAACATCTAGTGCATAATTCTAGTTCATGAGAAAGTGATGTAAATGTAACAATTAAAGTTATCTGCCATTTGCTTGGATGGTGAAGGTCACATCCACATTTGCTTTGTCATGTTGCAATGTACCACTCAAGATACAACTATAAGCAAAGTTTGAAAGGTCTTAGTGCATACAGTTTGTGAAAAAGTGACCTAAACGCAAAAGTTGAACCTAAAAATTATTAAGTTATCTGCCCTTTGCTTGGAGGATCAAGGTAACTTCCACATTTGCTTTGGCACATTGCCATATACCACCCAAGATACAACTATAAGCAAAGTTTGCAAGGTCTAGTGCATACAGTTTGTGAAAAAGTGACCTAAACGCAAAAGTTGAACCTAAATATTATTAAGTTATCTGCCCTTTGCTTGGAGGGTCAAGGTCACTTCCACATTTGCTTTGTCACATTGCTATGTACCACCCAAGATACAACTATAAGCAAAGTTTGCAAGGTATAGTGCATACAGTTTGTGAAAAAGTGACCTAAACGCAAAAGTTGAACCTAAAAATTAGTAAGTTATCTGCCCTTTGCTTGGAGGATCAAGGTCACTTTCATATTTGCTTTGTCACGTTGCGATGTACCACCCATGATACAACTATAAGCAAAGTTTGAAAGGTCTAGTGCATACAGTTTGTGAGAAAATGACCTAAACGCAAAACTTGAATGTTGACGCCGCCGCCGGAACAGCAACACCTATGTCACTTTTTTTCTTCGAAAAGGCGAGACAAAAACACTCTCTGAATATGTATGAATAATTACAATTTACATACGGTAATAATATGATGAATGACTATCAAATGTACATATTTTTAAGTTCATGCTGTACAAAAACAACATTACTGATGTGGAAAAAAAAAATTGTATGTACAACTCAGTGTGTCAGGTCCCTGCCAAGACTTGAACTTGAATCTCTTTTCTCGAAAGAAAAGCGTGTTTCCTTACACGACAGAGATCGCCCAGACATCACAAAAAGAGTGTACAAAACTAAGCGAGATCAAAAGAATGTCAAACTAAAACTATCACTGAAGGTTATTAATACCCTTGCATATGCATACCCCATGACTTCATGTATATGCGAAGTTCCACTTCATACTGATGCTTCTCACAATGTTTGGGGTATGACAGAGGTCACAGTGACCTTATTTTGGTATGCGACACACCGCTATCCCAAGATGTATCCACATACCAAGTTTGGTATCTCTAAGTGTTATTGTATTGAAAATATGGTCCGGACAAGCATTTTCTATGACAGAGGTCACAGGTCAAGGTCACTCTTACCTTATTCTGGTACGCGACACACCGCTATCCCAAAATGTATTCAAATACCAAGTTTGCTATCTCTAAGACTTAGTGTTATAGTATTGAAAATACGGTGCGGACAAGCATTTTCTATGACAGAGGTCACAGGTCAAGGTCAAAGTCACAGTGGCCTTATTTTGGTATGCGACACACAGCTATCCCAAGATGTATCCACATACCAAGTTTGGTATCTCTATGTGTTATAGTATTGAAAATACGATGCAGACAAGAGGTGAAAGAGTCTGTGGATGCTCTACTGGCTAAATGTGCAGGGGATCGTAACACATTTTCAACATTCATTTAACCGGCACATGGCAATGATATAGGCCACTAGTTGTTGAATGCCAGCCAGGGTAGCAGGAGAACTAGTCTGTACAAAGTGAGTGTATTACAGGGTTACCACAGTTTTTTGAGAACAAAACTCAAGGTCTTTTCCAGGTTTTCCCACAGTTTTCAATGACAATTTATACCAGTGTTTGTCCGACACCGTTGTTGCAAAAACGTTAAATTGACAAGTATTGACTTTAACCCGCTGTTTTTCAGGCCGTTCACCCTCCTATGAAGGAAATTTAACTTGTATTCAGATGACATGCTTTATCGATTCAAATGATTAGACGCTTGCACATACGACGGAACATTGCGAGTTTTATTCGTAAATACTCGGCTAAAGTCGTCAACATATTTTATGAGTCATCCGGTGAGGTAACGCATTTGTACGACAGCGATCGAAAACAAAAGTACAATTTGGGGTTCACATTTCATTGATCAGAGCATTAACACATCTTTACGATTGTTCACGAATATCAACGGTTAATTTTTATTGGCTTACTAGGCCCGCGTTAACCATTCGCCAAACCGCCATAGGCGAAAAGTAACCTGAACTGGCGAATGAAAACCGTAAGAAATACACACCAAAATCGCCAGACATCGGCGAATCCAAATTTCCGACCGATTTTGTCTAAAAGATCTCGGAAAATCCCGAATTCTAATTCACAAAGTCTTTCACTGTTTATAAGCCACTATCCCGCTGAGTGTTTTAGCTAATTAGTGACAATCCATTTAGATAGATAAACTAATTATGGCAGCGTTTATTGAAAACCACTGTCAAATTGTCGGTGCGATAGACTCCGCCCACTGTTCCGCCTCTTGCTGTCAATCAACTGGTTTGTGTCCCCGCGATCAACATTATCTACAGATTTAACTGTGTGATCGAGCCGGGTAAAACATCAAATGTGGCGCCCTCTAGCGGCCAAAATGGCTGATCAAAACAGAAAGTTTGAAAATGTTTGCTTACGAATTAGCCAGAGATACTCAGCCCGTCGGTGTTTTTGAACTTTACGATCAGTGATAAATGTTAAAGGGACACATGCCAATCTTGATTTTTTAAAAACTAACGGCGTCCCGTTAGTTTTTCTATATATTAAATTGCATTTGTTCAATCATTAATGTAAATTATAAGAATTGTATTAAGCCATTTGTTTTTGCATATTATTATTTTTTTATATTATTGCACCAGAAATATATTAAAACTTATAGTATAATAAGACGAAATAGTGAATACTTAAAATTTGATTATTTAAATGTAACCAGGTTAAAAGTAAAAATGATACTGGATATATAAATGGAGACACCCGTTTCAAATACTGCAAGATTGCCATGTGTCCCTTTAAGTGCCTACTAATTAGTTGTACACACGGAAGCGTAAACTGAAACAATGGCATGTGTGGACCGGTGTTTGATCGGCTGTTTCTGAGTTGGGTTCATTTTATGGTTGATTGTTCAATCAACATGAAACAATACAAAAGGTGCGATTACTCAAAATATTGGTGTATAACGTAGCATTTCTGAATTTGCAGCGTGATCTTTCTAGCTTCTTTGGAACTCGTGTTAGTTGAACTTGTTGTATATGCCTCAGTTTAGCCTTACATTCTTTAAATAATTTATTATATATTGCTATTTATTTTATTTCTCTGAATGTTAGCATATTGAAATGCATTTAATGAAAATACTAAATGGTGACAAGAGTCTGCATTTTTGTATTTTCTTATTATATGCATGCATTCATTCTGTCCTTTTTCAAATTTCAGTCAAAATTAAAATTACATTAAATTAAATACAATTTTTAAAAAGTTTTGAATATTGTACAACTCAACATGTAATTATAAGCATTAAAGCAGAATGCATATGATGTGGAAACATTGATACCCTATAGGTTAATAAAGCATACTCTTTTAACTTACTATTGATGTGTACGCAAACGCAAAGTTTTAGCGCCTTCAATTAGTTTAAAAATATCTCGGCAAAAGTCTGGCTAAAGACATTCTAATCTGGCTAAAGGAATTGTTAAGGCTTTAGCCATATTTGGCTATTGGGTTTAAAATCCTAGTGCAAGGCTAGGCTTAGTAACGTAAAGTACGGAATATCAATTGACGTACACCTTTATTTTTATAAATCACCGGGATTCCACACTTGGAGAGGCTACACAACACTATTTTTTTCCCGAATAAATCCCGGTTTTTACTGATTTGGGTAAAATTTGAGATGTTTTCATGGCCTGGAATTACTGTTTTCAAATTCCCGACTTTTTCCCGATTTCCCGGTATGGGAACCATGATATTATGTCCTTTAATGGGGCATAACACCGCCGAAAGTCATTCAACTGGAACACAACTGTTACAATGGCATGCGCAACTACACATGGCACTAATCATCCCTGCCATTGTATCAAGAGAACAGAAATGTGACAAAGTTTGTGTATTAAAACTTTTAAGAACTCAATATCATTAACCAGTACACAACAATGGCAGTGCAGCTAGGCTTGGTATAGTTCTATGACATAAAACGTCACAGAACAGAGCTACAGATAAGCAACGTATTTGCGTAAATTCCCAGTTAAAACTCCCTAAATACACAATTAAATTACTTTATTGGTGCGTACCAATTACGTTTAACAAATTAATTACGCAAAATAACTGTTTTTTGTCAGCGTATCATATTTTATCCATTACCGTGAAGACGGCCAATATCAAACGGAATGCATCGCCGTTTCCAGTCAATTCTCAAATAAGCGAGCCATTGAGATTGGCTATATGTGACTGGTTATCAAGTTTATTTTCTTTCACTCGAAAGTAAATCCTTCAGGAACAAAAATGTTGTATTCAGTCTATTTTTAATTATTCGGCATCACCGAAGCACTCAACTTTCTCTAAACGTCGTCAACATGGCGAAAAGAGGCGCAGGTGTTTGAACTCAGTGCAAGAATATTCATTAATCGCTAAATATTAATAACTAACTCAGAACACATTAATAACTAACGTTACTAACTCAGAACACAGTAAGTGACGTCAATAAAGTGTTGCTGACGTCGATGTCATCCGCCGATTACGTTCAATAAAGCGTAATTTAAAATGTAATAAATAGACTATTTAACTGCTGGGATCGATTATTGGAAATCCTTCACTTGATGGTAGACGTGCTTTGTTTTTTCACTCACTCTCATGCGCTCGTTCGTGAAAAGAACCTGGTGACACGCCTACCTCTTGTGAAGGATTTCCCTATAATCGATCCCAGCGTGGGTGGGGGGCGTTTGGGGTTAGGGAGGGGGGAATAAAAACAAAAATAAAGTTATACGATTTCAGTTGGTATGTTCAAGACAGAAAGGGTTTTTGGCACTCTTCACTTTGAAGTTTGTAAGGCCGTGGGAAAATAATGATAATAATAACAAAATGATAATAATAATACATGCTTTATAAGTATTATGCATTATTTTAGTTATTATAACAGTAATAATCACAATACAAATAATTAATAAAATAACATGCAATTGGTTAAGAATTGGTTAACTCGATATTTAGTCGTCCGTCTCATGTCGACCGACCTCAAGTCTCCCTGTTTTGAAACATTCTCCCTGTTTTGACTGGAGGGAGAAGTCACTTCACTTCACTTCTCCCCTATTTTTGGAGTCTGGCTTGACCCCTGCACACGCCTACCTCTTGTGAAGGATTTCCCTATAATCGATCCCAGCAGTTAAATAATCTCTATATAGTTAATTTAGGGCCCTGGTTTTGTATCACTGCTTAACACAGAAGTTCAGAGATATTGCACAGGGTATAGTTCTCCCTGTACACTGGACAGACTACTTTTCATCCCTCCGAAGGATGACCTATATTCACAATACCACGCCCAAGTAAGATACTTCGGGAGTTTGTTTGAAATATCCGGGATGTGACCCCACAGGAAATCAAACACGTGATTTCTGGGACTCGAGTCAAGAATGCTTAACACTTGGCGAACGCAGGGTTAATTTTACAAAATTATATGGAAACAAAAGAGCACAAGATGTTTCGAAAGATAAACATTCAAGAAAAATAGGTCTGGAAGTCTCCTGAAACATGGATTCATACACAAATATCCTAGACACATTCGGTATACACAGGGTCTGAATGACCCTGACTAACACAACAGGCATGATTCTCACGTCTCCGTCTAGGTATTGTGTTCTTCTTTTAGTTTAGATACTACAGATGGAGGAATGGCCGCATCAAAACGGAAATGGAATGCTATGACGTCAGGCTCTTCCAGTAACACATTACTTTCATGAAACGCCTCCCGAGTATTGGCGATCTGTGCAGTGAGGTCTAAATCAAGTTTATGTTCACTATAAAAAAACACATACATCTATATAAATCTTCCTTGGAATTTTATTAGAACAAAATGTAGTTCACATCGATTCAAAAACATGTACAGAAAATGGAATTCGCAATTAACTCCATTCTCGAGGGGTACAGCAAATTCACGCTTCTGCAGTATAAGGAATCTCGAATTAGGTCAAACACCATCACAGTATTACAGCGTTCTAATGGTTTCCATACACAGTAATAGTTATCTGAATTTCTATATTCATGAATAATAACGCTCTATGAAAATACTGAAAATACTTAAGTGAGGTTACACAATTAATTCAAACACTTGAGCTGTTCAAAAGTAGTACACTTACTGGAACACCTTTTTGTCCTTATGTATGACAGGAAAAGCATGTACATGTCGCAAAGAAATGTTGACATGCAAAGGAAGATTCATTAATTCCATTTCACCAATTACATCAGCTCTTGCCGAGACAGGATTTTAGATCACACATGAAATACTTGTAACCAGTGACTTGGGTTTAGAAGCGGGACCATAATAACATATGTTAGAGCCATTATGCATAACACTCAAACAGGCCTCAAATGTTGCAAGGACATTTTAAAATCTGGATATCAAAAAGACAAGATGTGTCAAAGATACAATCAGTGGGGGTGGCTGGGTGGCAAGGTGGGGTTGTGACTAATTACAAATATGGGGTTTAACGTCGCTTTTAACTGTCTTTCAGTCATATTTCGACGGTGTCTATTTGTAGCAGTGAGCTCAACTTTATAGTACTGCTACACTGTAATCTAACGCCGTAAAAACATGACATAATACCCCATCCAGTCACAGTATACTAACACCAGCCCTATTAATACCCTTTATATACTGAACGGAACTCAAAGGAGCTAATAGTATCATTTTTATAAAGTCCTTTGTATGAACCGGCCGGGGATTGAACCTACGACCTGCCTCATGCGAAGCGGAAGTTATACCACTACACCACGTTGACTGATAAAAAAAACGTCTGCCTATTAATCATGTTTAATAGGGACTGATAAACTGATAAAGAAACATTATTTATTAAGCACATCATCTTCAGATAAAACATCAGTACGATTAGATCAAAGGTTAGATCTAATATAGAAAAGTTTCAAATGACCAGTTATTACATTTGTGTGTGTACACAAAACCATTTTTGTTTTTGTTTTCTCCAGATATCTTGTTAATTTTGTTTAAAATGCGATGTCTTCATTAAATTGAACTAACAGCCTCTGATAAATCGGATATGAGAAATATAGTTTAGTACCCTCTGTGACTTTTTTCTGCCAGTGCTTGAAACAAATCGTTGTGGTTAAAACAACAACGAAGTATATCGTTTGCTAATGTATCTAGATGTTGACATTATTGTTAGAGATTTACTTTTTCATGGGATGTACTTTTATTGACACTGTATCGTCAATTTTTGGGGCTGCGAGGGTGTATACATAAAATCGACTTAAGCTAACAAGTAGGCCGTATTGCATACTGGCCGTTCAGTTCGGTAATCCCGTCTTCTTTCGTTACTAATATATGTTACCAATCTGCCCCACTATATGTGATTCAAAGTATGATCAATATACATAAAGGACACAGGTACTATTTGACAATCCTGATTATGATCGGTATATGTTTTATGGAGCTGCTAATTTTGGCTAAATTATTTTTAATATATTTTTAAACATTTTAGAAATTATGAATGATTTCTGTAGTCTTTAAAATAAACTATATGTTGTTTATATCGGAATATTCATAGTAAATAAACTATATCTTGTATATTGGAATATTCATAGCGACTGTTTAATGTCTGTTTTATCAATATGTTTGTCAGTATGATTTATATATTTAGTATAAATCACTTAATTTCCTATTTTGCATGTAACTATTTCAAAAGCGACGTATGGCTTTATTTGTTATCTTTATGGTATGCATAAATGGGACGTGTTTGGCACCTGAGGCACAACTGTCAAACCATTATATAATTCTCACAAGGCTTTGTTTCTTATTATTGATAAGACGCCATAAAATAATCATTTGTACAAACATGTCATCTTAAGACATTGTTAAAAATACTTTCACATATTCTAAGATCTGCCGCACTTGCACCTATCATATGTAATTATGTAATTAGTTTTCATTGGTAGGCTTATTTAGCTGTTTTCTACAATTACTGTTTTTGTTAAATAAGAATATAGGTATTTTGACTTTACATGTGAACGGACCTCCGAAACACACTTGGATTTCCAAGACCGTTGACATTACCATTGCTTTGTTATTATATTGAATTACCGATTCTGTTATACAACTTATGAAATAACTCGTCACATATAAAAACTGAGAACTTCATACTATTGACATTTTCAATATTGAGTTTTGCTCAACCCGGAGTGAACAGTCTTAATCAAACCGAGAGACTACAATAGTGTTTATATTTATCGTGTTCTGCGATTTTCAAGTTTCTCCTTTCATTCTGTTTTTCTAGTATATCGCTTAATTAATAAAGGTTTTTCTAAGAGCCTAGTTTATTACCACATGTTTGCAAACGGCAGTCGAAAATCTTATTTCTCTAATTACAACTTAAATTCTATTTTGTAAATATTAGTTCTGCAAAATAACCCTGAAACCCATAGTCTAGAAAAACTATTGTACAAAACTGCTGCCTTGTTTGTTAGAGAATATAACTTGGCGGGGATATCTTTATTTACACTGTCCCGTTTTATTGGGATGACACTAGGGTAAGAGTGAGCTTTGGTGCACTCTAAAACCTGGTTCAAACCCCCAGCCTGTTTCCACTCGCCGTTTCCACGATGGTAGCCCTATTGTCAACTCTTTTATATTTGTGATGCCATATATAGCCTTTAATCATCTTTGAAATTGTTGGGGTTTTTCTGTGCGTGTTTGTGGTTGACTGTGGTCCTGCAATGCTTCATTTCCTGTTCGACTTTTATTTAGCCTGTACAAATATTAATATTTAAATCTCAAAACTAGTATGTATGAGTGCATCTTCTATATGCATTGGAAAAAAACAATAAGGGAGGTAAACATTCTTCTTGCCTAACGCACCAGTTTTCATGATACGAGGGTATCGTCGCACACGAATGAATCTACAACAATTTAGAAGATAAAACCTCCCGAAAATTGAATCATAGCGGAGCACATATGCACAATACTTACATCTTTAATTCGGTTTCGAATCTTATACGTTCAAACGCGTTGTGTGCTGTTTCTTCTATCAAATTTTGTTTAGATTTTCTGTGCGATCATTGCCTACATACGACAGGATATGTCGCCTGAACTTTTCCTACATTTTTTGACGGATTGCTATCAAACTTCAAACTTGTTTACTACCATGTGCATCATGCAGTAGGATTTTGACCCGACATTTTATTGCAGAGCTATGGGATTTTTTTTACTTAGACTGGTTATGTGCTCGTAACAAATGCTGTCGCCTAAACTCTACTTATAGATTTACGGAGTGCTTCATAACTTTGCGCACGTGTGCCACATCACATGGCATCAGGATTTCTGTCCGACATTTTTAAGAACGTTATAAGCAATCTGTTTTTAAGATTGCAACTCGTGTCACCTAAATTCTTACAGATTTTAACGGACAGCTTTCAAAGTCTTACTTTGTCGCCCTGTTTTAATTTTGATTTTCTATGCGATCAATGTCTACAAATGACAACAATTGTCGCCTTAACTCCTCCTACAGTATTTTACTGATTGTTTCGAAACTTCGCACACATCTTCGGCAACCTTTGCAGATGTGCAGCTGATAACGTATTTTATCCCACTATCTTTAGCAGAGTTCTGGGCATTTCTCGACGTAAATTGTAAAAAGTCCATTGGTACATAGTGAATACTACATACAATTCTTTAGCATCAAGCTATCTTTATGTTCCCCGAAGGTTTGTCCTGCCGTCCATGTGTCCGTCCGTCCGTCACACTGTCCGGAGCATATCTTGAAAACTACTAATGTGACTACAATGAAACTTCAAACAATGATAAGGGGGAATGAGAGGAGTGCAGAGTATGAGAACCGTAACTCTGTCCTCATTTAAATTAGAGTTATTGTCCTTTGTAATTTTATATTTAGAATTTTTGTCCGGAGCATATCTTCAAAACTACTGATGGGACTGCAATTGAACTTTCCAAAATGATAGAAGGCAATGAGTGGAAGTGCAGAGTGCAAAAAACGTAACTCTGTCATTACTCAATTTGCCCTTTGTAATTTTATACTTAGATTTTTTGTCCGGAGCATATTTTCAAACTACTGATGGGACTACAATGAAACTTCAGAAATAGGGGGCAATGAGAGAAAGTATAGAATGCAAGAACCGTAACTCTGTCATCATTCAAGTTAGAGTTATTGCTCTTCGTAATTTTATACTTAGATCTTTTATACAAAGCATAAACTACTAAGGGAACTGCAAATTGAAAACTGCTGGGTGATACAAGGCCATACGGTCGGGGAGCATCCATTTTCTTTTTGAATCCAACTTCATCCAACTCCATGTACATACACATTTGAATTATATTTCATCCCCGATTATGCATTTCTCGAAAGTAGGAGATAACTGTTTTTTGTTTAAAGCAATGTCGAGTTTCATTTCTGTTTTGTGTTTTGCTTGGCCTTAAAACTCTCATTATCATCGCCTTGTTATAAATGATTATCCAGTATAACTATTACGACATATAAATGGTCGTTCGGGCATGCTTGAATCAGTTTTTAGTTATCTAACAACTAATACGTAACAGCACACATTTACTTTGTAGTAAGTAAGCTAAACTGCCCTGTATTGAAAATATAGTGTTAGAGGGCTTTGAAGATTATATTGTTCTTACGATTAAATCTGGAGAAACAATAACACAATCATGTATTTGTATTGTATTACTAAGAATTTAGAACTGTGTTTGGTTCTTGTGAGCTTCACGTTTTGTTTGTGTTCTGGATTTACCTTTCCAACAGGCGCACCCTTCTTTATTGATGGTAAGTAGAGCCTTAACAATTATACGTTTCTAAATACTTCACAAAGGTCATTTGTTGTTTCAACATACAAAATGTTATTATTTAGTAATCCTGTACCTTTGTTAAGTGCACCATAGAACCTGGTTTAAACTCCAGCGGCCTTTTTGCCATTGACCGTTCCAAGGCGGTAGCCGTATTGTCAACCCTTTTATGTTTGTGATGTCATATCTTGCCTTTCATTCGTCTTTGTAATTACGTTCGTTTGTACGCGTGGCTTTGGTTGACTGTGGTCCTTGAATGCTACATTTCCTGTTCGGCTTTAATATCTACTTTTTCATTTGAGGTAGTGACTAATTGATGAATGTGTTAGTTATTGCCACTGGCAATAGTTTGCCAGTATTAGTCATGGGTTCGTGCCTCACCGGCGCCATTGTTTTTGTTCGGTGTGTTCTCGGGCATCGTCCGTCGGATGTGGACGTATGTGGTCTTAAAGTATGCGGCCCTTGTTTAGAAGGAAGTGATATTTATAAAATTAATGTAACTTTGATCTTTTGCTTTTTTGTTTGTTTAGTGGTTATTGGTTTTTGTTGGTTTTTGTTTAAACTAAGTTTATTCCAGGCCTATTTGCGAAACTCTTTTGATCGTCAATAAGGTCGCAATGTAGATAAGACTACACTAGTTGAACTAAACTCTGTATGGGCCATAGCGAGTCGTTTATATCTCCTTATCGCTAGACTAACTTGTCGATAGCAAAATACAGTATATTTGACCTCGTTGTTAGGCACTGGATTTTCCGCTACGTAGTTTTCGTTGTTTTTCCTAAATTGTTTATTTCTTCGAGCGGTGCCATTACAACGATTGGTATATTAACTAGATATATTTGCACAATCGTAACCAAGTTGTTAATCCTTGATTGAAGGTGCCTCGTGTTTCCGTCCACCTGTAAACATTTGGATTCCAATATATCTCAAGAACTTACATCACTTATAGTGTTTATTTGTGTTGTTGTTGTTGTTGTTTTTTCCATTTGTGTTGTACTATGGCATTCGTTAGAACTAATCAATTTTGCTCATTTGTCTTTAGTTTATTCTAAACATATTTATTTTACATCGATCGTGAAACAAGTTATTGCAACTTATAATAATCGCTCTCGATGGCTTCCTGGGTGGAACCAGTACTAAGCAATGTGGATTAATTATCTTGCTCAAGGATTAACATTTGTCTTTGTCATTCAATATCTGTATGTGTTGTCTTAGTAGGCTCAACGTTCACCACCTATCACTACTCAAAGAAAATTCACTTGCATGTGTCGGGGTTTTAAAATCTCGTACTGCGTTCTTTTGTTTCTTCTTTTTATTCATAGTCATTGCTTTTGGCGACTCCTCATAGCCATCTGGTGGATAACCTACATTTTTTCTCATAAATCGAGGCTTCAAGTCGTACATGCATGCTGATCTATGCAAGACGAACGTATTGGATGATGAAAACAACTATAATGCAAATGAACAGGTCGGGAAGCTCTACGAAAACCTCATTATGTATGAGTTGTGAGCGATTTTGTTTTCAAGCGATTTTTTGAAAGGTGTTTTCTCATCAAGGGGAAACACGATGTGACGTCAAACGCACATTCGCTTGACAGTGTTATATTCTCACAAAGAGTCCAAATTAAACGAGATTTCCGGGGGAAGAGTTGTTTCAATATATTTAGAGTTGTTTCAATATATTTATTACGTATAATTGTATATAGCAAAAACTATTTCAAAAGGGTTTTAGTGATTCACGATGTCAGTGAATTATTATTAAAGATAAGATGAAATAAAGAAACATGTTTAGACATTAGACACTACTGGATTGTTATTCTGTTGGAATATAGTATATATAGAAATCTTCTTATCGTTATATATTCTGTATTTAAGATTAGATGTGATCAAAACTATCATAGATTGTAGAGTTCAGGGTCTAGTTGTGCATAAACGCTAACATGTGTCTCTACGTCATGACGTCACAATGTTATTAAAAACGTTTTTTTTTACTGATCGCATTTGTTTGTTAAGTTGTTTTACTACAAAATCAATCAGTGTCTGTCTCAATTAACGCCGACAGTTTTAACAACATGACGTCATCCAAAATGCCACATCACTGACCGTTGTGACGTCACGACGTCATCTAATTTGGAAAGCCCGTGTTTGACCAGGTTCCAGGTGGAAAGCAGAGTGGTTTTTAGCTCCGCCGTCCACTTATCATAGCAACACATGACAACGGAAAGTAGTACGTCATTTTCCGTCAACGTCAAAAAAAAGTGAAACAGCCGCCATTTTCTTTTTTTTTAAACGCGTAATCTGGAAGATTGTAACAAGTTTACATGATTAAAATTTTAGTTCCCATTTAAGATTCGTCATCTTCAGCTGTATTGACTTTTAGATGCTTTACTGCGCGAGAAATTTCGAGATTCACCCATTTAAAATTCCGAAGCGAGGGGAAGTAACTCGTAAGAGATGTCATTGTTAAAATGCGTTTAAAAATGGTAACACTTGTGTTCTTTTCTTATGAAATACAAGGAGATAATAAACATATGTTGTTTAAGCTTAAATAGTACATGGCGTGTACTACATGTTACGAACATCATGGTATTTCTTTATAAAATTTACACGCTAAAACGATAAAATGTTCGACACGGCACTGTCGGTCAAAAAATATAACGAGTGTAAAGTCATTGAACGTCTACAGGTGCGTATTCGGTATTCCGTGAAGGGGCTCACACTAAAGTCTGAAAAGTAGTCTGTAGCCTATATTTAAAAAGGCTGACCGCTGTTCAGCTTCTCGTTGTCCATTTTGATGGCCAATCTGAAATTATGGAACTCAAATGGCCACCCGCAAATGTTTTTTTATTTATTTTTTATTGGCGAGTATCACCATATGCAGCCATATTTAACATCAAATTATACTAAAACAAAGCTGCAGTCCAATTTATTTGGTTATCCCTCACCCACCCCACCCATAAAAAAATTGAAAATGCGGGTCTGGTCAGGGTAGGTGTCTCATTGGAATCTGGGAAAGTCGACCTTGAACTAGAAGTGTGTTCCATCACCCATGAACACTTGCTTCACCTGCTGACACTGCTGTTTGCTTATTTCCAAGGTTAGGTTGCAGGTTAGACTGATAAATAGGGCATAACTCTGCCAAAATGAAAGTCAGAGGTATTGCACATGTGTAACAACATTCATTGAGATGAAGACGTGGGTGAAGTTTCATGAACACAATTAAAATACTTTTCAACTGATGGCCAAGGTTAGGTTGCAGGTTAAAGCAAGACGGACGGACGACGACGGACAAAGTGATCGATAAGTGTCTGCCATCCTAAGCAGTTGACACAAAAATAAGTGTTCAGTTCTCATATAAATATATCCGTCATGCGGATATTTTTTTATGCACTCTTCAACCCAATGAATTTTACTTGACCAGGCTAGACCAGTGACATTTGCTTTATCAGACGAGTACCGCTAAGTACAGCAAAACATGTTTCGAGATGCTAATTTCAAATTCAGTGCTTGATATACACTTCAAGATTGCCTTCATCGGCCCATGTGTCACTTTAATTACAAAAGATCTATTTCAAAAGCTTGAATAAACAATAAATAGATTAAAATGACCTTGTGTTCCCAAAAGGCAGTTTTTCAGTTTCAGATACATGACTGTACGCAAATGGAAACTTATTTTTACATACAATGTATATCCAACTGAACCAAAGAATAAATAATACAATATTTTATTTATATTATATTTATAAACTTAACATCTATTAAATACAATAATGAAATTTACTTCACTTACCACAA
This sequence comes from Cyrtodaria siliqua, assembly GCA_037043455.1. Classification (NCBI taxonomy): domain Eukaryota; kingdom Metazoa; phylum Mollusca; class Bivalvia; order Adapedonta; family Hiatellidae; genus Cyrtodaria; species Cyrtodaria siliqua. The sequence continues at coordinate 156,400 of JAWPHD010000099.1, forward strand.
AAAAATCAATGTCATATATGGCCTAAAATGTGTTAAAATGATGTAAAACACCAAAAGTTTTTTGGAATGTGAGCATCTACTGTCAATGTACGACATTGTATACATTTGGTGTTTTTTAACAGCTTTACATATTATATAGTCTCTGTGAGGTATAATTATGTTCATTTTGGTTCTTTAAAAAAATAATGTCTGCTCAGTCCTCGGGATTGCCAAACTGGTCACCATCATGATCAGGCGAACACATTTCAAGCAGGATACGCAGTAACAAGTATACACTGTAACGCATAAGGCCGAAGAAAAATTAACCGCGTTTCTGATTTGGCCTAATTAAATGAATATATTTCCTGGAGTTTAGAATCTTGCGATCACAGTATTGTCAACTTTTTTGGTTAAATCCACGTCTTTCAGGGTTGCATTGGTATTTGAAGAACGAAGGGCATCTGGAAACCAGATGATGCGTCTCTGAAATGAACAAAACAAGTTGTTAAAAAGGATGGATTGGTGGTACAAAATATATAAGCCATAATTATGATATATGCATGGAATTTCACATGAATCAATAGAGTGACCTGTTATTTTTAAAGGGATTTTAACTTGGGCTGTCGTATATACCGTATTTCCTCTAACAGTAGCACCCGGGCACTATGGAAAGTGCGAAGGTGGGGTGCTACTATTATGATACAAATTTTCAATATATTTCACCTCCTTTACCCCCGACTGTTTCCTTATTAAATTATTAAATTACTGTAGGCGATCTTTTACTGTTACACCGGTATTGACTTAACCTAAACATGACTGTACCGAGTATATTACTGTCATCACTCTGCATCTATATGATACACATTTCTGTCAAACTTGACAATTACAAAACGGGTTGGTTGCCTATAAATTAAATAATAATAAAAGATAAACTAAATAGTAAATTGAAAGGAACGAGATAAATAAAGCGGTAATTGTATTGAGGTTTATGTCATAGACCATACTGGTGTCGAAGGTAAAAAACTCCTGTAATCAAATCCATAAGCGGTAAAAACAGTGTGTTTTTTTAGGAACTTTTAATTTAATCAAATCCATTATCGGTAAAAACATTGTGTGTTTTTAGGATCTTTTAATATTGAAGACGGTAAGGTTTCTTAAACCAGGTGGGGGCTCTTCTAATAGAGGAAATACGGTATTAATATATAGGTAAATTGACATCACAGAGAAATGTGAAAGTTTTACCATCAACTTGTATTAGTTTTGTGTGATAAATAGAATCTCACAAAATCATCTATTATTTTTTAAACTCTTTAGTAAACATTAAACATTATTTGATACTCGACAAGCCGCGCATTGTATATTTTTGCCAACTTGTTTAATAAATCCGCACTCGATCATGGAATATCAGCTATTATATCCGCGGAGAAATAAATATTTAATCATTATTCTCCCATCACTGCTAAAATCAACAAAATATTCTGAAGTATATAATTTTTTTAGGTCATACACAGATGAAATATTACATTTTTATATCGTGCCCGGCCTTTGAACAGTATAGGTTATTTAGAGCCGCCCCAAAGAGAGGAGAAGGATACATAGGAATCCGGGAACCGTGCCCTACTCTTATTATCGAATAGATTCCCGTTGTTCCTTAACGTGCTTGGAGGATAGACTGATACACGGGACCGCCCGGTTTACGTCCCCATCCGAAGGACGAGGTTAAGGGAAAGTGTGTTTCCCAAGAACACATCGACGGAAAGGATGAGATATGAAATGCCTGTATATTATTCTCTATAATTATAGTATAACTGTGTAATTTATATATTATTACTAATTTGCTGATATTATTGCACCAATCATATATTTAAACCTGTGAAATTGATCATGTTGATACTGGACTAATAAACTGTGATACTAATGTTCGACAAAATCTTCAAGATTGCCATATGTCCCTTTAAAGTGTCCTTTTATTTGTAATTTAACTGGGGCAGTCTTTAATAATATCGCTGTAAAGTGACAACATCACAGAGAAACTTTCATGTTGTATCATGTGTATCCATTGTTTTATGTGATGGAATTTCACAATATCTCAACAAAACAAAAAAAAAGTAAAGTATCCCAATGAGCTGGGACACTGGGACAATTATAATTATAGTTAGGCACTCCTTTTTTTTTTTTAAAGTAGCTATCCCGCCAAATAACTACAAAATTGCACTAGAAAACCGTTTATCGAAACTCTATCCATATAACAATGTATATGCGCTGATTAAAAGTATAGGTTTATTAATAGGTTCTTAGAATACCCGTGATTGAATATCCGTAAAATGATGGTAACTCGTAATTCGACACTCCAGTTCTGGGGTTTGGTCCAGCTGGTTAAAGCCGTTTATACTGTGTATGTATGAGTTTGGTTTCTCAAAATATGTAAGTTATATATATATATACTTCGTCATCAGTAGGTTTAGAAACAGTGTACATAATGTTTAAAAAATTTGACTGTCGTTGGCGGGATGGCTACTTTAATGAGAATAATAAAAAAATCTACAAATCGGATTCTGCCACTCAAATAAATCTAATGTTTCTCAAGCTTATCAAGCTTATTAAAATCTTAATTTATAAAAACCACTTTAAAGAACCATAAAAATGTATTCCCGAATTTGGGGCGGCTCGAAATGTTAACATTTGCTAGTAAGATAGATCGAGTAGCTTAGGTACATTTTTTGAATTCCACTCTCTGGGGTGGCTCGAAATATTGCCATATTATTAGCTTAATTAACCTATATCACAGGGGTCAAATATATTAAAGTTTATAGCTTTAGCTTACCCAGGACTAGGCTAAGTCTCAGAGCTGGAACTTGGAGATGCCACTTGACAGAAGGTGGCAACATCTGCAAAGATCCCTGAAAGAAAATCAATTGTTTTTTTTATACATACATACATACGGTAGATGTGTTAGTCCTTTACAGTACTGCTGTAGCTATATGCAAACTTTGGGCAGTGGAGGGGGGCGGGGTGGTGCAAGGGCACCGATTTTGTGGGTGGGGAAGGTGAAGGGGAGGTGGCAATGCCAACGGTGCATTTCTGCTCTGCGGTCATAGAGGGGGTTTGGGGACAAGGCCAATTATTTTTGGGGAACAATGCCAATTATTTTTGGGGAACAATGAAACATTGTCTGTTATTGGTAATATTTTTGGGGAACAAGGGAACATAATAATAAAAATAAATGGAAAAATATTTTGGAGAACAAAGCAAAATATATTTGGGGAACATTGGGTCATATTTTCAGTGAACATAGACCCCACTGAAAGGGTCTCATCATAGAAATAATACATCAGTGCTATATTATTATTAAATTTTAACGGATCGAGACACTAAACATGAACATGCACGAAATAAAACACATTTATGGGTCAGTACCGAGTGCTGTACATACCTTTCAACCTTTGTTTTTCCTATATGTCTATTCGCCAAAGTTGTCGGTGTCCCTAATCGAGGCGAACGTGACATGACTCATGTGGTCTACATGACATGACCTTGACTCGGGCGTTGACAGTAGATGTTCTACAATTATTTGTTACATCATTCACCCATAACAATAGTTAACACATGAATAGGTCTGTCTTTTTGCTCATTAAATCCTGGAATTGTGAAGTATTCACTTGCAATTATCCATAGTACATTCAACCGTAAATCAACACAACAAATTACTGCCGACTTGGCCTATAGTATAATTGCGATTTTTAATAAGCGCCCAGAGCCGCTGATTTTTACCGTAAACATGCTAAAGGAAAGGCAGAAAAGCGTTTAAAGGTTGACTTACTGACATTTTATCCGGGGCAGGAAATAACTATATCCGGGAGTAGAAAATATTCATGTTTTACGTTTCTGCTATTGATTTTCAGTTTTGCTTATTTAGCTTGTAGCCGCCATTTTGAATAATGTGTGTTTTGAGTGAGAAAAAAGGGTGACCATCTTTCAAAACGGTCTCAAAAAATGGGTAGTCATGAATTTTGCCGAAATTTTCAGGAAAGGTAGTAGAGGTACTGATCTATCATTCCTGTTAATTTAAGCCAAATTGGTGACTACCCATTTTTTGTGACCGTTTTGAGAAATCGGCAATTTTGCAGTTTCAAAAAACTCAAAATGTCCGGTCTTCACATTTGAACAGCGATTTAGGCTATGCAAAATATGCCAATAGTAGTCAAAACGAATGCTATGGGGATGTTTAACGTATAAACTTACTTTGTTCATTGTCTGTGTTGTTTTTGCATTCAAAATTGGCTTAAGCTAACGTTTTTTAAAAGACAACTGCAATTTCCGCGTAACTGCACGTGAGTTCAAATTGGGACTACTTCGTGTTTAAACACTTGAAACTCAAAAGTGAGTTAAGAGGTGTGTGCGCGTGAAAAGCTTCAGCTGCTGCTGCACTGTATAGTTGTTTTATCAAGTTCTAAATTGTTTCAATTCCGCCAATGAGATCTTGTTTGTCCGGGTACGTTTCTGTATATTTGGGGCCGTTCTGGAATTCAACAATTTTCGGGAACGTTCTGTATACATAAATGTACCGGCCTGGGTACCTTTCTGTAGTACCCGATACGACAATGACCCCCATCAGCACAATTAACACGGTCTTTTTTAGTTTTTGTTTTGTGTGTGCGTTTTTTCAGTTCCCAACACCAGGTACTGTAGATTTTTGGTATAATAAACAGATCCTGCCAAACCTGTGGACTCAATTTCCGTCGTCCGACAGTTTACAATTCATGCAACTGCAGTTTTGAGAATCGTCACGGATTGAAAAATCTTTGTTTTGACAATCCAAAATGAGATGGTATTGCAGTTATAAACAATATATAAGTCCGTATGTCCTATTTAACGTCATGGATATAAATGCATACGTATGTAGGTCTATGATAACATGATACTACCCCAATTGAATATCAAGAAATAGAATCAAACTATCTTACCAAAATATCACGTTTGGCTCCAACAAATGGAGAGTGAATGCAAAGGGGAATAACCAATTTTTAAAACCGCATGTCCCTACTGCATCTACAAGTCCAGACTCTATTGTGCCCATCGCGTCAGGTATACATTGACGTGTTCGTTGGCGGACGGACTATAAACCTTAGAATTACACACACACACACACCCTACTGCATCTACAGCATTTACGTCAGATGAGCAGATTTATAAATCCTTGCTCTACTTTAAAAGGCAGCAAAATAACTATTTCTCAGTCATGAAGTTAGAAGTCGTGAAGTTAGAGGTCGTGAAGTTGGAAGTCATGAACTAGAAGTCATGAAGTTGGAAGTCGTAAAGTTAGAAGAAATTCAATTGAATTGAATTGGGGTTTTAAGGCGCACCAACACATGACAGGTTATATGGCGCCTAACAGGAATGAACATGCCAGGCTCATCCTCCATGTACATCGAGATAAATGAAGAACGGGCCTAGAACCTTCTTACCCTGAACTGCAGAGTTGCTGTAAATTCTGTTGTAGACACTCCATTTACGCAGGAGCCACGTTATAGTTTTTCTGCAACTGCACTAGTGATATGAGCGAGATGCACCTGAAACAATGCAGGGGTCATGATGAAGACCTTTAATGAGCATGAACAAAAAATTATAAAATGAACATGAATTTGGGGGGTTCTACCCCTCTGCCTTCCCCTCCAACGGGATCTGCAGTGGCCCTATTCTTTGCCCCGTAATCAAACGGGCCCCCCGGAATAAAATGTTATTCCAGAATTAATGCTAATGCATTCTGACACTAAAAACATGTATTAAATGTATATGCCGCAAAATGCGAAAATTAAGACATTTCAAAAATATAAAAACCCTGTGCACGCATAAACGTCTAGCACAGTCCCGACAAAATTACACTCGCAAATGGACGTCAAATCACACCAAAAAAAATGAATAAAAATAAAAATAAATAAATAAAAATATATCATATGATAACACTTTAAACATGTTTGAACATGTTTTTTCCTAATATTTTATGGGTTTGAACACAATTTTCTTTTATATACCCTGGATGCTGAATTCTATCAGAGGATATTAGTTTTTACTTGACTATAGAGTTTGTTTACGCCAGTGTTGGCTATATTTTTCATATCTTGGTGAGCACTATTCTAAATGCAACGTATCTACCTATTGTATTCAGTTTGACACATTCGCCCAAATCACAATAGGCTATTTTTAGACTCTATTTTTATCTAGAGGCGAGTGTACAGTTTCGAAAATATTTCCACTTCGTAATAATTTTAGTTTCTGATAAGATCTGGTTAATAAAGGATTCTTATATATCTAATATATATCTATTAAAAGAAGATATTACATCTATTTAGTTATTGTATGCATATATACAACATATCTTAAGAAAAGTTTGGATTTTGTACTTAGAAGCATTGTTATCATAGAGGATTTTCGAAACTATCCATTACATTATTTAGAAACGTACTACATACGTTTCAATTCATTTCTGGTTTAAACAACTTATCTAAAAATATGGCATCAGCTGGTCTGAATACGTTGACATTTAGTGTAGATGTAGCACTTTTTATAAATATAGATATGTTATAGAGTGCATAGGTTGAATGATACGCTGACATTAGATGCGTACATATATAGGCTAGCCCCATTGCAGTACATTGTACTGCACTGTACTGCACTAGTCCTATGAAGTTTAAATAGAGTTTTAATAGTGCCAATTATTTTATAGTGTCAATTATTTTATAGTGTTTAAATAGTGTCATTTATTTTAGTAAAACAGCATACTGTTACGTCAATTATATTTGACATAGTGACATATATTTGACATAGTGACATATAGTGACATACATACACTTTTATATAGTACAGGGTGTTGTACATTTATTATATATAAATTTAATCATTTACACTGTGTTAACAGTGTGCCGTGGCAATTTTACCCACTTTTATATAGTACAGGGTGTTGTACACTTATTATATATAGATTTAATCATATCAACTGTGTTAACAGTGTGCCGTCTGTGGATTAGTGTATCTGCATAACATTATTTTTTAGTTACTTTCCGACTTATCCTAATACTCTCTGAACTTTTTATAATGCAACCTAGAACAAATAACTTGATGGATAATCTGGGTGGGGCCCTATCCGGCAGCGACAAACACCATTTAACAAACAATACATGGTCGTACAAATTAATACTCAAATCTAAAAATAACATCCCTCTGACTCAACAGATTCCCATTATCAAACTCTCAACTACTTTCAAAAATAAAATCAACAGAATAGTACCCCTCAAATCAGGAAATCTGTTGTTAGAAACAAAATCGGCAGAGTCCACAAATTCTATTCTGAAAATAAAACCTCTGTCTTTCAATTCTATCCCTGTTGAGGCGTTTATCCCAACAAATACTACTCGAGAAGGTGTTATTTATCACGTCCCTCTTGACACTGACTTAGATGAATTAATATTAAAATTCTTGGACCAGGATCTTAAATCACCAAACATCCTTTCTCTTACAGTACTCCCAAACAAATATGGAATTAATACAGGAGCAGTTAAGGTGGTTGTCGCTGGGGAGAGTCTCCCCACTAAGCTTCTTATTCACGAAACATACACCTCTTTTGACGTAGAAGATTATATCCCCCCGCCAATTAGATGTTTCAAATGCCAAGGCTTTGGCCATAAAATTGACAAATGTCGCGGGGTGGAAACTTGCGCAAAATGCGCCCAAAATCATCACACAAGTCAGTGTAAAACTATAACCTACTGCTGTGTGAATTGTGGAGGGACACACTCCACCCGCTATAGAGGCTGTCCTATTTATTCAATAGCCACAAGTATATCTCTTATTTCGAAAAATAAAAAGGTCTCGTGGTATGTGGCTAACAAAATCTTTCACGCCTCCCACCCTTCTACTGTAAATCACAAGCAAGAAACATACGTCTCGGAATTTAACTCAGAAGACTATTGCGCCCCTTCCCCTCAGACTAATACTTGGAATGTTTTGGATAATAATGGATGGGAGGATCTTTCAAACCATGATGAAATAGTAAAAGATAAAGACTGTCCCAACAAACAGGTTAAATCTTCTATTAATTCCCCTCCGTTTGTTGCAACCCCAATAGCAACCCATAGGGAGACTTCCTATACTCCCATTAACTCAACCCCAGACACGGAAGCCTTACCCATTACCCCCCATACTAACAGTAGCGAACTAAATAAGGGGAAAACTTTATCGACCGCCCACGTTGCTCAATATAATGCTTCAACCCCTTTAATAAAAATAACAAATAAACTTGGAGAAAAACATATTCCCTCCCTATTAGACTTAATAGTACGCCCCTTTAAAGAACATCCTATATTACTGTCTCAAGTCCAAGCCCCTACTTCTCCAGACAAATTAAAAACTAAAACCCAGAACAATCACCAATTGGATATGGAAACTGAGCTAGATAGCGAAATGTTACAGAGTAGTTTCTGGGGTCCCAAAGTAAATAAGTTCTACAGGCAAAACGGTCAAATTGTCCGCCTCAACCAACCTGTCCTTGCTCCATCTCAACTAACTAAAATACCTACTGAGGCAAATAACTCAATTATTACTATCAATGACTCTATAGAAGAAAACGCGTGCCTAGAGCAGCAATTTACACCTACTAGATTAGTGGATGGTACCACTACCTTGTCCCGAGTATGCAACAAAGAAATTAAAGTATTAGTTGAAGAGACGGTGTGGTGTCCCCAATTCAGTTAAATCCTCTTCTTATAGATAACCACTCCGCCTCTTCCGAGATCGTCAGTAAACCTACAATCTCAGTCTGTAATACTGTCACTCCAACAAACTCACCAAACCCTGACTTTAAGCAATCGACCCCAAACCAATTCAGTCTTTCTATCTGCTCTCCCCCAAGTACCTCTGCGAAGATCAGCGATAACAGTTTATTTGACGTGACTCAAAACACGTCAGTATTAACACAGGAAAACACTTACGATTCGAGCTGGTCATCAAACATTAGTATCATACAAAGGTCGATCCTGGACCTGGCTGAATTCGATGAGACCCCAACCCCTAGTACCCCAATTAGGATTACCCCCATATTTCATGAATCTTCCTCCCAAACTTCCCCCAATAGAATAAATGTGACTTATAATTCCAATATTATAAATACAAATATAGATGTACTAACTAAAATTACTATCAGATTAATAAATGAAAAAACTAGACCTTGTGGCCCCTTATTAATCTCACATATTCAGAGAGAACTACTTAAGGCCATAAATCCCCCTCTAGTTAAGGGAATAAGCACACAATCCAGCCCTCTCATAGTCAATTCCCAGCCAGACGGAGATATCCAATTACGAATAACAAACCATAAAAATTTAAAGAAAAATAGGCTTTTAAAAACTCCTAAAAAAATACCAGGTTCTCTTAAAGGGACTAAGACTCCACGAAAGACCATTTCTACATCTATAGCCACCAAGCGTCGAAATTCAGACATTTAGAAAAGTATCAATCAGTTTTTGAAATGAATGATTCAGTTAATATTATTTCTTTTAATGCGGGAGGGCTAACGCATACCAAACATGCTGAAATTAAACTCTTTTTAGATCTTAATCCCGAAGTAGACATCCTATGTATACAGGAAACTAAATTTAATAAAAATAACTTAAAATCTATTCCAGGATTCAGACATGAATTTAAATTCTTTAAGAAAGATAATAGCTGTGGGGGGCTGGCAGTATATTTTAAGAATTACATTAATTATGAAGTCATCGATATTGACAACCCCACTGATATTGATAATGAAACCACAATTGAAGTCCAATTGTTTAAAATATTTTATAAAGACTTTTCCTTTATTTTATCTAATCTTTATTCCAGAAATTGTAATACGAAATCACTTAATCATATCACTAATAAAATAAGTGAATATAAATTTAAAAATGTGATTATTACTGGAGATTTCAACGCCCATCACCAGGCCTGGGGGTCTGATAACTCAAATAATAAAGGCAAAGAAATTTTAACTTGGGTAGATGAAAATAATTTATTTTTATTAAATGATGGCTTACCAACACGCTTAGATAAAGGGACGGGAACCCTTACTCACATAGACTTATCCTTCTGCACAAACTCGCTATCTTTAATTTCCCACTGGTCCGTTTTAAATGACAACTGGGGATCTGATCATTTCCCCATCTTTCTATCAGTCCAATTGTCTTCGGAGAAGATCTCCCACGAGCATTACAATCAGGATAGGTTTAATTATAATAAAGCAGATTGGGACCTCTTTGATATTTTATGTCAAAAACTTAAACCTGATGATTTAATTACAGAAGATATAGATATTTTTAATAATAACATCACGGACGCTATCCTTAATATAGTCCACCAAAGCGTCCCTATCTACAATAATATGCCTAGAAATAAAAACGTCCCATGGTGGAATTCTGAATGCAAAGAAGCCGTTATAAAACGGAAATACATGCTCAATAAACTTAAAAAAGATCCATCCGAAGTGAACCTACAAAATGTTAAGCAAGCAGAATATGATTCAAAGAAAATTATTACAAAAGCAAAAAAAAGCAACTGGGATGAATTCATAACCTCATGTTCGTTAAAACAAACAAATACAAAACATTTTTGGAATAAAATAAATAGAATAAGAGGAAAATCCTTCTCATCCATTCCACTATTAAAAACCAACCTGCAATATGCAACTACGAACAAAGATAAAGCGGATCTCTTAGCTAAACATTTTTCACAAGTTTCGAGCAAAAACAATCTCAGCAAAAATACCAATGATTATCAACATAATTTTGAAAACAATTTTAATACAAAACTAACTGATATAGATGAAGATGATGACACTAACTATTTACTTAATACCCCTTTTTCTCTCTTCGAATTAAAAGATGCAATAAATAGCAGAAAAGATTCCGCTGTGGGACCGGACAAAATATCATATATTTTATTTAAGAACATGCCTGACTCCACCCTCAATATTTGGCTATCCCTTCATAATAATATTTGGTCCTCCAAAAAATACCATGCTTCCTGGAGACTTGCCTGCGTTATTCCCATTTTAAAACCGAATAAAGACCCTAACGACCCTAAATCCTACCGTCCCATTAGCCTCACCTCCCACCCTAGTAAGCTTATGGAATTCATGGTTAAAGTCCGCCTAGAACACTTTTTAGAATCAAATAACTTAATAAATAAATTTCAATCAGGTTTCAGAAAGGGACGTAGTACCCAAGATCAACTAGCAAGACTTCAACATGATATTATTTTTGCCAAAAACATTGGCCATTCAGTTTTAGCCATTTTTCTCGATTTACAGGCAGCATTTGATCTTGCCTGGAATATAGGAATCCTTTCTAAATTATTTGACCTCGGTATTAGAGGTAATTGTTTTTTCTTCATCAAGGCATTCCTTCAGGACAGGAAAATTACTGTAAAAGTTGGTGACTCCCTTTCGGATGAGGAGACTCTTGAGAGGGGCACCCCTCAAGGATCTATAATTTCCCCCCTTCTTTTTAATGTACTTATAAATGATTTGCCAGATATAATAAAAGAATCAGGAATGGTAATTAGCCAATTTGCAGACGATAGCAGCACTTGGATTAAGGGGAAAAATCTTGATAAACTACAAATTAAAGCCCAAAAAGGGCTTAATTTAATTTGGGATTGGGCTAATAAATGGGGTTTTAAACTTTCTCCTAATAAAACAGTAGGTATGATTTTTGGTAACTCTTCCAGGGTTTCTTTAGATTTACATTTAGGAGATACCAAAATTATATTCAATAAAAGTGTTACATTTTTAGGTCTCATCTGGGACCGTCGATTAACCTTTAATACACATATATATAATCTTATAGCCAAATGTGAAAAAGATCTAAATTTGTTACGTATGCTACAAGGAACAGATTTTGGCTCGGATAGAAGATCGCTAATTATTTTATATAAAACCCTGATAAGATCTAAAATTGACTATGGATCCCACGTTTATTCATGTGCTGCACCGTCACTTCTTCAACAATTAGATATAATCCAAAATAAGGCATTAAGGATAGCACTGGGAGCGCTGAATACAACACCTAAACATTTACTAGAACACGAGTCTGGAATTCTCCCACTACATTTACATAGAGAGGAGCAGATGCTGCGTTTCTGGGCCAGGACCCAAACGAGAAAATTATTTAATCCTGTTAATGAGATCTTTAAAACAACACACTGCAAAAATAAATTTCGCAAAAAACCAAAACCGTTTGGCACAACAATACTTAATTTAACGCAGGATTATAAAATAGACAATATAAATATAGCGGACTTTAATCCTAGAGATATTCCACCATGGACTCTAGCCCTACCAAAAGTTGATATCTCCATTACAAACATTATTAAAAAGCAAGACAACCCTTTACTTATTAAACAAGTTTTTAATGAACATATTGACAATAAATATAGTTCCTATATAAACATTTACACTGACGGATCTAAGGATCCTGTCACAGAGCGTGTGGCATCTGCCTTCGTTATCCCCTCGAAAAATATTATTAAAATAAATAGAATTTCTGATGGACTCTCTAATTTTACTGCAGAGCTGATCGCAATAATCAAGTCCCTTAAATGGATCATCCAAAATAAACCTCCCAAAACAGTTATCTTCTCGGATTCTCTCTCTAGCCTTACTTCAATTAAAGATAGGACAAGTAAGTCTAGACCAGACCTTATTTCTAACATTTTAATTCTACTCAATGAATGTAATATCCTAAATCTCATAGTTAACTTGGAATGGTGTCCAGCCCACGTAAATATCGCAGGCAATGAAAAGGCCGACCTTGCCTGCAAGGCAGGGCTAGATCACCCTGCTATCGATAAGGATATTCTCTTCGGACCTTCAGAAGTTTATTCTGGCATTCGTAAAAAAAAAAAGGAAAAATTAAACACTTACTTAACCAATCAAGCCAATAAATTTAAAACGTTTACTAGACTTAGTTGTAATTTCAGAAATCATGCCTTATTCTCTGATAATAAACTCCTTAATAAAGCCATTACACGACTCAGAATGGGATACAACTTATTACCATCGAGTTTAGGAAGTCATATCATTAAAGATCTTGATAAAAATTGTACTTCCTGTTGTGTCCCATACACCACTGAACATTTTTTACTTGAATGCAGTCAGCTCGATGTAAAAAGGGAAGAGTTAAAGTTAAAATTACAACAAAGCGCTATACCTTTTAATCTAAATAATCTACTCGACCCACAGAAAAAACATAGGCAATTGACTTTCAGCGCCCTTAGTGATTATGTTAAGGCCACCCATTTCGAAAAAAAAATCTAACTTATTTTTGCATTTATGACTATATTGTCCATACTTTCATATATATTCACGTTGTAATGGCAATATCCTGTGTATAATCATCATCAGAAAAAGACAGTTAATCTGCTTGTGATTAAATATATACCACCCAAACCCCCTTATATAAGTGGCCAAGTTACAATTGAACACTTGATACAGATAGGATATGGGACTGATCCGGTGGACGCGTTGGGGCGATTTTTGAGTCTGATGACAACGCAGGCACAACGGTCCAGGACCAATCACATACTCTTATTTATATAATGCGCCACGGCTAAGTGAGTGTGGGGACTGCCCTACCTCACGGCGCCAAGGAAGTGATTATTATACATGTTTAGCTGACTATTGATAGGATTTAACTGACATGGTCCCTATCCTAATAGTAATATAAGTGCATAAACCTTTAGATTTAGACTAAAACTATAATGTTGAACGGCCCAGTGGATTAGCTTGTATGTTTTGTCTGCTGGGCTCAAAACCACTGATGGTTTGATTTAAATTCTTCGTTCAGTATAATTGTACCAAATTGTAAACCCTTTCTATTAGAGTAACAACATAATATATAAACTTCGTATGAATAACATAGTCTACTTATATAGTAGACTAAATTTGGGTCATACTCAGTACTGACTGCCACCTGGTTAGACGGTCGTTGTACTAGCTCTCTGGGTGATAGTCAACACAGAGACGTACGTTATTCTTCATATGATTATTATAAACTCGTTAATTAATACAGTTATGATATGGGACTGATCCGGTGGACGCGTTGGGGGCGATTTTTGAGTCAGATGACAACGCAGGCACAACGGTCCAGGACCAATCACATACTTTTATATATATAATGTCTAGCTGACCTTTGATAGTAATTACCTGACATGTTTTTACAGACAGAATCTACTTATGTTCATGTACAATAACCTTCAATATTTAGATACATTACTCAATTTGTGATTTATCCCTTGTATATACAAATTATGTTTCGCTCCAATATCTCACATAATGTCTATGTATTCCTTTGACCGTTGCCCTCCCCAGTGTGACCTCCTCGTGGTTTTATGTGGACGAGCAACCCTCCTCAGACCAAGGTCTCTCTCATAGAGAGAGGACTTGAATGCTGAGGAGTTGTGCCCGACAAACGGCATTGGGTATTTTTATTATTTTTTATTATTTTTAATAAATATGATATATTTTATTGAGAAACATTAATTATACAACGGGAGCAACGATCAGACATAACATGGACAATGTATATATGTAAATGACACACCGAATATTCTTAAACTTCTAGAGATGTGGGATATATTTTATTATAATAGCTCGCTCGCCACAATTCCGACTTTGGTTCATTATACATAGCGGACATCAAAATTCATTGTTTGGTGACAATTGTTGACAGCAATTTAATAAGTAATATACCTACGAAGCTCATTGGTGTCCCTGGCCTAATATAATAGAAACAACTATAGTAAATATACATACAGTAATCCGCCATAGACAATACTTAACTTTGTTTAGCTCTTGCCGCCTAGTAACGAATACGAATGAATAAATAAATCCCCTATGTATAAAATAATTATGAAATATAGAATGTATAATCAACATAAGAAAAGCACGCCAAAATGCCTAGTGCAACAAGGCGTGCCAAAATAAAAACTTAAGATAGATATTTTAGTCATTATTTCATATTATTCAAAGTGTTATAATGTTGGAATTGTATGCGTGTTCAGTGTGTCTCTTTGAATGAACAACAATGTTTCAAAATAAGTATTTAAATAAGCTCTTCATTATTCTACCGTAGGTTTAAATATGTTAAATTATTGGTGCAATATAATAAAAATATATAAATGTTGCTTTGTGACTTATATGTGAATCGCCCAATATATTCACTAATTACTTTAATCCGCACATTTGCGAAGCCGTGTGTCGATACGATTAATGACACGCGTCGCATCTACAGGTATTCCTTTGCTTTGCACAGAAGCGAGGTGTTAATAGGATTAACGACACGTGTTGATTGTGATTTTACTCAGAAGAAACTAAGTTGATAAATTGTTAGCAATAATGTAGAAATAAATGACTGACAATTAGTTTAGGTAGACACTATTGAATGTAATGTTTTCTGTTATGTGGAGAGGTTTACGAATGAAACTATGCTTTACGGATTAAATAAATGAATTTAATGCCTTCGTTTATAACGAAATTGTTTATTTTTTATGTTAATACGAGAATAACGCACAGAAGCCCTTCGTAGATACATGTACGTGTTTATTGTGATTTAAAAGAAATTAATATTAGCGTTGCATCAAAAGAAATAAGTTGATAAATTGTTAGCAAAAAAATAATTGATGCAGATTAGTTTAGGTACACAATTTAATAAATTTAATGTTTTATGTTATGTGGAGACACTAGTCGCAATTACAGGTATTTCTTTGCTTCGCACAAAAGCCAGGTGTTATTAGGATTAAAGACACGTGTTGATTGTGACTTTACTCAGAAGAAACTAAGATGCTAAATTGTTAGAAATAATGTAGAAATAATTGATGTAGATTAGTTTAGGTAGAAACTATTTAATAAATGTAATGTGATTGTGAAAATTCAAATATAATGGAGATCATCAGTATAACGTTTTCTTCCGCAGACCTGTAATACATGGGCGCACTTCAGATGTCAGAATGTATCACAGTCGGATCGTAAACTCTGGGGCGACAAGTCATCGTCATATTATTGTGTCATGTCGCTCAACAGAAGAAGGTTCATTTGACTATGTTAAGGGCATTGAAAGACTTGAGCAGGACTCGCTTGCCAGTCTTGAACAACTCACAATCGGTGTTAGAAGAGAAATATAAACAAACACAAAAAACAACAAGTAATATCGCCGACCAAATTATATGTGTCGAAGAAATGACAAAAATCCACGCGTTTGTTCAAAGTGTTAAACATATCAGTGGCATGCAACATCCAGTCATCACACTCTTCACAGAACAACAAATCACTGATGTTAAAAGATTCTGCTGTCGAGAAAACGGCGGTGTCCTGGGAATGGACAAGACATACAATCTAGGCGAATTTCACGTGACGCAAACTGTTTACAAAGACACTTCAAAGACACGTCGGTTATAAAGCGATCCACAAATGACCATCCAATATGTTTCGGCCCAACCTTTGTGCATCAGAGTTCAACAACAAAAGCATAGCAATCATTCCTTCATGACAGGGACGGGCCATGATAAGAGCGCCTCCTCGTGGTGTGGCCTGGATACAGTTGGATAAGTCAGATTTATTTCTTGTATGATTCTATCCAGCTGGCTTGCGGAACGTCGGTGGTTCTACCCAGGTGCCCGCCCGTGCACGAAAATTGCCCGGAGGGGCACCTGGGGTCTTCCTCCACCAATGGACGCTGGAAAGTCGCCATATGACCTTAGCTGTTGGTGCGACTATAAAATCCAATTCAATTCAATTCTTGTATGATTATAAACAACATCCAAATTAAAATTAATTCATATTGACTCGATTAAATCTGATTTATCCATCTGTAACTTAACGCTCTTCGACTTAAATAAACATATTATTTTTATAAAAAAAAAATGTATCAAAAACAGGCCTATTGATATTAATACATTTAAACATCACCTTTAAAATATATTGTTTGCTAGTTGCTTATTTATTCATGTCCTTTCCTCGTTCGTTAACGGCTATGTACGGCCCTTTTCGTCATGCATATGCCCTTTTCGTAGTGTATGTGACTCGCTTCCAGTGTATAACTTTGAATTAAATAAGTTTAATAAGATACTTATTGTTTGAGTTTCTTTGAAAAGCACACATTTTTTATTACTTTTATTGATGAAAAACAAAGTTACATGAAACAAATCACTATATTACATAAACATATTTATAATAAATAAAACGTGCCCTTTTCGCAGACCGGCCCTTTTCGTAGCTGATAATTGTCGCTATACATACGTATTTTTGAGGAATTAAGACTTTCTAAAATATTTTATTTTGTATATTCTTATTTTATTCTTAGTATAATTACACATTCTTTACATTTAAATCACCAAAACCAAACAATATAGATGCACTTTGCATAAAACGGGCCCTTTTCGCAGACCAGCCCTTTTCGTAGCTGATAATATACGTATTTTTGAGGAATTAAGACTTTCTAAAATATTTTATTTTGTATATTCTTATTTTATTCTTAGTATAATTACACATTCTTCACATTTAAATCACCAAACCAAACAATATTGATGCACTTTGCATAAAACAGGCCCTTTTCGTAGTTTGAATGCCCTTTTCGCGAAAAGGGCCCTTTTCGCATTTCAGTCATACCCGTTTGAACCCATATTGATTATAGAACGCACGCCTAATTAAATCAGCATAATTATTTTCATCATTAAAAGGCCTCTCATTTTTCGAAACTGTCATCTTATCAAACATGCATACACCATTATATCTAAAATTAACATTTTCCGAATCCCGTTTGAAAATACCTTTAAAACTGTCGAAACTGTATATAAAGCATATGCCAACTGACAAACTTTATTTTGGTCTTTAAAAAAAGTTCAGTTTCATCTATGAGTACAAATAACTAAAAAACTACATTAGAACACAACCTAAGCAAACATATGATTATTTCTCTCCTTCAAAACACCTTTTGGCCCGTTCCAATGTTAAACCCTGCTTTACTTACGACAGTTTAGACGCTGTGGACTTGCCGAGCAGTTTGTGAAGCTCCTATATTCTGTCTCACCCCACCAATAATGGCCAAACCCTTGTTTTTGTATATCTGCCTGTCTGGCCGGATTTCAATAAAACTTAGCAAGGATGATCAGTATCAAGTCCAGTTGTGGGCGGATTTCAACGAAATTGCTTAAGGATAATCAGTTTCAAGTATAGTTGCGCAAATCGCCGCCGTGTTTTGGTTAAATGACTTTTTGTGGAGTTATGGCCCTTTAAAGGTTTTACTACACAAACTTTGCCCAAACTAGTTCTCCTGAACCCCTAGCCGGATTTTAACGAAACTTCGCAGGGAGGACAGTTGCACATATCATTGTCGTGTTCCGGTTGTATGATTTTTTGGCGGAGTTATGGCACCTTATACACGAACTTTGTCAGGACTAGTTCTCCTGAACCCCTGGCCTGATTTCAACGAAACAAAGGGAAGGTATCTGGCCCCAAGAACCAAACCGACGAAACTCAGTGGCACCGATAACACTAGGTTATTATTACCAGGAATATATATTGTTAATGCATCATGTAGTCAGAAATGTATTCTGTGACTAGTTATCATAATTATATCAAATGGGGGTCATCCTGTTATGCTGTTATACAATGGTACACCAAACGTACTTGACAATTTTTCCAGGCGTCTGATACAATGCAAATGTACAACAAACGTACTTGACAATTCTTGCCAGGCGTCACTACAATACAACGGTACATCAAACGTACAAGACAATTCTAGACAGGCGTCACTACAATACAGTGGTACACCAAATGTACTTGACAATTTGTCCATGCGTCTGATACAATACAAATGTACAACAAACGTACTTGACAATTCTTGCCAGGCGTCACTACAATACAACGGTACATCAAACGTACAAGACAATTATAGACAGGCGTCACTACAATACAGTGGTACACCAAAAGTACTTGACTATTTGTCCATGCGTCTGGTACAATACAAATATACAACAAACGTACTTGACAATTCTTGCAATGGTACCGGCTTCCGATCTTCTCCCTGGCTACGCCCCTGATTTTCTTTCCTATTTACGATGACCTAACGAAAGTTACATGACGTCAGTTTTTTAAACCATAACGTCACGACGAATGTAAATAAACAGATAGCCTACTCAGTAAAGGTAAACACTTTGTCTTAATATTACAATCGTAACGCTTGATTATGTGTACAGTAGGTCATGTTATTTTAAAAAGCTTAATCAATATGAATAACCGATATTTTAAACCTTTTTCCGCTGGTAAAATGGTGCACTCTGGCGAGTATGGGAGACACATTTGGGGACAAAATGAGCATAGCCTATCAGGGAAAAGGTTTTCGGTCGGGGTTTGCATTGCCTAAAAGCAGCTACGCCACTAGAAACATTTTTTTTAGGAAACGTAAAAATCTAGGCCTAGATCTATTTGGAAATGTGTGATTTGGCTCATCGGTTCAACTGAAATTAATTTATATCAGAGCTTACTGGGTCATGTGAAATGAAAATCGACTGTCAGCAAAGAGTATCATTGATATAGTAAGTTTGTAATTATAAGGATTGTTTTTCATTTTTTGCAAATTGTATAAAACCGCGTAGCGCAGCGAAGCGGTTTTATACAAAATTTGTGACCCATCATCGACGTGTTATACTTCGATAACATCGCAAAAAATGAAACACAATCCTTAAATACAACGGTACACCAAACATAATTTACATTCGGCAACGGAGACGCTACTGTACAGTACAGTATAATGATACACCAAACCCGTTTGACAAGTATTGCCAGGCGTCACTCCAAATCAACGGTTCGCCAAACGTACTTAACAATTCCTTACAAGCCTCTCTACAATATGTTTTGTTTCTTTGTATGGTCATTTTAAACACAAGTAAGGTATGACGGTCGATTTTTTTTTTGTGGTGGAGGCAGGCCACCCACTTTTCCTGGGTAGAACCAGTACTGTACACCTCCCGCCATCCGTAAGAATCGACACTTCCTCACTTACAAGTCGAGCTCCCAGTGGGATTCGAACCCGCAGTGGTGAGAGGCGAAGGTTTACAACGCGACGTCGTTATCCATTCGGCCACGGAGACGCTACAACATAATGATACACCAAACCTACTAGTATTGCCAGGCGTCACTACAATATAACGGTACACCAAACATACTAGACAATTCTTGCCAGGCGTCACTAAAATACAACGGTACACCAAACGTCCTTGACAATTCTTGCCAGGTGTCACTACAATACAAACTATCTTGAAGAGATCTAGCTTGTCAAGTACTGTTGGCGTACATTGTATAACTATTCGCAATATCTCGTTCACTACTTCGATATACACACGAGGAATGATACCGAGTTTTCATGATTGTTGTGTAAACATAAAAAAAAACTGTAGACCATAAATCGGTAGATGATGACCGCGTGCGTATAAGCGTTTTTATTATATACCTATCAGTGATTTATAAGGATTTCTCAGTGGCATATTTTTAGTATCAGACAAAAGTGACATCGTCACACCAGTGACGATATCATCTTCGAACTCGTTTTTTTAACCGAATCACAACGTGTTCTCGTGACATGTTTTTCGTATCACACTGATACTGTTGATTATTCTCTATTTATTACATTTCTATGGGTGAAAGATTAGGATTTCTCAGTGAAAGAATATTCATAATCGCTAAATATTAATAACTAACTCCGAACACAAACATAACTGCGACGTAGAGTTATGACGTCAATACCGTGTTGGTGACGTCGATGTCATCCGCCGAAAACGATAAATAAAGCGACTAAGTATTAGTTAAAATCATACACAACTGATTAAAATCTATTCTAATACACCCGCACTATATAGCCTAGCTAAAAATATCTCGTTATAGTCAACGATATATCACTGTAACGTTTTCAACGTTAGGAGATTCAACGTTAGGAGAAAAAGCAAGGCAACGCGAAATATATCACTGTAACGTTTGCAACGTTTGTGTGCGTTATTTTCACATTTTAGGGGTATTAGAATAGATATAGAACATCGTTTACGGAGAATTATCTTCCAATATATCACGGTTTGTCGTTCAATTATAAACAATAATTTCACTCGCCCTTCGGGCTCATGAAATTATTGTTTACAATTGAACTCCAAACCGTAAATGATGTTCTACTTATTAAATAAATAGATCATTTAACTGTCGTTCAATTATAAACAATAATTTCACTCGCCCTTCGGGCTCATGAAATTATTGTTTACAATTGAACTCCAAACCGTAAATGATGTTCTATTTATTAAATAAATAGATTATTTAACTGTTGGGATCGATTATTGGGAAATCCTTCACTCTACGGTAGGCGTGTGTTGTTTTTCACTCTCTCGCTTACGCTCATTCGTGAAAAGAACCGTGAAGGATTCCCTATAATCGATCCCAGCAGTTAAATAATCTCTATATTAACCCTCGTTGTATTGTACTGGGCCTTTTAGCGAGCAGACCTCTGTTTAAAGTCTCACCGGAAGGACTGGCAAGGCATGTAATGTTTTTAAAATATTTCGATAATCAACCCAAATTCAGTCCTGGCTTGGGATTGAACGCTCGATCCCTGGGCTACTGAGCCGGGATGCCAACCATTACACCAGCCGCTACCTTTAGATGATAACCAGTCACAGAAAACGTGTCACATTTGGTGCAAGAGGTTGCGTGACCCAGTGGATAACACAACGGATCTTAGATACGCAGGACCCGGGTTCAAGTCTCACCGGCGTCATTGAGTTTAGTCGCCCTGGAACTTGGCCTTATCCTCGTCCGTCGGAGAGGGACGTTAACCAACGGGCACGCTCTCCCTTTTTTTAAAAAAAGCACATCTAGATATTAACGGATAGAAATAAGCAAAAGCCAATGTGGTTTTGTAATGCATTTTTCACGTTAAGTAATTGATGTAATGTATCTTTTTTCTATTATTAAAATTATCAAAAACTCTTTAAAACAAACCGCTCGAATCAGGTTCGTTTTCTTAATATTTTACAAGTCTTGTTCATCTAGAGTGCACATCTCTCCTTAGCTGTAAAACATAATTCGATTCATCTAGCACTTTCTGAAATTAGCCCTACCAAAGTTAAGTCATACGCTCTCTCTCAGTTCCAAGAATTTTGAAGCGTTAATCTCAGAGAGCACTGGATAAACCGAATTACCTTTTACCTTTTGCGGCGGAGAAAAGAGCTCAAAACTTCGCCAAAAGTAGATTCACCCAAAATCAGAAAATGAAATAGTTGCACCCTTTCCAAAAAAAAGTAGCAAGTTATATTATCAATTATTTGTGGGTAGTATACAAACTCTAATTACAGCCTTTAGTTATGTCTTTTAACATCTAGTTACTTCAAACGCATATAGTAAATAATATGTGTATGATTCAATTGAAACTAGCAGTACTTAGTATAGAAACTAGCGGTTCTGGTGCAGTTTTTTCATCGGGGAGTTTTATGCAATGAGTCATTAAAGTAGTTGGCCGGCAAGCCATCCAACACATTTAAAACTCATTGCATCCCCCGATGACCGCCCCCTCCTCCCAGAACCGCTAGTATTTGGGCCTAGATATGAATGACAACATGGCATTTAAATTTTAATTCACACACAACTCAATGCAACAATCAATGGGCGTGTTACACCTATAAGGCGGGATCTGTGAATTGTCATTTTCTCTCAGATTCTTACTTAACTGGCATTTTTCCTTTTAGAATGATTATTTATCTTCAAAAAAACACTTTACACTCTTTTAAAACCGGTTTTTAATTTCTTTTTTGCTATTTTTCGCCGGGGAAAGCCGTAATTTGGAGTTTCAGATTTGTTAAGTCTTTAAATGATGGCCTGGAGAAATATTTTCCACTAAAACTAGGCTTGTTTGGTATCAACATGTAGATATGTGTATTTGTCATCATAATTTAGCACTACTAATTTTAAAATCCTGCTTGTATAGGTATGACACCACAAAGTCCTTCCCCATACCCCATACAATTGGGTTTACTGAGATAATGTCAGAGAGAACTGAAGGCAGAGTATGCTGCCCAGTCATTAAAACTTTGCTTTTAATCACAAAGCTAGTACCAGACTTGCATTTAGGAGTATTTGTAATGTATGTTCATGTAGTGTTACCAAATTAAGGTATGATGCCACCAAAAGTGAAAAATTGATTGAAAATTGGATGCTGGCATGACTATTTAGTTTATTGACTATATGAAGCATTTAATCCATTATATCAAGTATAGGTATGCCCAATGTCATTTTATAAAACAGTTAAGGTAGGTTAAAACTGAAAAAAGTACGCTGATTTTTGTCGCTGTCGACCGCTCTGTTCTATTTTGAAACGCATATATCTTGATCAATTCTTAGTCGATTCGCGAAAACTTTTCTTTTTTTAATGCGTTATAGTCTAGGCTTTCTCAGAATAGCTGCTTTGAAAATTCACTCATAGTTAAGTATTCTTATAGGTGTAGTATACCCATTGCAACATAGGAAGTGTCGGCCTGGGGTAGTCGCATAATGGCGTCAATAAATAATTCTCATTTCTTTTTGTGAAAAAATACATTTTCACTAATTTAAAGTGCTATTTTTGGTTTATATCACATTGTTGATCTATTTGTTACATTTTTCAAGCATTGCCATGTTAAAATTGTCAGTTTTTAATGTCATTAAAGGAGACTGTACATTTTTTAGATAAGATAGGAGGTCGGACAAGAGTAATTAAATTTATTGACATTTTCCGGAAGATATTCAAGCTATTAGAAATAAAAAAAGAAACAAAGCCAATTAAGACAAAAGGCATATTAGATGTTTGCACATATGAAAGAATTTGTTTGAAACTCCGATGATATGATTTTAATAAATCCTTTTTCTCTGCTATTTTAGTTTTGTTCATCAAAACCAATTATTGGGGGAATTGCTCCAACGATAGCTATGAAAACAGGAAATGCAGGGATTAATACCAATGCAGCGGTACAACCAATTATCCCACTTGTGATTTGCAACCCTGTATTAATTCTGCCGCATAATTAGTAACTAAGTCTGTATGCTGCCGCTTGTCGAGTCAAGTAACTAATTAATTCCTCCTTGCTTTTAATTTCTTTCATTATAATAGTTAGATTGATTGAAATATTTAGAAAACAATTGCTCATGTTCTTCGGCTGATATATTACCATTTTTTAATAACTCGTCGATTATGCTAATACCTTTATTCGTCAACTGTGGACTATTATTCCCTGATTCGATACTCCCACATACTAACTCCACATCATTAACCAAATCATCGGGACTATTTTAATATTCTACACAACCCCCTAAATTCTTCTTGTACTTTGAAGAGCCTTTATGAATTGGCAAACCAGATAATTTTGTCAGTTACTTGAATGCATTTTGAGATAGCTTCAAGGATGCTTTTCCATTGTTGTAACGCTTCGTTATCAAATCAATAAAATCATCATCCACTTTCAGATCTAGCACAACTGTTTCTCCTTGTCTAGCAATAAGTTTGTGGTGACCAATAAGATTAGGTATATCAATTTGTAACACACCATAGTGGCCATCTTTGCTGAGTTTGTAAGAATGTCTTTTTTGTTGTAATCCCCCTTCCCCTCCCCCCCCCCCCGCCCCCCTCCCCCCCCGCCCTCATATTTGAGATACTCTTGTGCTTCCTGGCCTATAGCTCTAGGAAGAGTGGCTAATTGCTGGGTTATTTCTGGAAGAGTAGCTAACTGCTGACTTATTTCTGGAAGAGTAGCTAACTGCTTAGTTAACTGTACTGACTGATCTTTTATTTCACTAGTTACCGGATTAAATATGTCTTTATATAATTCACGACTAACTCCTTTTTCTAATCTTTTCTGAATAACTTTATTCCCGTATTCTTTGACAAGATTACTCGATGTTTGCATTTTATCTTCTAATTCATTCCATTTTAACAAAGACATGTATACTATAAGGTTAGATACAAATAAAATAAAATAAGCTAAGTTGTAAAACATGCATGATTTATTTCTTGGTTGCTTTCTTGGCTGGTGCTTTGTTTAATTTGGCAATATTTGATAGGGCTAGTGCTTGTTGTTATTTTAGCCCTAAGCTCTGTCTTTTCTTTTGCTGTTCTTGTTTTGTTGGCTAGTTGCTTTTTTAAACCATTTATTTCACAGTTGTATGGCTTGTCAGTTCCTGATATACTTCCCGGCTTTTTTGCCCCTCTTGGTTTTTGTACATCCTTGACTACTTTAACCAAACCATAATATCTGACTTGATTAGTTTTGAAACATTCTGCTTCTGTTCCGAGTTTTTTCCAAGATGGGATTGGTTTTATTCCGCAATAAACTTTAGACATTATATTAGTAGGTTAGATAATATTATCCAAGTATATTATTATAATGGAAATTCCAAACTACGATATGAAGACAGACAACGGTAATTTCAAACAGATATGGAACTTCATGCCAGGCTGTTGTTTTAGAATGCTTGTATGTGGTAATTCAGGATCTAAAAAGTTTTGCTAAAAACTTGGAACAGTCAAAGTACCAGGTCTTGTCGCAAACACTTAAAAAAATAGCAAAAAGGAATAAAATTCCAGTCGAAGATATACTGGAGTGTTCAAATGATCAAGTTATCCCTGTGAATGATTTGCACTCTAATACTCAAAATATAGCTATTTTTGATGATTATGTTTGCGACCGTAACCAAAATGATATTGTCAATTATTTTATCCAAGGCAGACATAATAATTGTTGAGTGATTTACTTGTCACAATCCTACTACAAAACTCCCATTGACATTCGTTTGAACTGTTCTCATTATATTTTCTTCGCAACTCCAGTTAATCGTGAGCTGGGTATGCTTTCCAACGAACAAGGTGTTAGCAAAGAGCAGTTCAGAAAAGCAACTGACAAACAGTATGACTTTCTGTATCTCAATCGTCCTAAAAAGTTAGTAACTGAAAGTTAGTCCTAGAAAGTTTAACTGTGAAATTATTTAATGTAAATATATTATATATAATGGGACCTTTTAATGATCTTGGCGAGGAAGTTACTACTGGCAGTGTTAACATTACACATTTTGGTATTGTGCTCTCCGAGTACCCCAAAAAAAGTTTTTGGTTAATTATTTTCACAAGGGTAAAAACCAGGAAAATATTCTGAGAAGTGATCTTGACATAGTAAAAAATAGAATTACCAATGTTGGCAATCCAGAAAAAGCAGATGATGTACCAACAAGGCAATTTACTCAAAGAAGAATAAAAAAACTCATACGTGATTATAATATTGATAACATTCCAGAGATGATGAACAATTTGACAACAGATGTTGGTGACAAAATAAGCCTGATACAAAAGCAATTACAAACAAATCGTGAGAAAATGGTTGAAACATAACAAATTATATGGAAACTTTATATATTCATTGTGATTGGATAAGTAATTCTATTGTTGATGGATCATATGGGGATGTTATTTATGAAATAAGTACAGCTGACCTTACGAGGTCATATCCTTTCAGAGATGGACCGATAAGAGTCGCGTTCTGTGGAGTAAACAAAACGATCATTAACAGTATTAATATTTACATAACCGATTTCTCCGGTAAAATTATTAATTTCAACGGAGTTCATACATTTCGATTTGTTTTGAAAGAATTAATGTAATACAAGTTGAGTAACTTACCTTTTATCTAACATATGTTATATGACGCGATTAAAAAATGTTTATGATACTAGTATGGGAACCTATACTGAAGTTAACCGATTAAATGGAGCCGGTATATTTGACATTTTTTCAAAAGTTTGCTCGAAAATATTCATGAGTCTGTAAAAACTGCAAGAAAGCATTAGAAACTGCTGGAAAACAAATCATAGAGAGTGGTTCTAAAACACTTGGAGATGAAATAGGTAAAATGACTGCTGATAAACTAGTTTCAGTTATTAAGCCTAAACCAACAGGTGAGATAATTTTTTAAAGAACTTATAAAAACTGCCACAAAAGATGTGGCTGATAATATAATTGAAGAAGATGTAAATGCAAACATTAACAGATTACTATCCGGAAGAGGAATTCATGCAAGAGTTAAACGATTAATTTAATCTAATTACTAGTATACATAGATGTTTCGAAGTGATAAATATAATACTAGATATGAACATGTGCCTGTTCAGTTAGATACCCCCATAACTTT
Source organism: Cyrtodaria siliqua (assembly GCA_037043455.1). Classification (NCBI taxonomy): domain Eukaryota; kingdom Metazoa; phylum Mollusca; class Bivalvia; order Adapedonta; family Hiatellidae; genus Cyrtodaria; species Cyrtodaria siliqua. The sequence continues at coordinate 183,646 of JAWPHD010000099.1, forward strand.
ACCTGAAAATACTATCAGACAAATAAAAAGTGGTTATCAAATTACATTAAATGACAGAAGTTCTTACTTTGATTGGTATAACGCATATTTTGAAATCAGTTTTCGAGTAAACCAGCTTGCTGGTGGAGCTTTTGCAGCCGCCGATGGAAGTGCTCTTATTAATGATGCGGCTTCGTTGATTGATCAAATGCAAGTAAAGCAAAATGGAAAAACAGTTTATGATGGAAATAATCTGTACAGATTTGTTAATCTCAAAAGCCTGCTTGAAATGTCTGACGATTATACGAAAACAACCGGAACAAATGAATACTTTTATTTAGATACCACGGCTGTGGCAGAATCTCGAGATGCTCAAGTTGGTTATAAGTCAGGATTTGCGATTCGTCATGCTTTAATCAACTAATCAAAAAGTTGACTCTATAATTCCATTAAACAAATATTCCTTCTTTGAAGGTTATGAAACAAATATGCTGCCTCCAGGTCAAATTCAGATTAGCTTTCGATGATGTGCTAATTTTCAAAGCTACTGGTGATGATGGCCGGGTGGTTATTAATAAATTAATTTTGTGGATACCTAAAATGATATTTAACTCAGATGGTTTGGCTTATGTTATGTCAAATCATATGACATCAACAAGATGGACTTATCTTCGTGAAATGAAAAGATACAAGAAAGCGGAAGTACCCAAGCAACCGAATATGTATTTAGAATAACAGCTGGTGTTAAAAATCCCAAACATGTTTTTGTTTATTTGCAAAGATCAGACAAGAATTCGTCTCAAGCACAAAATCCTCATCTTTTGGATACGCTTAAGCTCAATGATACTAATGCTAATTGTTATTAACAATCAGCTAGATTGGAAGTTGGAAACGGAGTTTATTATCCAGAAACTGAATACAGTTATGATACTATTATACGAATATTCAGAGATGTTATTAATTATTCTTACAAAATCATAAAACACTGGAACTTTACTCAATGTGGGTGTTTTCGACTTGACAAATTTGATAGCAAACTACGAAATTTAACACGAAAACACGATAATGATTAACGGGTTTTTGCGTCGCGTTTTCGCACAAAACGTCGAGTTTTCGAGTTTTCGCGTTCAATTACTAGGTCGAAAACCCGTTAATCATCCTTTCGTTTTCGTGTTTTCTCTCCCCGAAAACACGAGGTTCTAATATGGCACGAACAGGATTCCGTAGTGACGTGATTTACAAATTTCGTAAGATCCTTGGCCATGATCACTTTCATATTAAACTTGTTAAAAGGTTTATCAAAAAAGGTTATGACCCTATCATTTTGCAACGCACTGCATGTTTGGTGGTAGACTCATTTACAGTTTGCCACTATGCTTTCATCTTTAAGTGTGCGATGACCGGACAGGCTGTGGACCCTATGATGACGTCTACCTAAAGCCCAAAAGGACGGTGACGTTTGATGTTTGTCTGCAGTCTTGTCTTGTCGTGCCCTCAATGTTTTTTTCTCTTATTGCTCTGACTTCTGCCAAGTCACTGAGTACCTTCTTGTGGCTTTCTAGGCTATTGTTTTTCTAGGCGAAAACTATTGTGTATATAGTATATTAGTCTAATTAAAGCAGGGTCCCAGTGATCGGTACATGAAAACTGCATATTAATAAATGCAGACAATTCTCAAGGTTTTGCGTCTGTGTGATCAAGATCGATTCAGGATGTTTCGGCACCAAACCTTTTCGACACCTAGACGTTTCGGCATCAAACCATTTCGGCATCTATTTTAAATTGTACCCCAGACGTTTCGGCACCCATTTATATTTGAGTTTTATAATGAAGTAAAGAAGTTATGAAATTAAATATTATCTATAAGATCACTTGTAATTCATTTAAAATGCAAAGTTGATTGCCTTAACGGCAACTCCGAAGCGGTTTTGAGCCTGAATACAAATAAAACATGAAAATAAATAGGGCCCATATGATAATCACTTGTAAAATTTAAGTAAATATGACTTTTATATTATATTGTAGCATGGTCGCTGAAACTCCCTTTGTCATAGCTCAGGTGTAAATCGTTTAATTGAAAATACTTGAACATGTTCCCTTCAACATGTATAATAATGTACACCTAAGACCAAATAAAAACATCTGTATTCATATATCTTTTAATTCTTCACTTTACCTTCCTGTCATCTCCATATCGACGACTACATGTATGTGACTTGATAAAAGCCTCCACAAGCTAACCCATTACTAAAAATCGTCTACATGCGTTATACTTTTCTTGTTTGTATTTATATTTACATGAGCATCTTTGTGTTTTACTTATATTGCCTATTATTGCTGCCTTGTTGGTTAGAGAATAGTTCATGGCGGGGATTTCTTTATTTACACTGTCCCGCTTTATTGGGATGACAGTAGGGTAAGTGTGAGGTTTGGTGCACCCTAGAATCTGGTTTAAACCCCCAAGCGACCGTTTTAGAAGCCAGAGCAACAAGAGAACAAACCATTGAGGGCACTTAAATTGCAAAATGTTTCCTTAATTGGCAAATTGGCTGAATGTGACAAATATCTGAAGGTTTGAAAATATTGGAATTTTCTAAAATATGTATCAAATAGTCAGTGGTGAGGAGAAAGTCCATGCTATGACAGTGTTAATGCTGAATAATATTCCTACGTTGTTCTGATAAGACCATGTCAAATTTATTAAACGTAAACGCAGTTTGTTAATTTATGAATGAATATTTTTTGTTCAAAATTACAGATTGCTAAAAGTGAAAAGAATTGAAAGACACTAAGACTTCATATTCCAATGTTGATGTCCAGAGTGCTTCACCAGAGGTACTTTCAGACAAGACACTTCGCGCAGAGGCGCGGGCAATCTGATCGCCCCATATGCTATAGAAGAGGCACAGACTGTGGTCTTTAACTGAGTTGGGAAAATATTATCCTTCCCAGACGCGTGGATGTAAAGTTGTCAAATCTAGTGGGTATGCCATACAACAATTCAAAGACATGAATAGACAGAGCTGTAACGTTCACAAAAGTAAATATAGTAAAAATAAGGAACAGATGGCTGAAGAAGAAATTCAAACATAGGAGTAAGTCCGACTGTCGGTTGCAGTATATTATTCTGATAGACAATCATGAAACATCACGTAGTTCTAAGTGAAATATACCAGATATATACTCAGCATACTCTGGCAATATGAGCTCAATAAGTTGTTATTCAATGATATACTCAGTTGCAAAAGAAACTGGACACTTCGGAAAGTTTACTTTACACCCTATCCTCTTTATCAAGCGACAGTCCCTTAATGATTCGATCTATTGAAACAACTGATTCAATTAAATCTAAACAAAACTCAGTGTCCACTTTCTTTTGCAACTGAGTATAGGTTGTTCTAGGGTGTCAGGTTATCTAAAGGTTGGGGACTTCAATCCGTTGTAGGATGGGTTCCATGTTTCATCTGTAGCAATGAACAATAAATTCTTTATTGATATTAACGCAAATAAAGGAAATTTTAGTCATTCCTCAAATAACCGAAGTACCAGATACTTGTGTTATACTCCATGTTCAGAATGAAATATACTGAAAGGAAAAAGAAACGCAGGGTGCGTATTTCCGCTATATATTGCATATACTTCACACTTAATTCCATATATATTCCAAGGAAATCCCTAGATGTTTTGTAAAAAAAAAGTGCAGTTAGTTAGAGAAAGGACACAACTGTGATGTTGTAGACGTTTTAATCACAGTACACGTTGTAACAAGAAATTTATAAATGCTGAAGTTCCTCTTTGAAAAATTGAGCCAGTTCAGTACTGTATTTAATGAAAAGTGATTGCAACATACAAAGCCTAAGTTTACTCACCTGCTTGAGCCAAATGCGCATTCTGACGATAATGAAACTTTAAAGGGGTAACCATTGGTGTCTTCAGTGCTGTTTAAACCTTCTTTCTAAAAGGAGAGGCCTAATGTCGCCCTGTACCATTCGATTAGCAGTAGCATATTAAACATACAATATATAGCGGAAATACGCACCCTGCGTTTCTTTTTCCTTTCAGTATACATGGATATGAAAACGAATCATCATGTTATAACAAATACCACAGCAGCGATGCATGTTGTTATACCGAGAAATCGTTGCTTAGCAGCATACTGTTTGTGTCCCGGTGAATACAGAGCGTTAGTTGGTATTGATAACACTCCCTATTTTCATGAGGTATCAGTTCTAGCAAAACAAAAATGGTGCCGTGGATGAAATTGAAATCAGGGCAGTTGAGGTCCAGGATATTGTCGGACACGGAAGATATCAGGTGTAAAACCAGTCAGTTAGATCTGCCTGAAGACCAAAAACATCTGTGCATGATGAACAAAACCTATTCCAAGTACATGTTCACGCGTCCAATGCATCATTGCCTAATGTTGGTAATATTGGTGAAACTTCAGTGATTATTGGGAATATTTATCTGTAGACGGCATTGTGTCATTTATCATTTATCTTCAGAATTTGGTGTACAGTACAATTCAAAATATATATAAGTCGCCTAAACATCCATTTAACAAATAAAAAGTGGCTTCAGAAATGTGGATTGACATAGTAATTTTAGCATAAGTTTACCCAAGAATACAAAAGCGACAAGTCACACGTCACTAGTCACACGTCATTAGTCACAAGTCATTAGTCATTAGTCACAAGTCACTATTCATTAGTCACAAGTTATTAGTCACACGTCATTGGTCATTAGTCACAAAGCACAATTCAATAGTCATAGTCACAAGGCATTAGTCACAAGTAAGCCAATGTATAAAAATGTTTATAGTAGACTGGTTGTGTTCAACCTTTAACAACACACATGTCAAAATTCAGGTTGCTATAAAAAAGAATTGCTAAGTGGTATTAAAGAAAACCATAGTCTTGTGCTGGCTGGTCAATAGAGGAATGGATGATTCCTAATTAAATCTCTACCGGTGTTTGAACCCACGACCTTAGGTTCTTGAGGCGAGCGCCAAACTTCTAAGCTACCCTCAAATTTGTCAAAAGCTATATATCAGGGAAATAAAAGTATATATGAATGTCGAACAGGAAATGTAGCACTCAAGGACCACTTTTAGAAGTAGGCCGAGTGAAAATACAGATTTTGAATGAATTGCATATGTCTACCATTACTCCACACATATAAAGGTGAGAAACTCACCTTTAAAAAGTGAAAAACTCACCTTTAAATATGTTGAGTAATGGTAGACATATGCAATTCTTAACAAGCTTTTTTGTTCTCCCTGTGTGTAACTGCATGGACGGGTTTCTTAATAGAAAAAAGACCACATTTAAACAGATCAACATTTTATTTCAATAAATAAGACGCACACAATATAACAATAACATTAAAGCCACGTGTCCTGCTCGTGTAGACCTACTTCAGAATCTGAGAAGCAGGACAGTTGCAGTCTGGCGTGAAGGATTTCTCGACTGGTGTCTCTTTTGATATGTCAGTTTTTTGGTTTCAAGGATAACTGAAATAGAAATAAAAAATAATATTGTTTCGATGTTGATATATGCCGACTGCGGACTTCACAGGGAAACCTAATCATATACGTGTTAATAATTAGTGAATACGTCTAGCTGTACTTGTAATCCACTCTCTGTATAGCATTATATATACATACGCAGCTAAGCGTTTGCCCTTTGCCCAACGACGTAAGATAATCAGAGAACTGTTAATAACTTAAAGCAGCAAATGATTAGTCGAGTTCTGAAAGTGAATGAAAACGACATTCACGACAGTTTTTAATTATTTTACGAAGTTCATGAATGTATATGGTGAATTACTCTGTTAACGCTTCGAATATTATACATTATAGGACTATAATAGTCAACTACATGCTATTGTTAAATCACTTACTGTTTATGTCTAGTATCCACCAACTGATTTGCCGCCGAAACCTCCTCCAATAGAGCCTCCGTGTCCGTACCCACCACCGATGATTCCTCCCTTTCCACCGATTGAGCCTCCATAACCACCACCGATGATTCCTCCCTTTCCACCGACAATACCACCACCGATTGAACCTCCATAACCACCACCGAGTCCGCTTCCGTAGCCACCACCGATGATTCCTCCCTTTCCACCAATACCACCACCGATGGAGCCTCCATAGCCACCACCGATGATTCCTCCCTTTCCACCGATAATACCACCACCGATTGAGCCTCCATAACCACCTCCGATGAATCCTCCCTTTCCACCGATAATACCACCACCGATTGAGCCTCCATAACCACCACCGATGATTCCTCCCTTTCCACCGATAATACCACCACCGATTGAGCCTCCATAACCACCACCGATTCCTCTTCCATAGCCACCACCGACGATTCCTCCCTTTCCACCGATAATACCACCACTGATTGAGCCTCCATAGCCACCACCGATGATTCCTCCCTTTCCACCAATAATACCACCACCAATGCCGCTACCATAGCCACCGCCGAGTCCGCTTCCATAGCCACCACCGATGATTCCTCCCTTTCCACCGATAATACCACCACCGATTAAGCCTCCATAGCCACCACCGAGTCCACTTCCGTAGCCACCACCGATGATTCCTCCCTTTCCACCTATAATACCACCACCGATTGAGCCTCCATAGCCACCACCGAGGCTGTTTCCATAGCCACCACCGACGATTCCTCCCTTTCCACCGATAATACCACCACCGATTGAGCCTCCATAGCCACCACCGAGTCCGCTTCCATAGCCACCACCGATGATTCCTCCCTTTCCACCGATAATACCACCACCGATTAAGCCTCCATAGCCACCACCGAGTCCGCTTCCGTAGCCACCACCGATGATTCCTCCCTTTCCACCGATAATACCACCACCAATTGAGCCTCCATAGCCACCACCGAGGCTGTTTCCATAGCCACCACCGACGATTCCTCCCTTTCCACCGATAATACCACCACCGATTGAGCCTCCATAGCCACCACCGAGGACGCTTCCATAGCCACCACTGAGACCGCTTCCATAGCCACCACCGAGGCCGCTTCCATAGCCACCACCGAATCCGCCGCCGATTATTCCACCACCATGACCTCCTTTACTGCCGTAGTAATTGGCGTTACAGGCCACTGCTCCGAACAGGAGGAAAGCAATTGTTTTCAACATGGTGTTTCTGAAACAAAACATTATAAAGCTTAAAAAAAGCATACCAGTTTGACAACAATTCAGTTATTCAGTCTAAATTGGCTTTATGTATGCATTTATTTTTCAAAAAGGTGTCGTGCTAATAGTTTCTCTCAAATGTTTGTTTATGTTGGTGTCTACACTTAAACCGGCAAGGCACACTTTATACATTAATCTTCAAAAATATACATATCAAAATAATATTATTGAAACTGACCTGTTGTTATGGCCTTTGACTCCGGTATATCCAATAATTTACCGATATATATTACTGATTTATCGATATATACTACTGATTTACCGATATTATTCTACTGATTTACCGATATATGCTACTGATTTACCGATGTATACTAATGATTTACCGATGTGTGCTACTGATTCACCGATGTATATTACTGATTTACCGATATATGCTACTGATTCACCGATATATGTATATAATAGAGCATGAGTTTTGCACGTGTACGGGGAGATAATGCACGAGCGTTAGCGAGTGCATTATCGTCCGTACACGTGCAAGACTCATGCTCTATTGTATTTATACCACAATAACTAACATATGCTGTGTATATCATCGGGTATTACACGATGCATAGTGTGTATTTAGGCTATTGTGGTATAATATTGATTTACCGATATATGCTTCTGATTCACCAAGATGTATTACTGATTTACCGATATATGCTTTGATTAATCGATAGGGACTATTGATTTGTTCATATATGCTTCTAATTCACCGATATATATTACTGATTTACCGATATATGCTATGATTCACCGATATGTATTACTGATTCACCGATATATATTACTGATTTACCAAAATGTGCTACTTATTCACCGATATATATTACTGATTTACCGATATATGTTACTGAATCACCGATATATACTACTGATTTACCAATATATGTTACTGAATCACCGATATATATTACTGATTTACCGATATATACTACTGATATACCGATGTATACTACTGATTTACCGATATATGCTTCGATTTACTGATATAAACTACTGATTTGTTCATATATGCTTCTGATTCACCAATATATATATTACTGATTTACCGATATATGCTTCGATTTACTGATATAAACTACTGATTTGTTCATATATGCTTCTGATTCACCAATATATATATTACTGATTGACTGATATATGCTTCTGATTCACCGATATATATTACTGATTTACCGATATATGCCACTGATTTACTGATACCGCTATATGCTTCTGATTCATCGATATATCTTACTGATTCACCGATATATATATATTACTAATTTATCCAAATATACTTCTGATTTACCGATTTATACTACTGATTTACCGAAATTAATACGTATATTGTACAAACCATGAAATAAAAACAAGCGATCTATGTATTTGAAGTGACATGAACTTCATGAACACAAAATGTACGTACAATCAAACTTTTAGATCTTTTCCGTTTATTGTGAATAGACGAAAATGTAAATCCTGGTTTATACAGGGCTCTCATTTTCGTCCCAGGTTTATGTAAGGAGACGCTTAATTGTATTTTTTCCTAAAAAAGTACAACGACAAAAAAGTACAGTCCTATGTGTTTATTCTTCGAGCTATTGCGACTAAACTGTATCCTTAAACAAAGAAAACACTATTTCATGGTAAATACTGAAACACTTCACGAAAATGTAAACTAAAAAACATGTTAAACAGTTATCCTTGAGTCACAGAGAAAACTTCCTGAGCGAGATCTTTTTAGAACTATTCGTAGTATAAAAATAATATGATACACTTTAAACAATAGATAAACACAAAAACAACACGTTACTTCACACATGAAACATAAAAATAATAGTAAAACAAAGTATACAAAAAAGATCAAGTGAAAGTACCGTACCTTGATGAACTCCTACGATGGTGTAATACCAGTCATAACAATTTCTCTCTTTATATACAGGCAGTACAGAAACGGTTACATCACAACTACAACGTTACGCAACAGACAGGCCGTACCTGTTTTCATTCTGTCAACCGCACCAGGCCAGACAACCGACCTCGACAGAAAGTATTACGGCTGTCAAGGAATCTTGACAGAAAGTATTACAGCTGTCAAGGAATTCTTCGGAACTGATTGTCCCCGTAAGGCTAGCTAATGTCTGAAGTCACGTGTTTATAGTGGACAGAGACAGTGTCGTCTCATCGACGTTGTATCGGACGAGATCCAATTTACTCTTTCCTATAGAGGGATCACCATAGGCGTAGGAGCCAGGGGCCAGCCCCCCCCCCCACCCCCCAACCCCCACCCTTGTTCAGGTGTGATGGTGGGGGCACCGTATGCTTCACCCACCCCCACCCCCGCCCCACCAATAAGCATTTTTTCCCTATTTGTATGTTTTGGTGTAATTGAGCGTGGATAACGTTGTTGATTTTTTGCTTGTCAAAACTTTTGTGCAAAAAGTTTACCACTCACCCCTACCCCACAATAATTGAAACGTTCCTACGCCCCCCCATGATCGCGATAGAAAATTAAACCCATCTGTCCATCTATAAGTTTATACATGTTTACAGAACTTTCAAACAAAACAATTGACACGTACTAGCTCTAAATTAGAGAGTATTCAGTACGGGGGCAGGGGGCGGGGGAAAACATCCACCTGGAGAAAACTCAAAATTTCCATTTTTTTCTTTGAACAGAATAGTAGAAACTGTAGGAATATGCACATTGGGAGTTGTTGGGGAGGGTAGGGGTATGGGGCAGCCCCAATAGTTCACTCTTCCCCAAACACCACAAAAACAAGTCCCCAGCATCCCCGCCCCCGCCCCACTCCAAAATCCCAAACGTTCGTGTGTTAATGAGATAAGTTAGGGTGATAAAAAGTCAAAGTAACTCTTTATCATGTTTTTCCTACCATTTGCACGGTGTCCACCTTAGTGGTTAAATTCAATATGGTTGCTATTTACACTTTTTGTTGATAATGTTGGGAGTACTTCTAAACGACATGTCACGGACTTTCTAAAACAGTCATACTAAGTTTACGTAGTTGTTTCACTATTATTTAACCAGATTGATTTAGTATAATTGAATTGAATGTTGTTTAACGGCTCATCAACACAGTATAGGTTATTTAGAGCCGTCCCAGAGAGAGGGGAAGGATACATAGGAATCCGGGAACCTGCCCTACTCTTATTATCGAATAGATTCCTATGGTTCCTTATCGTGTTCGGAGGATAGACCGATACACGGGACCGCCCGGTTTACGTACTCATCCGACGGACGGGGCTAAGGGAAAGTGTCTTGCCCAAGAACACACCGACGGAACTCAGTGGCACCGCGGAGGATTGAACCCGGGGCCTCCGGTTACAAATCCGGCCACGCCAGCCCTCTGTATAACATCTCTATATATAATAATAATGAAAGAATTATCAAAATACCGAGGTGTGCGCTATTAAACATGACAAAGACCGAATATTAATGGCGGTGGCCAAGTTGGATTGATGGCGTCATCAAGCCCTTTAACACCGTTTAAGAAATTCCATGCCGCAAATGGGCAAATGGGCAAATGTGCTCTATGCCGAGAAAGAAACTAACAAATGTGTCATTCTCACTTTGAAAATATGAGATTTGGCTTCGTTTGGTAAAATGATCATTTCAAGGTACATTTATAAAGTACAGTATAGAAACAAGATTCACGTATTGAAATGAAGAATTTAAATTTAAGTTGTGCAGTCTCACTGGAGATAAATTCTATAGTTTGTAATTTCTTATGGGGGTGCGGGTAGGGGAGTGTGGAAATGCATGCCTTAAATACAAGTGTTTTTTCACGCCCGGTAAACATTACCTCCATCACAAAATATTAGACTGCTTCACGGCGCATGTCCCACCGTTTCCCTCAAACAGCTAATTGTTAATTTTATTTACGCTGTGTAGCAGTCTACACGAAATATGAGCGAAAGTCACTTCCGGGGAGAAGTGAAATCTACTTTTTACGGAAGACCGGGCGGAACATTTGGACTTAAAGCCCTTATAACTTAACAGTTAGCACTTATTACTTAACACTTAACACTTATTACTAGATATAAATTAAACACGTAACATTTATGAATTGTAAAATATTTCAGACTACGCATACATTCGAATGTGGCTACGAGTAAGCGTAAATTGTAAGGCTAGACATGTTTTCCTGTCGATAATTGGTGCAGTTTTTTTTTTCGTTCTTTGAAATATGAAATTGTACTCAACATCAAGTAAGTAAGTAATATTATATTAACGTGTCCGTATCAAATACAGTTACAACTGCACATAGAATACAACATTCTTATTTGATATCCTGCCATCATAGGCATATGAGACATTATAAAAAACGGTAGTACGTGTTAAAACATAATAAAAGTTACACAAACATTGCATTAATAAATAGAGGATCTTAAACGAGTTCCCATTTCATATGAGATTTATGAAACGAGTTATGAATTATTTTAATTTTAACTAGCCTTTTTGGAAAAGGCTAGTTAAGATTAAAAAGAATTCATAACGAGTTTCATAAATCTTATATGGAATGGGAACGAGTTTAAGATCCTTTTTATCACATAACATTGCAATCAAATTAGTAAAAAATAATTCAGATGGACATAGAACCGCCATGACGTCAGACACACTTTAGCGCCAAAACGTCATAAAATATGTGACGTCGTAACGTCGCGTCTCACACATAACGTTGCGTATAAAAGAGTTTGTGTTTTACCTCTTTACAAAATAGCATTTTGCGCCAACTTTTTAACAAACCAACAACAATGTTTTGTATAACGTGCATTATTTTTACAAGCTGTCACAAATAATAAGTTTATGACTCAGATCTGGGTGAATTTGTAATAAATAAAATAGTTTCAGTTAATACACTTGCGTAGTGTTACAGGTTTAACTCAACCAATCAAAATCGTTCCAGGTTGTATTACACGTGTGTCATACAATATAATATTAAATGGGTGCTTGACACTGCTAACAAGGGACGTTATGTGATAAATAATAATAATAATTAAAAGTTACTATTTCGTATTCGTTTGCAATGCTAGAGAGCATCGCTTATACATTTTTAAAAGTATGGTTGCTAAAGGGTGCTGTAGCTTATCACAGTTCATTAAGAATGTTAGTTTTTCAGTTGATGAAAACTGAAGAAAAACAGTTTGATATGCTGCATTAAAAAGGTCATGTCTACTATCTGAATAAAACTTGCAGTCAATCGAAAAATGAGTTTCATCCTCGATTGTTGACTTAATTTGAACCGGAAAAGATTTCATTCCATTAATACCAACTTTGCAATCAAGTCGTCTATATATTTCAAATTTCAATAATGAGATCGATAATGATTCTTAATAATTTCCCGACTATTCATAGGCCGCCAATTTGTATAAATTATGCGTCATGCCATACTGTGTCAAACGTCTGCATTATAGCCAAAAGTGTGACGAGTGACGTATACATTGCTGCCTAGCTCACAACTGTGATAAATGTTAAAACCTGTAGTTACACAGCTAAAAGTCTCTTGGAAGCGTTGTTGCTGCAAACAAAAATTATCCATTTGACTTATCTGGAAAGGCTTTAAACCGATTCAGACACATCTTGTCAAATATTTTACTAAAGCAAGAAGTTCGGGATATTGGTCTGTAAATTTTTGGATGTTGTTTAGGCTTTCCATTTCCTTTATATCGTGCGTCTCCGTGACCGAGGGGTTAACGACGTTGCGAACTGTAAACATTCTCGCCTCTCACCGCTGTGGGTTCGAATTCCACTGGAAGCTCGACTTGTAAGTGAGGAAGTGTCGATTCTTACGGATGGCGGGAGGTGTGCAGTACTGGTTTTAACCAGGAAAAGTGGATGGTTTGCCTTCGCCATAAAATATCGGCCGTCATATATAACATTTACATGTGTTGAAAACGATATAAACACCATACAAACAAATCCCTTATACTAGTATACTTGTTCAGTCAAGATGACTTTATTAACTAGGTTAACTAGGCTTGTGCTATCACCTTACCACCACGATTAACATGTTCATTCTGTATATGTATTATCGCCGCCTTCTTTAAATCCGATATGACATTTAATAATTCCAGATCCTTAAAATCCTACCCGAGACTATTGACAGTTTGTTTAGGCAGCGCGTTTTATCTTTTACGAGTTTCAATTCCTGGTTTTGGATGTGCGCTAAGAAGACTTCACCACAATCATTATTAAATACACTTTTACAATGTAACCCAGCCATAACCTATATCTCCAAATACGACTGATTTCTCTTTACTGTAAGTCTCTTTAGTAATCGCCAGAATAGTGTTTATCAGTTTCAGTGGCTTCGTTGATTTCGGCAAAAATTTGTTTCCGTAGTTTTCAGATTCGGCGCGCTTCGTTCATTGTACGACGCAATTGTTTGACTTCAGTGTGTGCACTTTTAACTTCCGGTGTCCAATATGGTTAAGCGAATGTATTGAACTTACTCTTAAATTAATGCAGAATGCAGACTTGTGTAACGCGTTGACAATAAATTCTCTGTAGAAGGAATTAAGTAATGTTTAGTTTGACAAAGCAATAGTTCACTCTTGATTCCCTTCTGATATTTAAGAAAAGTCTGTATCATTACATTTGTTCCAAGCAATACCTATTCGGTTTCTCATATTTAATTTATAATGTGACAATTCAATGGAAGGTGATCTGAGGTAAGTGTTTCCGATTCGTCAAGTATTTGAACATGTACCATGTCTAATAGAACATATTTCTCAACCAGAATGTAGTCAAGCATTGGTGATTTTGTAGGAATGTATGTGTATTTTGGACCAGAAATCATATTAAGATGATCGGAAAGAAGTTCGACACTGTAACAAAATCGGTAAGTAGACTTAGAAAGAGAACTTGATATGTTAGTATATTATTCAAAACCTGCGCTTTCGTGCGTCTTGTAATATATACCATACCCTCCTGTGTTGTAAAGAAACTTTACAGGCATACTGACCGATTCTTATGTATGATAGCCGTACCACCTTTTTTTCACATCTTGCAAAATAAAGGAATGGGAAAATAGTTTATGCTCCTGATTATGGTAGTATCTTTATCATAGCGTCAGTCCCATAGCTACGCTGACGCACACCGCTGGAGTTACTCAGATCAATAATCTTGTGTGTTATATCAAGTGCATATATATTGATATCATGTATTAAGTTGTTCCATTTAATCATTGCAGCATGTTTTCTCGTGCGATTATAATCGCCTTGTTCATATAACCAAATGCGCCATGTAAATGATTTAGCCTGTGGCTTTTTAAACTTAAAAATATAGGACAATGATATCTCGTCTCCTGGCCTAATATATATATCAATCTTTTGAGTACAAGAATCGGACTAGACTCAAATCTCATTTTTTTAATTCCAAATAAAAACAGAAACGAGTAATTTAACAGAAAATGTCTGAAAATCACTATTCTTACCCAAATTTTGTGTTTGCAAAAAAACGAGATTGTGAGTCCCGAGTCCGATTCTTGTGCGCAAAAAACAGTCTAAAAACAGGCACGACAACTCCACTGGTAATTAGACTATTTGTTTCGGAAACAAGTAGCCGATCAAGAAGAAAAAGAAATATAAAAGATCGGACAGGGAAAGTAGCATTCAAGGAGGACAGTAAACCACAAAACACAGAAACAAACACGCAAACAGACAAACAAGAAGGCAAAAGCAATAATAAATGCAAACGACATCACAACCACAAAAAGGGTTGACAATAGGGCTACCGCCTTGGAACGGTCAGTGGCAAAGTAGGCCACTGGGGGTTTAAACCGGTTCTAGGGTGCACCAAACCTCACACTTACCCTACTGTCATCCCATTAAAACAGGACAGTGTAAATAAAGAAAACCCCGCCATGATCTAATCTCTAACCAACAAGGCAGCATCAATAGGCAATATAAGTAAAACACAAATATGCTCGTGTAAATATAATACAAAAAAAACAATAGCCTAGAAAGCCACAATGAAGGTACTCAGTGACTTTGCAGAAGCCAGAGCAGTAAGAGAATAAACCGTTAAGGGCACGACAAGAAAGATCATAGACAAACATCAAACGCCACCGTCCCAATGGGCTTTAGGTAGGCGTCATCATAGGGTCCACAGCCTGTCTGGTCATCGTACAATTAAAGAGGAAAGCATAGTGGCGAACTGTAAAAGGTCCACCACCAAGCATGCAGTACGTTGCAAAATGATAGGGTCATAACCTCTTTTGATAAACTTTTTAACAAGTTTAACAAAGATAGTATGAAAGTGATCATGACCTAGAATCTTACGAAGTTTATAAATCACATCACCATAGAAGTCAGGTTGTGATTTGCGTCCATAATTGCCTGTTCAAGGCCAAATTGTTGACAGAGTGAGTTATCTTTTCGTGCGATTTGTTGAGAAATATACCTAACAATACTCGTTTTTATTCAGACAAAACTCTATCCAAATATATTCAAGGTGGTCGATTTCAAGGTCTTTTCCACGGGCATGATGAAGAGAGTCTTTGATGTATACCATAACACCGCCATGACTATCACTGTGACGGTATTTTTGTTCAGGTTTGTGGAAAGACGGAAAGTAAGCTCATTCGTATCAACAGAATCATTTAACCAGGTTTCAGAAAAAGTTGATACATCAAATTGGTAAAGCTCAGTTTTTAAAAGACCAATCTTAGCTAAAATGCCTTGTAAATTATAATGGATAACCGACAGATTGTTTGAGAAGTTTAAGGAATCGGATAGAAAAGGTGACGTACTGTCATGGGTATAGTTTGAACTATATGAAGTATTGTCACTATCTGGGCCAGGAACCGGGCCAGGATTTGGATGAACGTCGCCTGCCATTTGAAGAATTGCGTCTCGGAATAAATTCCAATAGTTTTTTTAAACTGGCTTTTGCCTCGCAGGAGGCGTGTCTGTGTAAGCCTATTAAAACTCTAGTTGAAAGCGATACATACATTATGAAGGCCGACATCGATTATTAAACTGAATGCTGATCGGCTAAATGTTTCTGACACTGCCAAAGGTTAAATAGGAGATTTGTTTATAGAGTGTAGTTGTTGATAAATGGTATATCGTTAGGCGAGTAGTTACGCTTTCTTCAGTCGTGACCGGAAAATATGAAGAAAGGAATAGAAATGCTGAAATTGCAAATAAATTACGTTTTCTTGCAAAGTGCGTAAATTTTACATGGTAAATATCGCCGTGATTTCCTAGTCACGCGTTTGGTTAAGGTGCCTGGATGCGTTCTACAAAACCACTAGGTCTAGTGGTTAGATATTATGTATATGTCATCACCTAGTGGTCCTCTACCAAGTTTGTACAAATGGTGACCAAAATATTCTCTGGAACCACAAGGGCTGCAGCTTTGACATTTTGAATGTAGCAACATCTCGTTTGTACAAATGGCGACACTGGGGTCAGAAATAGCCCCATCCGGGTGAGTGGGTCAAAGGTTTTAGATAGTAATATAGAGAAAATACATTTAAAAATCTTCTCTGAAACAAGGGCTACAGCTATAATATGTTGCCTGTAGCATCATATTGTTGTCCTTTACCAAGTTGTACAATGGGTCAGAATAAGCCACTCACCGGAAGTTTCATAGAAATATTAGGAAATACATTTAAAAACCTTCTTTTAATAAGGTTAGAGCTTTGATATTTTGCATGTAGCATCATCTAACAGAGTACACTTTGCAAGTAGATCTATTCAGGCCCTAGTGGACCTCTTGTTTATTTCAATATTTTAACAATGGCCTTCCGTAATGGAAGGCACTAACTAGGCTTGTTCAAATTCCCCACATTGGCACTTCTGTGTCAACTTTTATCGGAATATCGATAGAAAACGTTATATTGCTCTGTCTACCTTACATTTCGCTTCATGACCATCAATCACTTATACATTGTTCTTCCCCAAACGCGCCGACTATCTTTTTTAAAAAATATTTCTGGTTATCGTTAGACTTTCGAGAGCATTATGCAATGAATGTTTCCGACAAAATGGATTTTTTTGTGCAATGTAACTGAAGAACCCGAAAATGCACGTACACTTGCATTTCATAACAATGTGCAATGCACTCAATCCAGATATGGACGTAAAGATTATGAACAATTGTCCAAAGTGCCCTTCTAACTTTTGAAAGAAGCTTTTATTTTCTGGCTCGTGGTCATCGACCGTGAGTATGTATGCAAAAAGAGAACAAGATACACCAGTTTTGCAACGCGTCCTCGAATCGTATGGGTAGGCCCTATATGCAACTGCATATCAGTGCATTTTCTGTATTTTCAGACACCAACGGTTTTGAAGTATTAAATATTTGGAAGATGACAATGATAAGATATTAATTTACAGAATCATGAGAAATAGAGAGAAATCCTTCACAAGATGGTAGTCGTGTATATTTTATGCGGTGTAAGCCAATGACAGACGTTAAAAAAATTACTGCCCTTTTGTAGTTGGTCGAAATAAAATAGTAACATGAAGTGAAACGTGTAAACGGGTAAGCGTCATACTTTTCTCTATCATTCAATATAAAGATATCATACTTTGACGTTAATTTCATTCGCTACATTATAGGAACGAGAATTGTAAAACTAGCCGAAGGGACAAGTTATACTATACTCAGTTGCAAAAGAAAGTGGACACTTTGAAAAATTTACTTTACACTCTCCTCTTTATCAAGCGACAGTCCCTTAAGAATTCGACCTATTGAAAAACAAATGACAACATGATATTGGCAATGGAAGGATAAAACCTTTGGTACCAAACATGGAATATTCATTTTGAAATTTGTAAATTTAATTCTAAAAAAACTTTATACAATTAAATCTAAACAAAACTCAGTGTCCACTTTCTTTTGCAACTGAGTATATAAGCAAACTATTGGGCCATAATCTTAAGTTTCGTGCAATATATTAGACCTCTAGCTATTGCAGCTTTTTAGTGTGGACGAATATTATAAAAAATATGTAAAACTGACCCCGGGATCGTGCCAAACGCGAGATCCCATGGTCACAATTTAAACAAAATTGGTCGATAACGACACGGTATTATACGAGCAAAATATCAGACTCCGCCGCCATTTGTCCATGCAAAAAGTCTGGGATTTGTGTCTTGCTAAGGTATTCAATAACCCGTACCATTAAGAGGACGTGTCCTTTTGAGATGGTAGCAACACAATCATGGCTCATGTCCTAAATATTATAGAATTGTTCATCAAAATATACCAAATCACGTCGTGTGCGACGCTCCTGTTATATGGGATAAAGAGAAGGGAGAGAAATTGTCCCAACGACTGACCAACAGGTTTTAGTCGTTCAAACGACATTTTAGGTCATTTAAAGTAAATGTTAGGCCATATATACTGAACAAAAAAAGAAACTTCCCTGATGTTGATGCCGGTTGTCTAAACACAGCAATACAGGAATAAAATAATGATGTCCAAAGATTGAAAAGTTCAGTACAAGGGAACTAGCCCCTTTTTTCTCAACATTAATTTTGGCCACAAAATCAAATTAAATCTACGAAAATTACCGAAACTTGTCAAGAGACAATATTCCCCATGTTCCTTAACAAAAAAAATATCACAAAAGCTGTCATCTACACAATAATCACATTACCTCCCTTTAACATTTCCATCTCATCCATAAAATATCATTGCTTGGCAAAGTGAAACAGTTTAATGGGATATTTAGTACCCACTTAAAAGTGTGCTTACAAACATCAATTGTTTTATAAGACGCGGTTTCAGCTTTTATACGCCGTCAAAACCGGGTCTATGGAAATACCAGCAAAAAGGTCGGACGTATATTTTATTGTTCAGTATATGACCCGTCTATATTTGTGTGGTCGAGGCAGACTTCTCCATTTTTCCTGGTTGAACCAGTACTGCATCTCTTGCTATTCGTAAGGATCGACTCTCACTTAACAAGTCTAGCTCCCAATGGGATTCGAACCCGCAGCGGTTAGAGGCGAGACGCACCAAAAAGGAAAACACGAACAGTTTCACGTGAAGAGATTTAATAAACTTAAGTATAAATGAAATCGGAACAAAATCATTAACATTTTAACACCAACATAACAAGCAGTCAACACGACCTCATTGGTTCCTGAACCACCAATCGATATACGCAATAGCCACGTTTTCGGGCGCTTCCGCAGATGTCGTGAACGGGACCTCGAATGTATGGGAACCATATGGAAAACTCGCCGTGATGGTCATTACCGCCTGATCAGTCCTCAAAAACTCGACCTGAAACAAAATACTAGGCAATTACAAAATTAAAAGGCGACTATTATATACCGAATATATATACTGAACCAAACAGCTAACGCACCAGTAGGCAATACCTTATATATATCTCAATAATAACAATCAATAAATCAAAACAATTTTCATTCTGAACGAGACAAATATCTTGTCAACGACTGTAAATTAAAAAAAATCATTCAAATCACCCGTCTCCAACGCTACCAGTCGACATTAAGAAGTTCATACATCAAGGTTTGATATTGGCTGGTGAGGTAGTGTCGATTCTTACGAATGGTTGGAGGTGTACAGTACTGGTCCTACCCAGGAAAAGTGGGTGGTGTGCCGCCAAAAAAATCGACAGTCGTATAACCTTACGTTTCGAAAATACGTAAAACACCATACAATCCGGTCTACCTATTCATACCGAGATAGGTTACTGATCACCTACTGCATTCTAATCCTGAAAGTTACACGGTCAGTAGTAGCACCCGTTAGTGATGATGAAACGAAACAATGAGTCGGCCTGAACTTCATTTTCCCGGCCCATTTAGTCTACAAACCTTTTCCAGAATTGGTGTTGTCGACCTCCTTACGTGTTCAGACAAGTCTCTAAGTGCATTTCTTCTTACGAAGAGAATAGTAAACTCATATAGGAGCTCTTCGCCGCACACTAAATAGAAGATAAAAATAATGTTTTAGTTTTCCAATTTCGATTGGCGCAATCAAGTTAGAAACCTCACCCAGACCATTCATGCATGGACCCCTATAAATACCTTGGTAGATGGAGAGGTATGTAGTTCCCGAGGGAGGTGAAAATCTGATAAACAAGACTGCGGAGCTCAGGAAAAATGAAACGCAACTCGTTAATTTCGCTGGTAAATAATAATGTATATACTGCACACTTAATTCCACATACTATTCCAGGGAAATCCCGACACGTTTTGTAAACAAAGGGTTGCAGCTAGTTCGAGAAAGGATAACAAATACGCTGTAATACAACATTGCTAGAAGTTCCGCTTAAAAAAATTGAGCCTTTTCAGTACTGTAACTAATGTAAAGCGATTGCACAATTTTTCATTCTAAGTTTTCTTACCTGATTATGCCAAACACGTATTCTTTCAATAATGAAACTTTGCAGGGATAACATTTGACGTGTTGTAGTATTTTTTCCCAAAGCAAGGACTTGAACTAACTGGCCTATTTAGATAAAAGCTTGATATTCTCACTAAAACGCGTGTCCACTTTAAGAAATAGAACATCGTTTACTGTGAATTATCGTTTAATATATCACGGTCTGGAGTCCAATCGTAAACAAATTATTGTTTACGATTGAACGACAAACCGTGATATATTATAGATAATTCACCGTAAACGATGTTCTATTTCTATTCTAATACCCTTAGAAAGTAAAAATAACGCACACATCTGAAATCTTTCGCATTGCTTTGCTTGCTCTCCTAACGTTGCATACGTTACAATGCGGAATACGCAATGCTTGTTCTCCTAACGTTGTAAAAATACAGTGATATATCGTTCAATATAACGAGATATTTTAAACTAGGCTATATAGTGCGGGTGTATTAGAATAGTGGATAACAGACGCTATGTGATTATATGCCATTTTGCTATTAAACCATACCCAAAAGGATTTTAAATCAATGGCATCGTTCTGATGTCCCAAAGTTATATGCAATTGGTATCGATAAAAGGCAATGTACGTAGGCCGTCCAACTGTATGTAGTCCTAACAATTTCGTTTCGCACGGGGAAATCAAAAAGTTCTTTGCAGTGAAATAAGTACTCGTCACCTGTTGTTGCAGTGAAATAAGTACTCGTCACCTGTAAATTGTTTTTCTTCTAGCCCTGTCATTACTCACACCTTGGTGCGGATATCGATTTACGCGGTTTGATCACTGCGTTATTTCCGTTTCAAGCAGTACGAGAGGAGTTCCAATTTATAACGCAACACTTTCATTTTGTACCCGATTCAAACATCTTTACAGTCTCGCCGAATACGTTTCATTTTAATGTCAAGTCTAAGGTTTCTTTCGATTTAAAACACTAGGACATGGAACTAGTATGCGATTCCTAAATTTGGTGCATCCGTATTTTTTTTTAAATGGCAAAGAATGACATTTTGAAGCAAAAATCTTCAATTATAAAAAGTAACGGCAAAACAAATTTAAAAACAAATGCTTTGGATTGGTCGTTGAAGGTAATATTAATATGATATGTCCATGTGTGAACGCAAAAACAAACGGAATATGCATTTTTTTGCTATTTGTCGGTTTTCGCGATTTTAGCGAAAGTCATCCTGAACAAAAACTTGATAATTATTAAATCTATAAAAACTTCCTAGTTCGAAACATCAACTGCAGGCATTGTTATGATGTACTCTTCTATAAACAATAAGTTTCAACTTATTTAGGGGCAAAACACACATTTGCAAATAATGATAAAATATATAAACTTTGACCAAAATATATCTTCATATGGTATGTGATAATACAGAAACAACTGTTCATTTTTGTCTCATAAAATATGAATAAAATTCTTATTTTGGTAAATTTATAAAAGCATCGGTAACATTTTAGCAAACTGTCCTATAATTTGTCAATTTCTTAATTTCGATAAAATTCGATCTTTTAATTCAACATTTATATTTTGACTTTAAAACTAAAACTTACGATCATATTTAAATTTCACAGTTTTAAACAGTACGATATGCATTTAGTGACATTATTTGGTTTAAGATAAAAACCTACGGCAATAGAAACATTGGAAACTAGTGGGTAACTAATTCAAAATGTAATTTAAATGCATATGTTCTAAACAGTTTCACAACATTAAATCACGCATGTTTTATGATAACCAAAGGTGTTGCGTTATAAGTTGAACACCTCTCGTATGAGAATTCCTTAATACAAAAATTACGTTCTCCAGGACTTAAGCATAGACATATAAAAGCCAAGTCGAATCAATTGGTTGTACCAAGTTGTTTGGATAAATAAACAGAGGGAGTAGTCGCCGAGGTTTCTCGCTTCTACTACAATGTTACTTTGGTAGATACAAACTACTTGCCTTCAACCACAATGGTGCTATACATGTCGGCAACAAATGGTCTGCAGGCGAAGCATTCATTAAGGCATTCCTCAATTCCAGTATCCGCAACAGACCGTCGACGCCTTCCATATATTTCTGCAATTGTTTAATGCCCATATAATAGTTCCAGAGATTATAAGGAGTTTTGGTATAACACCGTTGTTTTATGTAAACCTATTTTCGACAAAATCACATTCAGAAAACGTTGAAACCAAGGCCAAGTAAATCCATCTGGAGTAGAACCAGTTTTAGATCCAGCAGGTAAACTCTATGCGAGTTTGTGAATATTATTTCAATTAAGGGTCCACACGGGAAAAGACAGGAAGTGGGGAAAGTCCCTAAGAAATACATTTAAACTTATATATCAGCAATAAAGCTTAATGTATTTGGAGTACGTATATCAGAAGTTCTCATTAAAATAGTCAGTTATAACTTAGGGTTATGTCCCCTTAAAGAACAATAGAAAGATTCAAAGTTGGGATTTCAAACACTTCTACATATTTTTGCATGAAAAATGCAGTACCTCATCTCAATATCATAAGTTTGAAACAAAAACGGATTTCAAAACTAAAATAATATAAAGGCACTTCAAAGTGAATCGAACAGGAATTAGAACGCAGTTGTTTTTTAAAGAAACAAAATCAATGTTCATAATTAATACAGAAATGAAAAGCATGGAAAAGTTACTTACATACTTGGTCATGGTATAGGATAAGTCACTACCAGTACACATTCTATTTATAAATTATGCTACTCGCAATATTTGATTTCAAGACCTTTGCAATATAATTCCTTCTAGGTGCACTGTGTATTGCATTGTTTATAAACATCCCCATAAGGTTTTTAGTTTAGCTTTTATACGATTTTTATGACAATGTGATATACAGTCAGTTTATGTAAGACAAATTGTTCAGTTCTTACTTTTAACTTTAATTATTACTCTATTTTTGAGAGTACATTTACTTTAACAGAAACATGGAAAAACATCGCTGTTAGGCATGACTTTATACTGTATTGTTTGACACTGCGTAACATCGAAGTTATAGTTGGTTTTTGAAGCTGTTTACGGTTACAAATACATACGACATTTGCTTTAAGAATTAGAACAATGGTTAGAACTGATTAGTTAGTCAAATAATAGCATTATTTCGATATAAATGGATGCCAATATACTAGTTGAAAGTCCGAAGTACCGACCCAAGAATACGTCGGTACCATTTTCATCGTTTCGTTTAATTTACGCTCGATTGCAGATTCTAAAATATGGCAACCAAAATTATTTTGATACCGTGTTTTACTGGCCTGGTCACTGAAAATGAGTTTGCAAAAGAAATTTTCGATTTAATGTTAACGCCGAATTACAGTTACTTGAATGTCAAACGGTATTTAATTAAAAGGGGGAGAATCTAGGAGTATCCTGGTTTTATTTTATTGTAGATGGAATATGCGTAATAAATGGGTCTAACTTTCCAACCAATTTTGAAAGTTTATATCATTTAGTATACTTCATTCATGTTACGCGTTTTAGCAGCACATTTCATGTTTTCATATAAAAGGATAACTCAAAAAATTAACCAGTTAAAATATTTTACGAATTATTGCTCAAAAAGAAAATATTTATCGCACAACTGTTTTTCTAGAACATTTAAAATAAAAGTGAGTATTCAGGAATTTTGTTCAGGATATATATCAAGAAGTATGGGTTAAGATAGTAACTGCACATATTTTATAATAAACGAGCGAAGGTTAGACGAACATGGCGAACATCGTTTGACAGGAACGTGTAGTGCAGCGGTTGTGTATGCAGTTTCAGTACTGTAGAGTAAATATAGTACTTAGGATATTTTTTTACCACAGCAGCTCAACACAAACGAACAAACAACTGGTTATACTTCCATTAAAAACAATACCAAGTCCATTGTTGGAAAAGCAAACCAACTTAGGATACTGCCGATAGAATGTTTTCGTATTAAAAGCAAGCTAGATCTATTTGGTTTTGCCAGCGGAAAAAGCTCATTAGAAAAACACTTGAGAAAGCAAAGACAGTTGGCGTAAGCAGGTAAGCAAAGGTACTATCATGTTAATATACACAAACTCATAAAAGGACGCAAACCAAAATAATCACAATGTCATTTGATTTAAGCAGTCAACCCCTAAATATATACTTTCTAATGTTTCCAATGTTTTAATAAAGTAAACTTACGTAAGCCCCAGCCTACCACAGTCACTCTGCAAGAAACAGAAGAAACACGGTTGTAAGCGACACGATATGTATAGACACTACATTACCCCAGATGTGGGTTAACCCTTAACCCGCTACATATATAATGGACCATTATTTTGGTCCGATCAGCAGCCGGACATTGTAAACCATCAGCCAGCGAGTTCTGGTTTACAATGGATGTATAGGATATATTATAGTCGTGAATAGCGATTATGATTTACAATGGACGCAAAGGCTATATTATAGTAAGTGGCATTTGTTGTATAAAGTATTCTCCATCTCAAAGCGTTATGCACGAGGAAATCTCAAGGACCCAGTATTTACGGAGAATAAGTTTGTTTTGGTCCTAATATGCCCAACACATCCTTCTTTATGAAGCAGAACAAAAACGAACAATTCAACGATACTAAATACACCTATCATCGATTGTGAAACTAGAAGCAAATTAAAAATCGCAAGTTTGAGATTTTCCATTTAGTCTGTATGCGTACGTGCGTTATAAACACATATCTATACGAGTATGCATACGGTCAACTTTGAACTATCACTGAAGGAGATGAATACTCTCGTTTTTTTGCGATTGTCAATGAGGATGGGCAAAAAGGTCTAAAATGTCTGTTTTACTTGAAATTGTTTGACATTAAATTCATGAAATTAACAAAGGTCCATAATTCTGTGAAAAAATCAAAAGGCAGAATCAAAACACCATTAATGCAGAGACTCATCATATCACTTGTGCAGTATATGTAAAGTGTAATAACACTCCATGAAAAATATTTTAAGTGAAAGCCACAAGTTCATTAATTATAGTCCAAAACTCTAAGGCAAAATTAAACAAAGGGCCATAATTCTGCAATAAATTGGGCACCAACAATGGTTGATGTAGAGGGACATAAGGTCATCAGTTAGGAGTATATGACGTTTGGGAACAATCCATTCAAAAGCTCTCGAGATATGCAAGTATTAAAAAATGTGTTACGGAAAGCGACGCGACGGGACCACGCCTGGTAAACATTCGATCCCCAACCAAAAGGAGTAAAACGAACATTTTTAGCGAAAGCCACTTCCGAGAAGGAGCGAAAGCGCGGTTTTTATCAACAAACGAGAGTAGGATATAGTTTTTCCTTTCAACATAACATATCGTTTCGAAAACCGGGGAATGAGTTTCCGTGTAGGCATATTTATACCTCCTGTAGAATAAAATTTCTACCTTTTAAAGTGTAAATTATAGCGGCTGGAACTCCTCTCTTGTCGATAGTTGGTGCAGTCACACGTTCAAAGTGTTGGAACCCATTTGCATTCAGGAAGTATCTCGATGGTGAAAACCACTCCAATACCGCCCTCAAGTTTCTTATGCACTAAATGCAAATGGTAAATTTTCTCGAAGTAGGGTAGCGAACGAGCAGGCAGGGGATAGAGCGAACGTCAAGGAGGTAGAGCAAACGTCAAGGAGGTAAAGGGACGCCCGTTTAATTCCACAAACGACTTACATTGACGATGTCGATTCGGACGCAGTTGCATCATGAAGTGTTACTTTTTGTAGATTTATTACGATTTCTTCATCCAAATCGCTTGAATTCAGCATTGGATTAGGCGTCATTGTATGCGTGTATGTGGCACAAACCTTATTTGGAAATGAGCTCCGTGAGATCGTTAAAAGTTACGCTATAAACCAGTCTGGCTGGCTGGATTTTCTCGGCAGATAAAGGTTATTATATACTGAAAGGAAAAAGAAACGCAGGGTGCGTATTTCCGCTATATATTGTATGTTTATTATGCTACTGCTAATCGAATGGTACAGGGCGACATTAGGCCGGTCCTTTTAGAAAGAAGGTTTAAACAGCACTGAACACACCAATGGTTACCCCTTTAAAGTTTCATTATCGTCAGAATGCGCATTTGGCTCAAGCAGGTGAGCAAACTTAGGCTTTAAATGTTGCAATCATTTAACATTAAATACAGTACTGAACTGGCTCAATTTTTCAAAAAGGAACTTCAGCATTTATGAATTTCTTGTTACAACGTGTACTGTGATTAAAACGTCTACAATATCACAATTGTGTCCTTTTTCTAACTAACTGCACTTTTTTTACAAAACATCTTGGGATTTCCTTGGAATATATATGGAATTTAAGTGCAGTATATGCAATATAAAGCGGAAATACGCACCCTGCGTTTCTTTTTCCTTTCAGTATATGCTAAAAATCCCTATTTTGGCAAAAACCTTATAATTATATAATTTATGCGGATACGAGCGTCATGTGTAAGAACTGGGGTATTTCAATATATTTACTATATTATATTATTTACATCGCTATCAATTTTGCAATAATCCCTAACTTATCCCCGATTTCTTAATATATTTATATAAAACGTTTATTGCAGGAATCCACCATACTATTACATACTAAACCAGATCATTCGATTGGCAGATTTAAGAAATATTGCCCGCATAAAAAAATACGATTGTTGATGGTGAGGGCGGTGAACAATTTCTAAAAAAAATATCATGAAGAAGTATTGATGACCAACCGATTAATTAGATACATAACCTGAAACAAAGGTGATAATTGAATGTAGCTGAGAAATGTGTTTATTTGATAATTCTACCTACTTTTACCCAATCTTGAAAGTAGATAAAAAATGTACATATTAGGAAAACAAAAATCAATATCAAGTAGGATCAATTTTGTTCAGGTTTGATAAAACTGGACCTGTAATGAATATCGGAGACCTGTACGTGTCGGAAATGTATCGTTTATTAGATCATCAAACATAAATAACCTAACTTTGAACGATGTAAAAGAGGCAATACAAATCTACAAAAAGCATCTGTTCATGACGCAACGTCAAAGTATGATGTTCGTGGAATTAAACCGGCGTCCGCTGTACCTGCTCGATGTTCGCTCTACCTCCAGCTCGTTCGCTTCCCTACCTCGAGAAAATTGACCATAAATCATTCAGATAAATCTTCAACGTTCACATTTAGGGCATAAGCAATTTATTGGCGGTATTCTAGTGATACCCATAGAATACACTTCTTGAATGGAAATAAGTTCCAAAAACAAGTTGAAAATGCGATCCGTGGAGAAACCTGCAGCAACTATCGACAGGAGAAAAGTTCTAGCCGCTATAATCGACACTTTTAAAAGGCGAAATTGTATTGTACATGAAGTAAAAATATGCCTACACGGAAACACATTCCCCATATCTCCGTCATAGAAGAGGGACAGACTAAAAAACCACTTATGTGAGATTGGAAACCGCCAAGTTTGGAAAGTTCGGACGCTCGAGTTATTAAAAAATGACATTTTGCATTATTCAATATGTAGCTACTTCATTCTGCATCGGATCTTAATCAAACTTTTTACAATGTTAATATCAATAATATCTCGAGATGATTAAAAACCAGTCATGTTGGACCGACATTCATCTCTATTTTCACTCCCAATTTGTATTATTTCATTTTAAGTTGGTACAGTCAAACGATATTAAACTAACACTAGAAACATTTATAATGGCCCTTTCATTATTTATAAATAAAAACTCTTCATGTCCTTCATTTCTTCCCCCGATCTTTGCCAAACCGGTCCCAAATGCAGTGATAACAAGAGCTATCAGGACAGCACGATAGACTATTCGAATCATTGACGCATAAATATCAATCATAATTTGAATATTAACGATATCGGGGTTATGGGATTTAGTCTGCAGCGAAGATATTGAAAAAGTTGCGAAATGACCGACTATGAACTAACTTATGAATGTCGATTCATAAATTGTCCCAAGAAATTTATCTTTATGCAAAATGTTAACCAAAACGGAGAAGAATTTGAAATAAAACTTTTAAGAAAGAGCTATGGAACTTTCGCTGCACAGTCTTGTCAGGATACTGAATAAGTGAACTTTCACAGCTATATGCGTCTCTAAGAAAATTTAAAGTAGTTCCTAAGAAAAGACTTCATGCAAAATTTTAACCAAAATGTCTATGTCGAAAAAGGGTAATAATTATGAAAAAACAGGACATGGTAATGGAACTTGTGCAGCTCATTGGATCTACTGAATATCAAGATAAAGGCTAAATACTTACGCAGCCGAAACATATCCCCAGTATCGTTTATTTTGTCGATGAGAAGTCCCTCGGTTGCGTTCGATTAAAACTGTATCCATTGAAAATCCGTGGTAACTGAATGGCATCTTTCCTTCCTCCCAGTTCTACAAAATGATTGTTTTGTAATTGTGTGATAATCGACAATTTAATTTAATATCGAAACTGTCGACCGTGAACATCGTGGGCTAAACCATGAAACTGGTCGACGGCAGTTATAGACGCAAAGTTGTCTATATTTAAATGTTTCAAGTGCGAAATGTTAGTTTAAAATGCCGGGAAAACAATGCGCATGCTATCTCTGGGTGAAAGGTTTAGTAATACAATAGTAGGACTAAATATTGATGTATTGTTTGTTTTTTGTGGGGGGTTGGGGTGGTTTGTATGGCGTTTAACGTCATTTTCAAGATGTGTAAGGTTATATACGATATATATATTTATATTTTTGTGGTGGATGCAGACCACCCTCTTTTCCTGGGTAGAACCAGTCCAGTACACCTCCCGCCATCTGTAAGAATAGACATTTCCTCACTTACAAGTAGAGCTCTCTTGTGGGGTTCGAACCCGCGGCGGTGAGAGGCGAGAAGGTCTACAACGGAACGTCGTTAACGTCTCGGCCGCGGAGACGCTAAGGCGTCACTCCACAGTTTAACGTACATTTCTCAATAATCAACCCCATGACAAGCCCTTCGACCGAATGTTTGAGCAAAATAAATCACCCCATCATTGTGTCCTACATTTCATAGAAGACAATAAAATTACCCAGGTTTCCATACCAAATAAAGTATCAAAAAGCATTTTCTGTACAACTTTAGTCCCACTGCTTTAATACCCCACCCCTCAAAACATGCTAAAGCAATTTTTGCAATATTTCAAATGTCAATAAATAAAAAAGAATTTTACGTGGGCATATCCGGGTCATTCATGCGAAACTGAGGAGTGCCCCCTAAGTATTGAAGTATGAAAGCACAGACATACTATTTGTTATTAAAACACAGACATATGTATTATTGAGTCCGATAAAAGAAAACGTCGAATGTGCAAGTAGACAGGAAATAAGATTGAAAGGAACTTACCGGCAAAAAGGTTTCTGGCTCACTGAATATAAAAAAGAGAAGCACATAAACCACATATCTTAAAAATTAAAACAAAAAATGGCGCAATTGTATTTGCGTTTTGTAAAGAAAGATATAAAAATCGGACAGGGAGAGTAGCATTCAATGACGACAGTCAACCACAAAACAAAAACAAAACACGTAGACAAACGAGAAGGCAAAAGTAATAAAAAATGCAAACGACATCCCAAACACAAAAGGGTTGAGAATAGGGCTTTCGCCTTGGAAAGGTCAGTGGCCTTTTTCTGGGGGTTTAAAACAGGTACTAGGGTGCACCAAACCTCACACTACCCTATTCTCATCCCAGTTAAACGGTTGAGTGTAAATAAAGAAATCCCGCCATGAAATATTCTCTAACCAACAACGCAGCGTTAAAAGGCAATACAAGTGAAATACCTAGATGCTCGTGAATATATAAATACAAAAAAAACCACCTGGAAAGCCACAATAAAGGTTCTCGATTACTTGGCAGAAGCCAGAGCAACAAGAGAATAAAACATTGAGGGCAGGACAAGACGAGATAGCGGACAAACATCAAACGCCACCGTCCTAATGGGCTTTTAGGTAGGCGTCATCATAGGGTCGACAGCCCGTCCGGTCATCGTACAATTAAAGAGGAAAGCGTAGTGGCAAACTATTAAGGGGTCCACCACCAAGCATGCAGTACGTTGCAAAATGATACCTTTTAAAAGTGATCATGACCAAGAATCTTACGATGTTTGTAAATCACATCACCATAGAAGTACGGTGGTGATACCTCGGTACCTTTATACATTATATAGCCGTTATATATATTTGAATCTAATTAGGCAAATCTTCGCCATTTTAAACTTCATAAATGGCCTTTATTTATATACTGAAAGGAGAAAGAAACGCGACACGAGAATTTGCGCTATATAGCGTATGTACAATATACTGCTGTTAATCAAATGGTACATGGCTACGCAAAATCTTTCCTTTCAGAGAAAAAAAGACAAAACTATACGTAATACAGCAAATAGTATTCCTGCAAAGTTTATTATTGACCGAGTACGCGTTTGGCTCAAGCATGCGAGCAAACTTAGGATGAAAAATTGTGCAAACTTGTTACGTCAAATACGAGACTGAACTGGCTCAATTTTTCAAAGAGGTACTTTAAAATTGGATTTCTTACAACGTGAACTGGTATAAGTGGTTTCAAAAAGTTCTGTCACTAGGCATATATCCTTTGAACTGGATATTAAACAGAGATAAAGTAGTGTATTTATAGTACTACTGGGTTCGCTCTCCTAAATTCCACAACAAAGAAAAAGATTCGGTTATTTATACCCCGGAATTACCTCCCCCTACCACACCTTTTGGATTCCGACTACTCTGAAAATGTCCTGGTTACAAAACCTTGTAAACATTATTTGAATAATTCAATCTTTTAAATTTTCTTGTACGCCATCTGTTGTTATTCGCCCTTAATCCAGGAAAATGATCGTCGAGAATTCGGAAAGGTCTTGCTGCAGACCAGGTAAGAGTGAATGCATATCCCTTAATTTTAGCAGAAATTACACGATTTTCTGCATTTTGTTTACGGAAATGTTATATCTTTTAAATGTCGTTATTACTCTCATAGTATTAAAATGTTAATTTCTAAGACAATGCCTGTTCATCTACTATGCTTAAATTCTGAATCTTGTAATGCACATATATAGCTGGTAATGTACGAGAAATTTCAAAAGTCTTCGACAAGTACTTAAAGAGAAACAGCAATTTAAAAAAGTAACAATTAACATGACGAAAATGGTGATGTTTATTAAATGTTCCATAACTTTGTTCACACAAAAGATACAGCACAGCATTCATTTTAGAAATAGAATGGTATTGAAACTCTTTCATTTGGTATATATACATAATATATAGCGGAAATTCCAGTGTCGCTATTCTTTTTTCTTTCAGTATATAAACAAAGTACCTATATTTTCCCGTGCACGTGCATTTGTGGGAACGCAATTTCATTTAAAAAGTACTTACGTTTCGCACGACGTCTCGGCGCAAAGTTCGCACTCTTCTTTCTCGTTCGCCAATTTCGCTTCACATTCCTTCAGCTGTATCTCTAGGCTTTGCATCTCGGGGTATGTGATATTTAAAGACCTGCCGAGCATTGCCGATAAGCTTCTACGAAACGTCAGTCTCAAATCTATAAAAACGCATATATAAGGTTTTATTTTCAGTAAATAATAACGTTAAAATGCGCTTTATTACAAGCCTCAAATTTAAGGACCTCAAAATAGAACAGTAACAATTACTTAATCTTTCATATTACGTATTTCATATTCCTATAAAAAGGAAATGCATGTATTCTTTTACAATTGTTACATTACACACAACTACACTTAAAAATGACAAAAATACAGTGAATCGTTCAATAACAGCATTTAAAAAAATGACAAATGAAAACGTAGTCCTTAACATTTTTTGAGGAGTATAGTATAGTGCAATGCAAAGAATACTCCCAATAAACTGAACTAGCAGAAATGGTAACTAAATCTATTCAAAATAGAATGCAAACGAGAACATCAATTGTTATGGGTGAAAGGCATAAGTCACTACTTTCTTCACAATTTTCAATATATTGAAAAAACATCAGATAGATATTAATGAACAGTCACGTGCACAGTTACATGAACACTATGGACACATGGGAAAGAGTAAGATAAGAAGGGGTGGGTGAGAAGGAGGGATGGAGGTGGGATGAGAATTGCCTGGAAAAATGTATGTCATGGACAGCATAATATAATACAGAGAGCATTGCAACAATTGCTGCAAAGGGAGTGGGATAATAATAGAGACGGGCGGGCTAGCTATGAACATCATTAATGCGAGTGGAAATTAGGGAATGACAATGATTGCGGTGGAAACGTGGTTGATGATGGCGATGGGCAGATAGGCTTTATGTACCGTCATAATATCTACACAATGTATTTTAACGAAAAAGGTGGAGTGGCAATATGTTTATGTAATACAGAAACATTTGAGAAAAACAAAGTATTGGGCCCCACAATTCTCACAACCACACACATACGCAGTTGATGTTGCACTTCCACGTTTAACAAATACAAAATTTAGACTACGGGGTTGGTATTGGTTTTAAGGATAAAGGTGGAAGAATGCAACACAATTGCGTTGGGAAATAAATGGCCCCTTGTTCCCCGCTCTTTACCGCCCAAACCTGGAAGAGGATTGATTTAATGTTTGAAGGAACAATTAGGGGAATCATTTAAACCTCTTGATTGGTTGGTGGGGAGTGGCAATTGAGGTGATCAATATGCACTATAGGACGGTATGGATAAAGAATAAACAGTGAAACCTGTACACAAATATTGGTCGGTTTTGGATGGATGGGGTGTGGTTGTGGGAGTGTTGTGTGGGTCGAGACGAACTCAATGGCCAAATACGTTCGAGGTAAACAAAACTGTCAGTGAAATGAAATTACCAAATGTCATAGGCTAGGTTAAGTTGGACTGCCCACCCCCTACCCACCCACACCACCCCACCACCCCACCATCCCCATTCATTCGAACCTTAATTACTCTGCTCATAGTTAGATAATGATCTAAAGAATCGGATACATATACAAAATGTGGTTGAGCCAAGACTACGAATTCACGAAATAAGACGTATACAGTTTACAAGCAAACTTCGATCTGGATTCATTGCACTTTTTATAAACCATCAAACATTTTGTGTTCCATGGGGGCCCAGATTTTATAAAAGAAAATTACTTTTGGATAACACTAGAAGGAACCATGTCCGCAAGTGACTGAGTTTGGACACTGAATGTATTGAATTGAATGTTGTTTGACGGCTCATCAACACCGGTTACTTAGAGCCGCTCCAGAGAGAGGGATATACATAGGAATCCGGGAACCTGCCCTACTCTTATTATCGAATAGATTCCTATGGTTCTTTAACGTGCTCGGAGGTAAGACCGATACACAGGACCGCCCGGTTTACGTCCCCATCCGACGGATGAGGCTAAGGGAAAGTGTCTTGCCCAAGAACACATCGACGGAACTCAGTGGCACCACGGAGGATTGAACCCGGGGCCTCCGGTAACAAATCCGCCGCGCTATCGACTGCGCCACGCCAGCCCTCACACGGACTGTAAGAGATCCTAGTAAATACAGTTCATGCTAAAATCGATGTGAAATGGGGCACTTTAGGTTGCATGGAAAACCAGGGATTAAAAGCCAATTACTTATGCAGCCCTTTAGATAATATTATACTGAACAAAAGGAAACAACAGGTTTAGGCCAACCAGAAAGTTACAGATTTAAATATATATAAAAAATAGGTATACGTTCCGGACATCAAGGAGATATGACGAGCGTTTTTTGAAGAGTGTACAAAACACTCCACAGGCTAAAGGTACACTTTGGTGAACATTTTGCGTCGCCGTTGCATGGCCTTAATGCGCGTTGTGACCATACATTTACCGAGATGTGCGAAGTTTTGGTTCCAAAAATGTAGGTTTTATAAACTGTACCTAAACTGCCTCAATGTTGTGTGGATTAATCTCATTAATATTAAAAAAGCAACGGTCGATTTAAGCGGAATTCTCTCTTGTTCAGTATAATTATGTATTAACAAATCGAACAAGCATGCTTTTCGACAAAACGGTATTTTAGATTAGATATTTTAGTCCGAGACAGACATTTCTATTTGATTTGTGTATTTATTTATTTCAGGATAAATGTATACAATCATCGACAAGAACTTTACCTTTAAAGTCATTGTCGCCCATTTCTGTACCATGCGATAAAGCAAACATCATGCAAACTCCTAAAACAATGAACTTCATCTGAAATACAAGATAAAATAAAGGCTCGGACCCCTTATGTGTAATCTCATGAAATTGCATCAACCAGATGGATGTTCACGGTTTTTGCCTTCAGAGGCGATGTTCTAGAAGTAGGATACACGTGCGGTGGCATTAGGTTTAGCTCTGTAAAAGCATTTGGAAGAGATGAACACAATTCAGGGAATATGACGAGCCAAACAAAATGAACTGAAGTTATGACACTTCGACTGATCTGCAGCTGTATTTATTGCCTCAAATGTGTATGAACTGTCATAATGTGTATATAGACAATGTATTAAAGAAGAATGAATATTATCGGCGTCCGGATTGGGTCACGGTCAATAAGTTTTCACGCTAAAAATAACGTTCAACCCTAAATTTGACATTGGACTGCAACATTTATATATTGGCAGGTTTGCGTAAAGATCGTCTGCAGAATATATACTGAAAGTTAAATAGAAACACAGGTCAGCAAATATTAAGGGAGAGTGTCGCCGCTCGACCGCTCGACGACGAATAGGCGGACGCAGGACGCAAGGCGACGGATTAAGAGAAACCTATGTAAATCTTGTTCTACCCGTGTGACCTTTAATTGAACACTATGTACCATTTTAGGAATTTCGAGACCGTGTTTGTACCTCAACTAATATCCTTCAATTACAAAATATGCCCTTATTATAAATTTCTTCAGCAATAAAAGTTAACACCGGTGCGTTTTCACTGACCGCCGGTACACATATATAAACCAGTTATAAGCGTGTAATAGATCTTGTTCGTACCTTTAATTGGAACAATGAAGTATTGCCAGGCTATAACGGCATAACCGGGTTATAAAAGGACTAATTATAGAATGCGTGTCCCTTAGGCGCAGTAAAGTAGAGACGAAAATAAGTCTTGAGCTGGTAGGTCTGGTCTATAAATTAGTCGATTGGATTTAAAACGAAAACTAAAGTTTAAAGAAAATAAACTCACCTTTGATTATTCGTCTGTTCCGTGAAACTAGATGCGTCTTGTTACCACTGTCTGCTGGTCCATAAATTCCTCGTATATAGCCACTGGGGTGTGCACACGTGCATTCCCTCGTGACCGCACGTGTAACTTGAGGCATCTTTGGTGATGTTTTAAGAGGCTACTAACCCGAATAATATTTGATGATCTGTCTTCATAAATAAGCATTCTTGTTCAAATCTTCCTTATGCCTTTACCTGCTGGTACTCTTCACCACAAAAGATGACGTAAACACCATACAAACAAACAAACTTAAAGGGACCCATGGCAATATTGATTTGTTTAAAAACTCGCGGCGTCCCGTTAGTTTCTCTACATAACTTGCATTTGTTCATTCATTAATATTATTTTTAGAATAGTTCAAAACGAATTGTTTTTGCATATTACTAACTACTGATTATATTTCACCAATACTATATTCAAACCTACGGTAGAATAAGGAAGACAAGTTAAAAATTCTAAACTGTATTTAAATATGCGAGCAGGTTTAAAATCAAAATGATACTAGATCAATAAATCAAGAGGCTAATTTAATGTCTGATAAAAACTTCAAGATTGCCGTATGTCCCTTTAAAATTAGTGTTGAGATTGTATGAGAGTGAGGGCGATATAACGGCTATACGTCATAGTATGAACGAGTGCACCAGAAAGAATTAGAATCGGTAAAGAAAAGTATGTAACTTCCAATCAAACACGATCATAGTCAATTTTAAAACAAAAAGTACGATAGCTTTCTCCGTTATTTTTCAGATGAATTATTGTTTCAAATATTAAACTACATTTTAATATCAGTATACAACATACAAGTGTAGATTCCCTTTTTCCTGCATGCCGGACAAGGATATCCGTCATTTTACCGGGGCTTGATATTTCCATCTCACCCTTGGGTCGAGATAAAATTCACGCGCGCCAACATCCGGTATGCAGGAACACAAACGTTAGTAGCTGGCGGCGCTGGGCGGCGTCAACGCACAGCATGTCTCTGATATGCAAGAAAAATAATCTATCATGGGTATTCGGTTCAGATAGGGAATTCCAACCCTCGGTATAAGTATTTTAATCGGAACCTCGGCAGAGCCTCGGTTCCGATAAAAACACTTATACCTCGGGTTTGAATTCCCTATCTTCACCGGATACCCATGAACGATTCTTATAATCTTGTAAAACAAATATGATTATATATCTATCAATTGTAGGACATACGCAATGCGTGAAATAGCGTGTTGTATATTATGTAATATTTGATATAATAAAATAATTCATTACAACAACATATTCACTGCCGTGATAAAGCATACATAGCTTCTTGCATGTTATTGCCAAAACCAATATGACACTTAATAACATCCTCTTTAATAATTGATTATGCACGTGCTTTACGTGTTTTTTTGCATTTTATAGTTATTTATTTACTATAGGCTGAACTGAATCAATGTTGGTTATTTTTAAATATTGTAATAAACAAGATGTAAAAGCTGTTAATTTCTATTTTTGCCGAGTTTTTTCTTTTCTATTTCGATTACGCGTGTGCGTTGGGAAATAACTAAAATATAAGGTCTGTAGCCTCATTAACGTAATCACTTCATTTCAGGGGTATGCTACTCTAGATAATAAAACCTGTCGATGATGTTAGTGGATATATTTTAAGATTTTAAATATGAGGGAACAAATCATTTCATTCAAAAGTGGAATGACAGGTTAAACATCATGTCAAGCAGAGCAGTGTTCTACAATACCATTGCATGTTTTCAATTCCAACATTATCTCGAAAATACAAATGTGTACACATTTTGTCAAGCACTTACAAAGTTGCGAGTTTCATCTCATAGATTAAAAATCGAATCTGGCAGGTGGGTTAAACCTAATAGAATACCTATAAACGAGAGAACTTGTGAGCTATGCAACATGTTAGAAGATGAGTTTCATTTCGTATTACAGTGTGACAGATATACAGAGTTAAGGAAACAATATATACCCAAGTATTTCTACCGACGACCTAACATGGTTAAGTTTATAGAACTGATAAATTCAAATAATAAAGGATATATTCGTAAACTCTCCATATTAATCTATAAGGCGTTTCATAAAGAAATGAGATGTTATATAGCAATTAAATTGTGGATATGTTCTTGTATAACATGTTGAGTATAGTGAACTTATATGAATATAAATATGTGTATGTATAAACGTTCTTATGTTAACTTTGTGTTGAATATAGAAATATGTACATGGGGTGTAACTTAACTTTTAACACCCTTTCATTCATCTCACGACACTTTTAGCAATGAGCTCAATGCTCATATTTTAGTGCTGACATGCTGGAAAAACCATGATAACAAACACAGTCACATTATACTGACACCTGCCCACCAGTCCCAAAACTACCATATATGACGATAACCAACACAGTCACATTATACTGACAACGGCCTATCAGTCCCAGAACTACCATATATGATGATAACCAACACAGTCACATTATACTGACGTCGGCCGACCAGTCCCAGAACTACCATATATAATGATAACCAACACAGTCACATTATACTGACAACGGCCGATCAGTCCCAGAACTACCATATATGCGCTGAATGGCAAGCAAGGGATCTACTAGAACCATTTTTGTGAAGTCTTTGGTATGACCCGACCGGGGATTGAACACACGATACCCCCGCATACGAGGCAAAATGATCGATAGTGTAATTAGTGTACAGACCAGAACCGGGTAGTAGGGAGGAGACCCGATAGCACCTTCCCCGCTTCCCCTCACACACAATATGAGACATTACGTATGCGTCGCCAGAATAAGATTTGGGCAATACAGGTTTCAACCATACAATTTGTAATAAATAATTACTATTTTATTTTATATTTTAGGAAAAGGTTCTGGGCCCCTTACATCCTTGATCGGCATCTGCTTGCTATGTGCAGTTATGTTTACGTGTATACACTGATCGCAATTCCTAATCCAATACTCAAAATAAGTATAAAGTCGAACAGGAAATGCAGCTCTCATAGTATAGAACACAGTAAATCCCAAAACACGCAAAACGACAAACATGAATAGCAATGTTAATAAGGAATAAAGGCATATGACGTCACAAACACAAACGGGTTGACAATAGCGCTACCGCATTGGAACGGTCAGTGGCAAAAAAGGCCGTGGGGGTTTAAGTATCTTAACTAATTCTCTTATTTTAAATATATTTAAGATAGTTGCGTGGTAACTATTTTGTTTTGACCAATGTAAAAAACTTTTTTTTAAATCTTACATATTTTGAGAGCTACCCTCCCTTTATATAAAACATGAAATGTCAAAACAAATAAATGAATCAAAGTCCGACGATTTAAGATATAAATTTGCAAGTTGGTAGGAAAGTACATTTAAACAAACAATCACTTTCTCTCAACGCCCTTTATCGCTTTGTGAAGTTTCTTGGCAGTGGCATTAGTAGTTTTTGTGTTGTGCTCCAGATAAGAATTATAAGTATAACATTTCAAAGGGCAATAACTAATTAAAATTAAAACAGAGTTATGTTTCTTGAGCTTTTGAGTTATTCTCCTGACCAGAACAATAAATATAATATTGCAAAGGGCAATACCTCTAAGTTGAATGAAGACTTAGTTACAGTTATTGCAGTCTGCACTTCCTCTCATTGCCCTCTATCGTTTTGTGAAGTTTCATCGCAGTCCCATCAACAGTTATGAAATTATTCTACGGACAAAAATGGGACGGAAGGAAGGACGGACGGACAAAGCGGCGACTGTAATTATGCTACCCTGAACATTTCGGAGAGCATACAAATGTATTACAGATAACATGATGATATATTAAAAAGTTACCATATTTGCCATGGCCTTCGTTTAGTCACGACGCACGTCATATTTCTCTGCTATTCCTGCGCAATGAACGAGATACTCATGCTATCCATACAAGCACGTTAAGCACGGTCAAATCATGTTGTTTGTCTACAAACCATCCAATGGTTCGTGTAAACATCCTATGTTGTGTGTAAAACATCCAATGTTGTGTGTAAAACATCCTATGTTGTGTGTAAAACATCCTATGTTGTGTGTAAAACATCCTATGTTGTGTGTACAACTTTCAATGTTGTGTGTTAAACATCCTAATGTTTTGTGTAAAACATAACAATCCAAACTTTTATTTTCTCGATATGAAACTGACATAAGTTTTCTGTTAAAAGTTTTTTTTAGCTCAACTGTTCTAGGAATAATAGAGATTTGCAAACCCTTTAGCTTCGACGTCTCACTCCACCTCGAGTTTTGAGTGTAAATTCTATTTCCAGGTCTATATCTCTTACATTTATTTTCCTAGAACCACCGGAGTTGGGTATGGCCTTCCATATAGTTTTATCTAAAGGCTTGCATAAGTTATATTGGTTCCTATAATATCTCGGCTCCTATAGAACCCAAATTGTGATCGCCCGTAAACTGTGCAATGAAGGCAGATGCCAGATCCAGGTTTGCGTGTAAGCTGGTGCGACTAATGTAGCTTTAATGAAGGTGTGTCACAAGATTGTTTTCCTTTATTTTTTTTAAATTTTAGAATGTTTGGATTTTCTAACGTTTGATTTCTGTATCACTGACAATATGTTTTATTACAATGCTATGTTTAGGTACCATACGGAAGTTGACAATACATTCCTTAAACAGGCTTCGGTGTTTACAAACTGGACGATGACATCGAGAATCGTATCGGCTACAAGTACATTCGGATACTTCAATACCCCTGTGGCGATGGCGGGAAATGAAACACTTGTGTAATTACACGCTGCACCTTTTCGTAAACAATCCTTAACTGCCGTCTCCAATTCCTGAAAAACATAGTTAAACATAAACCTGCAGAAAAGTACACCATATGAACATTAGACGCTATATACGTATGTGTATAAATTTATATTTATTGACAATTATTTACTATTATTATTATTAGCAACGAGGCTATACCAGGTAAACGCATTGAAAAGGTTGAAAAGACCAGTGGAAGCTCTAACAGGGATTGCAATGCACAACACGCTTTTGTCAATAACTCTTAACACAGTAGATATGAAAACGCAACACGGGAATTCCCGCTATATATTGTATGTGTAATATGCTGCAGTTAATCGAATGGAACATGGCTACGTTAGACCTTTCCTTTTGGAAAAAGGCCTTAATCAACGCGTAACACAGGTATTAGTATTCCTTCAAAGTTTCATTATTGACAGAGTACGCGTTTGGCTCAAGCATGTGAGCAAACTTAGGATGCAACATTTTGCAAACTCTTTACGTTAAATACAGTACTGAACTGGCTCAGTTTTTCAAAGAGCAACTTCAACATTTATGAAGTTCTTGTTACAATGTGTAGAGTAATTAAAACTTCTACAACATCACAGTTGTGTCATTTCTCTAATTAACAGCAACTTTTTTTTTACAAAACATCTTGGGATTTCTTTGGAATAATATGTGGATTTAAGTGTGCAGTATATACAATATATAGCGGAAATTCCCGTGTTGCGTTTTCATATCTCTTCAGTGTATGTGTTACGATACCAATCATTATAATGTACGTACAATGGTAACTCATTATTTCCCCTTTTTAGCTCTCCTCCTGGCCAAGGGCCAGCAGAGCTTATGTGTTGTCCGTCGTCTATCCGTCCGTCCGTCCGTCCGACCGTTAACATTTAACTCGTTAAGGCGATAGGCCTTCATTTT
The DNA here is from genome assembly GCA_037043455.1 of Cyrtodaria siliqua. NCBI lineage: Eukaryota > Metazoa > Mollusca > Bivalvia > Adapedonta > Hiatellidae > Cyrtodaria > Cyrtodaria siliqua. The sequence continues at coordinate 225,192 of JAWPHD010000099.1, forward strand.
TTATCCGATCTTTACCAAACTTTAATAGATTGTTAATATCAATCAAAGCTGGAACAAGTTCGAAAACCAGCCATATCGGACTGGTAACAGCGGAGTTATGGCCCTTGATTTAGTTAAAAATGCTATATTTTGTTTTGTTAAGACGATAGGGCCTTCATTTTTCATCCGATCTTTACCAAACTTTATCAGATTGTTAATGTCAATAAAAGCTCAAAACTGTTTGAAAATCAGCCGGATCGGATCACCAACAGCGTAGTTATGGCCCTGGATTTCGTTAAAAATGCTATAATTTGCATCGTTAGTACGATAGATCCTTCGTTTTGCATTGATCTGACTGATCTTACCAAACTTTACCAGATTTTATGATTTTTTTTTTTATTGAATTTTTTTTTTTTATTGATTTTTTATTTTTTTTTTTATTTTTTTTATTTTTTAGCTCTTTTGACCAAGTTCGAAAACCAGCCAGATAGGACAAGTAACAGAGGAGTTACGGCTCTTATTTAGTTAAAAATGCTATATTTTGCCTCGTTAATATGGTAGGGCCTTCATTTTTCATCGGATCTTTACCAAACTTTACCAGATTTTTCAGTTATGGCCCTTGATTTAGTTAAAAATGTGTATTTTCCCCAAATCTTTCAAAAAACCCGTAAATTGCAGTCACTCGCTACATTGATGTTATAAGAGCCATGTTAGCCAGTAGAGCGTCCACAGGCTCTCTTGGGCCTTTTGTTCGTATTTATTATATCTTATAAATATAACCATAAAATATGTCGGATGTTCCAAGGGCTCAACGCGAAACTGTTGACTTTTTTATTTATGTGTACATATGATAGTTACAGTAAACTTATATCATTATTTAGGCTTTGAGCCAGGACCAACAATTTTAGATATTGTTGTTACCAAATCAAGGGACAAATTCTACCATCCCTTTTTGAAAAGAGCACTGTATGCTGATTACATTTTTTCATGATAGCAATCTGGAATAGGTAGCTTATATAACAAAAATCGAACATTAATTGTTTATCATTGTAGCGCTTTCATCTAATTGTTTGATGATCGTTTTTGATTATCATGCTTGTGTGAATAAATGTTGAGGTATTTTTAAAAGATGCAATTACGTTTACAATCCATTTAGTTACATAAAGAGCAAAGAAGCTCTGTTTAGCGTTGAATTCTCTTTAAAATCTCTATTTTGCTTCAAATTGTTTGTCAGTTTACTCCACCATTGACATATTTCTTATGTGTGTTTAGTTCAATTAATATTGTTTACATTGTTTACATTATATGTGTAAGCTTATAAGAATCACTTATAACATTTCTACGATGATTTAAATGACATTATTATATGAAGTAGGGATTTTTAGGATAGATTAATGAAAGTGATGTAAGTAATATGCAAGTTCATGGCATTGCGTAAAACTATATTTGTTCAGTGATGCACATGCTGAACTGGAAGTAGAAGCCTTCCTTACAGTAACTGCAACATCAATCTTATTAAAATTTTACCTATTGCATAAACGGCAAAAAGAGTCCAAAGTTTTTTTATGGTGGCATATTTCTGCCACGAGATAGCTAGTTGACTATCATGATTATTTCGTGATAGTAGCATGTGTTTTTCGAGATAATAATGAATTTTCCTGAAAATCTTATAACATTTGTAAGATAAATTCTTTACGTTATCATGTTAAATGCCACGATAATGCCCACTCCTGCCACCATGATAGTTTCTTATCACAAATAGTTCGATACCCATATCAGGTTGGGGGTAAAAGCCGTACCGTACATTCCGTACTATAACGAAAACCTGAAAGTAAGGACAGTGTGAAAATACATGTATTGAGATAGCTATAATAAATGTTAACGCAACAAAAAAAAATCATTTCTTAAGAAGAGTATCCAAAATTGTCAGAGGATATGTAGACCCTATAAATTACAATTCCTGTGTTGATGAAGCGAGTTATAATTAAACCCTAGCCGTCTGCGGCGTCTGGTAAGTGGTTTAAATGGCCTACGGCCATACAGTGTACCCGTGAAAGAAGATAATAAGAAACCCTAATCTATGGTAACACCGTATGCCGGAACTACTTTCGGTATTATGATACAAAAAAAGTATCATGATAAAAAAAGTATCATGATAACACCAAAGTATCATAATAAACCCAAATTATCCTGATAACATATAAATTTCGCGATAGTGAAAGTAGTTACGTCCCATACAAAACACATTAGCCGGAACTATTTTCGGTATCATGATAAAAAACATTTATCATGATAATTTTTTTTTATCGTGATGGTGAAAGTAGTTCCGTCACATACAAAACACACTAGCCGGAACTATTTTCGGTATCATGATAAAAAATGTTTAAGATAATTTTGCGTTAACTATTGCGCTAACGTGATGACAGAAGTGGGCAGTATCGCAGCAAGTTTTGATAAAATTGTTGAAAATTAAAGCGAAAAAGTAACATTATCGCGAAATATCTAGAAATAATCATGATAATTATCTAGCTATCTCGTGGCAGAAATATGTATAATTTTACCAAGAGTTGTTGGTACAATTTATAGTGATTTTCACAGTTACATATGAATATTGCGTCGCTTCACTGTTTTCCATGCAAATTTAGTGTATTTTAGTATCTAAACTTCACAAAGAGATGTTATAATGTATGGTGTTGCATACGGACATATATATTCAAAATAGTGTGTACTTTTTTGACTTATATTTTATTTTCATACTATATTACAAAAGAAACTAAGCTATTATGGCAATTCACAGGGACAACTATAGTTTTGCTTTCATATTAGTTGATATATAATTTGTTATTTCCCAAAGAAGTATCGCTCCCATTTTAGTGAATTAAGAGTTCCATGTATATAGTCGGTATTATATTAGTTTCATGCAAATTAATATGTAAAAAAATTAAAAAAAATCACAGGAAATGTTAACTTTTAGGGTGATTTCATTTGACATATATGTATATATAGTAATTACTCAACTGTTAACTACTGTGTTACTAATTACTGTATTCGAGTATTCATAACGCATACGCGTTAGCTTTACGCCTTCATAAGAGCTAAGAGCAGTGTTACATGCATGTCGGCTTTAAGATCATTTTTGCTTGTTCAAACCTAGTAATTTTACTTTTGTTTGTTGGTGTGCTGCTTACCTTAAACATAATCCTTGTACATGTGTTTTGCCGGGAGTTGGGGTTTTAAATATTGCCAAAATCCGTTTTGCAGGTTTTCATCTTTTTAATCATAGTAAGCAACCTGAAACAATTTATCTATAGTTAGTGACTTATAGAATACAGATTCAATCAATTCAAATAAAATACAACCCGATAAAGATAATTTCATTAAATACAATACGCGTAGTAAATATATCATATCATTATAATATATTAACAGTAAACAATTCTTACCGGGTTTGTGGAACCAAAATAATGCTTTCACTATGAGGTGAATGCAAACTATCTTCTAAGTAATAGTATGAGTTCTGCCCAATACGACTGCTTTTGTAAGAGTGAAGTTAATTGCAGAATTAGGCGGGAATCTCAGTGTGCAAAGTTATTGAACTGTGAAAAACAAACATCCATCAATCACTCATACTGAACAAGACAAACCAGTTTACAATACAACATCACAATATGCTCACAACATCTATATACAATTCATTCATGTACATTTGTAAATAGTGGGAATATCAATATTATGATTTGGCCTCTTCATATACCTGGAAAACCAGTCACCTGTAACTTTAAAGCACTGTGGTCAACTATGTTGATGCAATATCGGTTAAAGTGAATATGAAGACAGGTTAACATACTCCCTTGCTTTAAAATAAATTGTCTCCTGACAATCTAAATTAAAACATTTCTTACTTACTGATTAAAATCTGAAACAAAAGACAAACATAAGACATCCACAAAGCACGTCCGCACACAGTCGCAGCACAACCACACTAAACATGTTTTTTTTTTTTTTTTATATATATAATATGCATAAAAACATGAGTAACAAAATTAGTTATCGTAATGGTATAAATACAATTACACAACTCTGAATTCAGCAAAATAAAAAGAATAGTTTTGCAACTTTCAATTACTGAAAAGAGTAATTCAAACATTTTTAATCCTAAAAATGTCCTGTAAATGACTTTTCCATGAAACAGCAAACATGAATTTAACTGCATGAAAAGTACTGGTCAAATCTGCTGCTTTTCTCCTGTGTAAAATAATACATTAAATTAAACAAACACTTCTAAAGTGTTAATCACTGTAGCTCTTTCATCGGTCATTGTGCCAACATCAACTAATAGCGGCATAACCCATTGCCCATATCTGTCAGGCTGTTTCCTTATCCTGGTTGGTCGAGCGGCCTGAACAGGTTCCGTAGGTTGCTGCACCGGGGATGCTGGATTGGCATCCGGCAGAAGTACACCTGGTACGGCATCCGGCTGAGCATAAGTTATGTTAGACAAACTGGAGTCGTCATGATACGAACTTCCTGGTGTTACTGCTGTGTCGTGAGTGGCGTGTAAATCCAACTGACTATCGGAGATATTGGATGGCATGGCATCCAGCGGAGTACTTGCATCCGTCCTAATACTGGCATCCGTCCAAGTACTGGCATCCGTCCTAGTACTGGCATCCGTCCGAGTACTGGCATCCATCCGAGTATTTTCATCCGTCCGAGCACTGGCATTTTCTACTGGTCTATTCCTAGATACTTCAGGGACCGGTGAAGGTTCTGAAAGAGTAGAAAAACTGGTCGAGTGTCGACGGGATGGGGTTCTTGCATCTCTGTTTTCGTTGGATCGGTATAACTTGCAAGCTCTCCTGAGTTGCGGTATCCTATAAACGGTATCTGTGTCTGAGTCTGAGCTAGGCGATGAAGATGTACGATCATCGGGCTGTTTGGGCTTGGACTTGGGTTTAGCGAGCACTGGCATGTCTGACGTCTTTTGCGGAATCTCGCGATTTCGCTGCGACTCTGTAGTTATGTTGGAGGGTTCTGCTGCTGGTAGTGATGTAAACTGAAGCAGCATGTTTCTATGCAGCGTCCTGCTAGGTCCTTGACCATCCTCCCTCTTCATCAGATCATTGCACCAATGTATTGGCAGTATAAGGGTATTTCAATAAACGTTCATCAGATCATTGCAACAATGTATTGGCAGTATAACAGTATCTCAATAAACTTTACTTAGAGCATAGCAAAAATGTATTGCGCAGTATAAGGGTACATGTATCTCAATAAACGTTACTTAAAGCATAGCAACAATGGATTGGCAGCATAAGGGTACAGGTATCACAATAAACATTCTTTAGATCATAGCAACTATGTAACGACAGCAATAGGGTATCTCAATAAACGTTCTTTAGATCATACCAACAATGTATTGCTCAGCATAAGGGTATCTCAATAAACGTTCATTAGATCAAAGCAACAATGTATTGCACAGCATAAGTGTATCTCAATAAACGTTCATCAGATCATTGCAACACTGTATTGTCAGTATAAGGCTATCTGAATGATCATTCATCAGATCATTGCAACAATGTATTGACAGTATAACGGTATCTCAGTAAACGTTACTTAGAGCATAGCAACAATGTATTAGGCAGCAAAAGGTAACATGTATCTCAATAAACGTTATTTAAAGCATGGCGGCAATGGATTGGCAGCATAATGGTACAGGTATCTCAATAAATATTCTTTAGATCATAGCAACTATGTAACGGCAGCATTAGGGTATCTCATTAAACGTTCTTTAGATCATAGCAACAATGGATTGCGCAACGTAATGGTATCTTAATAAGCGTTCCTTAGCTCATAGCAAATTGCCTATCATTAGGGTATCTTAATAATAAGGTATTGCACTGACTTAGAATATCGCAATAAACTTTCTTCAGATATCAGCATAAGGGTATCTCAGTAAACGTTCCTCAGATCATAGAAACTAGTTAAAGCGCAGTATAAGTATACCTTAATAAACGTTCGTTAGATTATAGAAAACATGTATTGCTTACTATTAGGGTAGCTTAATAAACTTTCTTAAATCATGGCAAATATAGATTCCGGAGCATAAGGATGTCTAAATAAACGTTCCCTAGATCATAGCGACTATGTATTGCGCAGCATTAGGGTATCTTAATAAATGTTCCTTAGATCATAGCAACAAGGTATTGCGCAGCATTAGGGTATCTTAATAAACGTTCCCTAGCTCATAGCAATTATGTAATGCGCAACACCTAATAAACGTTGCTTAGAGCATAGCAAATATATGATGGACGACTCTTGATCACAGTACTTGCAGCAATTGAATTGGGGGTTTACGACGCACCAACATAGAAGTATTATATGGCGCCAAACGGAATGAAAATTCCAGACCCATTCTCCACTTACATCTAGATAAAAATATGCAGAATGGGTCTATAATCTTTTCACCTGCAGAGCTGCTGCACATTCTTACGTAAACACTCTATATTTCGCTGGACCCACGATATTGTTTTCTACCAATACTCATGTAGTACCTCAAACAATACAGGGGTGATGAAGATATTTAATGAATACGGCAACAATGACAAAATGAATATGAATTCGGGGGGATTTTAGCCCTCTGCTTGGATAAGCAGTGGCCCAATTCTTGCCCGAGAACCTCACGGGGAAGCACTTAAAAGGAATGACTGAAGCTTACCGTTTGTTGTAGACTAGGTGCTATAATACAATATTATACCTATATATACCTTAACCCTCTACATATTATAATGAACTGTTCTTTCTTTGAATTCAGACCATTCCATTTATGTGACAAAGGGGTGTTTTGGGGAAAATGATCAGCAGTCATTATAAGCCCTGATCAGCCTGCGAGTTAGGTCGATCTGGGTTAACAATGGTTTACAATGGAGGCAAAGGCTATTATAGTCGTGCTTATCGGGTTAAGAGTTAGTCTCAGTGAAGGAAGACATGGTCCATGCTGCTTATTGAACGTATAACAAGGTATTAATGTTATTGAATGCCTTGGAACTACACCTGATTTGCATAATTTATTATTAACTTTATCAAGTTTCAGAAACAATGAATTCACTTTTAAATAAAACGGAATAAAGTTCAAATTGTAAACTGAAAATGATCTATGCAGTCTTTCTTGAGTCCGAGATTCCATATTCGTAATACAAGGCCCACCATAAGTGAACATAGACTATATCAAAAGCTGAAGTCTCTACATCAAATCGGGAGGACGTATCAGCTGAAGTCTCTACTATTAGTGGCTTATATACCATCAAATCGGGAGGACGTATCAGCTGAAGTCTCTACTCTCAGTGGCTTATATACCATCAAATCGGGAGGACGTATCAGCTAAAGTCTTTACTTTCAGTGGCCCTGCCTGAGTTATATACCATCAAATAGGGAGGACGTATCAGCTGGTCTCTACTCTCAGTGGCCCTCAGTGGCCCTGCTTGAGTTATATACCATCAAATAGGCAGGACGTATAAGCTGAAGTCTCTACTCTCAGTGGCCCTGCCTAAGTTATATACTATCAAATCGGGAGGACGTATCAGCTGAAGTCTCTACTCTTAGTGGCCCTGCCTGAGTTATATACCAGCAAATCGGGAGGACGTATAAGCTGAATTCTCTACTCTCAGTGGCCCTGCCTGAGTTATATACTATCAAATCGGGAGGACGTATCAGCTGAAGTCTCTACTCTCAGTGTCCATGCCTGAGTTATATACCATCAAACCGGGAGGACGTATAAGCTGAAGTCTCTACTCTCAGTGGCCCTGCCTGAGTTATATACCAGCAAATCGGGAGGACGTATAAGCTGAAGTCTCTACTCTCAGTGGCCCTGCCTGAATTATATACCAGCAAATCGGGAGGACGTACATGTTTCAAGACGAAAATCAGAATATATATATATATACCAGCAAATCGGGAGGACGTATAAGCTGAAGTCTTTACTCTCAGTGGCCCTGCTTGAGTTATATACCATAAAAGCGGGAGGACGTATCAGCTGAAGTCTCTACTCTCAGTGGCCCAGCCGGAGTTATACACCATCAAATCGGGAGGACGTACATGTTTCAAGACGAAAATCAGAATATATATATATATACCAGCAAATCGGGAGGACCTATAAGCTGAAGTCTCTACTCTCAGTGGCCCTGCTTGAGTTATATACCATAAAAGCGGGAGGACGTATCAGCTGAAGTCTCTACTCTCAGTGGCCCAGCCTGAGTTATATACCATCAAATCGGGAGGACGTATAAGCTGAAGTCTCTACTCTCAGTGACCCTCAGTGGCCCTGCCTGAGTTATATACCATCAAATCGGGAGGACGTATAAGCTGAAGTCTCTACTCTTAGTGGCCCTTCCTTAGTTATATACCATCAAATCGGGAGGACGTATAAGCTGAAGTCTCTACTCTCAGTGACCCTCAGTGGCCCTGCCTGAGTTATATACCATCAAATCGGGAGGACGTATAAGCTGAAGTCTCTACTCTCAGTGACCCTCAGTGGCCATGCCTGAGTTATATACCATCAAATCGGGAGGACGTATCAGCTGGTCTCTACTCTCAGTGACCCTCAGTGGCCCTGCTTGAGTTATATACCATCAAATAGGCAGGACGTATAAGCTGAAGTCTCTACTCTCAGTGGTCCTGTCTGAGTTATATACCATCAAATCGGGAGGCCGTATCAGCTGAAGTCTCTACTCTCAGTGGCCCTCAGTGGCCATGCCTGAGTTATATACCATCAATTCGGGAGGACGTATCAGCTGAAGTCTCTACTCTCAGTGACCCTCAGTGGCCATGCCTGAGTTATATACCATCAAATCGGGAGGCCGTATAAGCTGAAGTCTCTACTCTCAGTGGCCCTCAGTGGCCATGCCTGAGTTATATACCATCAAATCGGGAGGACGTATCAGCTGAAGTCTCTACTCTCAGTGACCCTCAGTGGCCATGCATGAGTTATATACCATCAAATCGGGAGGCCGTATCAGCTGAAGTCTCTACTCTCAGTGGCCCTCAGTGGCCATGCCTGAGTTATATACCATCAAATCGGGAGGACGTATAAGCTGAAGTCTCTACTCTCAGTGGCCCTCAGTGCCCATGCCTGAGTTATATACCATCAAATCGGGAGGACGTATCAGCTGAAGTCTCTACTCTCAGTGGCCCAGCCTGAGTTATATAACATCAAATCAGGAGGACGTATCAGCTAAAGTCTCTACTCTCAGTGGCCCTGCCTGAGTTATATACCAGCAAATCGGGAGGACGTATAAGCTGCACTCTCTACTCTCAGTGGCCCTGCTTGAGTTATATACCATCAAATCGGGAGGACGTATAAGCTGAAGTCTCTACTCTCAGTGGCCATGCCTGAGTTATATAACATCAAATCGGGAGGACGTATCAGCTGAAGTCTCTACTCTCAGTGGTCCTGTCTGAGTTATATACCAGCAAATCGGGAGGACGTATAAGCTGAAGTCTCTACTCTCAGTGGCTTATATACCATCAAATCGGGAGGACGTATCAGCTGAATTCTCTACTCTCAGTGGCTTATATACCATCAAATCGGGAGGACGTATCAGCTGAAGTCTCTACTCTCAGTGGCCCTGCCTGAGTTATATACCATCAAATCGGGAGGACGTACATGTTTCAAGACGAAAATCAGAATTCAGCTTACACAGTTATGATCAAAAATAAAATGCAGATTTCGTTTGGATCACGAGACGACGTCAAATACAACTGGAAATATAGAGTGTCGCAAAGTCTTAACTCTAGTCAAATCTGGATTTAACAAAGTTACCACGAGTAATATACTCGTAGCTTTCTTTAAAAACAGATTATGGACGGCAAGTGTCGGTAAAGGCTAAGCTATACGGATTTAACATCTGATTTGACATTTAATTTAAAATTATAAACGCTTTCTAGTTTCATTAGTCCTTAGATGACGTTTGTTAACTTTTAATAAACGACGTTGGTCACCATTGAACAAATATAAACGTATGTAATAATTGTTTTCGTTTCTGTTTGGTGTAAGTTTACTGGTCCTTGCGTACATGTATGCTATGGCCATATTTTGCCCGTTTCATTTCCGATCAGCTGCAAAATGTCAGTGGTCCGTCACCATCAAGTATCCGTTGGCAGTTGATGTTGAATATCAGTGGTCTGTGACCAACGGCTGCACACAGGCAGTTTTAGTAAATGTTGTTGGTGCTGTTCTATAACAAACGGCTGCCCATTGGCGGTTTGAGTAAATGTTGATCAACAATTGAATGTTTTTGGTCTATAACCAACGGCTGCCCACTGGCGGTTTCAGAAAATGTTGATCATTTGCTTGTAACTGTCAGTGGTCGGCGACCAACTGCTTCCCACTGCCATGATTAGCAAATGTTGATCAGTTATTAACTTTCATTGATCTGCGACCAACGGCTGCCAACTGGCGGTTTGAATAAATGGTGATCAGCTATTAAATGTCAGTGGTATGTGACCACTGGCAGTTTCTGTAAGTGTTGATCAGTTTTGCAGTTTATGCGTCTGCACACCGCATGTATTTGCTCCTTTTTCCAGTTTCAGTATACGGACGAATGTTGACTGGACTTGGGCTTGACTGTTGTTGAAAGGAGGTTGGTAACAAATAGTTAGGTAAAAGGGGCAAGTTGATAGAAAAACTTATTGTGTCTGAATCTGTAAGCAAACAATACGAACAAATGTGTTAATATTGAACAAGAAACTAAAATACAGTTCTATTGATCGCAATTTCATATTGTGAAAAGTGTTCCTCTGCGTCCATTAACGAACAAATATGTTAATATTGAACAAGAAATTCAATTACAGTTCTATTGATCGCAATTTCATATTGTGAAAAGTGTTCCTTTGCGTCCATTAACGAACATTGAATTGGGGTTTTAAGGCGCACCAACACATATAAAGGTTCTATGGCGCCTAGCAGGCATGAACATGCCAGGCTCATCTTCCATGTTCATCGAGATAATATATAGAAAATGGGCCTAGAACCTTCTCACCCTGAACTGCAGAGTTGCTGCAAATTCTATCGTAGAAACTCCATTTACGCTGGAGCCACGTTATTGTTTTTCTGCCACTGCTCTTTCGATGCGAGCGAGATGGCACCTGAAACAATGCAGGGATCATGATAAAGACCTTTAATGAACATGAACAAAAAATGATAAAATGAACATGAATTTGGGGGGATTCTACCCCTCTGCCTACCCCTCCAAAGGGATCTGCAGTGGCTCTATTCTTTGCCCCGTGACCAAACGGGGCCCCCGGCAACCACACGGGGCCCATTAACGAACAAATGTGTTAATATTGAACAAGAAATTCAATTACAGTTCTATTGATCGCAATTTCATCTGTGAAAACTGTTACTGTGCGTCCATTAACGAACAAATATGTTAATATTGAACAAGAAATTCAAATACTATTGATCGCATTTCATATCGTGAAAAGTGTTCCTCTGCGTCCATTATCAAACGTATACTGAAAGGAAAAAGGAAACGCATAATCAAAAATGTGCCTATACTACACTATTATACTCACCTAATTTCACGTAAAATTCCAGCTAAATCTCCACGTGTTTTGTTAAAAAAGGGGCTACAACTAATTGCATAAAGGACAACTCTGTCATGTAGTAAACCTTTTAATCAAAGTATACTTTGTTACACGAAATTCATAAATGTTGAAGTTTCGCTTGAGAAAGTAAAGCCATTTCAGTATTGTGTAAGTTAAGATATTGCAGAACTTGGTCCTAAATCAACAAATCCGCTTTTGATATGTTTTTAAGTATTAAATATCATTATAAATACGATTATTACTTTGCCATTGATGTATGTTCAGTAAAAATATGTTTTTAAAGATAAAAATCGAACAGGCGAACAGGCATTGCTAAAATATCGAAAAAAATCTAAGGGGAAAAACTCTTGCGCGAATTACCGGAAGTGACTTCATTGGGAACAAACTATTTTTTGTTTACATTGGGACTGAACGCAAAACAGTATACCTTGTGTGAAAATGCGAGAATTAAGCGATCATGATACCGAGTCAGAGGAAATGCCCGTAATAAGACGGTTACACAATGTACAACCTTACGATTTCGAGCCAGAATACGTGTCTGAGGACGAAAATACATCGGATTCATCAACTGATGATGAAGTCGAACGCGGTGCAAATGGAGAGCTTGTAAAGACTATCGTGTGATGTCATTCGTTACATTAAGCGGTGCATTACACTATTCACTAATCTAACAAAATAGTGTCTTTATACACTGACAGCAACAACAAACAAAAAACAACGTAAACATTGTTTTTATCGAAATCTGACAGTAAGTCAACCGTAACACTGCAATATCTTGGTACATACACAATAACCGCGAAATGTAGTATATTCCGAATGAATGGACCTGGTCTAAATACGAGCGTCAGATTTTTTTTGCTGATAAGTAGAATTGAATTGAATTGAATTGGATTTTATAGTCGCACCAACAGCTAAGGTCATATGGCGACTTTCCAGCTTCTACTGGTGGAGGAAGACCCCAGGTGCCCCTCCGGGCAATTTTCGTGCACGGGCGGGCACCTGGGTAGAACCACCGACGTTCCGCAAGCCAGCTGAACAGCTTCCTCACATAAAGATTCCTAGGCCCCTGAGAGATCGAACCTACAGCGGTGAGGGACAAGTTGAGGGATTGCAAGTCAGAGACTCTTACCACTCGGCCACGGACGCCCCCCGATAAGTAGACATGGAACAAATATATTTATTAGATATTATCCATAATTGATAAAAAATTAATGAAAACAATAATAAATGAAACAGCATATAATTTCTATAGTATTATATATTTGTCATAAGTCGCCATTAACACCAAACACTCTAGGAGCGGTGTTTGTAATATGACACGCTCTCTAGTCTCCACTGCCCCCAAATATCAATACAGACTAATCAAATACTGCGGTGCACTATTGAAGTACAGCCTAATTAGGGTACATACGTCGGTATATCACAAAAGCACGCACCATTTAGGGAAACCTAGTTTTATGATATATTTCCTGTGTATTGCAATTACTTCAGCGGTGTAATACCGCCGAGGGCAGACGCGTATTGCACAAGACGGATATATCACATGATATGCGAGCTCTAATTGTCGCGCACAAAGACAGAAAAATACTATGATTTAAATAATAAACCCAAATGTATTATGAGCACGATATAGACAGTTAGTAAGTATACTTACTCATGTATACTTACTCCTGATATACAGATCGAAAACAGACCAAACATATGAAATTACCATAATATAAAGTATATTATTCTATTACACTTGTTTTACTTATTGCACGAGCTAAGAGGCGTTATTGTTGTTGCTTTGCCATAAAACATAACTGAATTAATATAAAAGCTAGTAATATTATTATCTGCCCTGTTATAGATATCCATGAAACATTTTGTATTTTTTTTCAAATCCATAGACCTATATATGTTGATAATAAATATTTATAACACTATTGGCAGAAGTGGTTTATAATTTAAAATTATTAAAATTAAAATTTGGGAACAAAGACACAGTGTTTATTTCACCGGATTCATTTAAATTTATATGCTGAACGTTCTTAGCAATATTTTAAAAAAATGACGGCTACATATTATTAGCGCCGTCAACTCTTCATTGATTCACGTAAAGACGCATGCTTCTAATTCAACAGCTAAACATTCACGGTGTATATAAAGATCTAAGACTATACACCTTTCTTCAAATTATCATACGTATATCCGGTGAGGTGCTAAGATAATTGAACATAAATTTCAATCTTACTTCATGTATGAATTTCCTCCTCAACGTCGGTCGAATAGGCGAATACAACTTGCTTGGAGACGGCGGGGTAATGCACTTCTCTTTTTTATAGTCAAATATCGTTGGTACCGCTGTTGATTTTAATATGCATGGCCTTTTGTTCTCCAAATTCAAAGATAATGAAATCAAAGGATGGACTTCCCACGAAGTCAACTCAAAATGTTTTCTACAAACTCGCGCGTCTTTCGTAGGTTCCCACTTTCTCGACGAGTGGGGCGATTTTCTTCGGTAACGGTCTAACCACACTTCAAATCTTAATATATCATTATCTCGATTAGGGAAACGAAAGAAACTTAGGTTACTATCTTGTCCTTCTTTATGCAAACGTTTTCACCAAGCAACAGCACACGGCATTTTTAACAAGTACCATAAAGTGTAATCGTACATAGACAAATACTATACAACTCAATGCGACACGGCTAATCGTTTGGTACCGATGGCGTCACAGGATCACGTGACACTTACCAGGGCGAAACTCGAAGCGTGTGCGCTATGAGATAAAATTGGCTAATATTTCCGAATATATACTCAAAAGACACGCCATATTTCACCTGCGCATTCTGTCGATAATGAAACTTTGAAGGGGTAACCATTGGTGTGTTCGGTGCTATTTACACCTTCTTTTCGAAAGGATGTCAGGCCTAATTTCGCCCAGTACCATTCAATTGACAGTAGCATATTAAATATACAACATATAGCGGAAATACCCATTATGCGTTTCGTTTTCTTTTCAGTATCTAACGACAAGCGCTTTAACATAATGAACGATATCTGCGTCTTGCTACTTAAACAGAACTGCATGGTAAGTTTATGAACAAAAATGTCTGCAGCCCGAGGCAACCTAGATATGTGCCTAAGACCAAAGGCCAAATGTTTCTTAGACGTTATTTTTCAAATGAACACAATTCATTTGCAAATAACGTGTTAAACATACTGTTATTAAAGCATCAAATCGAAATCGTAACTTAAGTTTTAATTTATAAATGGCAGAAAAACAATCAACATGACCTTCTGTATTCTCTTCAGAAACAGCAGCGATGTATAGAATCACGTTGGTTTTTTTTCAAAATGTGCACCCAATCCTTCGTTTTGTAACTACAAGCCTTATCGTAATTATCAACGTCATTCTATTTAAAAACAGCAGCTAACTTATTCCCACAGCCACCCTTATCCCATTCAGAATGATCATAAAAACATAAATAAAAGGACCTCTGCAATGTCTTTAGATAAAGATGCTTTAGTGTTACCATTATTTGCGTCTCTCCGAAAACAGAAGCAAACCCATAGTTTAAAACACCGCTATGTTTTTGTCATAAGCAGCAATATCATCAGTTCACCCAATCCTTCATTCTCAAAATAACAGCATTATCGCAACTGTCAACGTCATTCTCTTAACATCAGCAAAACAACTACAAATTTCTCTTCAGAAGCAGCAGCAAAACCATTACACCATTCCCTTCAGAAGCAGCAGCAAAACCATTACACCATTCCCTCCAGAAGCAACAGCAAACCCATTACACAATTCCCTTCAGAAGCAGCAGCAAACCCATTACACCATTCCCTTCAGAAGCAGCAGCAAAACCATTAAACCATTCCCTTCAAAAGAAGCAGCAAAACCATTACACCATTCCCTTCAGAAGCAGCAGCAAACACATTACACCATTCCCTTCAGAAGCAGGAGCAAAACCATTACACCATACCCTTCAGAAACATCAGCAAAACCATTACACCATTCCCTTCACAAACATCAGCAAAACCATTACACCATTCCCTTCATAAACATCAGCAAAACTATTACACCATTCCCTTCATAAACATCAGCAAAACCATTACACCATGCCCTTCATAAACATCAGCAAAACCATTACACCATACCCTTCAGAAACATCAGCAAAACCATTACACCATTCTCTTCAGAAGCAGCAGCAAAACCATTACACCATTCCCTTCATAAACATCAGCAAAACCATTACACCATTCCCTTCATAAACATCAGCAAAACCATTACACCATTCCCTTCATAAACATCAGCAAAACCATTACACCATTCCCTTCATAAACATCAGCAAAACCATTACACCATTCCCTTCATAAACATCAGCAAAACCATTACACCATTCCCTTCATAAACATCAGCAAAACCATTACACCATTCCCTTCATAAACATCAGCAAAACCATAACACCATTCCCTTCACAAACATCAGCAAAACCATTACACCATTCCCTTCACAAACATCAGCAAAACCATTACACCATTCCCTTCAGAAACATCAGCAAAACCATTACACCATTCCATTAAGAAACATCAGCAAAACCATTACACCATTCCCTTCAGAAACATCAGCAAAACCATTACACCATTCCCTTCACAAACATCAGCAAAACCATTACACCATTCCCTTCAGAAACATCAGCAAAACCATTACACCATTCCCTTCAGAAACATCAGCAAAACCATTACACCATTCCCTTCAGAAACATCAGCAAAACCATTACACCATACCCTTCACAAACATCAGCAAAACCATTACACCATTCCCTTCACAAACATCAGCAAAACCATTACACCATTCCCTTCAGAAGCAGGAGCAAAACCATTACACCATTCCCTTCAGAAACATCAGCAAAACCATTACACCATTCCCTTCAGAAACATCAGCAAAACCATTACACCATACCCTTCAGAAACATCAGCAAAACCATTACACCATTCCCTTCACAAACATCAGCAAAACCATAGCTTAATTCAACCCTTTTCGTTCTCGATAGAAACAGGAGCAAAACCATAGTGTAAGCAATCTCTTTAAGGAACAGCAGCAACACCAGCACCACAAACAACCTGTATTCTCTCCAAAAACAGCAGCAAACCCATAGACAATGCCGCTCCTTCGTTCTCTTTAGAAACATTAACAAAACCGTTTATATGTTCCCTTCAGTAAACCTTTTTTAAACCCAATCCTTCACTGTCTATACAGCAGCATTATAACAATTACCAGTAAAATACAGCTTCGTGAATTTGTCTCAACATACCACAATCGACATACCACAGTCGGCATACATTCGACATTCAAAAACTTCCTTCAAAGTGAATGTCGTTTCACGCGACATACAACATTCGACATACGACATTCGACATACAACATTCAAAAACATCCTTCAAAGTGAATGTCGTTTCACGCGAACAACATTCGACATACGACATTCAAAAACAACATTCAAGGTGATGTCGACAAATACGTGAGTTAAGTCGAAATAATTATGTAACTAAATGGCTAACTGGCTGGCAGAATTATGCCACCATAATTTAGCATTAATGGTCAAGATAATGCAAAACAAAATATTAATGACTCCGATATTGACTACCTAATACCCGCGAAGAGTTTCATCCTTGAACCATTCATATATAAACTGAATGATACCTAAAGGTTGTTTTTTTGTTGTTGTTTTTTGAGTAAAACAGATTAAATTTACTAGGAGTAACTATGTACGTGGGTCATAATGTTACATGTGAGTGGTTGTAATATAACTGTCTTTCTCAAAATATTCATACCACGACAGAACAAATTATGACCGGGGTGTCATTCTATTACATGGAATTTTGACCGGGGGTCATTTTACTGCATAGCAAAAAGACCGGGAGGTCATTATTTTATGGATATTTTGCCTTACACCCCCGCAAGAAACATGACATTGAGAAAGTGTTCCGTTTTATACTGGCCGCCGACGGCTCGTGGACCGTGATATGGTAGAGTTTGATCAAGATGTAGCGGTAAGAATAGTAGTTTAGTTTAATAATGTTATTGCAGATATGTCACAGTATATGACTTGTATTCATCACAGTATTACAAGTAGTATAGGTAATATTTTGATTATGCGTTTCCTTTTTCCTTTCAGTATACGTTTGATAATGGACGCAGAGGAACACTTTTCACGATATGAAATTACTGTTTATCCGTCCAGCTCGGTCCGCATCGAAATTGCCTATTTCATCTCGCCTGACAGTACATGGACGGTGTATTATCAACTGAATAGAGAACAAGAAAACTGTGATAGAAAGTATCACATAGCGGCGTAAAAATAATTTCTATGATAGACTATGTAATGGAATTGGGAATAATGAAGTAACAAAACATTTTAATGTTTAGAACAACACATTTTAATGAAACAAATGTGGTATGTATGAAGCACGGTATTAAGAAATATGAGAAAATGAAAATGTTATGTACCCTTCCGGAGAAAAGGGATTGTCCATTAGGTTATATACAGAAAATGTACACACCAGTTGATGAACAAAGTGATCCCTATATGCCTGCCATGCTACCACGCAACACAACTTGCAATATATTTTTGTTTAATGACATGTATGCAGCTAGAAATATTGACAGTGTCTCCAAATTAAAAACACCTGTAAGTTCAGAAATAAATATTAATAGCCTCACTCCGTTAAAGGCATTATAGTGATCAATTTATTTGAAATTTTGCAGTTTGGCAATTTTACAAAAAAACATTAATATACAATTGCACTTATTGCTTAGATATAATTGCGCTCTGCATGCCGTTGCATATTTATGGAGTTTAATTCTGTCAATTTGAAAGAAAATATATAGCTTTGTGGACAAAACAAATATAACAAATATAACATAATTTGTGAATAATGGACATTACTCAGAAATGCATCAACCAGACACTTTTTGTTATATGCCAGAAGAAAAATAAAAAAAATTAGGAGCCTATTTTTTCCATATACCATAAAGCCAAACTGTTATTTTCTAAATCCTATGTGATTTTTTTTTTAATTTGCGCCATATCTTTAATTTTAATACTTATTTTTTCCGTATATATTGTTTTCCATATGCCATATGAAGCAAATATGGACCTTCCCTCCCCCTCTCCGTTACACCCTTCTGCTCCCAATCCTCCCCACCCTCGCCGCTAAACTGGTCTCAAAACTGAAGGGAACATATTGTTCGGTTCAAATTCAAACAATCAAGCGGCCATGTCAGATCTTACTCGGAAGAGACAGTCTCTGTTACCATGTGTGGTAATGTTTTGTATACTGTGGAATAACCATGCAATGTTTTTGGTGTGAAAATTAAAATAGAATTTAAGAAATGAAAAAAAGAATGTTTTACTACTAAACCTATTTTTTTTCGTGTGTGTGTTTTAAGAAAAAATAAATTATGAAATAAATTCAATCAGTTTTATTCAATTAAATTGATCATTTATAATATGCATGAAGAAAAAAACATAAAATAACTTTAAATAAGGCATTATGGTTAAAACCTTATTCTTACATATATCATTATATCTTCCAGTTAACTGTTTTCATGCACAGTCGGTAGCGCGACGGATTTGTAACCAGAGGTTCCGGGTTCAATCCTCCGTGGTGCCACTGTGTTTCGTCGGTGTGATCTTAGGCAAGACACTTTCCCTTAGACTCGTTCGTCGGATAAAGACGTAAACCGGGCGGTCCCGTGTATCGGTCTATAAAGGACTTGGACCACCATTATTTTCACATAGACCGTAGTTATCTTTACACAGAATAACACTTGCCCTAATGCTCCGTGACACTTCAAATATCCATTAAAATGTATATACGTGACGACAAAACACAAAAATAGCAAAACAACAATGACAATAACTGCCCTATGCACCAGCATTTGGCTCAAAATGAAAGATGACCTTTTCAACAACAACAGCCGAACCACATGTCATTTTGTTTAAAAGCTTACCTCATACAAAGTAGTACCACTCAGCACTCTGATGACCGATTCCTTTCATTTTTGCACCCATATCTTGGGAAATATATCCTCAAAACAAAAACAGTAAATATACGTACCTCCTTTGTGTGCTAAATCAATTACACAGTCCCAAATAACACCATCGATGGTACTACTTTCGAGTACGACCATTTTCAACTTTTAACCTCTCTGGTTATCGGTCCAAGTCCATCCTCCGAACACGTTAAAGAACCATAGGAATCTATTCGATAATAAGAGTAGGGTACGGTTCCCGGATTCCTATGTATCCTTCTCCTCTCTCTGGGGCGGCTCTAAATAACCTATACTGTGTCGATGAGCCGTTAAACAGCATTCAATTCAATACAGCTGTTTTCATGCACACAGAGTGGCAATCTCCACGCAGAGTTATCGTTCCTTGCACTCACATATATCTCTGCTAACTACTAAATTACAAGATTTTGGTAAAACCTGTTTAATTGGAATATGTTTGCCTGAAACTTATTTATTTCTTGTGTAAATATGATTTTCAGAATATCTGCAAATTAGATGTTGCAAGATTTGAATTAGTGCATGAAAACTATTTAGTTTTAATATAGGTCTATATTTTATCTTTGCAGATCACGCAAAAACATCGTCATAACATTTTTGAATAAGCACGTGACCTAACGGTTCGCCCTACTTCATTTGACGTTGACAGAGTCAAATGAGGAACGAGTGTACTCTGGGTAGAGATTGACAGAGTGGTTCCGTACTATATTATCTTTCTGATCCCTAAAGCTGGGAGCCACATACCTGTATTTTTCTGATGCCGTAAAATCGGCTATTTATAGCTCAGCGTGTATCGGCGAGTTTAGATTAAAGTGAATTCACCACCTCGATCGAAGGTGAAATGGTCGCTTTGCATTGAAAATATACTGACTTCAGCCCACCCACAATCGACGTGGTAAAAGTAACATGGTTGTGGTGGGGGTATTCCATACTGGAATGGTTCTCGGAAAGAAGGAGAACTTACACGCATCAGTGTTGACATTTGGTCTTATGTATTGTACTGTGTGAGATGACCTGGTGAGACATGAGGAGTCGGCATACTGTTCCTTACTCATGGAGACTAGACCTGTATGTCGGGGGAACGTTACCATTTTAAATTACATACGCTGTAAGTGAAACTAGGGAAGGGAGCATATACCTGTATACGTGTAAATGCGAGAGCTCTCTTTGTCAAGTGTGTGGAGGTCATTCCGCTAGCGTATGGATGAACATGGATGATGGTTCTAGTGAAGTAAGAGTTTTGATTTTAGTTCGTACTAGAGTATTGGATGACAAAGTGTTATAGCTGAGCAGATGGTGACTATAGACACCCGGAAATTAGTTTGCATATTGTTTTACAGAAAGTAAGCATCTATGTATTGATCAATCAGACATATTGTTTTAATATTAAATAATATCACACAAACGCGTGCCCTGTTAAATATGGAAAATGAGTGCTCTAGACTTTTAAATTTAACATTAGCAGCACAATTAGAAAATAAAAAGGTTTGTTAAAACCCTAAGCTTGATTTCATGAAGAAAAAAAACTTCCTGAAATTAGGTCTGACAATGTAGATGCCCATATCTGAATTGATAGTTTTCGCCAAGTTTCATTTAAAAACACATATGTCCGAAATGTTAGAAAATGGTGTACTGGAATGCTGCGGTATTCGCAGTGTTACTTATATAAACCAAGTGTGAACACATGTAGGTGAGGTTACCCGGATTCAGGCATATATAGGTGCGGTTACCAGGATTCAGGCATATATAGGTGAGGTTACCCGGATTCAGGCATAAATAGAATAGGCGAGGTTACCCGGATTCAAGCATATAGACAGCTAACCATTTCTGCTTTAACAATTTACATTGTTGCACACAAAAAATATGTCTCCTGACAACTATTGTTGTATTTTAGTTTTGTTTTCCACATTTTCACCTTTTTTTTACATGAACATGAACAATATTTACATAAACAACATTAACATGAACAATATTTACATGAACAATATTTACATAGGTTAAATATCATTGAAAACGGTATTTTTGTTATACCATAGTTTTGAAAATCGATTGAAAAATAAATATTTTACAGCCAAAATACTGTCTTTTTCACCCATGTTAATTCATTGTTTCTGCGGCAAGAAGTTGCTATCGAACTATTAGGATGCATACACCACATTTAAACCATTTTAGTTAGAAATTCTAAAAAAAAAATAATTGGAGATAAATCATTTGAAGTTGAAAAAACACTATCAACTGGAGCATGTGACATTTTGTTTTATTTCTCACCCTATTTTAAAAAGTAAGTTATTTTTATTTATCACTAAAACTGTCAGTTTCACTGATATACAACTTATTATGTACTATTTAAACTGACTGAAAAGTAAAAAATAAATAAAAATAAATGGCAGAAACAAGCGCTCCGAACAGTAGGACATGCTGTACTCCGCCTGAACTTGCGATTGTTGGACAATATGTTACTAAATATGCCTTTTGTCAGCTAAAGCAAACACACAGAGTGATATTATGGAGAGACGCATACATTCAGTTTTAGAAAGTCTACTTCGATCACCAAGGACCAGCGACAACAATGCTGACATAGACGCTGTTGACGTAGAGTCAGCGCATGCTGGAATAAAACTGACAGATACCTTTATTGCCGCTAGAAGGTAACAACAAGCTTATGTTGACGGCTAACAATTTATTAGATAAAAAGGGCCATACACTAAGAAACTAGTAACTGATTTCTTTCGAGCATTATTTTAAAAATGTAATATCTATGGCAAACTGACCATCGCAATCTTAAGGACAGATGTCAAGATTCTGGCGCATAAACGCAAGAACGACACATACAAAATGAGTATAATAATAATGCGACGTTTATAAAGGTAGCACGTTCTTCTAAGGTAATAACCTACGCTAAAGGCAACAATACCAACGTTTAAAGTAACAACCTTTCACAGACAAATAGCTGTCCACTAAAGAAACATCGCCATAAAACTTGTGGTCATAGAAAATGTAATGAAGTTTGTTTTTGTTTATTAGCAGGTCAAGGGTACACATATTTTTATTCATAGTTGCTCATAAGTGTACACTTGGAAGGTGGAAAGTATTCATCCATAATCCATTGCAACATATGGATACAGTTCTTATACATAACTAAAGCGAATGATGCCACTTTCCAACAGAAAAAGAGGGATTACTTGTTATAAGAGGAACTACATTCGGTGGTAGTAAACCTGTACTATCTGTCTACGCTATTAAAGACAGTAAACATCGTATGGAAGCCCTGGAGGACCATTTTGACTTATGAGTAACGACTTTGTCTTTTGATTTATGACTAATGTCTTATGACTTATGACCTTTCTATGATGATTTTTGAGATTTTTTTAACTTTGAATTGTTCATGTGTTAATATGTTGCTATATTTTTGTTCAATTTTATTTGTTAACTGTTATGCCCTTATGGCCCATAAGTAAACACATTGTGAAAGATAGATATATATCATATTCATATATATATGAATATAGATCTGAGAAGCTATACATTTTCAAAATGTGAGGAGTTCACATTTAGAAACATACCAGTAAGTCTCAATTCACCAGTCAAAATCAAAAGTAACAAGTCAAAAGTAACAAGTAACAAGTCAAAAGTAACAAGTCATATATCAAAAGTAACAAGTCATAAGTCAAAAGTAACAAGTCAAAAGTAACAAGTCATAAGTCAAAAGTAACAAGTCAAAAGACACAAGTCGTTACTCATAAGTCAAAATGGCCCTCCAGGGCTTCCATAACATCGAAAACCATATATGCATAACCGATTCAGGTAAAACAGGGTGGGTGATCACGTGGTTTCAACGAGATTGGCTTCGAGCGGTTTTGTTTATATATACTTCATTACTGTGCGCAGTTTCCTGCAAAATAACACAAAGAGAGCGGATGTTCTAGTACTTTAAATCCTACGAGTATAGTTTGTTGGCGAATTAAATATATATATACTCAGTACATTTGAAAACACAGCACTCGGTATTTTTTGAATTTCTAAAGATGCAATTGAAGTCCTCGTGCAAAATGTGTTTTAACTTCAAGAAGTAGAGCTAGTATTATGCAACTGTTCGTCGACATATGGTACCCTTGAGACAAAGAGACGTGTGTACTAACATAAAATACAATGTTGATTTGAAAAAAAACAACAGCAGGCTTAAAATAATCGAAAGTAAAAAATGTAGGTCCTGAGTGTATATAATCCGCCCCTGTTCCGAAATGTTCAATGTACAAGACCGACTTAAAACAAAATAACTTTTGAAAACGATTATATGAAAATAATAAAAAACATTCACCAATGAACAAAGAAATAATAAAACACTCTCTTTGCGCCATAGTACCTACACTTAAAGAAAATGGATATTGAAATTGTTTATATATAAAGAAAATTTAAATTCCCAAAATGTTACCTGGGCAACTGCTATAAGCCTGCAGGATTGCTACCTTTAGTGGAAGAGGTTAGTGTCACTTTAGCGGAAGATGTTAAAGGGTCCTCCAAATTGAAATAACTTTCCTTTGTATTACAAAGATAATGATTAGCAGTTTCTAAAAATACTTCGGTCAACATCGTAAACCTATTCGTTCATCGGTAAATCACGAATCCATACGGCACATTTGCCTTAATACACACCTGTCACGGAAACGTAACTGAGGTTTCACGGAAACAGCCGAATGGAAAACTCCTGTAGACGTCACGCATTACCCATGGTTCATTAGAAACCAAAATGGCGGACACAAACGAAGTAAACAATGCGAGCGTAGTGGAAAATGTTGAATTATTTTGTGAATCATCGTCGTTTGAGGCAGAAAGCGATTCGTCAGGCGATGAAGTATTCTTCGGCACATCTCGTGAAGATGAGGTAGAAGAATTTGGTGTCCAACCGTATCAGTTCGAGCCGGCAGTAGATATCGAAATTGTCGGTGAAGAACAAGCACAACATCTTGCACCAGAGGAAAACCGACGAGATCAGTTTGAGTGGTATGTGTAATCGTGTTAGATATATTTGGAATGGATTTTATTTAATTTCGGACCGATAATGTACAACGCTGTTGTAACGGAAACACGATTGAGTTCACGAAATGCTCCTCATATTCGGACAAATATTCTTTCTACACACTAAACTGCAGTCGGAAAATTCAATATTGTTTCTACATCTACATATGTACGTTGATCTGTCAACTGTGACCAAAACTCAACGAAAATGACCGTTATTAATGCTAAGAAGATGAAATAAAAGAGATTATAGATAGATGTAAAATAAATAAATAAATAATTTTACAATGAATTCAATACGGTTTTGGGTGTTTATGTGCTTTCTAAATCTAATTTATGTTTATATTTGACTGTTCGCCGATATAAGATTAGACCTATGATCTTTGCTTTCTTTGATGCACTAAAACGATTGAATAGCAGTTTTTGAAATTTCACAATTTATTAACTCCAACATGTTTATAACTTCTAATATTTTAAGAAATACTTTTTTCAGGTGTACCTGTGGGAATTGTCAGGTGATGGCCACTAATTGCGAGTGCTGTTGCTGTCGGGAAAATGAGAGGATAGAAGCTTGTATGGAAGAGTTTGAGGTGAAAACCGACTGTCGTCTGACATGCATAACAGAACATCCGGGGTTTCTATCTGGGTGTTTGGACGAATACACGTTGGACATTGCGTACCTTGCGTACAAGCAGGATCATGGTGGAAGGCCAGTTTATGATGCAAACCAGTAAGTTTTAATATAAGTCTATGTATGTTTATCAATCATTTTCAAAATATGGGAAAAGTGTGTCATATATATTACTTTTTAATTACTTATTGGATTTGTTAAAGCAGATACGTACATGTATGTGGTTCATTGCGCTATTAATTCAGTCCAGCTTGGCTGAAAGATGTATGTATGGGTTTTATGTTGCATCAGCATCTTCCAGTCGCTTGTTTACTTTTAGCGGTGAGCTCAATGCTCAATTTTATATAGTATTATCAATCTGGAATACCAGTCGACACATGATACCTAGTCACAATATAATAATATCAGGCCAAACAGTAATACATCTTTGGCATGACCCAGTTGAATCTGCACACACAGCACACCAGAATAAATGACTGAGATTATATTTAAGTCCACTTTGTAAATTATACATACAGTAAATATCAACGTTGGTGCTGAATTTAGCAAGTGGACATGTACATGCTGGTAATTTGATAAATGAATCATAGCAATATATATATTTCACGTGTATCTTTTTTTTCTACAGGCGATACAGATACACAGCGTACCGACAGCTAGTTAGATGGTGCTGGGGTTATCTCGGGAAAGAGATTCGGGTTGTGCTACCAGCATGTGCTGTTGTAAGAATAAGAACAGAGTATCCGTCAGACAACTACGAAGGTTTTCATTTTGCCGGATAAACATTAATTATATATTTCATTTGAATGCATTATGACTGAGTGTATGTATTTTTTTTGTTACACAATTTGTTTATGTTATGTGTATTTGATTATGTTCATTGTTTTTATGTTTTCCTGTCTGTGTTTTAATGAAAGAATGCACATGTTTATCAGTCGAAGAGTGATTGCATTATTTGTTTTCCTTCATTTGTTTATATTGTAAATGCACATAATGTACTTCTGCATATATTCATAACAGAAAAATATAATTAAATAAAAATTATAACAATGTCCTTAATTTGTTTGATTGCTCCTTTCATTAGTTTGTGCGTCTCCTACTACATAGATAATGAAAATGTTAACGAGCGTCCTTACAATCCAAGGTGATTGTCACTTTAAAAGGCTTGTAAAGGTGTGATGCGATGTATGTTTTGCTTCACTTGTTTCAAATATGCCTGGAGTCCATATACACAAATGCTTCTCAATTAGAGTGCATATACCATGTATACCCTTTTACAGTTCAAATAAAATAATATTTTATATCGTCTATAATATGAGTACAATAAAATAATATTTTATATCGTCTATAATATGAGTACATTCATTTTTTCAAGCCACTGATGCATGGGCAATCTTGAATTAAAATTTCATTATGACAACTTCCAGCCCAGTTTCAAAAGAGTACATCCGAAGTTTTAAAGTATTGGCACACAGTTTACCTTTTTAAAAGTCTTTCATCAAAGATGGAGGGTGGTGGCCATCTTGGAAATTTCAAATTATCTTTTTTGTCCGTTGTTTTTATCTAGGATGAATTACAGGTTGTGCCTATTGCTAAAGGAGTATGTCCCATATTGACACATAAAAGAGGAAAGAACAAAACAAAATTTCATAAAAGTCTTTTTAGATTATTTAATCAACAAGAATGTCACTTAACCTAATAAACAGACTTTGTATATATGGCAACAATATTTAAAAATAATCACATATTATTCTAAGTGTAACAAAATACATGAACACCGGTATCCTCCCTTTAAAGGGACACATGGCAATCTTGATTTATTTTCACCCAAAATTAATTAGAAACAGTTCTTTCCATACTGTGCTTGCACGATAGAGGTCATGTAAGAGCATTTGATACAATTTCAAAACTATGGATTTCTCTGTAATTTAATTTACTTTTTCCAACATCTATATTATTCAAAATGTTCAAACACTATATACTACACATTATAGCCGCTTATTGAATATGCTTGCTCTTGAGAGGGGGATAAAAACATGTAGATCTATTTGTTAGTTTTTCTCAAATCTATGCTAGCTGTATATATAAAAAAAACATTAATAGAAGAGCTTCAACACTGAATTATGGTTATGAGAAACAAAATAAAATGGAGTCATTTTGCCTTGTTTAGTGTGATTTATAAATTAGAACTTACAAGATATACATGTGTCCCTTTAATAATATACAGAGGATCTTAAACGAGTTCCCATTTCATATAAGATTTATGAAACGAGTTATGAATTATTTTAATTTTAACGAGCCTTTTGGTGAGTTAAAATTAAAAATAATTCATAACGAGTTTCATAAATCTTATGTGGAATGGGAACGAGTTTAAGATCCTTTTTATCACATAACATTGCAATCAAATTAGTAAAAATTAATTCAGATGGACATAAAACCGCCACGACGTCAGACACACTTTAGCGCCAAAACGTCATAAAATATGTGATGTTGTAACGCCACGTCTCGCACATAACGTTGCGTATAAAAGAGTTTGTGTTTTACCTCTTTGAAAAATAGCAGTTTACGCCAACTTTTTAACAAACCAACAACAATGTTTTGTATAAGTTGCATTATTTTTATAGGCTGTCACAAGTAATAAGTTTATGACTCAGATCTGGGTGAATTAGTAATAAATAAAATAGTTTTAGTTAATAAACTTGCATAGTGTTACAGGTTTAACTCAACCAATCGAAATCGTTCCAGGTTGTATTACACGTGTGTCATACGATAGAATATTAAATGGGTGTTCGACACTGCTAACAAGGGACGTTATGTGATAAAAAGTGATGTTTGTCGGATATTTATGCATTTGAACAAATCATAAAATTCAGAGGTTAAAGTTTCATTAAACAAAACAAGAATGACATATTTATACATTTAATATACTTGTGACCAGGACCTAAATTTATCCAATCGTTAAGCACAATAATCAGACTCAATTTTTGAAAACACTATCAACACAATAGTTTGGGTTAGAATTGTGATTTCGAGACCTTTTCTTTGAAAATATCTTTAAAATAACTTGTTTTTATCAGTAAATATAGTAATTTGCTTGTAATTTTTTTTTATTTGGAATTTAAAACAATTAGATTTTGAGTCGAGTCTGATTCGTGTGCTCAAAAGTTTGATGAATATTAGACAAGGTCAAATGGACAGCAGGAGAACTGCATATTAACATTAAAATAGTCTCAGACTAGCACATAACAACTTGGCAAATATCAGATTTATCACATGACAAGACTTGGCAAATATCACATAATATCCCTTGATTGTTCTACTATCACTTATAAATATCACTTAAAAAGTCTCAGACTAGCACATAACATAACTTAGCAAATATCAGATTTATTACATGACACAACTTGGCAAATATCACATAATATCCCCGATTGTTCTACTATCACTTATAAACATCACTTAGAAAGTCTCAGACTAGCACATAATATAACTTGGCAAATATCAGATTTATCAGATGAGAAGACTTGGCAATTATCACATAATATCGCTTGATTGTTCTTCTATCACTAAGAAAGTCTCAGACTAGCACATAACATAATTTAGCAAATATCAGGATATTGCAAAACATCACTTGCAAAATGCTCAATATATCACTTTTACATCACAGATTTCAGAATGTCCCATAAATTAATAAGCAAATTTCAGAAATTACTTACACAGACTATCATATAAAATCACTTTTGCATTATTTTAGACTAAACACTGTTATTTGTCTTATCCATTTTTCTTTACCATTGACTTACATTCCAAGTGTAAAGTTTCAACACCATACACATTTCAAACACTGGAATCACGGCTTTCATTCTAAGTTTAGTTTTGCAGTCTTTCTGAAACGGCTGGTGAGTGCCCTGAGGGCCATCTGCTTGTGTGGCCGCACATATTTGCTGCACATTGGAGGTGGTGCTGCTACCTTCGGGGTTGCCTCTTTCTTTGCAATTTTCATTGGCGTCTCCGCAACTTGACACACTTCTCCAAGTAAAGTCTGGACGTACTTGAATGTCTGTCTCTCTTTCCTGACCCTTACTGTCGCTTCTCCTTTTTTATGTTTTGGAAACACAGTTGTATGTCTCAGTACGCCAGCTTTGGTTATTGCATCTTCTCTGCTAACATTCTCGTTGAAGTGCAGAGCTGCGATCTTCAACCTGGAAAAAACATATAGTTTTCTTTTTAAAAAATAACAAAAACTGCAAACCTGAAATTCTGCCATAGTATTCGACATTATTTTTTTAATTAATGTAAAATAATTATTCGCCGCTAACAATTACTTCAGACACTAACATTAAACAGTGGCGGAAGAATTCAGATATATGTCAGTCTGTACGAGTGAGTGGGACAGGGGGCCCAACTGTTTTTGCATCAGTTAAATTAACGTAATATCTACTTTGCATGCCAGTACATTTCAGGACACGACACACATATTTGAAGGCTTCATAATTTGACAACCTTATCGTTCACAGCCAAACTTCTACCCTCATGAAATAAGTACCTTGTCATGAGCCCATAATATGAGAATGCCACCATCTTTGGGGCAAACTGGTTGATGAGGCTGTGAAATGCTTCCAGCTCTGATGTTTGGTGTAGGGGGGATAGTTTCCTGACAGCATTACCCAATCTCGTGTCTGTCACCAATTTTTCTACTTTACATGATGCATCTGTACCTGAAAATAATAAAAAAGAATAAGAAATATATATCCTCTGCTATAAATTGCATTATTAGCTTATATGGTCTCTACTTTAGAAAATTATAAGTAGAGTTTTTTTGAAGAAAAAACAGATGCGGGGAAAAGGCCATAAATCTGCAAAAAAATATATTTCATGAGAAACACAAAGATTATATGCACAGCTAGGCTTGTTACTGAACATCCATGCCCCGTTTTGGAAATCCGGCTGAGGGTTCAGGAGAACTAGTCGAGAAAATGTGTGTATTAAAACCTTTAAAGGGCTATAACCCTGGTAAAAATCATTCAAATGGTACACGGCCAAGACATGCAGAATTAGACTTGGTACTGATCATCATTGCAAAGTTTCATTGAAATCTGGACAGGGGTTCAAGAGATCTAGCCCAGAAAGTATCTCACTCTCGTTTAAAGGCCCATCATGACTAACTTTAAAAAAGACCCTTGGAATATAGTTTGCATTAAAACTGTAGAATCAATAATCTACAAAGCAATTTTATTTGAAGGAAAACAACACCGGAAACATAATCCCTGTTACTTACTTGGTTTTAACCATTTCCTGATTGGAATTTCTCCATGTGAGCATGCACTGTATTTCCCCTCGTGCCCCTCGTGAATGTTTTGGATGTGATTGGCCACCGACTTCCATTTGGACATCATCAGGTCTGGGTCACCATCCGGTGTTGAAGCTGCCACCCAATGCATGTGGTTGCTGATAGAGCGGACCCACTCCCCAACGTCTTCGCAGCCTTTTGTTTTAGCGATGGCCATCAGCTTCTTCTTAGTACCTTCAAGAACAATGAAAAGTTTCATATAATGCATGCTTATTGGAAACTTTTTATTTAATAAAGTCATGGTTCTGTCTTGTTTAGAAGTAGAAGTAAAACTCTGTGTGTTTGTGTGCTCTTGAAAATCTTAATGTTGATGAAGACGGTGTTACCCAGTAATATTATACTGACACCGGGCCAACCAATCACATAACAACCCTTTATATGTTGAATGTTTTGACTGAATTGGGTTTTAAGGCACATGAACGGTTATATGGCGCCTAACAGGCATGAACATGCCAGGCTATTCCTCCATGTACATGAAGATAAAATATTGAAATGTTGAGCAAGGGGGCAACTGGTTATCACTTTTATGAAATCTTTATGTCATGGCAGTGGCTCATGAAGTGGATGCTTTAATAAAGTTGAATTTTCTTTTATTGAATACACTAGAAACAAGGAACTGACTTAAAAGATACAACCCAAATCTGCAGTTATGTTATTGGTACAGCAAAAAATTAATCACCAAATAATACCTTTCGCAACATGCCAGACGTCGTAGTAATGTTGTGCACCACTCAGGTTTTCACGGATCCATTTCTGAATTTGCAGATGACGGTCTGTTACTATCTGTGATATCGACAGGCCCTGCTCCTTTAGGAATTGGACAGCTTTTATCAGACCCTCCTTTTCCATGTTAGTGCTGCCATTGACTTCATTGCTCTGAAAATAAACAAGTGATTCAGTATGAATATATATTAATATGCTTTTAACTACCTATGTATTAGATTCGTTAGAAACATTGTGATCACTTACTAGAATTAAAGAATGTCAAAAAAGAGAAAGCATTCATAATTTATTTGGTATTTCACAGATTATCACATAACTTGTGTGTAGGAGTGTTATAAAGCCATGCTATATTTATCTTATTCCACGAGTGAACTATGCAATATTTATCTTAAACTATGAGTGAACTATGCAAATTAAGACCAAATCAGCTTTCATATTTTCGGTTAAGCTTGGAGTACATAGGAATTATCCATTTCAGTGAAAGAGAGTATGTTTCAGTACAGAGTATGTTTCTCTTTAGACAAATTCTTTTTTTTAAAATAAATTTCCAGGTAAGAGCTAAAAAAAGAATTAGGCTTTCTAAATAATGTTAGGCTAAAGCAAGATTGTTGTGTCCCT
The DNA here is from genome assembly GCA_037043455.1 of Cyrtodaria siliqua. Lineage (NCBI taxonomy): Eukaryota > Metazoa > Mollusca > Bivalvia > Adapedonta > Hiatellidae > Cyrtodaria > Cyrtodaria siliqua. The sequence goes on from JAWPHD010000099.1 coordinate 257,176, forward strand.
TTAAAAACCCATTTTCCCCTGAATAATCACTCACAATTAGTGTGAAAAGATGTACACAACAATAGGTTTATACCTGCACCAGCTGTACATCCAAAACTTTTCCACTGTCAAGGTGGATGAATGTGTAGGATCCGTACTTAGCAGAGTGACCTGGACTGTCTGCTCGACCATCACCACCCACACTGATGTTGGGATCCCTCCGACGGAGAACAGAGAACATGGCCTGCTGTTGCCTGTGCCACACTCTCTCAACAGATGGGATCAAGTAGGCCTGTTGGTGGTTCATGTAGGTGTTGAGGCTGATGGACTGGATGTTCGCATGCTCCAGGAAACGAAGGGCCTTTGTCACTATAGCACCACTGAATAAAATTGATGCACTTATAACTATGTTACCAGCTGGCACATTTCCTACAAACGGCTGAGAGTTCCAGGTCCATGTCCAACCGCATGAGCATTCTTGAGTCACTGCAACAAATGTACCCATTGTCTTGCTGATTCTGGCATGTGTAGAAAAATGGCACTCTCGACAGATGGTGAACAGGGAAGGCAGGTGGTCTTGGAAGACGATATACTTTACTTCATCCGCTGGGTCTTTCCTGAAAAAAATGCATATATTATGTTTGGGACTCATTTAACATGAGTGAACCGTTTCAAAAATGCGAAGCTCAGCTTGAGTTGCTTTCATATTTACAGTGTAATAAAGGAGGATTTTACTTAAATGTTCGCTAAAATTTGAATTGAATTGGGGTTTTAAGGCGCAGCAACACATGAAAGGTTATATGGCGCCTAACAGGAATGAAAATGCCAGGCTCATCCTCCATTTACATCAGGATAAAATATGGAGAACGGGCCTAGAACCTTCTCACCCTGAACTGCAGAGTTGCTGCAAATTCTATTGTAGACACTCCATTTACGCTGGAGCCATGTTATAGTTTTTCTGCTAGCGAGATGGCACCTGAAACAATGCAGGGGTCATGATGAAGACCTTTAATGAGCATGAACAAAACATGATACAATGAACATGAATTTGGGGCAGGGGTTCTACCCTCTGCCTTCCCCTCCAATGGGATCTGCAGTGACCCTTTTCTTTGCCCCGTAACAAAGCCCCCACCCAGGGGGCTAAAATTTGAAAACAAAATCATTTAAATAATTCATTAAAAGTCACTGCCTCACTTTATTACGTGATTAATTTAGATGACATCTTTGTTTGTTTGGTATTTAGAAATTCTAGGTTTTATATGACGGTTGAATTAATGGTAAAGGCTGGGTAAAATCTCACCATCTAAAACTTTCTCACAACTCGAGCTCCCAGTGGGATTTGAACCTGCAGTGGTGAGAGGCGATAAGGTTTCAAACTCATTGTCTTTGCCTCTCTGCCTTAATATGACAAACATACCATGCACTGCAGGTTGGACATTGACCAGCCTGTTTAATTTATTTCAACTGTAAATTTGAAATGAAAAAACCCCCAAAAAAACCCATAAATATCATGAACAACATACTTTTCTCCTTCACTGCATACCGACTCTTCCAACTCGCCATCGGATGGAATATACGTCAAATCATCTCTCAGACTCTTGAATGTGATCTGACTGCCGAATGATGTGTTGGGTGTGTCGGTATCCGATGTGGTCATTTTCATTTTCTTGGGGGTAGAACACATGGGCATAGGTGTCACAAATGTTGTACATGTAGGTGTGTTGGTGTGCAGTGTTGAGCCAGGTGTTGTTATGTCGCACTGTGTAGACTGGCTTCTGTAAGAGTACTGAATATTGTGTTTCTTCTTCTTAGTCTGCGTACCTGTAGATATAAAACAATAACCTGTTAATAGTAAAAGAAATATACACAACTTTATACAAAAATTGAGTAATCACCTATTATTGAGTATATAATTTTATAATCACTGTAAAAAAACAACCATAAAAGCAGTAACTCAATTTCGGAATAAGTAAATCAAAATGTTTGACAACATCTTAGTATGTTACGAATATATACCTCATGTTGTTTACAGTTGATTCAAGAATTGAATTTTGTTGATCATCACAATGCATTATTAAGAGCCACCCAGAGGAGAAATTGCACAGGAAGAAGCCAGTGGATTTTAGCAGTGGCCAGTTCACAAATTTATCAGCTGAACTACATGACATTCTGTATTTCAAACTCGCTTTTATTCCAACATAAGGATAAGCCAAATTACCTTTAGTTGTCATCTTCTTCTTTGGACAACTTTGGTCGGAAGGGTTTTCAGCAAACTTGGGCTTCTCGACTGCAACAGGTGGTTGTTCTTTAACCTGAAGTTAAAAAGCAAAGTTTCTCATTCTAGTTCAAGGTGTGCCACAACATAGACATGTCTGTTTGTTGTATAAACAGCTGAAATTATGATATGTATCCATAACCAAGGAAAATAAGGACTGATGTTGTAAAAAAAAAAATGAAAAATGAGTAAATCTGATGAATCAAATTTGGTAAACATCTGATAATCTGATGATTTCGCACTCACAACTAAAATTTCTTTATAAATGTGTCAATACTTACAGGAAATCAAGAAATGTTCTTATATTATGTTTTTTCTTCAAAAGTGGTGTAGTGCAATTTTGTTTCCCCCATGAAAACAAAATCCTCTAAAACTTAAAAGATGCAACACTTGTACACTATGAATCTTGCCATGTTTAACATTGGCGGCCATGTTTAACGTTGCATCAAAATATTTTCGACAAGGATCAACATCATTGCATACTGATCATTTTAGAAAAAGTCCCATATCAATATCACCTATAGTTTTCAAGAAGTACTCGCTACAAACTTTTTTTAAATCTATTTTTAGCTGTGGTGGCCATCTTGAATTTCCGACCAACCTGAAATGTTGCTAGGTTCATTTAGACATCAAGAGCAACATTCCTGTTAAGTTTCATGGAAATCCGTCGAGTAGTTTCAGAGAAGTAGTCGCTACAAGTTTTTACTAAATAACTCTATGTAAACAAAGATGGCCGCTGGCAGCCATGTTTAACGTCGATTCAAAACGATTTTGCTGATCATTTTAGAAAAAGTCCCATATCAATATCACTTAGAGTTTTCAAGAAGTAGTCGCTACAAACTTGTTTTTTAAAAATCTATTTTTAGATTTGGTGGCCATCTTGGATTTCACATCAGCATGAATTTTTGCTAGGATCAACTAAACTTCATGGGCAACATTTCTGTAAAGTTTCATGAAAATCCATTCAGTAGTTTCAGAGGAGTAGTCGCTACAAAAAATAATTTACTAACGGACAGAAGGACAGACAGACGACGGACACCACGGTATGAGCTCTGCTGATCTCTGATCAGTAGAGCTAAAATAATAATAAAGAAATAAAAAAATATATATATTACATTACAACCATATCATCAATAGTTTTATCTTCATACATTTATTTATTTCGGAATAGCATTTGAACTGTTTTATATGAGAATTAATTTTGACTACTGTTGATATAATGTTCAAAATGTTATTAGAATACATTCATATTTTTATTAGATACATATATATTGAAGAAGTCCAGTATGTCACAATATTAGACAGTGCTGATACAGAGACCAAAATTCTATAGCTGACAGGATATAACAGCTATTTGTATTACCCCCATACACACTCACACAGCCAAATCAAGCACAGAACATCAATCAGTAACTTAAAAGCCCTAAGGCTATAGAGCATATGGTCAGAGGAACTTTATGACCCTGTAATACACAGTAGAGTACCCAATGTCATAAAACACCAGTCAGTAACTAACAGGAAATATGCAAGTAACTTAAAAGCCCTAAGGCTATAGAGCATATGGTCAGAGCAACTTTATGACCCTGTAATACACAGTAGAGTACCCAATGTCATAAAACACCAGTCAGTAACAGGAAATATGCATCACAAAAGTTTTTTCCCCCCTTTTAGAAAAAAAATTCCTCACAATAAATAAATTTTTAATTTTAAATGTGTTGTTTCTTAGTTGACCATCCATAACATGTACATCAAACATGTTCTTGATCTGAATTTAATATTAAAGTAACTCAAGCGTTGTCAAAATTCCCCCTTTTCCCAATTCACGTCGATTTTTCCCCTTCTCTGAAGACCCCGGCCCCCTTCCCCCAAAAGTAAAAAAACAACACTGTTACCTTTGGTTTATGTCCACAAGTATCACCAACTGCATGGCTAATTCTGACCGCATGGCTCATGGTAGAAGACGTGGACGTATCTAAAGTCGCCATTGAAAATGTCACAGTTGCTGTGATGCACAAAGGTAACACAGACGTGTGAACCACTGGCATACTGGGTGAAGCTGGTGGTGACGGGATAACTGCCGTCAAGGAACTTGCACTGCACGAAGGTTGTGGTGAAGTGACAGCTGCCGGCAAGAAATCGAGGGTTGACTCCGAGATCATTTCAAACTGAAAAAAAAAGTAAATGATATTGTAAAATTCTACATTATGGCGAAACACATACAAATAGGTTTTGTCAGTACTTGTACGACTCTTTTTATAGGATTAAATACCAATAATATATATGTATAAAGGTCAATTTTTAGGGGTGGCGACAGACCACACACTTATTCCTGGGCAGAACCATTAACAAATTCTCCTGTCTCTGAGAAGTGACACTTCCTCACAAGTCGAGCCCCAAGCGCAGTGATATGGGAGGATTCAAACTTAGCGTCTTTACCCTCTCGATCATGGAGTCTTTATGGATATATCAGGCACCGGTTGTTTCGTAGCAGCCACGCCATCACCCCCAACCCCACCACCCCCCCCAAGTTTTGTTAGTACTTGTATGACTTTGTATAAAGGGACAATGTCCGTAACTTTTAGCCTATAAACCACAAAATAATTAAATTGACAAACATAACACACCAACCATCATTGAATATTTACTAAATTAAACCAAGATTGTCTTACGGGTTTCAATAGCAGTACAAAAAAAGAATAACCGTTTCGGTTATACTCGCAGGTAATACTAGCAGAGCGTCCGACTGAGCTAACCGGGCCAGATGTCTTGCGTAAGAGATACATTATATAAAAGCTAAAACACTAATGGATGACATGCAGTGTTCTCCAGAAAGACCGGCGGGCGGCGATATCGCCTATTACTTTAGAACCTAGCGCCGGCTACTTATCTCAAATATACAAAAAAACAAAATCAGAATTATTTATCTTTGTACATATAAGTGTCCTTACAGACTAATGAAAAATGAGTGTAAAATGCACCAGAACGCACCATTTTGCACCGTCAAAATAAAAAAAATCGGGGAGCTCGGGCAAGCCGCTTCGTGGCTCAGGCAACTCGCAACTGTGCCTACTACAATTATTATTTCACCTACTACTGGACATGTGATCAAATAATAAATAAAACTTATTTTTTTCAAACTCAGGAATGTATTGCTACATGCTTATCTGGGTATATTCTAATGTTTTCATGGAGACATTTCACTGAATAAAAATCAGACAGTTATTTGGCTATGCTCAGTATCTGCTTACTTATGGACAGTGTCCCTTTAAAAAAACAGGACAAGTATATATATATATATATACCAATTATATAATATATTAACATGTTTACAGGTCAAATTTTAGTTGTGGCTTCTAAGAAGTGACACTTTCTCACATATTGAGCCCCAAGTGGGGTTCGAACCTGACACACTGATAGGGGAGAAGACTTTAGTTCTATCTATCACTAAATACCCAAGTTACATCTGAGATCCTCACACCCAAACCAACATCAAAAAGCTAGAGCAAGTACAAAGGAGAGCTGCTAGATACGTGACTGGCACCTACAGACGCACCAGCAGCGTTTCAGCGATGCTCGAACATCTACAATGGCAGAGCCTGCAACAGGTCTAATGGCCATACCACAATACCCGTATTTAATACCGGCTCAAGTCATCACCACCAGTGAAGTTCAAATTCCACACTCATCGGTACTGATACACCTGGCGTCCGATTGAGCTAACCGGGCCGATTGAGCTAACCGGGCCAGATGTAAAACACTAATGGATAACATGCAGTGTTCTCCAGAAGCCCACGCGGACGGCGATATCGCCTATTACTTTAGAACCTAGCGCCGGCTACTTTTCTCAAATATACAAAAAAAAAATTAGAATTATTTATCTTTGTACATATAAAACTGTCCTTACAGACCAATGAAAAATAAGTGTAAAATGCACCTTACGCACCATTTTGCACCGTCAAAATAAAAAAAAATCTGGGGGAGCTCGGGCACGAAATCCTGGGTAGAACCAGTACCGAATACCTCCTGCTTCTAAGACTAAGAAGTGACACTTTCTCAAAAGTTGAGCCCCAAGTGGGTTTCGAACCCGAAACATTGAAAGGGTAGAAGGTTCCACAATACCCTCTCGACTATGAATGATTTATGGATATGTCTGGCACTAGGTCCCCCACCCACCCATCCACCACCATGTATCATTGTATGCTATGGTGCCGGATGCAAATCACATTCAAATGCAGTATGGATCCGCGGAGTCTTTGCCTAATTTGGTTTACCCCATCCACTTTGATTTTTAGCGTATAAATGAAAACAATAAACGAATAAGACAAATAAACTCACGGTATTGGATTCTTCAATGTCGTCATCCTGTGACTGCGTCTCCGTCTGTGGGTCAGCAAATCGAGGAATTGCGTCAGGTTTCAGCATTGGTTTTAAGTTTTGGAGGCATAATCTCTTTTTCGTTATATAAGAGTCATTGAAATCTTTCTCAGTAAAATGTTCCGAACATACGCGAGAGTGCTCTGTAAAATTCCATTTCACACCGTTTTGCAAAACAAGAAGTTCAATCCATTTAGTCCGATGACGGCCAGATGGAAATGCATGTAGACTTACACTGTCTTCCTGTTTACTTTTCTTACAAACGCTTAATGAGCACCTTTTCACCATGATGAAGACACGAACACATCAATAATATTCCAGGTTTTAAAACACTTAGGCTATATGAGAAAAATGGACATCCAACAAGAGTAACGGTTTGTTTACACATAGATACGCGCCATAATTGATTATGTAAATTAGGTAGTTTGTACGGAGGCTGTGATTGGTCATCCCCTTATCACGTCATTTTCCGAAGATCGATCGCGCACCAGTTTTTTTTGTGTACAGGTAAACTTCATACCTGTAAAACTTGCATTTATCAACGGTTTTTGAGAAAACGGACGATGACATTGACATTCTATTATAATAAGCTTTCATTTAAAATCACTTTATTTTTCAATTTGGAGGACCCTTTAAAGGGTCCTCCAAATTGAAATAACTTTCCTTTGTATTACAAAGATAATGATTAGCAGTTTCTAAAAATACTTCGGTCAACATCGTAAACCTATTCGTTCATCGGTAAATCACGAATCCATACGGCACATTTGCCCTAATACACACCTGTCACGGAAACGTAACTGAGGTTTCACGGAAACAGCCGAATGGAAAACTCCTGTAGACGTCACGCATTACCCATGGTTCATTAGAAACCAAAATGGCGGACACAAACGAAGTAAACAATGCGAGCGTAGTGGAAAATGTTGAATTATTTTGTGAATCATCGTCGTTTGAGGCAGAAAGCGATTCGTCAGGCGATGAAGTATTCTTCGGCACATCTAGTGAAGATGAGGTAGAAGAATTTGGTGTCCAACCGTATCAGTTCGAGCCGGCAGTAGATATCGAAATTGTCGGTGAAGAACAAGCACAACATCTTGCACCAGAGGAAAACCGACGAGATCAGTTTGAGTGGTATGTGTAATCGTGTTAGATATATTTGGAATGGATTTTATTTAATTTCGGACCGATAATGTACAACGCTGTTGTAACGGAAACACGATTGAGTTCACGAAATGCTCCTCATATTCGGACAAATATTCTTTCTACACACTAAACTGCAGTCGGAAAATTCAATATTGTTTCTACATCTACATATGTACGTTGATCTGTCAACTGTGACCAAAACTCAACGAAAATGACCGTTATTAATGCTAAGAAGATGAAATAAAAGAGATTATAGATAGATGTAAAATAAATAAATAAATAATTTTACAATGAATTCAATACGGTTTTGGGTGTTTATGTGCTTTCTAAATCTAATTTATGTTTATATTTGACTGTTCGCCGATATAAGATTAGACCTATGATCTTTGCTTTCTTTGATGCACTAAAACGATTGAATAGCAGTTTTTGAAATTTCACAATTTATTAACTCCAACATGTTTATAACTTCTAATATTTTAAGAAATACTTTTTTCAGGTGTACCTGTGGGAATTGTCAGGTGATGGCCACTAATCGCGAGTGCTGTTGCTGTCGGGAAAATGAGAGGATAGAAGCTTGTATGGAAGAGTTTGAGGTGAAAACCGACTGTCGTCTGACATGCATAACAGAACATCCGGGGTTTCTATCTGGGTGTTTGGACGAATACACGTTGGACATTGCGTACCTTGCGTACAAGCAGGATCATGGTGGAAGGCCAGTTTATGATGCAAACCAGTAAGTTTTAATATAAGTCTATGTATGTTTATCAATCATTTTCAAAATATGGGAAAAGTGTGTCATATATATTACTTTTTAATTACTTATTGGATTTGTTAAAGCAGATACGTACATGTATGTGGTTCATTGCGCTATTAATTCAGTCCAGCTTGGCTGAAAGATGTATGTATGGGTTTTATGTTGCATCAGCATCTTCCAGTCGCTTGTTTACTTTTAGCGGTGAGCTCAATGCTCAATTTTATATAGTATTATCAATCTGGAATACCAGTCGACACATGATACCTAGTCACAATATAATAATATCAGGCCAAACAGTAATACATCTTTGGCATGACCCAGTTGAATCTGCACACACAGCACACCAGAATAAATGACTGAGATTATATTTAAGTCCACTTTGTAAATTATACATACAGTAAATATCAACGTTGGTGCTGAATTTAGCAAGTGGACATGTACATGCTGGTAATTTGATAAATGAATCATAGCAATATATATATTTCACGTGTATCTTTTTTTCTACAGGCGATACAGATACACAGCGTACCGACAGCTAGTTAGATGGTGCTGGGGTTATCTCGGGAAAGAGATTCGGGTTGTGCTACCAGCATGTGCTGTTGTAAGAATAAGAACAGAGTATCCGTCAGACAACTACGAAGGTTTTCATTTTGCCGGATAAACATTAATTATATATTTCATTTGAATGCATTATGACTGAGTGTATGTATTTTTTTTGTTACACAATTTGTTTATGTTATGTGTATTTGATTATGTTCATTGTTTTTATGTTTTCCTGTCTGTGTTTTAATGAAAGAATGCACATGTTTATCAGTCGAAGAGTGATTGCATTATTTGTTTTCCTTCATTTGTTTATATTGTAAATGCACATAATGTACTTCTGCATATATTCATAACAGAAAAATATAATTAAATAAAAATTATAACAATGTCCTTAATTTGTTTGATTGCTCCTTTCATTAGTTTGTGCGTCTCCTACTACATAGATAATGAAAATGTTAACGAGCGTCCTTACAATCCAAGGTGATTGTCACTTTAAAAGGCTTGTAAAGGTGTGATGCGATGTATGTTTTGCTTCACTTGTTTCAAATATGCCTGGAGTCCATATACACAAATGCTTCTCAATTAGAGTGCATATACCATGTATACCCTTTTACAGTTCAAATAAAATAATATTTTATATCGTCTATAATATGAGTACAATAAAATAATATTTTATATCGTCTATAATATGAGTACATTCATTTTTTCAAGCCACTGATGCATGGGCAATCTTGAATTGAAATTTCATTATGACAACTTCCAGCCCAGTTTCAAAAGAGTACATCCGAAGTTTTAAAGTATTGGCACACAGTTTACCTTTTTAAAAGTCTTTCGTCAAAGATGGAGGGTGGTGGCCATCTTGGAAATTTCAAATTATCTTTTTTGTCCGGTGTTTTTATCTAGGATGAATTACAGGTTGTGCCTATTGCTAAAGGAGTATGTCCCATATTGACACATAAAAGAGGAAAGAACAAAACAAAATTTCATAAAAGTCTTTTTAGATTATTTAATCAACAAGAATGTCACTTAACCTAATAAACAGACTTTGTATATATGGCAACAATATTTAAAAATAATCACATATTATTCTAAGTGTAACAAAATACATGAACACCGGTATCCTCCCTTTAAAGGGACACATGGCAATCTTGATTTATTTTCACCCAAAATTAATTAGAAACAGTTCTTTCCATACTGTGCTTGCACGATAGAGGTCATGTAAGAGCATTTGATACAATTTCAAAACTATGGATTTCTCTGTAATTTAATTTACTTTTTCCAACATCTATATTATTCAAAATGTTCAAACACTATATACTACACATTATAGCCGCTTATTGAATATGCTTGATCTTGAGAGGGGGATAAAAACATGTAGATCTATTTGTTAGTTTTTCTCAAATCTATGCTAGCTGTATATATAAAAAAAACATTAATAGAAGAGCTTCAACACTGAATTATGGTTATGAGAAACAAAATAAAATGGAGTCATTTTGCCTTGTTTAGTGTGATTTATAAATTAGAACTTACAAGATATACATGTGTCCCTTTAATAATATACAGAGGATCTTAAACGAGTTCCCATTTCATATAAGATTTATGAAACGAGTTATGAATTATTTTAATTTTAACGAGCCTTTTGGTGAGTTAAAATTAAAAATAATTCATAACGAGTTTCATAAATCTTATGTGGAATGGGAACGAGTTTAAGATCCTTTTAATCACATAACATTGCAATCAAATTAGTAAAAATTAATTCAGATGGACATAAAACCGCCACGACGTCAGACACACTTTAGCGCCAAAACGTCATAAAATATGTGATGTTGTAACGCCACGTCTCGCACATAACGTTGCGTATAAAAGAGTTTGTGTTTTACCTCTTTAAAACATAGCAGTTTACGCCAACTTTTTAACAAACCAACAACAATGTTTTGTATAAGTTGCATTATTTTTATAGGCTGTCACAAGTAATAAGTTTATGACTCAGATCTGGGTGAATTAGTAATAAATAAAATAGTTTTAGTTAATAAACTTGCATAGTGTTACAGGTTTAAATCAACCAATCGAAATCGTTCCAGGTTGTATTACACGTGTGTCATACGATAGAATATTAAATGGGTGTTCGACACTGCTAACAAGGGACGTAATGTGATAAAAAGTGATGTTTGTCGGACATATTTGATCATTTATGCATTTGAACAAATCATAAAATTCAGAGGTTAAAGTTTCATTAAACAAAACAAGAATGACATATTTATACATTTAATATACTTGTGACCAGGACCTAAATTTATCCAATCGTTAAGCACAATAATCAGACTCAATTTTTGAAAACACTATCAACACAATAGTTTGGGTTAGAATTGTGATTTTGAGACCTTTTCTTTGAAAATATCTTTAAAATAACTTGTTTCTATCAGTAAATATAGTAATTTGCTTGTATTTTTTTTATTTGGAATTTAAAACAATTAGATTTTGAGTCGAGTCTGATTCGTGTGCTCAAAAGTTTGATGAATATTAGACAAGGTCAAATGGACAGCAGGAGAACTGCATATTAACATTAAAATAGTCTCAGACTAGCACATAACATCTTGGCAAATATCAGATTTATCACATGACAAGACTTGGCAAATATCACATAATATCCCTTGATTGTTCTACTATCACTTATAAATATCACTTAAAAAGTCTCAGTCTAGCACATAACATAACTTAGCAAATATCAGATTTATTACATGACACAAATTGGCAAATATCACATAATATCCCCGATTGTTCTACTATCACTTATAAACATCACTTAGAAAGTCTCAGACTAGCACATAATATAACTTGGCAAATATCAGATTTATCAGATGAGAAGACTTGGCAATTATCACATAATATCGCTTGATTGTTCTTCTATCACTAAGAAAGTCTCAGACTAGCACATAACATAATTTAGCAAATATCAGGATATTGCAAAACATCACTTGCAAAATGCTCAATATATCACTTTTACATCACAGATTTCAGAATGTCCCATAAATTAATAAGCAAATTTCAGATATTACTTACACAGACTATCATATAAAATCACTTTTGCATTATTTTAGACTAAACACTGTTATTTTTCTTATCCATTTTTCTTTACCATTGACTTACATTCCAAGTGTAAAGTTTCAACACCATACACATTTCAAACACTGGAATCACGGCTTTCATTCTAAGTTTAGTTTTGCAGTCTTTCTGAAACGGCTGGTGAGTGCCCTGAGGGCCATCTGCTTGTCTGGCCGCACATATTTGCTGCGCATTGGAGGTGGTGCTGCTACCTTCGGGGTTGCCTCTTTCTTTGCAATTTTCATTGGCGTCTCCGCAACTTGACACACTTCTCCAAGTAAAGTCTGGACGTACTTGAATGTCTGTCTCTCGTTCCTGACCCTTACTGTCGCTTCTCCTTTTTTATGTTTTGGAAACACAGTTGTATGTCTCAGTACGCCAGCTTTGGTTATTGCATCTTCTCTGCTAACATTCTCGTTGAAGTGCAGAGCTGCGATCTTCAACCTGGAAAAAACATATAGTTTTCTTTTTAAAAAATAACAAAAACTGCAAACCTGAAATTCTGCCATAGTATTCGACATTATTTTTTTAATTAATGTAAAATAATTATTCGCCGCTAACAATTACTTCAGACACTAACATTAAACAGTGGCGGAAGAATTCAGATATATGTCAGTCTGTACGAGTGAGTGGGACAGGGGGCCCAACTGTTTTTGCATCAGTTAAATTAACGTAATAAACTGTAGAATCAATAATCTACAAAGCAATTTTATTTGAAGGAAAACAACACCGGAAACATAATCCCTGTTACTTACTTGGTTTTAACCATTTCCTGATTGGAATTTCTCCATGTGAGCATGCACTGTATTTCCCCTCGTGCCCCTCGTGAATGTTTTGGATGTGATTGGCCACCGACTTCCATTTGGACATCATCAGGTCTGGGTCACCATCCGGTGTTGAAGCTGCCACCCAATACATGTGGTTGCTGATAGAGCGGACCCACTCCCCAACGTCTTCGCAGCCTTTTGTTTTAGCGATGGCCATCAGCTTCTTCTTAATACCTTCAAGAACAATGAAAAGTTTCATATTATGCATGCTTATTGGAAACTTTTTATTTAATAAAGTCATGGTTCTGTCTTGTTTAGAAGTAGAAGTAAAACTCTGTGTGTTTGTGTGCTCTTGAAAATCTTAATGTTGATGAAGACGGTGTTACCCAGTAATATTATACTGACACCGGGCCAACCAATCACATAACAACCCTTTATATGTTGAATGTTTTGACTGAATTGGGTTTTAAGGCACATGAAAGGTTATATGGCGCCTAACAGGCATGAACATGCCAGGCTATTCCTCCATGTACATGAAGATAAAATATTGAAATGTTGAGCAAGGGGGCAACTGGTTATCACTTTTATGAAATCTTTATGTCATGGCAGAGGCTCATGAAGTGGATGCTTTAATAAAGTTGAATTTTTTTTTTATTGAATACACTAGAAACAAGGAACTGACTTAAAAGATACAACCCAAATCTGCAGTTATGTTATTGGTACAGCAAAAAATTAATCACCAAATAATACCTTTCGCAACATGCCAGACGTCGTAGTAATGTTGTGCACCACTCAGGTTTTCACGTATCCATTTCTGAATTTGCAGATGACGGTCTGTTACTATCTGTGATATCGACAGGCCCTGCTCCTTTAGGAAATGGACAGCTTTTATCAGACCCTCCTTTTCCATGTTAGTGCTGCCATTGACTTCATTGCTCTGAAAATAAACAAGTGATTCAGTATGAATATATATTAATATGCTTTTAACTACCTATGTATTAGATTCGTTAGAAACATTGTGATCACTTACTAGAATTAAAGAATGTCAAAAAAGAGAAAGCATTCATAATTTATTTGGTATTTCACAGATTATCACATAACTTGTGTGTAGGAGTGTTATAAAGCCATGCTATATTTATCTTATTCCACGAGTGAACTATGCAATATTTATCTTATTCCATGAGTGAACTATGCAAATTAAGACCAAATCAGCTTTCATATTTTCGGTTAAGCTTGGAGTACATAGGAATTATCCATTTCAGTGAAAGAGAGTATGTTTCAGTACAGAGTATCCTCGACCTCTTAGTTTACGACCACTTAACGGCAGTTGGTTACATATCTCAGTAATACATTATATTTTTGACATAATATTATGTTAGCTAAAATAAAATAATCAAACTGCAACAAAAACTACCGCGACTTTGATTACATTTTGTTTATTTTCCATCCGATAACATTTGTAAATGGATGACCTCAACTTGTTTGTTTCCAGGGAACGACATGTGTTTCCGATCACCTTATTTATTATAGCTTTTATCCCGAGATGCAGTATTTTCATACGGGCAATTTTATGCAAATGTGTTGACCTAAATTCACACTAGCTGGCAGCGTAGAAAAAAATGAAAAAATATTAAACCATTTTTTAATTTAACAAGAAGAAACAAACCCGTACTTATTTTCTATGAAAAAATATGATTAAATGTCTACCCTCATCACCCTAAAATCGATTTTTTTCAATACTGTGGAACATTAAAATTATTGTCTTCTGCTGTTTTCAAAACATGTCCATCTGATTGTCAGGAATTTAGGTCACATGTCACGTAGGAAATGTACTAACATAACAATTACCAGATGTTTTTAACACAAACACTGATATTGCTTCATGGTTTATTCAGGTACCCCACCCTTGATATTACCCATTTACTACTTCTCATTTTACGAGTAAATAAAATTTGTTGATGTCTAATGAAAGGCGAAGGATTAAATCATCATTGCATCATAATTTTTTTTATTTTGTGTACGTTTGCTTTAAAATGGGATACATTTAATGACGAAAACACTGGTAAAGAGGTCAACTATCCATAGGAAAATTATCCATAACCTTAAAAAAACTTATTATTTGCAATTGTTGTCTGTTATTGTTTAGAACTATTCATTTAGCAGACGATCATGACATATGATGACGAAATTTGCATAATAAACGTGCGCAGACGTAATTTCCGCCGTCGGTCGAAATCAAATGGTGGTCGAAAACAGATAGACGATATGTTTCTCTTTAGACAAATTCTTTTTTTTTAAATAAATTTCCAGGTAAGAGCTAAAAAAAGAATTAGGCTTTCTAAATAATGTTAGGCTAAAGCAAGATTGTTGTGTCCCTTTAAAAACCCATTTTCCTCTGAATAATCACTCACAATTAGTGTGAAAAGATGTACACAACAATAGGTTTATACCTGCACCAGCTGTACATCCAAAACTTTTCCACTGTCAAGGTGGATGAATGTGTAGGATCCGTACTTAGCAGAGTGACCTGGACTGTCTGCTCGACCATCACCACCCACACTGATGTTGGGATCCCTCCGACGGAGAACAGAGAACATGGCCTGCTGTTGCCTGTGCCACACTCTCTCAACAGATGGGATCAAGTAGGCCTGTTGGTGGTTCATGTAGGTGTTGAGGCTGATGGACTGGATGTTCGCATGCTCCAGGAAACGAAGGGCCTTTGTCACTATAGCACCACTGAATAAAATTGATGCACTTATAACTATGTTACCAGCTGGCACATTTCCTACAAACGGCTGAGAGTTCCAGGTCCATGTCCAACCGCATGAGCATTCTTGAGTCACTGCAACAAATGTACCCATTGTCTTGCTGATCCTGGCATGTGTAGAAGAATGGCACTCTCGACAGATGGTGAACAGGTAAGGCATGTGGTCTTGGAAGACGATATACTTTACTTCATCCGCTGGGTCTTTCCTGAAAAAAATGCATATATTATGTTTGGGACTCATTTAACATGAGTGAACCTTTTCAAAAATGCGAAGCTCAGCTTGAGTTGCTTTCATATTTACAGTGTAATAAAGGAGGATTTTACTTAAATGTTCGCTAAAATTTGAATTGAATTGGGGTTTTAAGGCGCAGCAACACATGAAAGGTTATATGGCGCCTAACAGGAATGAAAATGCCAGGCTCATCCTCCATTTACATCAGGATAAAATATGGAGAACGGGCCTAGAACCTTCTCACCCTGAACTGCAGAGTTGCTGCAAATTCTATTGTAGACACTCCATTTACGCTGGAGCCATGTTATAGTTTTTCTGCTAGCGAGATGGCACCTGAAACAATGCAGGGGTCATGATGAAGACCTTTAATGA
This sequence comes from Cyrtodaria siliqua, assembly GCA_037043455.1. Lineage (NCBI taxonomy): Eukaryota > Metazoa > Mollusca > Bivalvia > Adapedonta > Hiatellidae > Cyrtodaria > Cyrtodaria siliqua. The sequence continues at coordinate 273,481 of JAWPHD010000099.1, forward strand.
GCATGAACAAAACATGATACAATGAACATGAATTTGGGGCAGGGGTTCTACCCTCTGCCTTCCCCTCCAATGGGATCTGCAGTGACCCTTTTCTTTGCCCCGTACCAAAGCCCCCACCCACGGGGCTAAAATTTGAAAACAAAATCATTTAAATAATTCATTAAAAGTCACTGCCTCACTTTATTACGTGATTAATTTAGATGACATCTTTGTTTGTTTGGTATTTAGAAATTCTAGGTTTTATATGACGGTTGAATTAATGGTAAAGGCTGGATAAAATCTCACCATCCAAAACTTTCTCACAACTCGAGCTCCCAGTGGGATTTGAACCTGCAGTGGTGAGAGGCGATAAGGTTTCAAACTCATTGTCTTTGCCTCTCTGCCTTAATATGACAAACATACCATGCACTGCAGGTTGGACATTGACCAGACTGTTTAATTTATTTCAACTGTAAATTTGAAATGAAAAAACCCCCAAAAAAACCCATAAATATCTTGAACAACATACTTTTCTCCTTCACTGCATACCGACTCTTCCAACTCGCCATCGGATGGAATATACGTCAAATCATCTCTCAGACTCTTGAATGTGATCTGACTGCCGAATGATGTGTTGGGTGTGTCGGTATCCGATGTGGTCATTTTCATTTTCTTGGGGGTAGAACACATGGGCATAGGTGTCACAAATGTTGTACATGTAGGTGTGTTGGTGTGCAGTGTTGAGCCAGGTGTTGTTATGTCGCACTGTGTAGACTGGCTTCTGTAAGAGTACTGAATATTGTGTTTCTTCTTCTTAAGTCTGCGTACCTGTAGATATAAAACAATAACCTGTTAATAGTAAAAGAAATATACACAACTTTATACAAAAATTGAGTAATCACCTATTATTGAGTATATAATTTTATAATCACTGTAAAAAAACAACCATAAAAGCAGTAACTCAATTTCGGAATAAGTAAATCAAAATGTTTGACAACATCTTAGTATGTTACGAATATATACCTCATGTTGTTTACAGTTGATTCAAGAATTGAATTTTGTTGATCATCACAATGCATTATTAAGAGCCACCCAGAGGAGAAATTGCACAGGAAGAAGCCAGTGGATTTTAGCAGTGGCCAGTTCACAAATTTATCAGCTGAACTACATGACATTCTGTATTTCAAACTCGCTTTTACTCCAACATAAGGATAAGCCAAATTACCTTTAGTTGTCATCTTCTTCTTTGGACAACTTTGGTCGGAAGGGTTTTCAGCAAACTTGGGCTTCTCGACTGCAACAGGTGGTTGTTCTTTAACCTGAAGTTAAAAAGCAAAGTTTCTCATTCTAGTTCAAGGTGTGCCACAACATAGACATGTCTGTTTGTTGTATAAACAGCTGAAATTATGATATGTATCCATAACCAAGGAAAATAAGGACTGATGTTGTAAAAAAAAAAATGAAAAATGAGTAAATCTGATGAATCAAATTTTGTAAACATCTGATAATCTGATGATTTCGCACTCACAACTAAAATTTCTTTATAAATGTGTCAATACTTACAGGAAATCAAGAAATGTTCTTATATTATGTTTTTTCTTCAAATGTGGTGTAGTGCAATTTTGTTTCCCCCATGAAAACAAAATCCTCTAAAACTTAAAAGATGCAACACTTGTACACTATGAATCTTGCCATGTTTAACATTGGCGGCCATGTTTAACGTTGCTTCAAAATATTTTCGACCAGGATGAACATCATTGCATACTGATCATTTTAGAAAAAGTCCCATATCAATATCACCTATAGTTTTCAAGAAGTACTCGCTACAAACTTTTTTTAAATCTATTTTTAGCTGTGGTGGCCATCTTGAATTTCCGACCAACCTGAAATGTTGCTAGGTTCATTTAGACATCAAGAGCAACATTCCTGTTAAGTTTCATGGAAATCCGTCGAGTAGTTTCAGAGAAGTAGTCGCTACAAGTTTTTACTAAATAACTCTATGTAAACAAAGATGGCCGCTGGCAGCCATGTTTAACGTCGATTCAAAACGATTTTGCTGATCATTTTAGAAAAAGTCCCATGTCAATATCACTTAGAGTTTTCAAGAAGTAGTCGCTACAAACTTGTTTTTTAAAAATCTATTTTTAGATTTGGTGGCCATCTTGGATTTCACATCAACATGAATTTTTGCTAGGATCAACTAGACTTCATGGGCAACATTTCTGTAAAGTTTCATGAAAATCCATTCAGTAGTTTCAGAGGAGTAGTCGCTACAAAAAATAATTTACTAACGGACAGAAGGACAGACAGACGACGGACACCACGGTATAAGCTCTGCTGATCTCTGATCAGTAGAGCTAAAATAATAATAAAGAAATAAAAAAATATATATATTACATTACAACCATATCATCAATAGTTTTATCTTCATACATGTATTTATTTCGGAATAGCATTTAAACTGTTTTATATGAGAATTAATTTTGACTACTGTTGATATAATGTTCAAAATGTTATTAGAATACATTCATATTTTTATTAGATACATATATATTGAAAAAGTCCAGTATGTCACAATATTAGACAGTGCTGATACAGAGACCAAAATTCTATAGCTGACAGGATATAACAGCTATTTGTATTACCCCCATACACACTCACACAGCCAAATCAAGCACAGAACATCAATCAGTAACTTAAAAGCCCTAAGGCTATAGAGCATATGGTCAGAGGAACTGTATGACCCTGTAATACACAGTAGAGTACCCAATGTCATAAAACACCAGTCAGTAACTAACAGGAAATATGCAAGTAACTTAAAAGCCCTAAGGCTATAGAGCATATGGTCAGAGCAACTTTATGACCCTGTAATAAACAGTAGAGTATCCAATGTCATAAAACACCAGTCAGTAACAGGAAATATGCATCACAAAAGTTTTTTCCCCCCTTTTTGAAAAAAAATTCCTCACAATAAATAAATTTTTAATTTTAAATGTGTTGTTTCTTAGTTGACCATCCATAACATGTACATCAAACATGTTCTTGATCTGAATTTAATATTAAAGTAACTCAAGCGTTGTCAAAATTCCCCCTTTTCCCAATTCACGTCGATTTTTCCCCTTCTCTGAAGACCCCGGCCCCCTTCCCCCAAAAGTAAAAAAACAACACTGTTACCTTTGGTTTATGTCCACAAGTATCACCAACTGCATGGCTAATTCTGACCGCATGGCTCATGGTAGAAGACGTGGACGTATCTAAAGTCGCCATTGAAAATGTCACAGTTGCTGTGATGCACAAAGGTAACACAGACGTGTGAACCACTGGCATACTGGGTGAAGCTGGTGGTGACGGGATAACTGCCGTCAAGGAACTTGCACTACACGAAGGTTGTGGTGAAGTGACAGCTGCCGGCAAGAAATCGAGGGTTGACTCCGAGATCATTTCAAACTGAAAAAAAAAGTAAATGATATTGTAAAATTCTACATTATGGCGAAACACATACAAATAGGTTTTGTCAGTACTTGTACGACTCTTTTTATAGGATTAAATACCAATAATATATATGTATAAAGGTCAATTTTTAGGGGTGGCGACAGACCACACACTTATTCCTGGGCAGAACCATTAACAAATTCTCCTGTCTCTGAGAAGTGACACTTCCTCACAAGTCGAGCCCCAAGCGCAGTGATATGGGAGGATTCAAACTTAGCGTCTTTACCCTCTCGACCATGGAGTCTTTATGGATATATCAGGCACCGGTTGTTTCGTAGCAGCCACGCCATCACCCCCAACCCCACCAACCCCCCCAAGTTTTGTTAGTACTTGTATGACTTTGTATAAAGGGACAATGTCCGTAACTTTTAGCCTATAAACCACAAAATAATTACATTGACAAACATAACACACCAACCATCATTGAATATTTACTAAATTAAACCAAGATTGTCTTACGGGTTTCAATAGCAGTACAAAAAAAGAATAACCGTTTCGGTTATACTCGCAGGTAATACTAGCAGAGCCTCCGACTGAGCTAACCGGGCCAGATGTCTTGCGTAAGAGATACAATATATAAAAGCTAAAACACTAATGGATGACATGCAGTGTTCTCCAGAAAGACCGGCGGGCGGCGATATCGCCTATTACTTTAGAACCTAGCGCCGGCTACTTATCTCAAATATACAAAAAAACAAAATCAGAATTATTTATCTTTGTACATATAAGTGTCCTTACAGACTAATGAAAAATGAGTGTAAAATGCACCAGAACGCACCATTTTGCACCGTCAAAATAAAAAAAATCGGGGAGCTCGGGCAAGCCGCTTCGTGGCACAGGCAACTCGCAACTGTGCCTACTACAATTATTTTTTCACCTACTACTGGACATGTGATCAAATAATAAATAAAACTTATTTTTTTCAAACTCGGGAATGTATTGCTACATGCTTATCTGGGTATATTCTAATGTTTTCATGGAGACATTTCACTGAATAAAAATCAGACAGTTATTTGGCTATGCTCAGTATCTGCTTACTTATGGACAGTGTCCCTTTAAAAAAACAGGACAAGTATATATATATATATATACCAATTATATAATATATTAACATGTTTACAGGTCAATTTTTAGTTGTGGCTTCTAAGAAGTGACACTTTCTCACATATTGAGCCCCAAGTGGGGTTCGAACCTGACACACTGATAGGGGAGAAGACTTTAGTTCTATCTATCACTAAATACCCAAGTTACATCTGAGATCCTAACACCCAAACCAACATCAAAAAGCTAGAGCAAGTACAAAGGAGAGCTGCTAGATACGTGACTGGCACCTACAGACGCACCAGCAGCGTTTCAGCGATGCTCGAACATCTACAATGGCAGAGCCTGCAACAGGTCTAATGGCCATACCACAATACCCGTATTTAATACCGGCTCAAGTCATCACCACCAGTGAAGTTCAAATTCCACACTCATCGGTACTGATACACCTGGCGTCCGATTGAGCTAACCGGGCCGATTGAGCTAACCGGGCCAGATGTAAAACACTAATGGATAACATGCAGTGTTCTCCAGAAGCCCACGCGGACGGCGATATCGCCTATTACTTTATAACCTAGCGCCGGCTACTTTTCTCAAATATACAAAAAAAAAAATAGAATTATTTATCTTTGTACATATAAAACTGTCCTTACAGACCAATGAAAAATAAGTGTAAAATGCACCAGAACGCACCATTTTGCACCGTCAAAATAAAAAAAATCTGGGGGAGCTCGGGCACGAAATCCTGGGTAGAACCAGTACCGAATACCTCCTGCTTCTAAGACTAAGAAGTGACACTTTCTCAAAAGTTGAGCCCCAAGTGGGTTTCGAACCCGAAACATTGAAAGGGTAGAAGGTTTCACAATACCCTCTCGACTATGAATGGTTTATGGATATGTCTGGCACTAGGTCCCCCACCCACCCATCCACCACCATGTATCATTGTATGCTATGGTGCCGGATGCAAATCACATTCAAATGCAGTATGGATCCGCGGAGTCTTTGCCTAATTTGGTTTACCCCATCCACTTTGATTTTTAGCGTATAAATGAAAACAATAAACGAATAAGACAAATAAACTCACGGTATTGGATTCTTCAATGTCGTCATCCTGTGACTGCGTCTCCGTCTGTGGGTCATCAAATCGAGGAATTGCGTCAGGTTTCAGCATTGGTTTTAAGTTTTGGAGGCCTAATCTCTTTTTCGTTACATAAGAGTCATTGAAATCTTTCTCAGTAAAATGTTCCGAACATACGCGAGAGTGCTCTGTAAAATTCCATTTCACACCGTTTTGCAAAACAAGAAGTTCAATCCATTTAGTCCGATGACGGCCAGATGGAAATGCATGTAGACTTACACTGTCTTCCTGTTTACTTTTCTTACAAACGCTTAATGAGCACCTTTTCACCATGATAAAATCAAGTTTGAGTGGGTTTGGGGTGGGGTGGCGGAGAGGTGGGGTGGGTGGTGGGGGTAGTGGGGGTCGTGAGGGCAATATATAATTAAAAATCGAGTTTTGAGTGGGGATGGGGGAGAGGCGGGGTGGGGAAGGCAACATATGTGTGTAAGAAGCTATGTAAGAATTGACCAAAACAACACAGAAATATGGTAAAACAAAATAAAAATAAAAATATTTCAAGGGGTGGGGGAAGTGTGGGGTGGGTGGGGTGGAGAGGCAGAGAATGGGGTGGAGTGGGGCAACATATATGTGTAAGAAGCTATGTGTAAGAATTTACCAAAACAACACCGATATATGTAAAGAAAACAATAAACATTAAATAAAAATATTCCATTTCGAGCGTGGGGGTGGGATGGAGGAGGGGAGGTTGGGGCGGGTGGCAACATAGCTATATGTAAGAATTGACTAAAACACAGAAATATTTAAAAAACATATGGATGAATCTTCCTCAAACGGGTTATCGATGAGTCGCCAGATTTTTACATGGAGCGTATAGGGGAAAATTTCATTATTGTTTAATATTAGAAATTCTATAAATATGATCGCTAAGGTGCAAACGGTTTCTTAAAATACAATTTATTATCTTTATTTTGATATAAGTTTCATATTTTTATGTTAAAAGGATCTTGGTCTGTTTTCGAGTTTAATTACACCATCTAGTGTCCTTATATGTTCTATATAAAATTCTTAAAATATGTCGAACATGTGTTTTTTAATTGTAAATATATCGCATAATGACGAAACTGAAGCCTTAGGTGCAAACGGTTCTAAATAGGTGAAACACTAATCTTTATTTTGATATAGTGTTTTTATTAATAACACTAGTTATAGATGGTCTGTTTTACAAGCAAAGATAGCAATTTTTTTTAATTATTAATTGTTGTTGTTGTTTGCGATAATCACATTAAGCAGACGACGCGGAGAAATATATATCATGAAGAGTTGTATGCATAAATGTTTAATTCATGCAAAAACCCATTACACATGTATTTCTCTGTCCAATGATGGTATTTCCGTTTTAGGCAAAACAGGAGTCAGAACGAAACTTTTGCTATATCAAAAATGATGGTATTTTTAACTTTTAAACAGCTTTTTATTGAATTTCTCACTATTATAATGCCATTTCCATTAAAAATACACTTAAAAAAAACTATTCTCAGTTATAGCTTATTAAAAGCTTGTTTATAATAACGTATTTCATGTAAATATTAAACTGATTTTTTAAAAATGTGTTTGGCTTAAATTTACTAAAGTGCATTTATAGTTCACTCCATATGGTCACTAAAGATACATAATGATTTCCGATGTTTTATGGCCCCCATAAAGTGTGCAAGTGTGACTGCCGACACGCTAAATTAAATAACGCCCGAGGCGGCTTTATCGATATCTGCGGGAGATAAATCAGTACTAAACTATCACCAAGCGTTACATTTCGTGAAATTATTGTTTTTTTCAGTCGATTTCGATTTGAGGAAGATTCTTCTATATGAAAAAAAAATCAAAAAAAAATCGAGTGTGTGTGTTTGTGTGTGTGTGTGTGTGTGTGTGTGTGTGTGTGTGTTGGTGGGGGTGGGGGTGGGGGATGTGGGAGGGAGCAACATATATAAGTAAGAAGCTATGTGTAAGAAGCTATGTGTAAGAATTGACCAAAACAGAAATATGTAAAAAATGTGTGGGGTGGGGTAGTGGGGGGGGGGGGGGGGTAGTGGGGGGGGGGGGGGGGGTGGAGAGGCAGGGAATGGGGTGGAGGGGCCAACATATATATGTGTAAGAATTTACCAAAACCACACAGATATATGTAAAAAACAATAAACATTAAATAAAAATATTCCATTTTGACGTGGGGTGGGGTGGGGCAGGGGAGGTGGGGCAACATAGCTATGTGTAAGAATTGACTAAAACAACACAGAAATATGTAAAAAAAAAACAAATAAAAAAAAGGACTTTCGTGAGTGTGTTTGTGGGTGGGTGGGGGCAACATCTGTAAGAACTGACAAGCAACACAGAAATATGTAAAAAAAATAATAATAGTTTCAAGTGGGGGAGGGGGATGAGAGGCGGGTGGGGGGGAGCAGGGGGTGGGGGTGAAGGGGCAACATATATGTGTAAGAATTGACTAAAACACAGAAATATGTAAAAAATAAAAAAAATAAAAAAAAGAGGTTCAAGTGGTGGGCGAGTGGGGGCGAGTGGGGGAGAGGTGGGGATGGGGTGGGGGATGGGGGAGGAGGCAACATTTATGTGTAAGAATCGACCAAAACACAGAAATACGTAAAAAAAAAAAAACAATGTGTGGAGGGTGGGGGAGGATAGTGGGGAGGAGGGAGCCCATGCCCCAATATGAGTGAAGTATGAATAAGATGCATAATTCTATAAGAAATCCCAAACCAAATTTATAGATATATACATGCTTACATGCAAACCTAGAGCTGCCTTTATTGCACATTTTATGGGCCATCACTATTTCGGTTCCATGGGAGCCCAGAATTTGCAGAAGACAACATTAATTACCCAACCATTTACAACATACTATAAGGAAAACAATTCCAAAATTTAGTTCAGCTAGGACAAGAAATGCAAGAGATATAGACGTGTAAACACAGCTTACACGCAAAATTTGATGGGAAACGGACACATTTTAAGGGCTATCAGATTTTGAGGCCAGGGGTTACAGGAACCAAAATTATTTAAGCAGCCCTTAAGATAATGCTATAAGGAAGCTAATGGCCAAATATGAATGTGCTAGGGTAAGAATTGTAAGAGATATAGACTTGTAAACACAGCTTACACGCAAAGTTTGATGTGAAATGGGACACATTTTATGGGTTCCATGGGAGACCATGGGTTACAGGAAGACAAATTGCTTATGCAGCCCTTAAGATAATGCTATAAGGAAGACCATGGGCAAATTTAGTTGTGCTAGGATAAGAAATGTAAGAGATATAGACTTGTAAACACAGCTTACACGCAAACCTCTATGTGGGACGCCGACGCCGACGCCAACGCCGACGCCGACGCCGACGCCGACCCAGGGGTGATTGCATAAGCTCTCTTATTCTTCGAATAGTCGAGCTAAAAACATTTACATGCAGCTTGTGATATCACAATGTTTTTATGAGAAGTCTTACGTGGGGCTAACTATATAATCTTCTTATATTGCGTTTACATGAGAAATTATTACTATGATTAGAACATGTTCTAGTAATATTCCGAGCCGTAACACGTTAAGACAAAAAGTAGGGTCATGGATGTCGAAGACCACATACAAAGAGGGGTGATCAGGAAGCTGCTGTAACTATACTGACGGTCAATGAAAACACAACATTAACTCCATATTATGTTTATGCTGTTGGATTATTCGCAAATCATTTTGAATAAAACTGCTGAACCCATTATTTTTATTTTTTTAAGAATTTAATCTAGATACCTTACTGTTACATATTATAATTACCTCTCATGAACAGACTCAATAAAATCGAGTCTGCTACCTTTCTCTCTTGTTTGTGTTTGTTGCTTCCAAGGGATCACCTTTTCAGTATTGCATTCACACTAGCGTCTGTTTAGTGCTGTGTTGCGGTCGTAAAATGTCGCCCGAGTACAAATCGGAAGTCTTATTATTTACTGGTCTTTTGGGATCATCAAGCCCATTCTTTGTTGCTTTAAAGTAGAATATCGATAAAGCCAGTGCTAGGAGGTAGGAGAGGTGCTGCATCTTATAACCACCTCTCATGAAGACCCAATTAAACCGCTACTGCTACTTTTCACTCTTGTTTTTACTTCCAAGGGATAATCTTTTCAGTATTTATTAACAGGTTTATTGACGGGCTTTTAGGACAAGCAGTTATGCAGGTATTTACCGTGTCATTTAAAACCGTTTACTATGGATAATCATAAAAACGGTTTCACTCAATTCCAACCTCCATCAATCCGTCTCGGAATAAATTCCAATGGGTTGTACGGCTTTTATTGTTCAACTTTTGACAGTATTATGCAATGAATGTTTCCGACAAAATGATTTTTTGTGTGCGATGTAACCGAAGAAATCTGAAAATGCACGTGCATTTCATAACAATGTGCATTGCACTAAATCCAGATATGCACATAAAAAAAACACGCTCAAGGTCGACTCGTTATATGGATTATATTACATCTTGTCCAAAGGGACTCAAATTCTAACTTCTACGTTTTCATTGACCGGGAGTATATATGCAACAAAAGATGCACCAGTTTTGCAGCGAGCCCTCGAATTGTATGGGTATGCTCTATATGCAACTACATACCGGAGTGCATTTTCTTTGTATTTTCAGACCTCCGTTTTGAATTATTAAATATGTGGAGTACGGCAATAATAATCTACTGAACCAAACAGCTAACGTACCAGTAGACAATTCCTTTAATGTATGAACTTATTATATGCCTACTGGTACCGTTGGAGACGGGCGATTTGAATTCATTTTTTTTTTAAATGTACAGTCGTTATTGACAAGCTATTCGTCTCGTTCAGAATGAAATTCATTTTGATTTAATGATTGTTATTATACAGATATTAAAGGTATCGTCTACTTGTGCGTGAGCGGTTTGGTACAGTATAGATATTAAACTACAGGAATAAATTATATATTAGTAGAGAAATCCTTCACAAGATGGTAACCGGGTCTATTTTTTACGGTGTCTGCCAAATGACATCGACGTAAACATTACGGACACCATAACTCAACGCGACAGTCGGGTACTTTTGACTAAGGAGTTGGTTATTAACAATAGGGATTGTTACTAATCCCGATGTTTCAGAAATGTCAACATAATATGAATACAATAATTCTAAATTAACATTAATCATTACTATTTCAGAATTATTTTAGTTACATTTGTTTAAATTCTATTTTTCTTATATATTTGGCTAGCAAGTGTTATGTATTAACCAATTATGGACTCCGGAACAGATCAACAGTTGTCTGTTCGTCTGTCCGCACGAGTTCACCAACTTAAGTAGTAGGAAGTGCAGTCTAAGAAAAAACAATTCCATAGCATCTGAAGTGGGCATTCCTTCGATTTTAAAGAAAAAAAACACGCAAGAGCGTCCGTCCGCAAAATACGGAACTTTTACATAAATTTTTCATAGTCGTTACGACCTTAGCCATTTCTTTTGTTTAAAACACAGCTCCTTTCATGTCTGAAAGGTAGACCCGTCAAGTTTAAGGTTAAATGGTCATATATCACAACGGAATATATTAGGAGGTTGTTTAACATACATAGGGGGTCTATGGGGGAAAATTTGGACATTACCGAAGAAAGAGTAAAGTATGCTTACTGGATAAACGACTCCATTTATCACGAACGTCATAACCAACAGAAGATCGCTGTTTGCGAAGGTAATATAGAAAATTGAATGGAATACTCGTCCATTTCTGAAGACTAAACGAAATGTACAAGAACAATTATCGTTTTGGTCGTGATCACAAGGAGTAAAAATGTTTACATGTAAGTAAAAAACTACACATCTTTTGAAATTGGTTTTACATGGGATGCGTATTCATCCTGCATTTGCGAATGAGAAAAATGTATACTGCCATTTGTATTGGTTTTGAAACGGCAAATAAATAGTAGCATGAACTTGGGAACATATAAACAATTAAGCTTCAGCCTTTTCTCTATCATTCAGTACAATATATCACATTTGTGAAGTTGGGATTCATTCGCTACATTGTAGAAACGAGAAATGTTAAAACTAGCCGAAGGGACAAGTTGTGCTATAAGCAAACTATTGGACCATAATCGTAGGTTTTATTAGAGCTCTAGCTGTTGTAGCTTTTCAGTATGGAAGAATATTATAAAAAGACCGTGCCAAATGTTATCCCATGGTCACAATTTAAACAAAATTGGTCGATAACCACAAGCTAATATGACCAAAATATTAGACCCGTCATTTGTCAATGCAAGAAATCAGGGTTTTGTGTTTCTTTATAAGCAAACGCATGCATGGCTCATGGCCTATATATTATTTAATTGTTCATCAAAATGTACCAAATCACGTCTCGGGTTTTAGAAGTTGTACAAATAAGATTCCTTAACGTTTACACTCCGGAAATATGCATTCATGTGTATTACAAGTCGTGTACAGACACGTGTCGCAGCATTACGCATTACCACATGTGCGAAGCTCGTTGTGTATGGGAAAAGAGAATGAGAATAAGGTGTGTGATTTTCCCCACGACTCTCGACCAACTAGTTCTTTAAATGGTGATTTACGTCCTGTTCAGGACATGTTAGGACAGATTCCGCAAAACTAAAAACTATCCACTTTGTTTTCCTGCAAAATCCGAGACTGTAAGAAAGAACTAACAATTGTAGCACGATTTTATTGTAATAACATCTTTCTTCGATGTTCACTCGGAAATGTCATAGAAATATACCGAATAATTAAGTAGTGTGAAAAAGAAATTAACAAAACTTAATGTAAAAGTTACAATAGCACAGATTTCGCAGTCCATTCAAATACACAGAAAAATATTCAAAATCGCATGTTCACAGTTACACCGAATACACTCAAAAAGGCGACGTCGCATACTTCCAACGTAACGACTAACGAAGCATAGAGCATATCTGGGACGTCGTTACGTCAGGATGACCCTATCCAAAGAGTTCCGGACCTTGCTGCAGCATTTGTCCGCGAATGGAACGCATTAGCTCCAGACTGAGTCAGTCGTTACGTCAGAAGCATGCGACGTCGCATTCTTGCGTGTATTCGGTGTAACGGTGGATATAGATATTCGCAGGGTTGAATATTTTTCACACCTATGTTTTTAAATGGCGATTTATTTGTTTTATTGTATGGTATATTTCGATGAAATTGTATGTGAACATCAAAGGATATTAAAAGGAAATCGTGCTACAATTGTTAGATTTTGCAGGAAAACAAAGTGGATACTTTTTAGTTTTGCTCAGTATATAGGACTATATTTGTGTGGTCGAAGCAGACCACTGCCATTTTTTTCTGGTGGAATCGGTACTGTATATCTCCTGCCATTCCGAAGAATCGATACTCACTTAAGTCGAACTCCCAGTGGGATTCGAACCCGCAGGTGAGAGGCGAGACGCACCAAAAAGTAAAACAGGAACAGTTTCACGGGAAGAGATTTAATAAACTTAAGGAAAGTTGAAATCGGAACAAAATCATTAACATTTTAACACGAACATAACAAGCAGTCAACACGACCTCATTCGTTTCTGAACCACCAATCGATATACGCAATAGCCACGTTTTCGGGCGCTTCCGCAGAGGTCGTGAACGGGACCTCGAAGGTATGGGAACCAAATGGAAATCTCGCCGTGATGGTCATTGCCGCCTGATCCGTCCTCAAGAACTCGACCTGAAACAAAATACTAGGTAATTACAAAATTAAACGGCGACAATATATACATTGTAAAATATATTTTATGAAAAGCAGCAGATTTGGCGGTAAATCTACACTCTGGAGTGAACAAGCAGGGCGAGCAAAAAAATATTGAAAACTTATCTTTGGTTAGAGTTTTAAACATAACACAAGACTGCAATACAGAAGGTAGACTTCCTTCTACCATAACGAAAGGTAACTTTGCAAGCATGCCTTTTGGTTATCAGTCGATTACTTCGTAGTGGGTACCAGTCTACTGGGTCCTCAATAAGGTCTTATGTTGACCTGCACAATAATTTGGAAAATCGACTGCCGAGGTAGGGTTACACGTAGTATTGAGAATCTTAAAACGGTATGATGTCTACCAGCGGATCGGTGGCAGAGGGTTAAAAATGCTGCGTTGTATAACTGCTCGCCTCTCCGCAGCGGGTTCGAATCCCACTGGGAGACGACTGGTTAGTAAGTGTCGATTCCTACGGATGGTGGGAGGTGTATAGTACCGATTCTACACGGGAAAAGTGGGTGGTGTGTCTTCATCACAAAAATCGACCGTCATATATAACCTCACATGTGTTGAAAATGACGTTAAACTCCATAGAATCAGAGATCTACATATTCATACCGAGGTAGGTTACCGATCACCTACTGCCTACTAATCCTGAAAATTACACGGTCAGTAGTAGCTCCCGTTAGTGATGATGAGACGAAACAATGAATCGGCCTGAACTTCAGTTCACCGGCCCGTTCAGTGTACAAACCTTTTCCAGTATTGGGGTTGTCTGGCTCCTTACGTGTTTAGACAAGTCTCTTAGTGTATTTCTTCTTACGGAGAGAACAGTAAACTCGTATAGAAGCTCTTCGCCGCACACTAAATAGGAGAAAAATAATGTTTTAGTTTTCCATTTGCGCAATCAAGTTAGAAACATAACCAAGAGCATTCATGCATGGACCCCTAAAACAAAGTAAATACCTTGGTAGATGGAGTTTGTTAATAATACTAACGAACTGCCACAGATCACTCTGACGACTCTAGTATTGCCAATTCGATAGCCGTAAACTGGTTCGACAACAAAAATGAGTAATGACCTTTTGTTTTCTAACAACGGACGTAGTTCCCGAGGGAGGTGAAACCAGGATAAACAAAAGTCGGCGGAGCTCGAGTTCGTTATCAAATTGCGTTTGAAGCACAAAACACGGGACATTATGAAAATTAAAAATGCCAATCAGTAGACAGGAATTGTTTGGAAATTGGGTGAATTATCGAAACCTTTAATGTAAAGAGTTGTGTTCAGTCATCATTGTGAAACCTGGAATATAACGCTTTTCTGGAGCGTTGTTTGTTGTAGTATTTTCCCAAAGGAAACACTTACTGTCCCGAGTTTGTTCATTTAGAATATAACTAGAACTGGCCTCTTTGGATAAACGCTCGATATTCTCATTAAAACACCGTGTCTACTTTAATAGTGGATCACAGACGCAATATTTGTGGTGATATGCCATTTTGCTATTGAAATCATACCTAAACGGACTTAAAAGCAATGGAATCTTCAGGATGTCCAAAGTTATACAATTGGTATCGGTATATGGCGTGTAAAAGGCAATGTACGTAAACCGTCCAACTCTGAACTATGTAGTTATAACAATTTCGTTTAGCTCGGGGTCAATAGTGGTTTGCAATGAGTAATACTTATTTCACCTGTAAATTATGTTTTTTCCAGACCTATCATTACTCAAAACTTGGTGCCGATATCGATTGACGCCGTTTAATCAGATGCGTTTTTCTGTTTCAAGCAGTACGATAATTTCTTTAAGATGTTTTTTCTCCATCAATATATGCAAATGTTAAATCCGGATATAAAGAAACAATAAACACCAAGTCGAACCAAATGGTTGGACCAGGTTGTTTAGATAGATTAACCGAAGGAGTAGTCGCCAAGGGTTCTCACTCCTAGCACAATGTGGCCGTGTCATGTGTGCTAGTTGGTGCAGCATAAGCGAGAAAGTTCCTTAGAGTTAGATTGAACTAGATTTTATTATTTCATTACTTTGGTAGATACAAACTACTTGCCTTCAACCACAATGGTGCTATACTTGTCGGCAAATGGTCTGCAGGCGAAGCATTCAGCAAGGCATTCCTTAACTCCAGTATCCTCAACAGACCGACGACGCCTTCCCCACAAGAAATAATAGGGCACTTCAAATTAAATCCAACAGGAATTAGAACTCAGTTGTTTTTAAAGAAATAAAATCACTGTTCAAAATCGATACATAAATTAAATGCATGCAAATGGTATTTACATTCTTGGTCATAGTATGCGATAGGCCACTACCTGTACAAATTCTATTTATACATTATGCTATTCGCAAGATTTGATTTCAAGACCGGTGATCTAAACAGTATTTGTATGAAACATCTTTATTACATAGTTTTCTTTGGAATGGCTGGTACAACCTAATGATATCAAGGTAATCAATTGCAAGTTATATACAAATTGATATTAATCAGTCCTAAATTCCTGCTAGGCGCCTTGTTTATAAACATCCCCATTAAGATTTGTTTCTATTATTTTATCTTTTATACGATATGATATAGTCACATGCTTTACGAAAATGTGTAACGTTCTAAGTGCGGTTCAGTATATAAGGATTAGAACAATGGTTATAACTGATTGGTTAGAATTGATTAGTTCACAAAGTCAAATAATAAATAGCATTATTTTGATATAAATGGATTCCGATATACTAGTCTGAAGGTCTTAATTACCGACCCAAGAATACGTATGTACCATTCTCATCGTTTTGTTTAATTTACGCCCGATTGCAGATTCTAAAATATGACAACTAAAATTATTTTGACACCATGTTTTACTTGCCTTGCCACTGAAAATGCGTTTGCAAAAGAAATTTTCCATTTAATGTTAACGCTGAATTATAATTACTTTTATTTCAAGCGGTATTCAATTAAAAGGGAGATAATTTAGGATTATCCATGTTATACTTTATTGTAGATGAAACATCTCTAATAAATGGGTCTAACTTTCGTATTTTTCTATATTATTTCCTACCAATTTTGAGAAGTTTATATCTTAAGCAGACATTCATTCAGGTGACGTGTTTTATCAGCACATTTCATGTTTTCATATAAAAGGAGGATATTAAAAAAATTAACAATTCAAACAAAATAGTTTACGAACTATAAATAGTGATAAAAAAAATTAATATTTATAGCACAACGTTTCTAACATATTTAAAATAAAATTAGTTGCATACAAAAGTCAGTAATTAGGAATTGTGTTCAGTATATATACTCAACAAAAAAGAAACTTCCGCAACTTTACCCATACTTGGTCTTATGTTAATACCTTTGTTAAAAGGTCAGCACGGTCATGAAAACAATTTTTCTTCAATCAAACTTGTACGCACAGGTATTCCCCTTGTTTTGGTTTAAACCGCATTTCCGGGTTGTGTGGTTTAAACTTGATTTAACGGTTTTGTTCTATTGAAATAAACAGAAGAACCCCAGCACCAAGAAGCCCCAGCACCAAAAAGACGGAGACAGTAAGCTGACAGGTTCACTCACTTTTGCGCCATACAGCTTTCAAGAATGAATATTTTCAGATTACCTCCCTTTATAATACAAATAGAGATTTCGCAATTTGAATAAAACATGTTTTAGCAGTAACACACTAACTCTGGTTTTTGGCGATTATTAATATTGATCAGAATGACCGAGTTATGAGTATAAAAGATGACGAAATTGTATCTAGATGTACAAAGCGTACCAAGTGTAACAAAGTCAACCCTATGGAAATCCCAGGTTAAAATGCGGAAGTTTCTTTTTTTGTTCAGTATATATCTAGAAGTATAGTGCAAGATGCGTTAAATGCACATATTAGTAAACGAACGAAGGATAGCCGGACATGGCAAACTACGTTTGGCAGGAACGTGTAGTGCAGCGATTGTGTATGCAGTTTCAAGCTATTTTTTACCACAGCAGCTCAAGACAAACGAATAAACAACTGCTTATTCTTCATTAAAAACAATGCAAGTCCATTGCTGGAAAAGCAAACCCAACTTAGGATACTGCCGATAGAATGCTTTCAAATTAAAAGCAAGCTAGATCCATTTGGTTTGGGCAGCTGTAAAAGCTCATTAGATACAAATACACTTGAGAAAGCAAACCAGACAGCTGGCATAAGCTAAAGTAGTATCATATTAATATACACAAACTCATATAAGGAACGCAAACCAAAATAATCACAATGTCATAACTGATTTAAGAAAGCACTCGTAAATAAATACTTTCCAATGTTTTAATAAAGTAAACTTACGTGTAGGTCTGCAAGAAACAAAAGAAACACGGTTGTAAGAGACATGGTACAATAAATGTATATACACTCTTTACATTACCCCAGATGTAGGTAAACCCTTTAACCCGCTATATATATGATGGACGGTTCTTTCTTTGAATTAAGACGATTCCATTTATGTGACAAAACGGTACTTTGGGGGAAAGGTCCGATCAGCAGCCGGATCTATGGACGCAAAAAGTGGCATTTGTTTTAGAAAGTATTCTCCATCTCAAAGCGTCATGCACGAGGAAATCTCAATGACCCAGTATTTACGGAGGAAAATATGTTTGTTATGGTCCTAATATGCCCAACATAAACCGTTTTCATGAAGCAGAACAAAAACGAACATTTCAACGATACTTCATACACTTATCGATTGCCAACATGAAACGAGAAGCAAATTAAAAATCGTAAGTTTTGAGATTTCCCATTTACTCTATGAATGCGTACGCGTGTTATATAATGTATACTAACGGTCAATAAAAACGGAGCAAAAACGAATCCTTCAGTTAGAATTAGAGGCATTTTGGAAAAAATATGACATCCATATAACGAGTTGAAATTTAAAAAAAATTAGAACTATCACTGAAGGAGATGAATACCCCCGATTTGTTTTGCTATTGTCGATGAGGATGAAGAATAAATGTCTAAAATATCTGTTAATTGTGTAATGTGAACAAAATTTCAAGTAAAACAAAGGTCCAGATTTCTGTTTAAAAAAAATGCAGAATCAACCATTAATGCAGAGACGCATCATCTAAGTGAAATAAAGGGCCATAATTCTGAAATAAATTAGTCACCAACAATGTGTGATGTAGAGGGACATAAGGTCATCTGTCATGTGTACATGAAGTTTGGGAACAAATAAATTCGAAAATTTCTGGGGGAAAATGTGCAACAAGTCATTATATAATATTAGAGTGGACAATTCTAAGTCAAACAAAAGGCCGTAATTCGGTAATAAATTAGGCAATCAATGATGGGTAATGTACAGGAACATAAGGTCAGTTATGTGTACATGTTTGGGAACAATCAATTCGGAAATGTTTGAGAAAAAACGTGTTTACGGATCATTATACAATATTAGAATGGACAATTCCTAGTCAAAAGGGCCATACATCTGTAAGAAATTATGGCAATCAATGTTGGGTGATGTAGAGGGACACAAGGTCATTAGTTGTTAGCAGAATATGCAGTTATAGAGTTTAATAACCAGTGTTTTTGAGATACAGGATTATCTCCCGAGGTAGAGAAATGGTCACGATATAAAAACAAGTGCGGGGCACGAGTTCTTATATCGGGGCCATTTCTCTGCAGAGGGAGATATTTTCAGTATCTCAAAAACACTGATTATTAAAATTATCATACAGATATGCACTTTCCTGCCTAATAAAGGGGAGACCTAATACATTTTGCTTTATTAGACAATGCCCAATAGAGCCAAACAATGCGAATACCCTCGGCGTGTATTGTACGTAACGTTATCTGACGTCATGCACGCAACGTTGCCTGACGTCATAAAACAAACAAAAAAAAACATGGCTGCGACCTCGATAAGAGTAACACAGAGAAATAGGTAATAATAGTAATTCATACAAAAAATGTGGATAATCTACATGATAAATAGAATATTATGTCGGTGCCTTTTACTATCCAGTTTATTAGGCTCGGCACGAAAACGAAGAATGGCTCGGCAGAGCCTCGCCAGTCTTCGTGTTCTTAAAGCAGAAATTGGTCTTAAATCAACAAATCCGCTTTTGATATGTTTTTAAGTATTAAATGCCATTATAAATACGATTTTTACTATGCCATTGATATATGTTCAGTGAAAATATGTTTTTAAAAATAAAAATCGAACAGGCGAACAGACATTGCTAAAAAAACTTAAAAAATCTAAGGGGAAAAACTTTTGCGCGAATTACCGGAAGTGACGTCATTGGGAACAAACTATTTTTTGTTTACATTGGGACTGAACGTAAAACAGTATACCTTGTGTGAAAATGTGAGATTTAAGCGATCATGATAATGAGTCGGAGGAAATGCCCGTGATAAGACGGTTACACAATGTGCAACCTTACGATTTTGAGCCAGAATACGTGCCTGAGGACGAAAATACATCGGATTCATCAACTGATGAAGTCGAACGCGGTGCATGTGCAAATGGAAAGCTTGTAGACTATCGTGTCATGTCATTCGGTTCATTACACTATTCACTAATCTAACAAAATAGTGTATTTATACACTTACAGCAACAACAAACAAAAAACAACGTAAACATTGTTTTCATCGAAATCTGACAGTAAGTCACCCGCAACACTGCAATATCTTGGTACATACACCATAACCTCGAAATGTAGTATATTCCGAATGAATGGACCTGGTCTAAATACGAGCGTCAGATTTTTTTGCCGATAAGTAGACATGGAACAAATATATTTATTAGATATTATCCATAATTGATAAAAAAAAAATGAATAAAAACAATAAATGAAACAACATATAATTTCGGCACCATAATATATTTGCCATAAGTCGTCATCAACACCAAACACTCTAGGAGCGGTGTTTGCAATATGACACGCTCTCTAGTCTCCACTGGCCCCAAATATCAATACAGACTAATCAAGTACAGCCTAATTAGGGTACATACGTCGGTATATCACAAAAGCACGCACCATTTAGGGAAACCCAGTTTATGATATATTTCCTGTTTATTGCATTTACTTGAGGTGTAATACCGCCGAGGTCAGACGCGTATTGCACAAGACGGATATATCATATGATATGCGAGCTCTAATTGTCGCGCACAAACAGAACAATACTATGATTTAAATATAGCCAAATGTATTACGAGCACGATATAGACAGTTAGTAAGTATACTTACTCATGTATACTTATTCCTGATATACAGATCGAAAACAGACCAAACATATCAAATTACCATAATATAAAGTATATTATTCTATTATACTTGTTTTACTTATTGCACGAGCTAAGAGGCGTTATTGTTGTTGCTTTGCCATAAAACATTACTGAATTAATATAAAAGCTAGTAATATTATTAATTTTCTGCCTTGTAATAGATATCCATGAAACATTTTGTATTTTTTTTTCAAATCCATAGACATATATGTTGATAATATATATTTATAACACTATTGGCAGAAGGGGTGTATAATTTAAAATTATTAAAATTAAAATTTGGAAACATTGACAGTGTTTATTTCACCGGATTCATTTAATTTTATAAATATGCTGAACGTTCTTAGCAATATTTTAAAAAAAGACGGCTACATATTATTAGCGCCGTCCACTCCTCATTGATTCACGTAATGACGCATGCTTCTAATTCAACATCTAAACATTCATGGTGTATATAAAGATCTAAGACTATACACCTTTCTTCAATTTATCATATATACGTATACCCGATGAGGTGCTAAGATAATTGAACATAAATTTCAATCTTACTTCATGTATGAATTTCCTTCTCAACGCCAGTCGAATAGGCAAGTACAGCTTGCTTGGAGACGGCGGGGTTATGCACTTCTCATTTTTATAGTCAAATATCGTTGGTACCGCTGTTGATTTTAATATGCATAGCCTTTTGTTCTCCAAATTCAAAGATAATGAAACCAAAGGATGGACTTCCCACGAAGTCAACTCAAAATATTTGCTACAAACTCGCGCGTCTTTCGTAGGTTCCCACTTTCTCGACGAGTCGGGGGATTTTCTTCGGTAACGGTCTACCCACACTTCAGATCTTAATATATCATTATCTCGATTAGGGAAACGAAAGAAACTTAGGTTATTATCTCGTCCTTCTTTATGCAAACTTTTTCACCCAGCAACAGCACACGGCATTTTTAACAAGTACCATAAAACGTAATCCTACATAGACAATACTATACAACTCAATGCGACACCGCTAATCGTTTGGTACCAATGACGTCACAGGATCACGTGACACTTACTCGAAGCTATTCATTTCTTTCCCCGATCTTTGCCAAACCGGTCCCAAATGCAGTGATAACAAGAGCTATCAGGACAGCATGCTCGACTATTGAATCATTGACGCATAAATATCAGTTGGAATATTAACGATATTTGAAATAAAACAAAGAAAGAGCTATGGAACTTTCGCTGCACAGTCAGGTCATGATACTGAATAAGTGAATTGTCACTGCTGTATGCTTAGCAGTTTCTAAGAAAAGACCGTTCATGCAAAACTTTAACCAAGAACAAGAACTCTATAAAAAATCAAGACCGGATTACGAAACTGCTTTCGTGAAACTACTGAATAAGTGTATGAAGTTTCAGCTATATGTTTAAAGTAGTTTCTAAGAAAATACTTCAGGCACAATTTTAACCAAAATGTCTTATGTCGATAAAGGGTAATAATTATGAAAAAAACAGGACATCGATATGGAACTTGTACAGCTCATTGGAGATACCGAATATGAAGATAAAGGCTAAATACTTACACATATTTAAACCATCGTTTACTTTGTCGATAAGAAGTCCCTCGGTTGCGGTCGATTAAAACTGTATCCAATGAAAAGCCTTGGTAAATGAATGGCGTGTTTCCCTCCTCCCAATTCTACAAAATTATTGTCGATTATAACATAATTACAGAAACAATTTAATTTAATATTAGAAACTATCGACCGTTAACATCGTGGGCTAAACCATGAAACTGGTTGACGTCAATGGTAGACGCAAAGTTGTCTATATCCATTTAAATATTTTTGAAGTGCGAAATGTTAGTATAAAATGTCGGCAAAACAATGCGCTGGGTGAAAGGATTAGTTATAGATACTCTTATTGACTTGGAAATATTAGTTTTTCGTAATTCAAATATATGATTATTATAATATACACACACGTGACAGATATTAACATTGCAAATATAACAAAATAATCACTACGTTTTTTTGTTTCATACATATTTAAACAATCAAAAACACACATATTATGGTAGGTCGATGATAAACGAGGAATTTCTTAAAAATAAGATATCTATTTTTTAGTCGTGTTAAATGGATGTAGATACCATAATACAAGTGGATCGGAAATGAATTTACTTAAACTAAGAATAATCGTTTTGTTTAATGACTAAGAATTCCAAATTTAAACATGCTTGGTCTAGTTGTGTAATATTTAGGAATGTATTGGTTTCTTATGTTAGAGTAAGTAGTACAGATCAAAATAAAATTGTACTCGTCTTCAGTATCGTTAGTGTTACAAATTTCGCACACACTTTTCGTTCCCCTCTATTCTCCCTCTTGAGTATCTCCGTTTCTATTCTTAAACAATGAGCGGATAATCTTACTTTTGTTATACAACTTCTTAATTGTTTGAAGTATAATATTTCTAGATATGTTTCAAAATCAAAATTCTCTTTCATCACCTTATATAGCGTTAAAACTCACTGCCTTCTATATCAGATCTCCAGTGTTGCATGACATTATCTATTAATCTTCGTTTAAATATTAAAGGAATAGTTTACTAACACTCATGGGATTATCCCAGACATTAAAACCATTACTGTTTAGGATTACAGTAGCAATTCTTCGCGCCCTTATTACAGTAAGATAACAAATCCTTTTATATTGCTTTTAGTATAATGTTCTCTGTAGACAATAGTTTATACCAATATTTGATCATTTTAACATATCTATTAATGTATAAGGGGTAACGAGAGCTCTCCGTAAATACCAGCATTGCTTGTGGTAAGTTTAACACCTAAAATAATTTTAAAAAATGTTGTAATCCCATATTTCACTTCCATAATATAATATCGATGCCACAAAAGAATCGAAAAGCTGAAGAGATAATTTTGGTTTCAATTCATATTTTCGTATATTAACCAAGAATATATTCATTGCTTTTAAGGCTTTTCCACAAAGACATTGTTGGTTTAACGAAAAGGAGCCAGTATAATTAAGAACCACACCTAAATAATTAAAATCATCGACGACATCTAATAAACTTCCATTATAATACCACCTTTCACATTCTTTAATTCTACTCCTTTTACGGAATACAACTATTTTTGTCTTTTCAGTATTAACTTCAAGACTCCGATTCACAGTATTCATAGAGTCTATTAAGACTTTGCTGACTGTCATCTGGGCTTGATCCCAGTACAGCCATATCATCTACAAAAAGCAACAGTATTAAAATGATATCATTAAGAGATAAACCACCATCTATTCTGTTTAATAAGAACAATTCTAAATCTTCTATGAATATAGAAAACATAATCGGTGAGACAATATCGCCTTGCTTTAGACAGATAGAAATATCAAAGAATTCGGAGTAAGATCCACAGGACTTAACACATGCTTTAATTGTATCATACGTGGATCTAATTATCCTAAGCATTTTCCCGTTGACACCACAGTTTTAACAACAACGCGTTTCTGTAGACAGAATCAAACGCTTTTTTTCAAATCTATAAATGCGCAATAAAGTCTTTTTTTTTGTCGTTTAGATTTTGTTTATAATGCTATGCAAAATAAATATTGCATCTGTTGTTGACCTCCCTTTTCTAAACCCGAATTGAGCATCAGATATGATATTATTTTCGCACCATTTGTCAATCCACGTATTCAAGATGCTTGTAAATAATTTACTCATACAATTAATGTAATTCCCCTGTAATTGTTAACAGAGTTAATATCGCCTTTTTTATGTAGAGGAATCCCTTAGACCAGCTTTCCGGAAAGCAACCTGTATCGAAAATATTAAAAATATAAGTCATATTACCCAATAATATATCACAACTAGCAATGACATATTCATTAAGCATAAAATCGCCCGAAACCGCCTCATTTTTATTTAACGCTTTTATTGCCGACTCTACCTTATACAATGTATTGAGGTGGGGGGGTTTTGGGAAGGGGTGGGTTGTGGGTGGGGTGGTTTGTATGGTGTTTTACGTCATTTTCAAGACGTGTAAGAGTATATACGATATATATATTTATATTTTTGTGGTGGAGACAGACTACCCACTTTTCCTGGGTAGAACCAGTACACCTCCCGGCATCCGTAAGAATCGTCAATTACTCACAAGTCGAGCTCCCAGTGGGATTCCAGCCCGCAGCGGTGAGAGGTGAGAAAGTTTACAACGGAACGTTAACGTTTCGGCCGCGGAGACGCTAAGGCGGCACTCCACATTTTAACGTACATTTCCTCAATCAATTCAACCAACAAGCCCTTAGCCCGAATCCTTGAGCAATAATAAATCACCATCATTGCGTCATCTTAGAAGAGAATAAAATTACCCAGGTTTCCATACCAAATATAGGTATCAAAAAGCATTTTCTGTACAACTTTAGTCCAATTTATCTAAGATTATCCCACCCCTCAAAACATGCTGAAAAGCAATTTTAGCAATATTTCAAATGTCAATAAATAAAAAAGAATTTTCCTAAGCATATCCGGGTCATTCATGCGAAACTGAGGAGTGGCCCCTAAATATTGATGTATGAAAGCACAGACATATACTATTTGTTATTAAAGCACAGACATAATAGGTGTTATTAAGTCCGATAAAAGAAAACGTCGAATGTGGAAGTAGATCGATAGGAAATAAGATTGAAATAAATACTGAAAAGTGAATAGAAGGTTTAAAAACGTGAAAGGAACTTACCGGCAAAAAGGTTTCTGGCTCACTGAATATAAAAGAAAAGCACATAAAATCTCATAATCTTAAAAATTAAAACAAAAAATGGCGCAATTTTATTTGCATCAGTCACGCGTTTTAACAAGACAGATATAAAAATCGGACAGGGAAAGTAGCATTCAATGACGAGTCAACCACAAAACACAAAAACAAAACACGCAAACAGACAAACGAGAAGGCAAAATTAATAAAAAATGCAAACGACATCACAAACACAAGGGTTGACAATAGGGCTTCCGCCTTGAAACGGTCAGAGGCCAAAGAGGCCACTGGGGGTTAAACCAGGTCCTAGGGGGCACCAAACCTCACAGTTAACCTATTCTCATCCCAATTAAACTGGACAGTGTAAATAAAGAAATCCACGCCACGAAATATTCTCTAACCAACAAGGCAGCGTTAAAAGGCAATATAAGTAAAACACCTAGATGCTCGTGTATATATAGATACAAAAACAGTACCCGATGACTTGCAGAAGCCAGAGCAACAAGAGAATAAACCATTGAGGGTAGGACAAGACTAGATCGAGGACAAACATCAAACGCCACCGTCCTAATGGGCTTTAGGTAGGCGTCATCATAGGGTCCACAGCATGTCCGGTCATCGTACAATTAAGAGGAAAACGTAGTGGCGAACTGTAAAGGGGTCCACCAACAAGCATGCAGTACGTTGCAAAATGATACCTTTTAACAAAGATAGTATGAAAGTGATCATGACCAAGAATGTTACAAAGTTTGTAAATCAAATCACCATAGAAGTCAGGTGGTGATGGTCCTTGTCGCAGAAGACCAGTTTTACATAACGATTTGATATTTATAGTACCTTGTATCTTAAGATACACTAGACCTCGGTACCTTTACATTATATAGCCGTTTTATATATTTGAATCGCATTAGGCAAATCTTCGCCATTTTAACTTTATAAAGCCTTTATTTATATACTGAAAGGAGAAAGAAACGCGACATCAGAATGTCCGATATATTGTATGTACAATATTCTGCTGTTAATCGAATGATACATGGCTACGCAAGATCTTTCCTTTCGGAAAAAAGACTAAAACAATACGTAACACAGCAAATAGTATTCCTGCAAAGTTTCGTTATTGACAGAGTACGCGTTTGGCTCAAGCATGCGAGCAAACTTAGGATGCAAAATTGTGCAAACTCTTTACGTTAAATACAATACTGAACTGGCTCAATTTTTCAAAGAGGAACTTCAACATTGATTTCTTACAACGTGAACTAGAATTACAACTTCTACGAGGGTGCTTCAAAAGTTCTGTCACTAGGCATATATCCTTTGGACTGGATATAACACCAAGATAAATTAGTAATTTTATAGTACTACTGGGTTCGCCCTCTTAAATTCCACAACAAAAATGAAAAAGATTCGGTTATTTATAGGCCTGAATTACCTCTCCCTACCACTACATTTGGATACTGGCATATGTGAAAATGTCCTCGTTACAAAATGTTGTAAAAATTATTTGAATAATTCTATGCTTTTCATTTTTCTTGTACGTCATCTGTTGCTACCCATAATCCATGAAAATGATGTCGAGAATTCGGAAAGGTCTGGCTGCAAACCAGATATGAGTGAATGCATATTCCTTAATTTTATCAGAACAAACACTGATTTTCTTCGTTTTGTTTACGGAAATGTTATAATATTTTAAATGTAGTTATTATTCTCATAGTATTAATAGGTTTTCATATTTTTTTTACATATCCTAGTCCTTCGGTGATTAAATTTCATATTAAACACAGTGTTGTAGAATTTTGTACAATGTTAAGTGAAAATGTTGATCATCTAATAACGCTATTTCGGAAGACTGCCCTTCCATTTAATGTCCATTTATCATTAAATTAATTTTACACGTTAGCTTAAAATGTTAATTTCTAAGACAATGCCTTTTCATCTACCATGCTTAAATTCTGAGGCTTGTAATGCAAAGATATAACTGGTAATGTATGAGAAATTTTAAAGGACTTCGACAAGTACTTAAAGAGAAACAGGCATTTAAAAAAAGTAGCTATTAACATGACGAAAATGGTGATGTGTATTAAATGTTCCATAACTTTGTTCACACAAAAGATACAGCATTCATTTTACCATCAATGGAATGGTATTGTAACGCTTTCATTTGGTACCAAACACTCACAAGGAGCCCATAATTGTTAAACGCGTTAGCAACTTATTGAAGGACCTCGTACAACCCTCGTACAAGCTTCTCTAACTATACTGAAAGGAAAAAAGAAACGCGACACGGGAATTTCCGCTATATATATAATTATACAATATATAGCGGAAATTCGTGTCGCGTTTCTTTTTCCTTTCAGTATGAAAAAGAAACGCGACACGGGAATTTCCGTTATATATATATATATACACACAATATAAAGCGGAAATTGCAGTTTCGCGTTTAATATATAGCGGAAATTGCCGTGTCGCGTTTCTTTTTCCTTTCAGTATGGAAAAGAAACGCGACACGGGAATTTCCGCTATATATACAATATAGCGGAAATTCCCGTGTCGCGTTTCGTTTTCCTTTCACTATATAACTGTTATAAACTAGCATACAAAACAAAATACCTATATTTTCACGTGCGTGTGCATTTGTTCATTTAAAAGTACTTACGTTTCACACGACGTCTCGGCGCAAAGTTCGCAATCTTCTTTCTCGTTCGCCAATTTCGCTTCACATTCTTTCAGCTGTATCTCTAGGCTTTGCATCTCGGGGTATGTCATATTTAAAGACCTGCCGATCATTGCCGATAAGCTTCTACGAAACGTCATTCTAAAATCTATAAAAACGCATATATAAGCTTTTATTTTCAGCATGGATATATATGTACACTGGATTTGAAACTCCTTATACGCCCCTTGTTAATTCCCGATTTATCCGCCGAATGGTCAATAAGCTGGTTCCCCGATTATTCTGCGGTAAACAACAGTACCTGCCAAGGTAACAGGTACGCGGTGGCCATTTTTGACGCGATCGATTATCCTGAAATGAGTCGATGCCGACATAACCTGAATACTTCACTATCTATTTCAAATATCGAGGTAAGTTATTCAAATCTGCATGTATTGCTTTTAATTTATAGAAAGAAATTATGGAATTCATACTATAACTTGGGTTTTAGCGGCGACGCTCGATAGCCGTGTTCATTTTTCTACAGTTTTTGCCATTTGCGGCTTGAAATCGAGAAGGTACATTTTTTGAAAATGTAACTTCTTTCATTTACGTTACGATATTCAAAGTAATTATTCCTTCGTAATGCCATTATTGTGTAGAGTTGCTTACCGGTCTTGGATTTCTGTATAGCCTTTGTTTTGTTCGCAAATTACGCAGTCGAAATTGGTTGAAAATTCATCAATAAAATCGCCTTTATTTTTCATAAATGTATAAACATTCTATGTGAAACTCCTGTTTTATTTATGGTTCGATATTCAAAATAATCATTCCTTTGTATTGCCATTATTATATAGATTTGAATGACGGCCTTGAATTTGTGTATAGCCTTTGTTTTCGTCTCAAACTGTGCTGTTTAAGTTGGTTAAAAACTAGTATAACGATGCGAAACCTGTGTATTCGATAGGACACGTTTGACTGTGGGGTGCTTGCGTGCAATAAAACAGAAATATTATATCGATCACCAACATCCTGTTATTTGGAACACAAAACAACCCTTTGAATTACATCTGTTACGGCCCTTCTAAGGGGACAATATGCCGAAATGTCGCGCACGACCACCTTGTATATTCGGTACGACACCTGACTTAGGGGTGGAAGGGTTTAATAAAAACAGACACGTCGACCGCACTGTATATTCGGTATCGAACGGTGTTAATTAGAAGGCGCCAGATGTGCAATATGGAACAATAGACCACTAAATCCATCAGAATTTAATTAAAAAGGCAACTGAAGCCACAATCGAGTCTAATTACCTAATGAGCCAGCGAACTTATGTACTTACATGTATCATTATGCATGTATATTCACAATTTGCAGAGTCATATGATCATTGTCGCAGTTTCACCTACGGTCATATTATTTATTTTGTTTATTAAAGTTAAAACAAAAGCCACTTTATAGAATGAAGAATAATCTCTCAGGTTGTATTTGAATTAGCCAGCTAGCTTAAATATAAACAAATCCGCAACGATGTGTAAATATATATTTTTTAAATTTGCCGAGTCAAGTCATTGTCGCAGTTTCACATACGGTCAAACTAACGTAATTTTTGTTATTTAGTTGTTTTTAGTAAAGCTGAAACCAACATCACTGTATAGAATAAAGAATTATCTTTCAACTCGTTTTTGAAATAGCCGGCTATCTTAAATTCTTTTCCCAAAACAATTAAATTAACAACGATATGTATACTAGGTTTTCTTACATTTGATCAATTCGTAAGACGGTGCGTAACTTAGCGCAATGCCCATGCGCCATAATACCTTACCTGTACGCGCAAGTATTCATGAGTAAATAAATTGGATTTACGACAGGTTTCAAATTCTGTGCATGGAAATCTATGTTTTCAGGAAAAAATAACGTTAAAATGCGTTTTATTACAAGCCTCAAATTACCTCAAAATAAAACAATTACTTATCTTTCATATTATTTTCAGAGAAAAATAAATTTATAGCTAGTATATACCATCATAAAACAAGGCTACAACAATGTGGGGTGGGGTTGGGAGCACAACACAACTATGTGTAAGAATTGACCAAAACTACACAGAAATATGTAAAAAAAAAAAAAAAGATGTGGAGGGGAGTGGGGGGGGGGAGGAGGGAGCCCATGCCCCAATATGGGTGAAGTAATAAGATGCATAATGCTGTAATAAATCCCAAACCAAAATTATAGATATAAACATGCTTACATGCAAACCTAGATCTGCCTTTATTGCACATTTTATGGGCCATCACAATTTGGGTTCCATGGGAGCCCAAAATTTTCAGAACACACAATTACTTATCCAACCCTTTACAACATACTGTAAGGAAACCAATTCCAAAATTTAGTTCAGCTAGGACAAGAAATTTAAGAGATAGACCTGTAAACACAGCTTACATGCAAAATTTGATGTGAAATGGGACACATTTTATGGGCACATCATAATTTGGGTTCCATGGGAGCCCATGGGTTACAAGAACCAAAATTGCTTATGCAGCCCTTACGATAATGCTATAAGGAAGCCCATGAACAAATTTAGTTGTGCTAGGGTAAGAAATGGAAGAGATATAGACACGCCGACACCGACGCCGACGCCGGGGTGATTACATAAGCTCTTATTCTTCGAATAATCGAGCTTAAAATGACAAAAATACAGTGAATCGTTCAATAACAGCATTTAAAAAAATGACAAATCAAAACAGGGTCCTTAAATTATTTTGAGGAGTATAGTGCAATGCAAAGAATACTTCAGTACTAGCAGAAATGGTAACTAAATCTATTCAAAATAGAATGCAAACGAGAACAATTGTTTTGGGTGAAAAAATGTATAAAAGTTGCTAAACTTTCATAATGTTCAATATTTTGAAAAAAAAATCAAATATATATTAATGAACAGTCATATGCAGTTACATGAACACTATGGACACATGGGAAAGAGTAAGGAAAGAAGCGGTGGGTGCTAATGAGGGATGGAGGTGGGATGAGAAATGCCTGGGAAAATGTATGTCCTGGACAGCATAATAAACTGAAAGGAAAAAGAAACGCAGGGTGCGTATTTCCGCTATATATTGTATATTTAATATGCTACTGCTAATCGAATGGTACAGGGCGACATTATGCCTGTCCTTTTAGAAAGAAGGTTTAAACAGCACTGAACACACCAATGGTTACCCCTTTAAAGTTTCATTATCGTCAGAATGCGCATTTGGCTCAAGCATGTGAGCAAACTTAGGCTTTAAATGTTGCAATCACTTAACATTAAATACAGTACTGAACTGGCTCAATTTTTCAAAGAGGAACTTCAGCATTTATGAATTTCTTGTTACAACGTGTACTGTGATTAAAACGTCTACAACATCACGGTTGTGTCCTTTCTCTGACTGCACTTTTTTTTTTTACATCTTGGGATTTCCTTGGAATATATATGGAATTAAGTGTGCAGTATATGCAATATATAGCGGAAATACGCACCCTGCGTTTCTTTTTCCTTTCAGTATATATTACAGAGAGCATTGCAACAATTGCTGCAAAGGGAGTGGGATAATAATAGAGATGGGCAGGCTATATGCTCCTTGCGGCAATGAACAACATTAATGCGAGTGGAAATTAGGGAATGGCAATGATTGCGGTGGAAACGTGGTTGATGATGGCGATGGGCAGATATGTTTTATGTACTATCATAATATCTACAAAACAATGTATTTTAACGCAAAAAGTGGAGTGGCAATATGTTGATGTAATACAGAAACATTTGACAAAAACAACGTATTGGGCCCCACAATTCTCACAACCACACATGCGCAGTTGATGCTGCACTCCCACGTTTTTTGTTTTTTAATTTAACAAGTACACATTTTAGACTACGGGGTTGGTAGTGGTTTTAAGTATAAAGGTGGAAGAATGCAACACAATTGCGTTGGGAAATAAATGGCCCATTGTTCCCCGCCCTTTACCGCCCACACCTGAAAGAGGATTGATTTAATTTTTGAAGGAACAATTACGGGAATCGTTTGAACCTCTTGATGGGTTGGTGGGGTGTGGTAATTGAGGTGATCAATATTCACCATATTACGGCATGGATTAAGAATAAACACTGAAACCTGTACACAAATATTGGTCGGTTTTGGGTGGGTGGGGTTGTACAGTGCTTTGGGGGGTATAGAATCACTTGGGTTAAACGTCTAATTTTAAAATGAAAGGAAAAAGTATATTTAATTTCTGATTTAGATTTACCCTTTTAGTTTGATGATAGCAAAATTTCTAAAATTATTGTCCTGAAACTGTGATTTTTTAATAGGCGTTTTTGCACCAATATTTACATAATTTCATTTTATCCTTAAAAGTGCCAAACTTCAACAAGTTAACTTAATTGATGATTGCATTTTGACTTTTGTCCCTAACATTTGTTAAAACAGCAAATAGTTATTTCTGAGTTTTGTGACAGTATGAATTTTTCGTTTCAAACACACACTTCATTCAGGTAGTATAGAATCATTTTTTCTGAGAGGTGGTGCACGTAGTGATATATTTTGCAAGGAAAAATGTCCCAAATAATTTCACCGTTGAAAAAATGTATGCTTATATGATATATCTAAAAGCCTGGAAAGTTTTAATATAATCTAAAATATATGAGCTGAGAAAATTGAATTTTAACAGGAAATGATTCTTTACTACCAATGATTCTATACCCCCAAAGCACTGTAGTTGTGGGAGTTGTGTGGGTCGAGAGGAACTCAATGGCACGTTCGAGGTAAACAAAACTGTCAGTGAAATGAAATTACCAAATGTCATAGGCTAGGTTAAGTTGGACTGTGCCCACCCCTACCCCCCCCCCCCACCCCACCCCACCACCCCATTCATTCGAACCTTAATTGCTCTGCTCATATCTAGATAATGATCTAAAGAATCGGATACATATAACAAATTTGGTTGAGCCAAGACTACGAATTTACGAAATACGACCTATACAACAGTTTACAAGCAAACTTCGATCTGTATTTATTGCACTTTTTATAAACCATCACACATTGTGTTCCATGGGGGCCCAGATTTTATAAAAGAAAATTACTTTGGGATAACACTAGAAGGAACCATGTCCGTAAATACAGTTCATGCTAAAATCGATGTGAAATGGGGCACTTTAGGTTGCATGGAAGACCAGGGATTAAAAGGCAATTACTTATGCAGCCCTTTAGATAATATTATACTGAACAAAAGGAAACTTGTTTGGCGAACCATAAAGTTACAGATTTTTAAATATATATAAAAAATGGGTATTTATTCCGGACATCAAGGAGATACGACTAGAGTTTTTTTGAAGAGCGTACAAAACACTCCACAGGCTGAAAGGTACACTTTGGTGAACATTTTGCGTCGCCGTTGCATGGCCTTAATGCGCGTTGTGACCATACATGTACCGAGATGTGCGACTTTTTGGTTCCAAAAATGTAGGTTTTATTTCCACTTGATATTACATTCTGCTGTTATAATGATGAAACTGTTCCTAAACTGCCTCAATGTTGTGTGGATTAATCTCATTAATATCTCATTAATATTAAAATAAGCAACGGTCGATTTAAGCGGAATTCCCTCTTCTTCAGAATAAGTATGTATTAACAAATGGAACAAGCATGGTTTTTTACAAAACCGTATTTTAGATATGTTAGTCCGAGACAGAGACATTTCTATTAAGATTGTGTATTTATTTCAGGATACGATTAAATAATAAATACAATCATCGACAAAACAGTTACCTTTAAAGTCATTGTCGCCCATTTCTGTACCATGCGACAAAGCAAACATCATGCAAACTCCTAAAACAATGAACTTCATCTGAAATACAAGATAAAACAAATAAAGGCTCGGGACGCCCTTATGTGTAATCTCGTGAAATTGTATCAACCAGATGGTTGCTCCTTGGAGTGCGGTTGTTGCCTTCAGAGGCGAAGTTCTAGAAGTAGAATACATGCGTGGTGGCATTAAGTTTAGCTCTGTAAACGTATTTGAAGAGATCAACACGATTCATGGAGCCAAACAAAATGAACTGAAGTTATGACACCGACTGATCTGGACATGTATTTATCGGCTTAAATGTTATCGGTGTCCTGACCAAAACGTCTTTAAACACCGAGTTATCATGACCTTGTCTGGTATCCTGGCCTTTATTGACGATCATGATGAATAAATAAGTTGGATAAAGAAATATGAACAAAAATGAAAGCTTAACAATGAATTGGTCACGCTCAATATTAAGTTTTCGCGCCAAAAATAACGTTCATCCCTGCGTGAATATCGTCTGCGGAATATAATAATACAGAAAGAAATAGAAACACAGAATAGCCAATATTAAGGGCGAGTGTCGCCGGTCGACGACGAACAGGCGCACGACAGCTGCAAGACGCTGGATAAAGAGATATCTATGTGAATCTTGGTTCTACCCGTGTGACCTTTAATTGAACATTATGCACCATTTTAGAATTTCGAGACCAATTTTGCAACCCAACTAATATCCTTCAATTTCAAAATATGCCATTATCATAAAAGTCTTCATCACCGGTGCGTTTTCACTGACCGCCGGTACACATATATAAACCAGTTATAAGCGTGTAATAGATCTTGTTCGTACCTTTAATTGGAACAATGAAGTATTTCCAGGCTATAACGGCATAACTGGGTTATAAAAGCACTAATTATAGAGTGCGTGTCCCTTAGGCGCAATAGAATAAGAGACGAAAATAAGTCTGAGCTGGTAGGTCTATAAAATGGTTACTCCTCGACTGGATTTAAAACGAAAACTAAAGTTTAAAGAAAATAAACTCACCTTTGATTATTCGTCTGTTCCGTGAAACTAGATGCGTCGTGTTACCACTGTCTGCTACTGTCTGCAGGTCCATAAATTCCTCGTTTATATAGCCACTGGGATGGGCACACGTGTATTTCCTCGTGACCGCACGTGCGGCTTGGGCGATGTTTTAAGAGGCTACTAACCCGAATAATATTTGCAGGTATGTCTTGAAAAATAAGCATTATTGTTTAAATCTTTATTATGCCTTTACCTGCTGGTACTCTTCACCATAAAAAATGACGTAAACTCCATGCAAGCAAACAAACTTAAAGAGATCTATGGCAATCTTGATTTGTTTAAAAGTTGCGGCGTCCCGTTAGTGACACTACATAACTTGCATTTGTTCAATCATTAATATTATTTTTTATAATAGTTCAAAGCAAATTGTTTTTGCATATTACTAACTGTTGATTAAATTTCACCAATAATATATTCAAACCTATGGTAGAATAAGGAAAAAATGTTGAAAATTCTAAATTGTATTTAATATATGCGAGCAGGTTTAAAGTTAAAATGATACTAGATCAATCAATCGAGAGGCTGATTTAATGTTTGCTAAAAACTTCAAGATTGACGTGTGTCCCTTTAAAATTAGTGTTGAGATTGTATGAGAGAGAGGATGATATAACGGATATACTTCATAGTGTGAACGAGTGCATCAGAATGAATTAAAATGGGTAAAGAAAAGTATGTAACTTCCAATCCAACACGGTTAATATAATTATCATAGTCAATTTTAAAACGAAAAGTACGATAACTTTTTCCGTATATTTTTCAGATAAATTATTGTATCAAATATTTAAACTACATTTTAATATCAGTAAACAACATACAATGTGTAGATTCCCTTTATCTTGTAAAACAAATATGATTATATATATCCATCAATTTTAGGACATACGCAATGCGTGAAATAGCGTATTGTATATTATGTAATATTCATTACAACAACATATTCACTGACGTGATAAAACATACATAGCTTCTTGCATGTTATTGCCAAAACCAATATGACACTTAATAACATCCTCTTTAATAATTGATTGTGCACGTGCTTTACGTGTTTTTTTGCATTTTATAGTTATTTATTTACTATAGACTGAAATGAATCAATGTTGGTTATTTTTAAATATTGTAATAAACAAGATGTAAAAGCTGTTCATTTCTATTGTTGCTGAGTTTCTACTTTTCTATTTCTATTTTTGCTGAGTTTCTACTTTTCTATTTCTATTTTTGCTGAGTTTCTACTTTTCTATTTCTATTTTTGCTTATTTCTATTTTTGCTGAGTTTCTACTTTTCTATTTCTATTTTTGCTGAGTTTCTACTTTTCTATTTCTATTTTTGCTGAGTTTCTACTTTTCTATTTCTATTTTTGATGAGTTTCTACTTTTCTATTTCTATTTTTGCTGAGTTTCTACTTTTCTATTTCTATTTTTGTCGAGTTTCTACTTTTTGCCGAGTTTCTACTTTTTTATTTCTATTTTTGCTGAGTTTCTACTTTTCTATTTCTATCATGCGTGTGCGTTGGGAAATAACTAACATATAAGGTCTGTAGCCTCATTAACGTTATCGCCTGATTTCAGGGCTATGCTACTCTAGATAATAAAAACCTGTCGGTGATGTTGGCCATACGAGATAGTGTATATATATATATTGAGATTTTAAATATGAGGGAACAAAAATATGTTAAAATTGTATATAATATGATGTTAAAAGATTTTGAACTACATCCGCAAAAAGTAAACTGGGCATCACTAGTCAAACATTTATTGGCGTCTCTAGGTTTCTATTATGTGTGGTTACAACAAGGTGTTGGAAATGATACCATATTCATTAACTTAATAAAACAAATACTGACATATCATTTCATTCAAAACTGGAATGACAGGTTACACATGTCAAGCAGAGCAGTGTTCTACAATACCATTGCATGTTTTCAATTCCAACAGTATCTCGAAAATATAAATGTGTACAAATTTTGTCAATCACTTACAAAGTTGCGAGTTTCATCTCATAGATTAAAAATCGAATCTGGCAGGTGGGTTATACCCAATAGAATACCTATAAACGAGAGAACTTGTGATCTATGCAACATGTTAGAAGATGAGTTTCATTTCGTATTACAGTGTGAGAGATATTATACAATTATGGACTTTTCAGCTGTTATACATGATGTGATATGCACCAAAAAAATCATTATTGACCGAGGCGATAGCCGAGGTCAATAATGATTTTTTGGTACATATCAACATCATGTATAACAGCTGAAAAGTCCATAACTGTATTATTATATAATCAATATCATCCGAACGAGCTTCGGAAGTTTCCGTGGTCATCGGAACGCGCCTCGGAAAATTCCGTAGCGTACGGATAAAGGCGAATGATATTAATAGGCGGCTCGTGGGATTCCCCGGTCTTCCCCTGTTACTATTTATAAAACTGGTCAATATCAGAAAAAAACAGGTCAATATCGCTAGATATTTTTTCTAAAAAAATTACTTTTTAGCCAATGAAAACGCGTCTATTTATAGGTTATATAATAAACATAGTTAAGGAAACAATATATACCCAAGTATTTCTACCGACAACCTAACATGGTTAAGTTTATAAAACTGATACATTCAAATAATCAAGGATGTATTCGTAAACTCTCCATATTTATGTTCTTGTATAACATGTTGAGTATAGTAAACTAATATGATGATAACCAACACAGTCACATTATACTGACACCGGCCGACCAGTCCAAGAACTACCATATATGATGATAACCAACACAGTCACATTATACTGACACCGGCCGACCAGTCCCAAAACTACCATATATGATGATAACCAACACAGTCACATTATACTGACACCGGCCGACCAGTCCCAAAACTACCATGTATGATGATAATTAACACAGTCACATTATACTGACACCGGGCGACCAATCCCAGAACTACCATATATGATGATAACCAACACAGTCATATTATACTGACACCGGCCGCCCAGTCCCAGAACTACCATATATGATGATAACCAACACATTTACATTATACTGACACCGGCCGCCCAGTCCCAGAACTACCATATATGATGATAATCAACACAGTCACATTATACTGACACCGGCCGACCATTCCCAGAACTACCATATATTATGATAACCAACACAGTCACATTATACTGACACCGGCCGACCAGTCCCAG
The DNA here is from genome assembly GCA_037043455.1 of Cyrtodaria siliqua. Taxonomy (NCBI): domain Eukaryota; kingdom Metazoa; phylum Mollusca; class Bivalvia; order Adapedonta; family Hiatellidae; genus Cyrtodaria; species Cyrtodaria siliqua. Next base: position 311,609 of record JAWPHD010000099.1, read on the forward strand.
AACTACCATATATGATGATAACCAACACAGTCACATTATACTGACACCGGCCGCCCAGTCCCAGAACTACCATATATGATGATAACCAACACAGTCACATTATACTGACACCGGCCGCCTAGTCCCAGAACTACCATATATGATGATAACCAATACAGTCACATTATACTGACACCGGCCGACCAGTCCCAAAACTACCAAATATGATGATAACCAACACTGTCACATTAAACTGACACCGGCCGACCAGTCCCTAAACTACCATATATGATGATAACCAACACAGTCACATTATACTCACACCGAGCGACCAATCCCAGAACTACCATATATGATGATAACCAACACAGTCACATTATACTGACACCGGCCACCCAGTCCAGAACTACCATATATGATGATAACTAACACAGTCACATTATACTGACACCGGCCGACCAGTCCCAGATCTACCATATATGATGATAACCAACACAGTCACATTATACTGACACCGGCAGCCCAGTCGCAGAACTACCATATATGATGATTACCAACACAGTCACATTATACTGACACCGGCCGCCCAGTCCCAGAACTACCATATATGATGATAACCAACACAGTCACATTATACTGACACCGGCCGCCCAGTCCCAAAACTACCATATATGATAATAACCAACACAGTCACATTATAATGACACCTGCCGACCAATCCCAGAACTACCATATATGATGATAACCAACACAGTCACATTATACTGACACCGGGCGACCAGTCCCAGAACTACCATATATGATGATAACCAACACAGTCACATTATACTGACCCCGGGCGACCAGTCCCAGAACTACCATATATGATGATAACCAACACAGTCACATTATAATGACACCTGCCGACCAGTCCCAGAACTACCATATATGATGATAACCAACACAGTCACATTATAATGGCACCTGCCGACCAGTCCGAGAACTACCATATATGATGATAACCAACACAGTCACATTATACTGACACCGGGCGACCAGTCCCAAAACTACCATATGTGATGATAACCAACACAGTCACATTATACTGACACCGGCCGACCAGTCCCAGAACTACCATATATGCGCTGAATGGCAAGCAAGGGATCTACTAGAACCATTTTTGTGAAGTCTTTGGTATGACCCGGCCGGGGATTGAACACACGATACCCCCGCATACGAGGCAAAATGATCGATAGTGTACTTAGTATTATTGATACAGACCAGAATCGGGTAGTAGGGAGGAGTCCGATAGCACCTTATCCCACTTCCACTCACACACAATACGAGACAATACGTATGAGTCGCCATAATAAGATTTGGGCAATACAGATTTCAACCATACAATTTGTAATAAATAATTACTATTTTATTTTATATTTTAGTAAAAGGTTCTGGGCCCCTTACATCTGCTTGCTATGTGCAGTTATGCTTACGTGTATACACTGATCGCAATTCCTAATTCAATACTCAAAATAAGTATAAAGTCGAACTTTCACAGTATAGAACACAGTAAACCCCAAAACGACAAACATTAATAGCAATGTTATTAAGGAATAAAGGCATATGACATCACAAACACAAAAGGGTTGACAATAGGGCTACCGCCTTGGAACGGTCAGTGGCAAAAAAGGCCGTGGGGGTTTAAGTATCTTAACTAATTCTCTTATTTTAAATATATTTAGGATAGTTGAGTGGTAACTATTTTGTTTTGACCAATGTAAAATATTATTTTTTTAAATCTTACATATTTTGAGAGCTTCCCTCCTTTTATATAAAACATGAAATATCAAAACACATAAATGATTCCAAGTCCGATTTAAGATATAAATTTGCAAGTTGGTAGGAAAGTATATTTAAACAAACAATCACTTTCTCTCATTGCCCTATATCGCATTGCGAAGTTTCTTGGCAGTGACATTAGTAGTTTTTGAATTGTGCTCCAGATAAGAATTATAAGTATAAAAGTTCAAAGGGCAATAACTAATTAAAATTAAAACAGAGTTATGTTTCTTGAGCTTTTGAGTTATGCTCCGGACAAGAACTATAAATATAATAGTGCAAAGGGCAATAACTCTAAGTTGAATGAAGACAGTTACAGTTATTGTAGTCTGCACTTCCTCTCATTGCCCTCTATCGTTTTGTGAAGTTTCATTGCAGTCCCATCAGCTGTTATGAAATTATTCTACGGACAAAAATGGGACGGAAGGAAGGACGGACGGACAAAGGGGCGACGGTAATTATGCTACCCTGAAAATTTCGGAGAGCATAAAAATGTATTACAGATAACATGATGATGATATATCAAAAAGTTACCATATGTGATATAGCCTTCGTTTAGTCACGACGCACGTCATCTTTCCCAGCTATTCATGCGCAATGAACGAGATACGCATGCTATCCATACAAGCACGTTAAGCACGGTCAAATCGTGTTGTCATCTAAGGTTTGGTGTAAAACGACCAATGTTTCGTGTAAACATCCTATGTTGTGTGTAAAACATCCAATCATCCTATGTCGTGTGTAAAACATCCTATCTTGTTTGTAAAACATCCTATGTTGTGTGTAAAACATCCTATGTTTTGTGTAAAACATAACAATCCAAACTTTTATTTTCTCGATATAAGTTTTCTGTAAAAACGTTATTTTTAGCTCGACTGTTCTAGGAATGAGAGATTTGCAAACACTTAAGCTTCGACGTCTCACTCCACCTCGAGTTTTGAGTGTAAATTCTATTTCTAGGTCTATATCTCTTACAATCATTTTCCTAGAACCACCAGACTTGGGTATTAACTTCCATATAGTTTTATCTAAAGGGCTGCATAAGTTATATTGGTTCCCATAATATCTCGGCTCCTATAGAACCCTAATTGTGATCGCCCGTAAACTGTGCAATGAAGGCAGATGCCAGATCAAGGTTTGTGTGTAATAAGCTGGTAAGACTAATGCAGCTTTAATGAAGGTGTTGCACAGGAGTTTTTTTTTCTTCTTTTTTTGAATTTTAGATTGTTTGGATTTTCAAACGTTTGATTTCTGTATCACTGACAATATGTTTTATTACAATGCTATGTTTAGGTACCATACGCAAGTTGACAATACATTCCTTACAAATCGAGATTCGTATCGGCTACAAGTACATTCGGATACTTCAATACCCCTGTGGCGATGGCGGGAAATGAAACACTTGTGTAATTACACGCTGCACCTATTCGTAAACAATCCTTAACTGCAGTCTCCAATTCCTGAAAAAACATGGTTTAACATAAACCTACAGAAAAGTACACCATATGAACATTAGACGCTACACCCGTATGTGTATAAATTTATATTTATTTACTATTATTATTATTATTATTATTATTATTATTATACATTATTATTATTATTAGTAGTAGTAGTAGAAGTAGTTATTAGCGACGAGGGTATACCAGGTAAACGCATTGAAAAGGTTAAAAGACCAGTGGAAGCTCTAACTGGGATTGCAATGCACAACACGCTTTTGTCAATAACTCTTAACACAGTATACATGTGTTACGATACCAATCATTATAACGTACGTACAATGGTAAATCATTATTTCCCGTTTTTAGCTCTACTGGCCAAGGGCCAGCAGAGCTTATGGGATGGTGTGTTGTCCGTCGTCCGTCCGTCCGTCCGTCCGTTAACATTTAATTCGTTAAGACGATAGGGCCTTCATTTTTCATCTGATCTTACCAAACTTTAATATATTGTTAATATCAATGAAAGCTCGAGCAAATTCGAAAACCAGCCATATCGGACCAGTAACAACGGAGTAATGGCCCTTGATTTAGTTAAAAATGCTATATTTTGTTTCGTAAGACGATAGGGGCTTCATTGTTCATCCGAACTTTTTCGAACTCGATCCGATTGTTAATGTCAATGAAGCTCGGACAAGTTCAAAAAACAGCCATATCGGACCAGTAACAGCGTTAAAACGGAGTTATGGCCCTTGATTTAGTTATAAATGCTATTGTTGACTCATTAAGACGATAGGGCCTTCATTTTTCTACCGATCTTTACCAAACTTTATCAAATTGTTAATGTCAATAAAAGCTCGAACAAGTTTTGAAAACCAGCCGGATCGGATCAGTAACAGCGGAGTTATGGCCCTTGAATTCGTTAAAAATGTTATAATTTGCCTCGTTAGTACGATAGGTCCTTCTTTTTGCATCTGATCTTACTGATCTTACCAAACTTTACCAGATGTTCTTCTTTTCTTTTTTTGGTTTTTTAATTCTTTATTATTTTTTTTTTTTTTTGTTGCTGATTTTTTTCTTTTTAATATCTTTTGTTATTTTTTTTTGTTATTTTTTTAATTTTTTTTTAATTTTTATTTTTTTCCTTTTTTTTTTTTCCTTTTTGTTTTTTTAGCTTTATTGACCAAGTTCGAAAACCAGCCAGATCGGACAAGTAACAGAGGAGTTACGGCTCTTGTTTAGTTAAAAATGCTATATTTTGCCTCGTTAATATGGTAGGGCCATTATTTTTCATCTGATCTTACCAAACTTTACCAGATTCTTTAGTTATGGCCCTTGATTTAGTTAAAAATGATGTATTTTCCCCAAATCTTTCAAAAAAACGTCACTCGCTTCATTGATGTTATAAGAGCCATGTTAGCCAGTAGAGAGTCAACAGGCCCTATTGGGCCTCTTGTTCGTATTTAAAATCGTTATTATATCTTATACATATAACCATAAAATATGTAGGATGTTCCAAGGGCTCAACGCGAAACTGTTGACTTTTTATTTTATTTATGTGTACATATCATAGTGACTGTAACAGTAGTTTCGCGTTTACTCAAAGGCATGTCTTTCTAAGCTGCCTCCTCCCCCTCCCCCCCCCCCCCCCCCCCCCACGCAAAAGGAAACACAAAAAAAATCATCATTTAGGCCTTGAGCCAGGACCAACAATTTTCGATATTGTAACCAAATCAAGGGACAAATTCTACCATCACTTTTTGAAAAGAGCAATGTATGCTGATTACATGTTTTCATGATAGCAATCTGGAATAGGTAGCTTATAAAAATAATCGAACATTAATTGTTTATCATTGTAGCGCTTTCATCTAATTGTTTGATGATAGTTTTTCATTATCATGCTTGTGTGAATAAATGTTGAGGTATTTTTAAAAGATGCAATTACGTTTACAATCAATTCAGTTACATAAAGAGCAAAGAAGCTCTGTTTAGCGTTGAATTCTCTTTAAAATCTCTATTTTGCTTCAAACTGTAAGTCAGTTTATCCCACCAACTATTGACATATTTCTTATGCATTTAGTTTAATCAATATGTTTACATTGTTTACATTATATGTGTAAACTTATAAGAATCACTAATTTACAACATTTCTACGATGATTTAAATGACATTATTATATGAAGTAGGGATTTTTAGGATAGATTAATGAAAGTGATGTAAATACTATGCAATGTTCAATCGTTCATGACATTGAATATAATTGTTCAGTGATACACAATCCGAACTGGAAGTAGAAGCCTTCCTTGCAGTAACTACAACATCAATATTATTAAAATTTTACCTATTGCATAAACGACAAAACAATCCAAAGGATTTTAGAAATGTGCGGTTTTAGGGCTTTTCATTACATTTAATTTAGTCTTTTATTTTTAGGTGTATGCGCTTTTTCAACTTATTATGATTAAACATTTGGATTATATGTTATATATAAGGCATGAATTAAAAGTAAAAAATGAATTGCAACACAAAATCGTATTAGATGTCTATGTCAATTCTTTTTAGTAGCAATATATGTATAATTTAAGGGTTTTAACACCTGAATTACCATACCCACTTAAAGTAAAATGAAGAGTTTTGCATATGAAATTCTATGTAAACTATTATGCATATACATATACATTGTGTTCAATGCTCAACATAGAATCGACGAAGACGTTTAAGGGTAATTCCCAGACCACTGTACTAACCACTTACCATGGAAACTATTTGTTCGTATTGGTGTAGTTGTTACAATAGCACCTGATTAAGACATGTATCTTAATATAGGTTGTGATGTCATTCGTACTTGATTTAAAGTAAGGAATTAACCTACGATTGGGACTATAAGTAAGCATCAACTCTTTTTTTTTGCGCACACAAGTGAAACTTAAATGACAGGTACCTGAAAAAAGGGCTTGTTGCCACTGAAGGGGTAAGAATGCCAACAATGACCAAGACTGGTCGTCATTGGTCTCAGTATTAGTATTTACTGCAAATTATTTTTTGAAAATGCATAGTTTTATCCTTTATCTTGTGGGTGAGACTTTTCAATATGCACTTTTAAAGAAACAGAATTAAATGTTGTTTAATGGTTCATCAATATAAATAAGGTTATTTAGAGCCACACCGGAGAGAGAGAGAGAGAGAGAGAGAGAGAGAGAGAGAGAGAGAGAGAGAGAAGGGGTGGGATCCCGTCCGGTTTACGTCCCCATCCGACAGACGAGGGTAAGGGCCAGTGTCTTGACAAGAACCCACCGACGAAATTCACTGGTGCAGGTGAGGCTTAAACAATGGTCCTCTAGACTTCAAGACCATGTTGCTATGCACTGCATAAACAGGCTGCATGGGGTCATGCAGGGTTACTGCATTAAAATACATACAACTAAAATGTTAAAACGTCATGAAGGTTATATCCATGAAGCTGGGTTCACAACGGTCCATCATATATGGCATGCTGTCATCAAGTTCATGTACGTCGAGTTGAAGTTAAGGCTTTGGGATAATAAAATACATTTAAGAATACCATGTACATATTATCTGTTTTTAAGTAATAGTATTTGATATTATAATATAGCATAACATATAAGATAACAAGCAGACGCTTACACATAAGGATCGGTACCCAGAGTATCACTTCTACTTCAGAAAGACCTATCAGCTAGTGAGAAATGGGAAGAATACTGGTAAATGAAATGGCCACACACTTGAAGTAGTGGACAGTAGCACGTACCTTGGAGTAACTTTTAACGAAGACCTCGCATCGATGCACCACGTCAATTCTAACCTTGGAGTAACTTTTAACTAAGACCTCACATGGATGCACCACGTCAGTTCTACAGTAGACAAGGTGAACATGACCATAGGGCGTAATCTAGGTGAGTGTACCAAACTAGTGAAGTCTACCGCATATAATACAAATGTACGACCTACACTAGAGTATGCATCCATCGTATGTGATCCCCAAAATACAACTAATATACACAACCTGGAACAAGTCCAACGGAGAGCTGCACGGTTTGTGTAAACAGGAAATATGCTTATCGTACCCCAGGTTGTGTAACACATATGGTACAGTACCTGCAGTGGATATCCCTACAATACAGAAGGTACAGCAATCGACTTACCATGCTTTTTAAGATCCAATATGGACTATTGGATGTAGACACAAACCTAGTAATGCCAAACGACAAGCATGTCAGAGGTCCCCGGCGGCTATATCAACCTACTGCCCAGAAGGATGTATACAAGTTCTACTTTTACCCACGGGCGATCAGAGAGTGGAATCTTCTTCCAACCCAGACTACTGACACCGACACAGTAGATGCATTCAGGGCCAGGCTTATCACTATGCCTGCTCCTCTCCTCTTCTTCATCAACTTGTACGTGTGAAAATGATAATTCTTACAGATGGCGGAAGGTAAACAATACTGACTGTACCCAGGAATAAGGGGGTGGACTGCCTCCACCACAAAAAAAACTGCCGACATACATAGACTAAAATGTGTTTAAATTACGTTAAACACCACGCAAACAGAGCTTCATCAACAAAGTCACCCATATGTGAATACTTTTCATTGTAACATAGAAACAGAGAAGATCACTAGCGCAGTTTTAACTACAGGGTAAACCACATTCGGAGAAGAATACACCCCTTTAATCGGAAGAAGAAGTTCACATTTAGTGATCACGGCTAGATTTACAGATGTATACTATATTAGCTATGTCTGACATACCGGTTCTACTTCAGTTAAGAGTGCAAATTGAACAGTATAACCGTATAATGACTTCTTTTTTCCTTTTTTTTTATCATGAAGAAAGATAAAAATATCGGACAGGAAAAGCAGCATTCAAGGACGACAGTCAACCACAAAACGCACAAACAAACACGCAAACAGACAAACGAGAAGGCAAAAGTAATAAAAAATACAAACGACATCACAAACACAAAAGGGTTGACAATAGGGCTACCGCCTTGGAACGGTCAGTGGCAACAAAGGCCACTGGGAGTTTAAACCGTTTCTATGGTGCACCAAACCTCACATTTACCCTACTGTCATTCCATTAAAACAGGATGTGTAAATAAAGAAATCCCGTTGAAAATGCAGTCTCCTTGTGATTTTGTTCAATATGTGATTTTTAGTTATTTACTTAATTGTTTCCATTATTTCAGTCTTTATCAACAATCACATTCTTAACAAATATTGCAGTTAACTTGTATAGTACTTTGATAGATACTGGGACCATACGCCGCTGGACATGGGAGAGGAAAATCTCTCTATGTCCACCACCATATGCATGCCATCTTCGGGCTGGTTAAAATTATGTACTATTGATTTTATGAATATTTAGTTCTGCTCAACCCGGGGCTAGATGGCGTGAGCGGTAGCTAGCATATTTCACTACCGTTCATGAACAGTCTCAGTCAAACCGAGACTGCAATCTTTTGTATGTGTCGTGTTCGGCCGTTTCCAAGGTCCATTATCAAATTCTTGTAACTAAAATTGAAGTGGTTAAGCAATAGACCCGCTGACCTTGTCTCAAAGCGCTTCCATGTTCTTAAATAACAACATGTTTTTTATATAAATATACGTAAAACTATGAACCGGTAGGGGCCCTATTTGACTCCATTGTCATCGATTTACCTAAATAACCCAAAGCAATATTTTGACCGCCGAGTCACCATTTAAACTAACTTGGTATGGGACAATAATCTTATGCTACATGCAACTTTTAGACCTATAGCTCTTGTAACTAAAAAGAAAAAGATTTTATAGTCTTTCCTATGGAACTCTTTGTAAAACTGTGATCCCCGAGCCCAGGCCATAATTGACACCAGGGTCATGATTTGAATAAAACTGGTAGAGAACCACGTGCAAAATATTATATATATATATTTATTTATTTTTCAGAGAACAATTGTTAAAGATTTTTGTATATGACTCTATGTAAATATGACCAAATATGACCCTATGGTCACCATTTTAACAAATTTACTAGTGGATTATAAGCCTATTTTTCGACCTTTAGATCTTACGGTTTTAGAGACGAAGATTTTTTAGAAGGTTTCCTTCATCACTTTATGTAAAACTGTTACTCCCGGGGTTGGGACATATCTGACCCAAGAGTCATCATTTTAAAAATAATTGGTAAAGGATCCTAATCTTATTAAACATAAAAAATAGACCTATAGCTCTAGAAGTTTTAGAGAAAACGATTTTTAAAGAAACCAGATTTTGTATCCAAAAGGGGGAGATAACTCTAATAACAGGAATCAGCTACCCTGTTCTGTTACTCAGTAACATGGTAATAGTAAGAATTTGTCCCTAGAGATGATAGTGTATGGCTCATGGCCTAATTTTTTAAATACTAATCGCAAAAATATGTTCGTTGTTTTCAGGCTGGTGGCTCAATGATTTCAAATCACGGGATCTTAACTTATTTCAACGGTGTATTGTACAGTAATTTAAGAGCCTCAGCATGGGGCACATATAACAAAAACAGCGTCGGTGCTCCTTCATAAGAAGACATTATCATATTGAGATACCTTCAGCATACGGATATATCAATAAACGTCCATGAGATCATAGCAACAATGTATTACGTACCATAAGGGTATCTCAATAAAAGTTCATTAGATCATAGCAACAAATGTATTGTGCAGTATCAGGGTAACTCAATAAACGTTCATTAAATCATAGCAATAATGTATTGCGCAGCAAAAGGGTATTTCAATAAACGTTTATTAGATCATAGCAACAATGTATTTTGCAGCATAAGGGTATCTCAATAAACGTTCATTAGATCATAGCAACAATATATTACATAGCATAAGGTATCTCAATAAACGTTCATTAGATCATAGCAACAATGTATTGTGCAGCATAAGGGTATTCCAATAAACTTTCATAAGATCACTGCAACAATGTATTGGCAGTATAAGGGTATCTCAATAATGTTTCTAAGATCATAATCACTAAGGATTGCGCAACATTAGTGTATCTTAATACACGTATCTTAAATCATAGCAAAGATGCATTGCGTAGCAATAAACGTTCCTTAGATAACTGCAACACTTTATTACGTAGCATAAGGGTATCTCAATAAACGTTCCTTATATCATAGCAAAAATGTATTGCGTAGAATAAGGGTATCCCAATAAACATTCATTAGAGCATAGCAACAATGTATTGCGCAGCATAAGGGTATCTCAACACACGTTCATCAGATCATTGCAACAATGTATTGGCAGCATAAGGGTATCTCAATAAATGTCCATTATATCTTAGCAACAATGTATTGCTCAGCATAAGGGTATCTCAATAAACGTTCATTATATCATAGCAACAATGTATTGCGCAGCATAAGGATATCTCAATAAACGTTAATTAGATCATAGCAACAATGTATTGCGCAGCATAAGGGTATCTCAATAAACGTTCATCAGATCATTGCACGAATGTATTGGCAGTATAATGGTATTTCAATAAACGTTCATCAGATCATTGCAACAATGTATTGGCAGTATAAGGGTATCTCAATAAACTTTACTTAGAGCATAGCAAAAATGTATTGCGCAGCATAAGGGTACATGTATCTCAATAAACGTTACTTAAAGCATAGCAACAATGGATTGGCAGCATAAGGGTACAGGTATCTCAATAAACATTCTTTAGATCATAGCAACTATGTAACGACAGCAATAGGGTATCTCAATAAACGTTCTTTAGATCATACCAACAATGTATTGCTCTGCATAAGGGTATCTCAATAAACGTTCATTATATCATAGCAACAATGTATTGCTCAGCATAAGGATATCTCAATAAACGTTCATTAGATCATAGCAGCAATTTATTGCACAGCATAAGGGTATCTCAATAAACGTTCATCAGATCATTGCAACAATGTATTGTCAGTATAAGGGTATCTGAACGAACATTCATCAGATCATAGCAACAATGTATTGGCAGTATAACGGTATCTCAGTAAACGTTACTTAGAGCATACCAACAATGTATTAGGCAGCAAAAGGTAACATGTATCTCAATAAACGTTATTTAAAGCATAGCGGCAATTGGCAGCATAAGGGTACAGGTATCTCAACAAATATTCTTTAGATCATAGCAACTATGTAACGACAGCAATAGGGTATCTCAATAAACGTTCTTTAGATCATACCAACAACGTATTGCTCTGCATAAGGGTATCTCAATAAACGTTCATTAGATCATAGCAACAATGTATTGCTCAGCATAAGGATATCTCAATAAACGTTCATTAGATCATAGCAGCAATTTATTGCACAGCATAAGGGTATCTCAATAAACGTTCATCAGATCATTGCAACAATGTATTGTCAGTATAAGGGTATCTGAACGAACATTCATCAGATCATAGCAACAATGTATTGGCAGTATAACGGTATCTCAGTAAACGTTACTTAGAGCATACCAACAATGTATTAGGCAGCAAAAGGTAACATGTATCTCAATAAACGTTATTTAAAGCATAGCGGCAATTGGCAGCATAAGGGTACAGGTATCTCAACAAATATTCTTTAGATCATAGCAACTATGTAACGGCAGCATTAGGGTATCTCAATAAACGTTCTTTAGATCATAGCAACAATGGATTGCGCAACGTAATGGTATCTTAATTAGCGTTCCTTAGCTCATAGCAAATTGCCTATCATTAGGGTATCTTAATAATAAGGTATTGCACTGACTTAGGATATCGCAATAAACTTTCTACAGATATCAGCATAAGGGTATCTCAGTAAACGTTCCTCAGATCATAGAAACTACTTAGAGCGCAATATAATTATACCTTAATAAACGTTCGTTAGATTATAGAAAACATGTATTGCTTAGTATTAGGGTAGCTTAATAAATTTTTTAAATCATGGCAAATATGGATTTCGCAGCATAAGGATGTCTAAATAAACGTTCCCTAGATCATAGCAACTATGTATTGCGCAGCATTAGGGTATCTTAATAAACGTTCCTTAGATCATAGCAACAAGGTGTTGCGCAGCATTAGTGTATCTTAATAAACGTTCCCTAGCTCATAGCAACTATGTAATGCGCAACACCTAATAAACGTTCCTTAGAGCATATCAAATATATGATGGACGAGCACAGTACTTGCAGGAATTGAATTGGGGGTTTACGACGCACCAACATAGAGGTATTATATGGCGCCAAACGGAATGAAAATTCCAGACCCATTCTCCACTTACATCTAGATAAAAATATGCAAAATGGGCCTGGAATCTTTTCACATGCAGAGCTGCTGCACATTCTTAAGTAAACACTCTATAGGTCTCACAACACACTTCGATTTTACTGTGTTGGCCATAGGCAGTAAAGTCACATTTTCCATTCTGAATCAAGCATTTACAGTCTAAAAGTATATTTTTGGGAAAATACAGTTACTGCTGCTCATCAAATTCCACAAAATCTGGTACATAGCACAGTTTGGTGTTTTTTTAATGTGAGTGGTGGCAGTCAAGGTACTCTTTTCGGCTTTCACTAAACAGTTTGCACCTAAATTCATACGCATTTTGAGCACCCACAAATGTGTCACATTTTGCTGTCAGTGTCGTCTAATCGCTGTTCATCCAATCTCACACTATTGTTTTCTCACCTGCAGCAAGAAAAGAAAATAACCATTGGCAATTATTAAAATATCTCAAACCGAAGAACACACCCCTACTTTTTATGGTGTAAGAATCATCCTACCTACAGTCACATGCAAGAGAGCTAAGTGTGTAGTGAGATCTATATTTCGCTGGACCCACGATCATTGTTTTCTACCAATACTCATGTAATACCTCAAACAATACAGGAGTGATGAAGATATTTAATGAATACGGCAACAATGACAAAATGAATATGAATTCGGGGGGATTTTAGCCCTCTGCTTGGATAAGCAGTGGCCCAATTCTTGCCCGGGAACCACACGGGGAAGCACTTAAAAGGAATGACTGAATCTTACCGGATGACGTTTGTTGTAGACTAGGTGCTATAATAAAATATTATACCTATATATACCTTAACCCTCTACATATTATAATGAACTGTTCTTTCTTTGAATTCAGACCATTCCATTTATGTGACAAAGGGGTGTTTTGGGGAAAATGACTGATAAGCAGTCATTATAAGCCCTGATCAGCCTGCGAGTTAGGTTGATCTGGGTTTACAATGGTTTACAATGGATGCAAAGCTATTATAGTCGTGCTTATCGGGTTGAGATAGTCTCAGTGAAAGAAGACATGGTCCATGCTGCTTATTGAACGTATAACAAGGTATTAATTGTATTTAATGCCTTGGAACGAACTACATCTGATTTGCATAATTTATTATTAACTTTATCAAGTTTCAGAAACAATGAATTCACTTTTAAAAAAACCGGAATAAAGTTCAAATTGTAAACTAAAAATGATCTATGCAGTCTTTCTTGAGTCCGAGATTCCATATTCGTAATACAAGGCCCACCATAAGTGAACCTAGACTATATCAAAAGCTGAAGTCTCTACTCTCAGTGGCCCTGCCTGAGTTATATACCATCAAATCGGGAGGACGTATAAGCTGAAGTCTCTACTCTCAGTGTCCATGCCTGAGTTATATACCATCAAATCGGGAGGACGTATCAGCTGGTCTCTAATCTCAGTGGCTTATATACCATCAAATCGGGAGGACGTATCAGCTGAAGTATCTACTCTCAGTGGCTTATATACCATCAAATCGGGAGGACGTCTCAGCTAAAGTCTTTACTTTCAGTGGCCCTGCCTGAGTTATATACCATCAAACCGGGAGGACGTATCAGCTGAAGTCTCCACTCTCAGTGGCCCTGCCTGAGTTATATACCATCAAATCGGGAGGACGTTTCAGTTGAAGTCTCTACTCTCAGTGGCTTATATACCATCAAATCGGGAGGACGTATCAGCTGAAGTATCTACTCTCAGTGGCTTATATACCATCAAATCGGGAGGACGTCTCAGCTAAAGTCTTTACTTTCAGTGGCCCTGCCTGAGTTATATACCATCAAACCGGGAGGACGTATAAGCTGAAGTCTCTACTCTCAGCGTCCATGCCTGAGTTATATACCATCAAATCGGGAGGACGTATAAGCTGAAGTCTCCACTCTCAGTGTCAATGCCTGAGTTATATACTATCACATCGGGAGGACGTATCAGCTGAAGTATCTACTCTCAGTGGCCCTGCCTGAGTTATACACCATCAAATCGGGAGGACGTATAAGCTGAAGTTTCTACTCTCAGTGGCCATGCCTGAGTTATATACCATCAAATCGGGAGGACGTATCAGCTGAAGTCTCTACTGTCAGTGGTCCTGTCTGAGTTATATACCATCAAATCGGGAGGACGTATAAGCTGAAGTTTCTACTCTCAGTGGCCATGCCTGAGTTATATACCATCAAATCGGGAGGACGTATCAGCTGAAGTTTCTACTCTCAGTGGCCCTGCCTGAGTTATATACAATCAAATCGGCAGGACATATAAGCTGAAGTCTCTACTCTCAGTGGCCCTGCCTGAGTTATATACAATCAAATCGGCAGGACGTATAAGCTTAAGTCTCTACTCTCAGTGGCCCTGCCGAAGTTATATACAATCAAATCGGCAGGACGTATAAGCTGAAGTCTCCACTATCAGTGTCCATGCCTGAGTTATATACCATCAAATCGGGAGGACGTATCAGCTGAAGTATCTACTCTCAGTGGCCCTGCCTGGGTTATATACCATCAAATCGGGAGGACGTATAAGCTGAAGTCTCCACTCTCAGTGGCCCTGCCTGAGTTATATACCATCAAATCGGGAGGACGTATCAGCTGAAGTCTCTACTCGCAGTGTCCATGCCTGAGTTATATACCATCAAACCGGGAGGACGTATCAGCTGAAGTTTCTACTCTCAGTGGCACTGCCTGAGTTATATACTATCAAATCGGGAGGACGTATCAGCTGAAGTCTCTACTCTCAGTGTCCATGCCTGAGTTATATACCATCAAATCGGGAGGACGTATAAGCTGAAGTTTCTACTCTCAGTGTCCCTGCCTGAGTTATATACTATCAAATCGGGAGGACGTATCAGTTGAAGTCTCTACTCTCAGTGTCCATGCCTGAGTTATATACCATCAAATCGGGAGGACGTATCAGCTGGTCTCTACTCTCAGTGGCTTATATACCATCAAATCGGGAGGACGTATCAGCTGAAGTCTCTACTCTCAGTGGCCCTGCCTGAATTATATACCATCAAATCGGGAGGACGTATCAGCTGAAGTCTCTACTCTCAGTGGCCCTGCCTGAGTTATATACCATCAAATCGGGAGGACGTATCAGCTGAAGTCTCCACTCTCAATGTCCATGCCTGAGTTATATACCATCAAACCGGGAGGACGTATAAGCTGAAGTCTCCACTCTCAGTGGCCCTGCCTGAGTTATATACAATCAAATCGGGAGGACGTATAAGCTGAAGTCTCCACTCTCAGTGTCAATGCCTGAGTTATATACTATCAAATCGGGAGGACGTATCAGCTGAAGTATCTACTCTCAGTGGCCCTGCCTGAGTTATATACCATCAAATCGGGAGGACGTAAATGTTTTAAGGCGAAAATCAGAATGCAGCTTACACAGTTATGATCAAAAATAAAATGCAGATTTCGTTTGGATCACGAAACGACGTCAAATACAACTGGAAATATAGATTGTCGCAAAGTCTTAACTCTAGTCAAATCTGGATTTAACAAAGTTACCACGAGTAATATACTCGTAGCTTTCTTTAAAAACAGATTATGGACGTCAAGTGTCGGTAAAGGCTAAGCTATACGGATTTAACATTAGTTTTGACATTTAATTTAAAATTATAAACGCTTTTCCAGTTTCATTAGTCCTTAGAAGACGTTTGTTAACTTTTAATAAACGACGTTGGTCACCATTGAACAAATATAAACGTATGTAATAATTGTTTTCGTTTCTGTTTGGTGTAAGTTTACTTGGTCCTTGCGTACATGTATACTATGGCCATCTTTTGCCCGTTTCATTTCCGATCAGCTACAAAATGTCAGTGGTCCGTCACCATCAAGTATCCGTTGGCAGTTGATTTTGAATATCAGTGGTCTGTGACCAACGGCTGCACACAGGCAGTTTTAGTAAATGTTGTTGTGTTGCTGTTCTATAACAAACGGCTGCCCATTGGTGGTTTGAATAAATGTTGATCAACAATTGAATGTTTTTGGTCTATAACCAACGGCTGCCCACTGGCGGTTTCAGAAAATGTTGATCATTTGCTTGTAACTGTCAGTGGTCGGCGACCAACTGCTTCCCACTGCCATGATTAGTAAATGTTGATCAGCTATTAAATTGCATTGATCTGCGACCAACGGCTGCCAACTAGCGGTTTGAGGAAATGGTGATCAGCTATTAAATGTCAGTGGTATGAGACCACTGGCAGTTTCTGTAAGTGTTGATCAGTTTTGCAGTTTATGCGTCTGCACACCGCATGTATTTGTTCTTTTTTCCAGTTTCAGTATACGGACGAATGTTGACTGGAGCTCGGACATGGGCTTGACGGTTGTTGAAAGGGGGTTGGTAAGGAATAGTTGGGTAAAAGGGGCAAGTTGATAGAAAAACTGATTGTGTCTGAATCTGTAAGCAAACGATACGAACAAATGTGTTAATATTGAACAAGAAATTCAAATACAGTTCTATTGATCGCAATTTCATATTGTGAAAAGTGTTCCTCTGCGTCCATTAACGAACAAATATTTTAATATTGAACAAGAAATTCAAATACAATTCTATTGATCGCAATTTCATATCGTGAAAAGTGTTCCTCTGCGTCTATCAAACGTATACTGAAAGGAAAAAGGAAACGCATAATCAAAAATTTGCCTATACTACACTATTATACCTAATTTCACGTAAAATATCATCTAAATCTCAACGTGTTTTGTTCAAAAAGGAGCTACAACTAATTACAGAAAGGACAACTCTGTCATGTAGTAAACCTTTTAATCAAAGTATACTTTGTTACACGAAATTCATAAATGTTGAAGTTTCGCTTGAAAATGTCAAGCCATTTCAGTATTGTGTTTAAAGTTAAGATATTGCAACGTTTAAAGCATAAGTTTGCTCACGTGCTTGAGCCAAATGCGCATTCTTTCGATAATGAAACTTTGAAGGGGTAACCATTGGTGTGCTCGGTGCTATTTACACCTTCTTTTCGAAAGGACAGGCCTCATGTCGCCCAGTACCATTCAATTAGCAGTGGCATATTATATATATAATATATAGCGGAAATACCCATTATGCGTTTCGTTTTCTTTTCAGTATCTAACGATTTAATGGACAAGCGCTTTAACATAATGAACGATATCTGCCCAAGACGAAAGACCAAAGATTTCTTAGACGTTATTTTTCAAATGTACACAATTCATTAGCAAATAACGCGTTAAATATACTGTTATTAAAGCATTAAATCGAAATCGTAACTTAAGTTCTAATTTATAAATGGCAGAAAAACAATCAACATGACCTTCTTTATTCTCTTCAGAAACAGCAGCGATGTATAAAATCACGTGTTTTTTTTCAAAATGTGCAGCGAATCCTTCATTCTGTAACTACAAGCCTTATCGTAATTATCAACGTCATTCTATTTAAAAACAGCAGCAAACTCATTCCCACAAACACCGTTTATCCCATTCAGAATAATCATAAAAACATAAATAGATGGACCTCTGCAGCAGCAGCAAAACCATTACACCATTCCCATCAGAAACATCAGCAAAACCATTACACCATTCCCTTCAGAAGCAGGAGCAAAACCATTACACCATTCCCTTCAGAAACATCAGCAAAACCATTACACCATTCCCTTCACAAACATCAGCAAAACCATTACACCATACCCTTCAGAAACATCAGAAAAACCATTACACCATTCCCTTCAGAAACATCAGCAAAACCATTACACCATTCCCTTCAGAAACATCAGCAAAACCATTACACCATTCCCTTCAGAAATATCAGCAAAACCATTACACCATTCCCTTTACAAACATCAGCAAAACCATTACACCATACCCTTCACAAACATCAGCAAAACCATTACACCATTCCCTTCAGAAGCAGCAGCAAAACCATTACACCATTCCCTTCAGAAGCAACAGCAAACCCATTACACCATTCCCTTCAGAAGCAGCAGCAAAACCATTAAACCATTCCCTTCAGAAGAAGCAGCAAAACCATTACACCATTCCCTTCAGAAGCAGCAGCAAAACCATTAAACCATTCCCTTCAGAAGAAGCAGCAAAACCATTACACCATTCCCTTCAGAAGCAGGAGCAAAACCATTACACCATTCCCTTCAGAAGAAGCAGCAAAACCATTACACCATTCCCTTCAGAAGCAGCAGCAAACCCATTACACCATTCCCTTCAGAAGCAACAGCAAACCCATTACACCATTCCCTTCAGAAGCAGCAGCAAAACCATTAAACCATTCCCTTCAGAAGAAGCAGCAAAACCATTACACCATTCCCTTCAGAAGCAGCAGCAAAACCATTACACCATTCCCTTCAGAAGCAGGAGCAAAACCATTACACCATACCCTTCAGAAACATCAGCAAAACCATTACACCATACCCTTCAGAAACATCAGCAAAACCATTACACCATTCCCTTCACAAACATCAGCAAAACCATTACACCATTCCCTTCACAAACATCAGCAAAACCATTACACCATTCCCTTCACAAACATCAGCAAAACCATTACACCATTCCCTTCACAAACATCAGCAAAACCATTACACCATTCCTGTCACAAACATTAGCAAAACCATTACACCATTCCCTTCACAAACATCAGCAAAACCATTACACCATTCCCTTCACAAACATCAGCAAACCATTACACCATTTCCTTCAGAAACATCAGCAAAACCATTACACCATTCCCTTCACAAACATCAGCAAAACCATTACACCATTCCCTTCACAAACATCAGCAAAACCATTACACCATTCCCTTCACAAACATCAGCAAAACCATTACACCATTCCCTTCACAAACATCAGCAAAACCATTACAACATTCCCTTCACAAACATCAGCAAAACCATTACACCATTCCCTTCACAAACATCAGCAAAACCATTACACCATTACCTTCACAAACATCAGCAAAACCATTACACCATTCCCTTCACAAACATCAGCAAAACCATTACACCATTCCCTTCACAAACATCAGCAAAACCATTACACCATTCCCTTCACAAACATCAGCAAAACCATTACACCATTCCCTTCACAAACATCAGCAAAACCATTACACCATTCCCTTCACAAACATCAGCAAAACCATTACACCATTCCCTTCACAAACATCAGCAAAACCATTACACCATTCCCTTCACAAACATCAGCAAAACCATTACACCATTCCCTTCACAAACATCAGCAAAACCATTACACCATTCCCTTCACAAACATCAGCAAATCCATTACACCATTCCTTTCACAAACATCAGCAACCCATTACACCATACCCTTCACAAACATCAGCAAAACCATTACACTATTCCCTTCACAAACATCAGCAAAACCATTACACCATACCCTTCACAAACATCAGCAAAACCATTACACCATTCCCTTCACAAACATCAGCAAAACCATTACACCATTCCCTTCACAAACATCAGCAAAACCATTAAACCATTCCCTTCACAAACATCAGCAAAACCATTACACCATACCCTTCACAAACATCAGCAAAACCATTACACCATTCCCTTCACAAACATCAGCAAAACCATTACACCATACCCTTCACAAACATCAGCAAAACCATTACACCATTCCCTTCACAAACATCAGCAAAACCATTACACCATTCCCTTCACAAACATCAGCAAAACCATTAAACCATTCCCTTCACAAACATCAGCAAAACCATTACACCATACCCTTCACAAACATCAGCAAAACCATTACACCATTCCCTTCACAAACATCAGCAAAACCATTACACCATTCCCTTCACAAACATCAGCAAAACCATTACACCATTCCCTTCACAAACATCAGCAAAACCATTAAACCATTCCCTTCACAAACATCAGCAAAACCATTACACCATACCCTTCACAAACATCAGCAAAACCATTACACCATTCCCTTCACAAACATCAGCTAAACCATTACACCATTCCCTTCACAAACATCAGCAAAACCATTACACCATTCCCTTCACAAACATCAGCAAAACCATTAAACCATTCCCTTCACAAACATCAGCAAAACCATTACACCATACCCTTCACAAACATCAGCAAAACCATTACACCATTTCCTTCACAAACATCAGCAAAACCATAGCTTAATTCAACCCTTTTCGTTCTCGATAGAAACAGGAGCAAAACCATAGTGTAAGCAATCTCTTTTAGGAACAGCAGCAACACCAGCACCACAAACAACCTGTATTCTCTCCAAAAACAGCAGCAAACCCATAGACAATGCCGCTCCTTCGTTCTCTTTAGAAACATTAACAAAACCGTTTATATGTTCCCTTCAGTAAACCTTTTTTAAACCCAATCCTTCACTGTCTATACAGCAGCATTATCACAATTACCAGTAAAATACAGCTTCGTGAAGTTGTCTCAACATACCACAATCGACATACCACAGTCGGCATACGACATTCGACATTCAAAAACTTCCTTCAAAGTGAATGTCGTTTCACGCGACATACAACATTCGACATACGACATTCGACATAGAACATTCAAAAACATCCTTCAAAGTGAATGTCGTTTCACGCGACCAACATTCGACATACGACATTCAAAAACAACATTCAAGGTGATGTCGACATAATACGTGAATTAAGTCGACATAATTATGTAACTAAATGGCTAACTGGCTGGCAGAATTATGCCACCATAATTTAGCATGAATGGTCAAGATAATGCAAAACAAAATATTAATGACTCCGATATTGACATGCCTAATACCCGCGAAGAGTCTCATCCTTGAACCATTCATATATAAACTGAATGATACCTAAAGGTTGTTTTTTTTTTGTTTTTTTTTTAGTAAAACAGATTAAATTTACTAGGAGTAACTATGTACGTGGGTCATAATGTTACATGTGAGTGGTTGTAATATAACTGTCTTTCTCAAAATATTCATTCCACGACAGAACAAATTATGACCGGGGTGTCATTCTATTACATGAAATTTTGACCGGGGGTCATTTTACTGCATAGCAAAAAGACCGGGAGGTCATTATTTTATGGATATTTTGCCTTACACCACCGCAAGAAACATGACATTGAGAAAGTGTTCCGTTTTATACTGGCCGCCGACGGCTCGTGGACCGTGATATGGTAGAGTTTGATCAAGATGTAGCGGTAAGAATAGTAGTTTAGTTTAATAATGTTATTGCAGATATGTCACAGTATATGACTTGTATTCATCACAGTATTACAAGTAGTATAGGTAATATTTTGATTATGCGTTTCCTTTTTCCTTTCAGTATACGTTTGATAATGGACGCAGAGGAACACTTTTCACGATATAAAATTACTGTTTATCCATCCAGCTCGGTCCGCATCGAAATTGCCTATTTCATCTCGCCTGACAGTACATGGACGGTGTATTATCAACTGAATAGAGAACAAGAAAACTGTGATAGAAAGTATCACATAGCGGCGTAAAAATAATTTCTATGATAGACTATGTAATGGAATTGGGAATAATGAAGTAACAAAACATTTTAATGTTTAGAACAACACATTTTAATGGAACAAATGTGGTATGTATGAAGCACGGTATTAAGAAATATGAGAAAATGAAAATGTTATGTACCCTTCCGGAGAAAAGGAATTGTCCATTAGTTTATATACAGAAAATGTACACACCAGTTGATGAACAAAGTGATCCCTATATGCCTGCCATGCTACCACGCAACACAACTTGCAATCTATTTTTGTTTAATGACATGTATGCAGCTAGAAATCTTGACAGTGTCTCCAAATTAAAAACACCTGTAAGTTCAGAAATAAATATTAATAGCCTCACTCCGTTAAAGGCATTATAGTGATAAATTTATTTGAAATTTTGCAGTTTGGCAATTTTACAAAAAACATTAATATACAAATGCACTTATTGCTGAGATATAATTGCGCTCTGCATGCCGTTGCATATTTATGGAGATTAATTCTGGCAATTTGAAAGAAAATATATAGCTTTGTGGACAAAACAAATATAACAAATATAACATAATTTGTGAATAATGGACATAACTCAAAAATGCATCAACCAGACACTTTTTGTGATAGGCCAGAAGAAAAATAAAATGAAACAATAACTAAGCCTCTGTTAGTTTTTTTCCATATGCCAAATTAGGAGCCTATTTTTTCCATATACCATAAAGCCAAAATGTTATTTTCTAAATCCTATGCGATTTTTTTTTTAATTTGCGCCATATCTTTAATTTTAATACTTATTTTTTTCCGTATATATTGTTTTCCATATGCCATATAAAGCAAATATGGACCTTCCCTCCCCCTCTCCGTTACACCCTTCTGCTCCCAATCCTCCCCACCCTCGCCGCTAAACTGGTCTCAAAACTGAAGGGAACATATTGTTCGGTTCAAATTCAAACAATAAAGCGGCCATGTCAGATTTTACTCGGAAGAGACAGTCTCTGTTACCATGTGTGGTAATGTTTTGTATACTGTGGAATAACCATGCAATGTTTTTGGTGTGAACATTAAAATAGAATTTAAGAAATGAAAAAAAGAATGTTTTACTACTAAACCTATTTTTTTTCGTGTGTGTGTTTTAAGAAAAAATAAATTATGAAATAAATTCAATCAGTTTTATTCAATTAAATTGATCATTAATAATATGCATGAAGAAAAAAACATAAAATAACTTTAAATAAGGCATTATGGTTAAAAACATTATTCTTACATATATCATTATATCTTCCAGTTAACTGTTTTCATGCACAGTCGGTAGCGCGACGGATTTGTAACCAGAGGCCCCGGGTTCAATCCTCCGTGGTGCCACTGTGTTTCGTCGGTGTGATCTTGGGCAAGACACTTTCCCTTAGACTCGTTCGTCGGATGGAGACGTAAACCGGGCGGTCCCGTGTATCGGTCTATAAAGGACTTGGACCACCATTATTTTCACATAGACCGTAGTTAGCTCTACACATAATAACACTTGCCCTAATGCTCCGTGACACTTCAAATATCCAATAAAATGTATATACGTGACGACAAAACACAAAAATAGCAAAACAACAATGACAATAACTGCCCTATGCACCAGCATTTGGCTCAAAATGAAAGAAGATGACTTTTTTAACAACAACAGCCGAACCACATGTCATTTTGTTTAAAAGCTTACCTCATACAAAGTAGTACCACTCAGCACTCTGATGACCGATTCCTTTCATTTTTGCACCCATATCTTGGGAAATATATCCTCAAAACAAAAACAGTAAATATACGTACCTCCTTTGTGTACTAAATCAATTACACAGTCCCAAATAACACCATCGATGGTACTTCTTTCGAGTACGACCATTTTCAACTTTTAACCTCTCTGGTTATCGGTCCAAGTCCATCCTCCGAACACGTTAAAGAACCATAGGAATCTATCGATAATAAGAGTAGTGTACGGTTCCCGGATTCCTATGTATCCTTCCCCTCTCTCTGGGGCGGTTCTAAATAACCTATACTGTGTCGATGAGCCGTTAAACAACATTCAATTCAATACAGCTGTTTTCATGCACACAGAGTGGCAATCTCTACTCAGAGTTATCGTTCCTTGCACTCACATATATCTCTGCTAACTACTAAATTACAAGATTTTTGTTAAACCTGTTTAATTGGAATATGTTTGCCTGAAACTTATTTATTTCTTGTGTAAATATGATTTTCAGAATATCTGCAAATTAGATGTTGCAAGATTTGAATTAGTGCATGAAAACTATTTAGTTTTAATATAGGTCTATATTTTATCTTTGCAGATCACGCAAAAACATCGTCATAACATTTTTGAATAAGCACGTGACCTAACGGTTCGCCCTACTTCCTTTGATGTTGACAGAGATAAATGAGGAACGAGTGTACTCTGGGTAGAGATTGACAGAGTGGTTCCGTACTATATTATCTTTCTGATCCATAAAGCTGGGAGCCACATACCTGCCGTAAAGTCGGCTATTTATAGCTCAGCGTGTATCGGCGAGTTTAGATTAAAGTGGATCGAAGGTGAAATGGTCGCTTTGCATTGAAAATATAATTTATATAATTTTACACCAGTCCAGTCATGTTTGACTGGGTCCCTATTTATTTCTGTAAAAATAACAGGTATCAACTGTTATATGAAACACAGTCAAAACCAATAGCAATTTACAAACCCCTACACCGTCCAAAATAGAGGCGGCGCTGCCAATAATACAGATGGGAATAAAAGAGAATAGCTGACCCACAAGCCATAACCTCAAATAGAAATGGCAGATGAACTAATAAACGAATGAATAAATGGTTGATATAATAATTATTGTTTGATTGAGTTTTCTTATTAATGAATAGTGTATTATAGGACTGATATAGTTGTAAGATATATAACGAAATACTCGCACTGTCCACTACAATCGAAAACTGCCGACGTGCAAAGTGTACGTATAGTGATATGCTCAAGGGTGTTTTCAGACATATGTACAGATGTACAGTTTTGAAGATCTATAGACCCGCGACGAGGTAAATAGTAATAGGTTATTATATTTGTATTGGGAAATCTGCAGGAGTTCTTCCGCGTAATAATATAGCGTGACTTTAGGAGTGCATATATCCCAAAAAAGGTACTAACCTTTTTATTGCATACGCATTTTTTAAATATAAAAACTAACAATTAGAACAAAACAATAGGTTTTAGCATTTAACTTTCATCAAAAGCATGTATTTAAAACAAACCTACCGTCATAATATTGTCGGAATATTTCATAATGAAACAAAAATAATATATAACGTTTACGTCACATAGCAAACATCCTGTGACAGAAACTGCGACTTACACCAATCCCTAACGAGTATGCAAAATAGTAGTTTCAGTACAATGATTTTGCAATAGGTAGGTCAATATGAACGCGTCAGTATTGGCGAATAACATTGAAAGTAAACGGAGCTTATAAATGCGTATGCAATAACGTTGTTCTGCTTTATGTATACATGATTTGAGTAACGGACGATATTATCCACGGACGATATTACCTACGGACGGCACTTTACATCTTCATCCGTGATTTTGTATTGTATCGTCCTCGAAATCGCTTGCCCCCAAACACAGACTATTCATTTAGTCATCATTTCATTATTTTTCTCACTTAAATGTTTGATAAACGGTGAAGCAGAAAAATGGCTTTTGGCGGTAAGAATTATAACCATGACCATATAATTGTATTGGATGACCACTTCAAGTTAAGTACATTACCTTAACAGAAGTGAGCGATAACGCTATAAGGGAGACACTGGTTTGGACAGACTAAATTCGTTTGATAACATTTACAATAACGTTGTAAACGCATTAATTTATATTTTAGTTTCATACAGAAGAACAGAAGAGCAAAAGAGCCAACATGGCGGCGGGATTAACTTTCACTCTGGTGATGCTACTGTGTGTCAATAGTATTTTCATGGATCTAGAAGGTATGTAAGATTTAATTTTGTATTATTCTTTATAAAGTCTTTCTTTCTTTGATACTGCGTTCGATCATGTCGAATGGTCATAGCAGGTGCCTGGTGGTGGCATGTGAAGATAAAATCTTGTAAAAAACACTAACGTGATGCCTTTGTACACGATAGTTAGATTTGTGACTTCAGTCCACCCACAATCGACGTGGTAAAAGTAACATGGTTGTGGTGGGGGTATTCCATACTGGAATGGTTCTCGGAAAGAAGGAGAACTTACAAGCATCAGTGTTGACATTTGGTCTTATGTAATGTACTGTGTGAGATGACCTGGTGAGACATGAGGAGTCGGCATACTGTTCCTTACTCATGGAGACTAGACCTGCATGTCGGGGAACGTTACCATTTTAAATTACATACGCTGTAAGTGAAACTAGGGAAGGCAGCATATACCTGTATACATGTAAATGCGAGAGCTCTCTTTGTCAAGTGTGTGGAGGTCATTCCGCTAGCGTATGGATGAACATGGATGATGGTTCTAGTGAAGTAAGAGTTTTGATTTTAGTTCGTACTAGAGTATTGGATGACAAAGTGTTATAGCTGAGCAGATGGTGACTATAGACACCCGGAAATTAGTTTGCATATTGTTTTACAGAAAGTAAGCATCTATGTATTGATCAATCAGACATATTGTTTTAATATTAAATAATATCACACCAACGCGTGCCATGTTAAATATGGAAAATGAGTGCTCTAGACTTTTAAATTTAACATTAGCAGCACAATTAGAAAATAAAAAGGTTTGTTAAAACCCTAAGCTTGATTTCATGAAGAAGAAAAGAAACTTCCTGAAATTAGGTCTGACAATGTAGATGCCCATATCTGAATTGATAGTTTTCGATAAGTTTCATTTAAAAACACATATGTCCGAAATGTTAGAAAATGGTGTACTGGAATGCTGCGGTATTCGCAGTGTTACTTATATAAACCAAGTGTGAAAACATGTAGGTGAGGTTACCCGGATTCATGCATATACGGGTGCGGTTACCAGGATTCAGGCATATATAGGTGAGGTTACCCGGATTCAGGCATAAATAGGCGAGGTTACCCGGATTCAAGCATATAGACAGCGAACCATTTCTGCTTTAACAATTTACATTGTTGCACACAAAAACTATGTCTCCTGACAACTATTGTTGTATTTTAGTTTTGTTTTCCACATTTTCACATTTTTTTTACATGAACATGAACAATATTTACATGAACAACATTTACATGAACAATATTTACATGAACAATATTTACATAGGTTAAATATCATTGAAAACGGTATTTTTGTTATACCATAGTTTTGAAAATCGATTGAAAAATAAATATTTTACAGCCAAAATACTGTCTTTTTCACCCATGTTAATTCATTGTTTCTGCGGCAGCGGAAAATTATAAAAATCTGAAATAAAGTTTGCTTTAATAAGTTGCTATCGAACTATTATGATGCATACACCATTAAAACCATTTTAAATAGAAATTCTAAAAATAAAAAAAATTGAAGATAAATCATTTGAAGTTGAAAAACACTATCAACTGGAGCATGTGACATTTTGTTTTATTTCTCACCCTATTTTAAAAAAAAGTTATTTTATTTATCACTAAAACTGTCAGTTTCACTGATAGACAACTTATTATGTACTATTTAAACTGACTGAAAAGTAAAAAATAAATAATAATAAATGGCAGAAACAAGCGCTCCGAACAGTAGGACATGCTGTACTCCGCCTGAACTTGCGATTGTTGGACAATATATTACTAAATATGCCTTTTTTCAGCTAAAGCAAACACACAGAGTGATATTATGGAGAGACGCATACTTTCAGTTTTAGAAAGTCTACTTCGATCACCAAGGACCAGCGACAACAATGCTGCCATAGACGCTGTTGACGTAGAGTCAGCGCATGCTGGAATAAAACTGACAGATACCTTTATTGCCGCAAGAAGGTAACTACAAGCTTATGTTGACGGCTAACAATTTATTAGATAAAAAGGGCCATACACTAAGAAACTAGTAACTGATTTCTTTCGAGCATTATTTTAAAAATGTAATATCTATGGCAAACTGACCATCGCAATCTTAAGGACAGATGTCAAGATTCTGGCGCATAAACGCAAGAACGACACATACAAAATGAGTATAATAATAATGCGACGTTTATAAAGGTAGCACGTTCTTCTAAGGTAATAACCTACGCTAAAGGCAACAATACCAACGTTTAAAGTAACAACCTTTCACAGACAAATAGCTGTCCACTAAAGAAACATCGCCATAAAACTTGTGGTCATAGAAAATGTAATGAAGTTTGCTTTTGTTTATTAGCAGGTCAAGGGTACACATATTTTTATTCATAGTTGCTCATAAGTGTACACTCGGAAGGTGGAAAGTATTCATCCATAATCCATTGCAACATATGGATACAGTTCTTATACATAACAACTAAAGCGAATGATGCCACTTTCCAACAGAAAAATAGGGATTACTTTTTATAAGAGGAACTACATTCGGTGGTAGTAAACCTGTACTATCTGTCCACGCTATTAAAGACAGTAAACATCGTATGGAAGCCCTGGAGGACCATTTTGACTTATGAGTAACGACTTTGTCTTTTGATTTATGACTAATGACTTATGACTTATGACCTTTCTATGATGCTTTTTGAGATTTTTTAAACTTTGAATTGTTCATGTGTTGCTATATTTTTGTTCA
Source organism: Cyrtodaria siliqua (assembly GCA_037043455.1). NCBI lineage: Eukaryota > Metazoa > Mollusca > Bivalvia > Adapedonta > Hiatellidae > Cyrtodaria > Cyrtodaria siliqua. The sequence goes on from JAWPHD010000099.1 coordinate 340,363, forward strand.
ATTTTATTTGTTAACTGTTATGCCCTTATGGCCCATAAGTAAACACATTGTGAAAGATAGATATATATTATATTCATATATATATGAATATAGATCTGAGAAGCTATACATTTTCAAAATGTGAGGAGTTCACATTTAGAAACATACCAGTAAGTCTCAATTCACCAGTCAAAAGACATAAGTCAAAAGTAACAAGTCATAAGTCAAAAGTAACAAGTCATAAGTCAAAATCAAAAGTAACAAGTCAAAAGTAACAAGTCAAAAGTAACAAGTCATATATCAAAAGTAACAAGTCATAAGTCAAAAGTAATAAGTCAAAAGTAACAAGTCATAAGTCAAAAGTAACAAGTAACAAGTCAAAAGACACAAGTCGTTACTCATAAGTCAAAATGGCCCTCCAGGGCTTCCATAACATCGAAAACCATATATGCATAACCGATTCAGGTAAAACAGGGTGGGTGATCACGTGGTTTCAACGAGATTGGCTTCGAGCGGTTTTGTTTATATATACTTCATTACTGTGCGCAGTTTCCTGCAAAATAACACAAAGAGAGCGGATGTTCTAGTACTTTAAATCCTACGAGTATAGTTTGTTGGCGAATTAAATATATATATACTCAGTACATTTGAAAACGCAGCACTCGGTATTTTTTGAATTTCTAAAGATGCAATTGAAGTCCTCGTGCAAAATGTGTTTTAACTTCAAGAAGTAGAGCTAGTATTATGCAACTGTTCGTCGCCATATGGTACCCTTTGAGACAAAGAGACGTGTGTACTAACATAAAATACAATGTTGATTTGAAAAAAAAAACAGCAGGCTAAAAATAATCGAAAGTAAAAAATGTAGGTCCTGAGTGTATATAGTTTAGTCGTAAAAAATCCGCCCGAAATGTTCAATGTACAAGACCGACTTAAAACAAAACAACTTTTGAAAACGATTATATGAAAATAATAAAAAACATTCACCAATAAACAAAGAAATAATAAAACACTCTCTTCGCGCCATAGTACCTAAACTTAAAGAAAAGGATATTGAAATTGTTTATATACTCGGTAAAAAAAGTTTTGGACCAGGGTATATAAAGTCATATAAAAATAAAACTAGTGGACAAAATTGAAGTATCTTTTCTTAGTAACCATGGTCTACCCTACCCGGTTAATTTGGTACCAGAAACATTAAATTCCAAACAATATTTGATTTTAAAAAAATATCGCGAACACTCAAAGGGTCTGTAAAAAATGTTGCAAAGTCCATACAAAGTAACAGTTACGGACACATTCGAGTAACCAATAAAAATATTATTATTTTTTCGCAAACTTTCATTGTAAACAATAATTATTTTTGATTGTTGATCTACTGTGAATTATCAACTGAGATAATAAGGGTTATGGTCGAATGTCTTAGTTCAGCGATCATTGTACGGGTTCGAACACTGCCATGGTCCAAAACTTCTTTTACAGAATATATGTAAAGAAAATTTAAATTCCCAAAATGTTACCTGGGCAACTGCTACAAGCCTGCAGGGTTGCTACCTTTAGTGGGGGAGGTTAGTGTCACTTTAGCGGAAGATGTTAAAGAGTTAACATTTACGTAGGCTGTTATAGAATATACGTCCTTTTTCTTTTTTCGTTGAAGATGTTAAAGAGTTACCTTTTACCTAGGCTGTTGTACAATATACGTCTGTTTTCTTCTTTCGTTGAAGATGTTAAAGAGTTAACTTTTACCTAGGCTGTTATACAATATACGTCTGTTTTCTTCTTTCGTTGAAGATGTTAAAGAGTTACCTTTTACCTAGGCTGTTGTTCAATATACGTCTGTTTTCTTCTTTCGTTGAAGATGTTAAAGAGTTACCTTTTACCTAGGCTTTTATACAATATACGTCTGTTTTCTTCTTTCGTTGAAGATGTTAAAGAGTTACCTTTTACCTAGGCTGTTATACAATATACGTCTGTTTTCTTCTTTCGTTGAAGATGTTAGAGTTACCTTTTACCTAGGCTGTTGTACAATATACGTCTGTTTTCTTATTTCGTTGAAGATGTTAAAGAGTTACCTTTTACGTAGGCTGTTATACAATATACGTCTGTTTTCTTCTTTCGTTGAAGATGTTAAAGAGTTACCTTTTACCTAGGCTGTTATACAATATACGTCTGTTTTCTTCTTTCGTTGTTCGACGTTTAAAGCCGACTCACCCGCTTTCCTCGTTGTTTAATAACCTCTTCGGGACGCGATAAATTCTATATTTAATTAATAACTGTTACAACTTATGATTAGAGAATATAACCGTTAGACATGTTGGTTAGTTTGTTTTATTTAAACCATCTATTATTGTAATCACATAAGAATGCAGGTGTTCTGTATTTTATTTTAATTTACTGATTATGTTATTAGGAAACGCATGGAGGATTGGGATTGGGATTTTGGTGACGATGCCGGAAACAGGTTTACAAATACCGCCAAACCGACGACTGTACTGCCACCAACAACAGTGCCACCAAAAACATCGCCACCAACAACAACGCCACCAACAACAGCACCATCAACAACAGCACCACCAACTTTTAAATGGCCACCTGTTAAAATTCCAACTAGTTGGTGGGGACGTTAGTAACTTTAACAACGCCTTTTTCCAACCGAATATCACGCGATCACAACAATAAAAGTGACCCAATTACTTACTATTTAACCATGTAGCCCTTAAATATCCAACGAAATTATTTCTTTAAAAGAAGATGTCTAAGGTACCTTATAATGACGAGAAATGGAAATTTCGCCGACACTTTTACCAGACTGTAACAACACTATTTAATGAACAAAGTACGCCGTTAATTACTCATGTATGAATGTACAAAACATTTTATTTTAAAATAGGATGTTCAGTCAAAATCATATCGTTTCCTCTTTACTTAATATACATGCATTTAGGTCAAAGAAACCAACCCGTCAAATAACGGCAAAATTAGCAGCAAACACGCTTATCGAAACGTTATCCAGGTGTTCCAGTTCATATAATAATATAGATGTGCCGATTAAAAGTATAGGATTGTTCACGGGTTTTTAAATAGTCGTGATTGAACATGCGCAACTCTTTATTCAACACTACAGTGAACCTGGCTGGTTAAAAAAAAAAGAGTATGATAAAGGACCTTTTGAAACGGCCGAAGCCATTTGTATTGTGTTTTAGATTTTGGATTCTTAAAGTATGTACGAAGTCAGTAGGTTGAGAAATGGTGTACATATGTTGTAAAAGTTGGTTGATGTTGGCGGGATAGCTGCTTTAATTGTTATATTAGTAATGACATTTATGAAACCGTTTGAGGAAGAACAAAACCAGTCATCCCATTATTTAAAAATAACATTTACATGCAGCTTTTGATAGCCCCATGGAAGACTTCTCATAACTACATGTATACATTCTTCTTATATTACGTTTACACTAGAAATTATTAGTATGATAAGAACATGTTCTAGTAATATTCCGAGCCGTAACATGTAACACAATAAGTAGGGTCATGGATGTCGAAGACCACATACAAAGAGGGGTGATCAGGAAGCTGTTGTAACTATACTGACGGTCAATGAAAACACAACATTAACTCCATATTATGTTTATGCTGGTGGATTATTCGCAAATCATTTGGAATAAAACAGCTGAACCCATTATTTGTATTTTTTTAAGAATTTAATTTCGATACCTTACTGTTACATATTATAATTACCTCTCATGAACAGACTCAATAAAATCGAGTCTGCTATTTTTCTCTCTTGTTTGTGTTTGTTGCTTCCAAGGGATCACCTTTACAGTATTTATGGACATTCACACTAGCGTTTGTTTAGTGCTGTGTGGCGGTCGTAAAAAGTCGCCCGACTACAAATCAGAAGTGTTATTATTTACTGGTCCATTCTGTGTTGCTTTAAAGTAGAATATCGATTAAGCCAGTGCTAGGAGGCACGCGAGGTGTTGCATCTTATAATTACCTCTCATGAACAGACTCAGTTAAACCGAGTCTGCAACTTTTCCCTCTTGTTTTTGCTTCCAAAGGATAATCTTTTCAGTATTTATTTACAAGTTTATTGAGCCATGCATGTTTTGCTTATAAAGAATATATATTAGGACAAGTAGTTATGTAGGTATTTACCGTGTCATTTAACACCGTTTACTATGGATAATCATAAAAAAACGGGTTTCACTCAATTCCAACCTCCATCAATCCGTCTCGGAATAAATTCCAATGGGTTGTATGGCTTTTATTGTTCGACTTTTGACAGTATTATGCAATGAATGTTTCCGACAAAAAAAAAAATGTATGCGATATAACTGAAGAAATGTGAAAATGCACGTGCATTTCATAACAATGTGCAATGCACAAAATCCAGATATGCACATAAAAAAAACGTTCAAGGTCGACTCGTTATATGGATTATATTATATCTTGTCCAAAGTGACTCAAATTCTAACTTTTACGTTTTCACCGGGAGTATATATGCATCAAAGAACCGGGAGTATATATGCAACAAGAGAACCGAGAGTATATATGCAACAAAAGAACCGTGAGTATATATGCAACAAAAGATACACCAGTTTTGCAGCAAGCCCTCGAAATGTATGGGTAGGCTCTATATGCAACTACATACCGGAGTGTATTTTCTTTGTATTTTCAGACATCCAACTGTTTTGAATTATTAAATATTTGGAGCATGACAATGATAATATACTGAACCAAACAGCTAGCGTACCAGTAGACAATTCCTTTAATGTATGAACTTATTATAATTATGCCTACTGGTACCGTTGGAGACAGGGGATTTGAATTTATTGTAGTCATTATTGACAAGCTATTCGTCTCGTTCAGAATGAAATTCATTTTGATTTAATGATCGTTATTATCCAGATATTAAAGGTATTGTCTACTGGTGCGTCAGCGGTTTGGTACAGTTAAACTACAGGAATAAATTAGATAGTAGAGAAATCCTTCACAAGATGGTAACCGGGTCTATTGTTTACGGGGTCTGCAAAATGACATCGACGTAAACATTACGGACACCATAACTCAACGCGACAGTCGGGTACTTTTGAGTTAGGAGTTGGTTATTAACAATAGGGATTGTTACTAATCCCGATGTTTCAGAAATGTCAACATATTATGAATACCATAATTCTAAATTAACATTAATCATTACTACTTCAGAATTATTTTAGTTATATTTGTTTAAATTCTATCTTTCTTATATATTTGGCTAGCAAGCGTTATGTATTAACCAATTATGGACTCCGGAACAGATCAACACAGTTGTCTGTTCGTCTGTCCGTCCACACGTTCACCAACTTAAGTAGTAGGAAGTGCAGTCTAAGAAAAAACAATTCCATATCATTAATTACGCGTGTCAATTGAGCAGATTGCCTCTGAAGTGGGCATTCCTTCGACTTTAAAGAAACAAAAACACGTAAGAGCGTCCTTCCGCAAAATACGGAACTTTTACGTAAATGTTTCATAGTCGTTACGACCTTAGCCATTTCTTTTTTTTTTTAAACGCAGCTCCTTTCATGTCTGCACGGTAGACCAGTCAAGTTTAAGGTTAAATGAACATATTTCACAACGGAATATATTAGGATGTTGTTTAACATACATAGTTAGGGGTCGATGGGGGAAAATTTGGACATTACCAAAAAAAACGAGTAAAGTATGCTTACTGGATAAACGACTCCATTTATCACGAACGTCATAACCAATAGAAGATCGCTGTCTGCGAAGGTAATATAGAAATCTAAATGGAATACTTGAATTTCTGAAGACTAAACGAAATGTACAAGAACAATTTTCGTTTCGGTCGTGATTACAAGGAATAAAAATGTTTACATGCAAAACTACACATCTTTTGAAATTGGTTTTACTTGGGATGCGTATTCATGCTGCATTTGCGAATGAAAAAATATACTGCCATTTGTATTGGTTTTGAAACGGCAAATAAATAGTAGAATGAACTTAAGCTTCAGCCTTTTCTCTATCATTCAGTACAAGATTTGTAGAAACGAGAAATGTTAAAACTAGCCGAAGGGACAAGTTGTACTATAAGCAAAATATTGGACCATAATCGTAGCTTTTCAGTATGGAAGAATATTATAAAAATACCGCGGGATCGTGCCAAACGTCATCCCATGGTCACAATTCAAACAAAATTGGTCGATAACCACAAGCTATTATATGACCAAAATATTAGACCAGTAATTTGTCAATGCAAGAAATCAGGGATTTGCGTTTCTTTATAAGCAAAACATGCATGGTTCATGGCCTATATATTATTTAATTGTTCATCAAAATGTACCAAATCACGTCTCGGGTTATAAAAGTTGTACAAATAAGATTCCTTAACGTTTACACTCCGGAAATATGTATTCATGTGTATTACACGCCACATGTCGTGTACAGACACGTGTCGCAGCATTATGCATTACCACATGTGCGAAGCTTTTGTATGGGATAAAGAGAATAAGAATTAGGAGTGATTTTCCCCACGACTCTCGACCAATCAGTTGTTTAAATGGTGATTTACGTCATGTTCAGTACATGTTAGGACAGACTCGGCAAAACTAAAAAGTATCCACTTTGTTTTCCTACAAAATCTGAGACTGTAAGAAAGAACTAACGATTGTAGCACGATTTTACTGTAATAACATCTTTCTTCGATGTTCACTCGAAATGTCATAGAAATATAGGCCTACAGAATAATTTAAGTAAACCGCAGTTTAAAAACATGGTGTGAAAAAGAAATTAACAAAACTTCCGCAAAAGTTAACGACAAGCACAGATTTTGCAGTCGGAAGTCCAAATACACAGAAAAATATTCAAAATCGCATGTTCACAGTTACACCGAATACACTCAAAAAGGCGACGTCGCATGCTTCCAACGTAATGACTAACTAAGCATAGAGCATATTTCAGTGCAGCAGCAGCTGAAGCTTTTCACGCGCATACACCGCGTAACTCACTTTTGAGTTTCAAGTGTTTTAACACGAAGTAGTCCCAATTTGCACTCACGTGCAGTTACGCGGAAATTGCAGTTGTCTTTTAAAAAACGTTAGCTTCAGCCAATTTTGAATGCAAAAACAACACAGACAATGAATAAAGTAAGTTTATACGTTAAACATCCCCATAGCATTCGTTTTGACTACTATTGGCATATTTTGCATAGCCTAAATCGCTGTTCAAATGTGAAGATCGGAAATTTTGAGGTTTTTGAAACTGCAAAATTGCCGATTTCTCAAAACGGCCACAAAAAATGTGTTGTCACTAATTTGGCTTAAATTAACAGGAATGATAGATCAGTACCTCTACTACCTTTCCTGAAAATTTCGGCAAAATTCAGGACTACCCATTTTTTGAGACTGTTTTGAAAGATGGTCACCCTTTTTTCTCACTCAAAACACACACTATTCAAAATGGCGGCTACAAGCTAAATAAGCAAAACTGAAAATCAATAACAGAAACGTAAAACATGAATATTTTCTACTCCCGGATATAGTTATTTCATGCCCCGGATAAAATGTCAGTAAGTCAACCTTTAAACACTTTTTCTGCCTTTCCTTTAGTATGTTTAAACTCTGCCGCTCTAGGCGCTTATTAAAAATTGCAACTATACAGTACTACTCAGTATAGGCCTGGTCGGCAGTAATTTGTTGTGTTGATTTACGGTTGAATGAACTATGGATAATTGCAAGTGAATACTTCACAATTCCAGGATTTAATGAGCAAAAAGACAGACCTATTCATATGTTAACTATTGTTATGGGCACAGATACCGGTTTAAAAAAAAAAAAAAAAAGTCTTTTATTCTATTACATATTGGAAAGATAATTTATTCGGAGTTGATTGCAGCATATGCCAGCTCTGTGGGACTTCAAAAACTAACACTGCAGCTGTTGTTTTGAGATCATGCCTATATTTTAGGATTTGCTCAATGCTGATCTTCAGTATGTAACAGAATATAAGACTTTTTTTTTTTTTTTTAAACCGGTATCTGTGGCTATGGGTGAATGATGTAACAAATATACTGTCAACGCCCGAGTCAAGGTCATGTCATGTAGACCACATGAGTCATGTCACGTTCGCCTCGATTAGGGACACCGACAATTTTGGTGATTAGACATAAAGGAAAAACAAAGGATGAAAGGTATGTACAGCACTCGGTACTGACCCATAAATGTGTTTTATTTCGTGCATGTTCATGTTTAGTGTCTCCGTTAAAATTTAATAATAATATAGCACTGATGTATTATTTCTATGATGAGACCCTTTCAGTGGGGTCTATGTTCACTGAAAATATGACCCAATGTTCCCCAAAAATATTTTGCTTTGTTCTCCAAAAATATTTTTCCATTTATTTCTTATTATTATGTTCCTTTGTTCCCCAAAAATATTACCAATAACAGACAATGTTCCATTGTTCCCCAAAAATAAAAGGCATTGTCCCCAAACCCCCTCTATGACCGCAGAGCAGAAATGCACCGTTGCCAACTCCCCATCCACAAAATCGGTGCCCTTGCACCACCCCCGCCCCCCTCCACTGCCCAAAGTTTGCATATAGCTACAGCAGTACTGTAAAGGATTAACACATCTACTGTAGGTATGTATGTATAAAAATAACAATTGATTTTCTTTCAGGGATCTTTGCAGATGTTGCCACCTTCTGTCAAGTGGCATCTCCAAGTTCCAGCTCTGTGACTTAGCCTAGCCCTGGGTAGGCTAAAGCCTAGCCCTGGGTAAGCTAAAGCTATAAACTTTAAAATATTTGACCCCTGTGATATAGGTTAATTAAGCTAATAATATGGCAATATTTCGAGCCACCCCAGAGAGTGGAATTCAAAAAATTTACCTAAGCTACTAGATCTATCTTACTAGCAAATGTTAACATTTCGAGCCGCCCCAAATTCGGGAATACATTTATATGGTTCTTTAACGTGGTTTTTATAAATGAAGATTTTAATAAGCTTGATAAGCTTGAGAAACATTAGATTTATTTGAGTGGCAGAACCCGATTTGTACAGATTTTTTTGTTATTCTCATTAAAGTAGCCATCCCGCCAACAACAGTCAAATTTAAAAACATTATGTACACTGTTTCTAAACCTACTGATGACAAAGTATATATATAACTTACATTATATATATTTTGAGAAACCAAACTCATACATACACAGTATAAACGGCTTTAACCAGCCGGACCAAACCCCAGAACTGGAGTGTCGAATTACGAGTTACCATCATTTTACGGATATTCAATCACGGGTATTCTGAGAACCTATTAATAAACCTATACTTTTAATCAGCGCATATACATTGTTATATGGATAGAGTTTCGATAAACGGTTTCCTAGTGCAATTTTGTAGTTAATTTAGCGGGATAGCTACTTTAAAAAAAAAAAAAGGAGTGCCTAACTATAAGTATAATTGTCCCAGCTCATTGGGATACTTTACTTTTTTGTTGTTTTGTTGAGGTATTGTGAAATTCCATCACATAAAACAATGGATACACATGATACAACATGAAAGTTTCTCTGTGATGTTGTCACTTTACAGCGATATTATTAAAGACCGCCCCAGTTAAATTACAAATAATAGGACACTTTAAAGGGACATATGGCAATCTTGAAGATTTTGTCGAACATTAGTATCACAGTTTATTAGTCAAGTATCAATTTCACTTTAAAACTGCTTGCATATAATTAAATAAAATTTAGATGTATTATTTTCTTCGTTATTCTACCATAGGTTTAAATATATGATTGGTGCAATAATATCAGCAATTAGTAATAATATATAAATTACACAGTTATACTATAATTATAGAGAATAATATACAGGCATTTCATATCTCATCCTTTCCGACGATGTGTTCTTGGGAAACACACTTTCCCTTAACCTCGTCCTTCGGATGGGGACGTAAACCGGGCGGTCCCGTGTATCAGTCTATCCTCCAAGCACGTAAGGATCAACAGGAATCTATTCGATAATAAGAGTAGGGCACGGTTCCCGGATTCCTATGTATCCTTCTCCTCCCTCTGGGGCGGATATATAAGTTGAAATTGTGGAGGGAGGTAGGGCCCTCGAATACCTCAAGCCAGGCACGATATAAAATGTAATATTTCATCTATATATGACCTAAACAATTATATCCTTCAGAATATTTTGTTGATTTTAGCAGTGATGGGAGAATAATGATTAAATATTTATTTCTCGGCGGATATAATAGCTGATCTTCCATGATCGAGTGCGGATTTATTAAACGAGTTGGCAAAAATATACAATGCGCGGGTTGTCGAGCATCAAATAATGTTAAATGTTTACTGAAGAGTTTAAAAAATAATAGATGATTTTGTGAGATTCTATTTATCACACAAAACTCATACAAGTTGATTGTAAAATGTTCACATTTCTCTGTGATGTCAATTTACCTATATATTAATACCGTATTTCCTCTATTAGAACACACTGTTTTTACCGCTTATGGATTTGATTACGGGAGTTTTTTACCTTCGACACCAGTATGGTCTATGACATAAATATATATGTATTTTGGGGTTTCTGTTGTAATTTTCGTCTCACTCTGTTTCGCCTCAAATTACAACAGAAACGCCCCAAAATACGAATATAATAAATCATGGTGATTTACTTGATTTATTAAAACTTTTTTAGAATAGGGGTAGTGAAGATTGCAAGTTTAAATTTTTTAATAGTTATCAAAATTACACCCCTAAAAATATAAAATGTTTCTTTAATACAAAACAAATTTGTCGATTTGTTATCAATTTTCCGACCTTGAATACAAAGGTGGTGGATCGTACTCATACACATTACTAAAACAATTTATCACACACTTTTTAGACTTTTTTGTAAGGTTGCCATTGCTTCCTTTCTTCCCTGCTCCACTAGTTCGTTTTTTTTGAACTTCACTAATTTCAAGTTTCTTTTGTTTGATGTCCTGTTTCAAATTATAATATCTCTCCAGTTCATCTAAAATCAACTTAAACTCTTGCTCAGATATTTGTGCATCACTCAACGCTTTTGATATTAACTGCTTTATACTATTTAACTTAGCCTCTGCCAAAGTTTTTATTTCATGATGTTTTTGAGCTTTTGCATTAAGCTTGCGTCTGATAAAATTAATACAAACAGCTGTAGCTCCACATACTATTGCTGCTATTTCTAAAGGTAACAAAACTGGAACAACAAATCCAACCCCAGCCATAATAACACCTGCAGCTATTAAGGTAGTGTCAATTCCATCTGTAATATTAATACCACGTTTATATTTTTTATAAAGTGACTGACGTATATCTCGTTCTGTAATTAACTTTTTTTCAATTTCTGAAATATTTTGTAATCTATAATTTTGTCCGTCTTCCACTGGCAACTCAGGATATAAACTTGGTGCTGTCGGTTGCTTCATTTTTTTATTTATTAATAAAAAATTAAATTTTTTCAATTAATAATGATGCCACCGTATTTATAGCGGTAGCGTTGGTAGTCTTCATGAACAGTCTCAATCAAACCGAGACTGCAATATTTCGTATGTGTCGTGCTCGGCCGTTTCCAAAGGTCCATTATCATACTCTTTTTTTGCATACAAAGTTAACAACAGAACCAGCACCAATCTCTAAAGGTTTATCAAAGTTATCATGATTGCGTGGGATGATGTGAAGCGTTATGCCATAATTTGGTTGTTCAACACCATTGACAGAAGCTATTACAGATACGTCACCAACTAGTCGTTCACATGCTAAACCTGTTCCCATAATCCGTCCACGGCGTGTCATTACATGCCCCACATTTGTTTCCGCCCCACCGTTACCAAATGAGAGTATTCTATTCAACACAAGCGGGCCCTTAGCCTCCGCAAATATTGTTATAATCCCATATTTAAGATTATCAACTCTATCTCTCAAATGATTAAACTGGTCAACAAAAGGCAAAACTCGCCTATGTAAATCTTGAACAATATTTATCAAAGCCTCTAAGTCGTCTGTTTTTTTAAGTCTTGTTGGTCCAAATATACTCATTGTTTTTTTTTATAAAAATATATTTTTTAAATAATTTCTAAAACACAACTCATTTAAGAATGCGATGGAGCTGGAGGGGGTTGGAGCGATCCATTGTGTAAACATGTATGAATTATTAAAAACATTCACGAAAGATGTCAAATGTCTTTTTCTCTGAATACGTAGTGTTTCGTTCTTGCCCCGCCATTTTCACTACAACCGGTATGACGTAATTTTTTATATTTAGCCCAGTAACTAACTTGGAACTATTATATTGTTTTATAAGTCGACAAAATGTTTTTAATAATTCATACATGTTTACACAATGGATCGCTCCAACCCCCTCCAGCTCCATCGCATTCTTTATTCACGATTTAATATATAAAAAAGATTTTTTTATATAAATTTAGCTCACTCAGGAGTCACTCAGTGGCGGGGAATACCGAAATGGACACGTCTTTCACGCGATAGTTGACAGTTTTGATGCCGACATCAGTAACTGACAAGTGACTGGCAGTACCGAGTATTAACAGGATTTTAGGCAAATTAGCCACTTACTGATGTCGACATAACTATACAAATAAGTGGCTTTTATCGTTTGATTATGTTAACATCCTGAAAAGTTGTGGCGACATAATAATACACGTGAAGTCGACATCAGAAGTTCATTAAGTCGACTTAATTATGTAGCTAAGTGGCTGACTGGCTGGCAGAAGTATGCCACCATAGATATAAATGCAAATGATTCAGTTGTGTAAAAAAAATTAATGGTGCTAAACCAGTGGCGTCATATCTTTTTCTAAATCATCGTCAAAGCGAGTAGGTTCGTATAAATTATGATCGAAAAACCCACCCACCCTTCCCATTATGACGTTAATAGTCGCTACAAAATAAATGTATCACTAAATTGAGGAAAAAATCAGGGATCATACTTTTCTGTTCTTTGTTTTAATATCATTTCAGCTCCCGCTAAACAATAGACACTCCCAATGGTACAGCTCCGAAGGATGTGGTAGCACCAACAGTACGGGCATCTAAACCATTCACAAAAAGGGCGATCAGTAAATTGGCCAGCATTTACTTCTCTAACAGTTGCCGGCGATCAGGGCCACCGTTTCCGAGGGTCAGGATTACATAAAGCAAACTATTTTAAAAAGTCATGTTGAGACTTTGCTTGAGCCGCACCACTGTGTAATCAATTTTATTGGTCAAGGTGATTCGTGAATTTGACTAGTGATTATAGAGTTTGTTTGACTGCATTGTTTATAAATTGTGCTTTTGACTTATAAATTGTGACTGCTGCAAGGGATGCCCCCAAAAGGTATTTTGCGTGACCGGTATCCCGCTCAATGAATACTAGGGAGCCGTGCCCAAAACTGCCATACTTAGTCTTAACTAAAGATAACAAACACAACTGAGTATAACTATTTCCATACTTAGTCTTGATGTATGTCACGTAATGAGCAAAAAAGGTGAAGATTGCGGTCTCGCATTGTTTACAAATAATAAATAAATAGAGGATATTTGTTGGTTTGGAGTGAATATATTATCATTTATTTTCATCGAGAAGCACTCGCGAAAATAAGTTTTCTCACTTCGAGATAAATCCTATATTCACGACAACCCAACAAATATTCTATTTATTATATACTTTTTATTAAGCACACTACCAAACTATGTAAAACGGAAAATACGTTTCGTTTCGACAGTTCCCCTTCAACGTATTCGCGGATAACTAAAGTAAATGCAGCGCGCGAGGCGATTTACATATATTTAGTGCGCATAGAATATAGTTCTAAACTTTGACACGAATTATGATAGTCTCTATCATCCAGCTGATAGTCTCTCTCATCCAGACACACTCAAGCTGACTGCGAGCGCTAGCGAGCGTCAGTGCTCACTGTTATTTAAAAAAATTGACCGATAGACGGCGCCAACCGTCAAAACTGACTGCGACGTGACGTCATTTTGATTGCAACATCAAAGTGCACGTTGAATTACGCTCAACATTAGTTCCAATGGGATGTGTGTACGTCCTTATTAAATATACAATAAACTTCGTTTTATGCGCATTGTTTATTCTGGGAAGTAAGTAACAAACAACTAGTGGGTGTAGTGTCGATATATGCCACAAAGTGACTTTTTATTCACAAGCGTGTGAATATGTTTAAAGTTCAATTAGTAGACATGTAATATTGCATGAAACATTGTAATATTATGTAACACATATTAATTTCCTTTAATTGCATAATGAAACTGATATAGAATAAAGCTATACTATACTATAAAATTAGATGTACTAAATATTATTATGCAATATTACGTAATCTAAGTTGTTACACGATTTGTCGTTAATTGGAAATAACTGTTTTTTATATTAAAAACATTAATGGTGTTTATATAATCTTTAATTAGCTATGGCGATTTTCGCCACTCTCATCAGACAATTTGACTGATGAAATCGCCATAAGAAAGGGAAAGAAACAAAAACAAAACGAATGACCTTGGCATATATCGAACACGAAACAACAAAAGAAAAACAAATCAATTAATTAAGCGTATTTTACGCTGATGTTTTAGCGAATTGCACATTATACATGAACCCACTGGCCTCTATTTATTGATGTTTTAGCGAAATGCACATTATACCTTAACGCGTTTGAACGATCGTACATGAACCATGGTACGATCCTGACATAAATGTACACGTGAATAACAAATAATTCATATACATTAATCACTAAGCAAAAACTAATTCATATACGTTGAACCTCTCGTAAAGTGGTATTCCGTCGAATGTAAGACTTCAAAATGTCTCTTTGAAGTGGACCTTTGGAAACTGCCGAACACGACACATACGAAATATAGGTATATCCATGTAGTTGATAAACAAGAACGACCCTACATGAACACATGGTAAGGTCACTCCCCCTGTGTACGAATACAACCCCACATGAACCCATGGTGGGGTCAATATTTGATAATGATTCTAGTTTGAATGCAACCCGCTCTCAAGTTATCAATGAAATGAACGCATGTATGTTCCTTGTTATCTTTATCTGTAATGTTGAGCGACTATGTAATGAAGGCCGTGAACCCACTGGCCTCTATTTATTGCTGTACGCATTTTACCGCAACTGTCCGCAGTGTCGAATAATGCCGTCGGTCACATTGTAAATAGCTCCACCGCCGACTTCCGCACTGGCGTCTGTAAACGACGAAAAACAGCATGTCTGGAAAACAAAAAGGGTAGACTTTCCGCTGAGTGATGCTACAAATTGTTTACATATCAAAAGGTGTTGTATGGCACCTGTTGTCAGACGGACGAAATAACATGGCTTTTTCACATTAAGCGTAGGATTTGTTACTGACCGAAGAAATGTCCGTCCAGACAGTATGATTTTTTTTTTTTTTGTTTGTTCCAATTATTGATTGGATGATCTATCTGTCGACAGATGCCGATCGGTTAAACGTTCGCTGTTAAAGGCACATGGTATGGTTACGGCAATAAAATAACGTTTATTCGAGCTTGTTCAGGTAATGAACCACTATAAACATCAAGATATAATTAATTGGACTGAACAATGCTTTCTAAGTTATGTATGACACAGGATGGAGATAATGCGAACATGTGTTTTAGAACTTCAAATAACGAAAACAGAATTATTTTGTATTCATTTCTAAAGTGCCTGTCGTAGCTTGTTCGGGGGTAGGACCCCAGCCCTTCCATTCATACTCATTTTGTCATTTTTTGTTCATTCTCATTAAGGGTCTTCATAATGACCCCTGCATTGTTTCAGGTGCCATTTCGCTCACATCTATAAGAGCAGTGGCAGAAAACAATAAACGTGGCTCCAGCGTAATTGGAGTGTCTACAGTAGAATTTGCAGCAACTCTGCAGTTCAGGGTGAGAAGGTCCTAGGCCCATCCTCCATATTTTGTCACGATGTACATGGAGGATGATCCTGGCATGTTCATGCCTGTTAGGCGCCATATAACCTTTCATGTGTTGTTGCGCCTTAAAACCCGATTCAATTCAATTCAGGTAATGAAACCATTATAAACAGCAAGAAATAATTAATTTTAATGAACATTGCGTCCTAAGTTATGTATGACACAGAATGGATATAATACAAGCGTGTGTTTTAGAAATGGTTATTCAATGGCTCCCAAATTTAC
Source organism: Cyrtodaria siliqua (assembly GCA_037043455.1). NCBI lineage: Eukaryota > Metazoa > Mollusca > Bivalvia > Adapedonta > Hiatellidae > Cyrtodaria > Cyrtodaria siliqua. The sequence goes on from JAWPHD010000099.1 coordinate 356,573, forward strand.
CAAGTGTTCCGACATGGGTAATCTTTGGGAATTATAAGTCGGGACCCTGTGACTTCTAAATCCCTGTATAAATACTGTTTATGAAAAATTGATTTTCTCTTTATTTTTACCTACTGAATATTTCGACCTACCGGAAGTTGACCGGGTGTGAAAGTTATGAATATATTTATGTTTTATTTATTTTATTTATTTATTTTATTTATTTAACTAACACGGCAAACGATTCTAATGGACACTGATCTTTGACTTGTGTTGAGACGTCTCGGTTTCGTGTGTAAATTACTAGAAAGTGTGAACTGTAATGACATTCTTAATCAAAGATACGGTAATGCTAATATCCTCTAATGACCATTAATTGTACCATTAACTGAATAAGGTGGAGGTTAACGATTCCCACGGACGTCTTTGAACATTGAACTGTCTGCTGCCGCTCACAGACAAAGATAAATGGCTATTAACTGACACCTGTTGATAAGATCACAGACTGTATGAGATATTGAATTTTGTAAAGATTCAGAGAACTTTGAGACGATTATCAATGAAATTGATATTTAATATTTTCAAATATATGACATATATTTTATCAATGAACTGGATATTTAATATTTTCAAATATATGACATATATTTTGGGGATTGTGTCTAAAAGGACGTGTCTTAAATGACTTAGATCTACGAACTCAATGGCCCGTATATTTGATATTATCTTTTCTGATATCATGGAGTCGACTGGCATTCATACGCTTGTAAACGATTTGTGTGCGTTAGACCCATGTGTTCTTTTGCCGACTAATGAGTTAACACTGTCATTCATGATGACGTATTCGGTTGTTTTTGCCTTCGAGGCCAAAGCTTTTTCTACTATTTCGGACAGTGAGGCCGTGACTCTTTGAGTGACGTTATCTGTTATTTCGTTTATTAAAGGGAGTACATCGGGACTTTCGTGGGAGTTTAGGTGTCCGACTTAGAATTGACAAATATTAATATTTTCTATTCTATATGACCAAAACATAATGAATGATCCTACACATTATCTCTTATTTGCAAAGAAATTCCTTCTGCACAGTAATACGTGCTATCCTAGATGACGCACTAGGGTTAATTTCGACATTTTACGCCCGATTCCGTCCTAACTATATGGTGTTGTGAGAATTTAGACGTTAATGAAATGATTCTAACGTCATAATCTGATTGATATTTCTGTTATTTCCCTTATTAAATTAGCAGGTAAAACTGATACTTCCCCTGATTTGCTGGTGGTTTTCTTTGTTGACCTTATCGGTGTCGGGCTGTCCTTGCTGTTCTTTTTCTTTGGGGGCCATTCTCTGAAATAGTGAATACAGCTAGGGACACCATGTTTAGAGAAATACAGCTCTATAATCGGGCACTTAACGCCTCGAATGTATGAGAGGGCACTTAAAATACCGCTCTATCATAAGGCACTTAACGCCTCGAATGTATGAGAGGGCACTAAAATGCCGCTCTATAATAAGGCACTTAACGCCCTGATGTATGAGAGGGCACTAAAATACCGCTCTATAATCGGGCACTTAACGCCTCGAATGTGTGAGAGGGCACTTAAAATACCGCTCTATCATAAGGCACTTAACGCCTCGAATGTATGAGAGGGCACTTAAAATACCGCTCTATCATAATGCACTTAACGCCTCGAATGTATGAGAGGGCACTAAAATGCCGCTCTATAATAAGGCACTTAACGCCCTGATGTATGAGAGGGCACTAAAATACCGCTCTATAATCGGGCACTTAACGCCTCGAATGTATGAGAGGGCACTTAAAATACCGCTCTATCATAAGGCACTTAACGCCTCGAATGTATGAGAGGGCACTTAAAATACCGCTCTATCATAAGGCACTTAACGCCTCGAATGTATGAGAGGGCACTCAAAATACCGCTCTATCATAAGGCACTTAACGCCTCGAATGTATGAGAGGGCACTAAAATGCCGCTCTATAATAAGGCACTTAACGCCCTGATGTATGAGAGGGCACTAAAATACCGCTCTATAATCGGGCACTTAACGCCTCACATGTATGAGAGGGCACTTATAATACCGCTCTATCATAAGGCACTTAACGCCTCGAACGCCTCGCTGTATGAGAGGGCACTAAAACACCGCTCTATAATAAGGCACTTAACGCCTTGATATATGAAAGGGCACTAAAATACCGCTCTATATTAAGGCACTTAGCGCCTCTATGTATGCTATTGCACTAAAATATCGCTCTATAATAAGGGACGCAAGCAACGCCTCTATGTATGCGAGAGGCACTCAAACGACGCCGTAGTAAGGCACTTGACTCCTCTGTGTATGAGAGGGCACTAAACGCCGCTCTATGATAAGGCGCTCGACGTCTCTATGTATGAGAGGGAACTAAGCAATGCTCTGTAAAAAGGGGGCACTTAACGTAATAAGGCACTTGACGCCTCTATATATGAGAGGGAACTAAACAATGAAACTAGACGCTGCTCTGTAGTAATGCGCATGACGCCTCTCTGTATGATATGGTCTTAAACGTTATATGTGTGCTAGGGCACTAGATAACGCTCTTTATTAAGGCGCATGAGTGGGAGTGTACATGATATTTTGATAATTGTAAAGAGTGGAGCTTAAAAGGCCTCTATTTATGACAAATTGCTGTACGGTAACAAATTGAAACGGTAGCCCCTTGTCGATTAGAGACACAGTAAGAATTCAACCATCTAACAAATTGTGGAAACCTGCTCTCGTAGTTAAAAAGCATAATGAGCGATTATGACAAAAGATGATAATGCCATTTACCGTAGGAACAGAAGACACCTTCTTAAAAAGAAGGAAAATCACGGTGTCAAAGTGAAGGTTTACTTCCCGCCAAAGTGCCGCAAAGAGCAAAAATGCCTCGTTAAATGCCACAAGTGTTAAAAACACACATTAAAAGCAAAGTTTGTGTGTCTAACTAAACTGTCATGTAACACCTTACTGTTGAATGCTCATTAGCCCGATCAAGGCGGCCACATAATCGGTGTAATCATCATGGAACTACCATACACTTCGAAACATGCTGGATTAAATGCCCATTAATCAACCTCAGTGTGCCGCCGGGAGGTGTAAGATAATTAGCGATAAACTGACACTTTATAAAGTCAGATCTAAATGACGTTTGAATGGACCAAAGATCCTCGCGGCCTGCGATACTAGAGATTAATCTCCAGCTGCCAAACTGACCATGAACGAATCGTTTCGATATGAACATTAATGAATTCTGTCAAGAAATCCTTTATATCTATGAACTTGTAATACGCATTCTTATATTATGAAAGAACTTATAACTTTGAATTTAAAAAGGGAAGTTGTTGTATTGTCGTCTTATAAAGACTCAATGAACAGACAATAAAAACCGAGTCTGCTGCTTTATTCTCTTAATTGTGTTTGTTGCTCCCAAAGGATCGCCTTTATTAGTATTTATTTTAACAGACACTCTCTTACCACGCACTCCAATCTGAAACACTGACTACTGCTGGTCAGTTTCCTATCTACATTACAATGAATAACGTCGTAATTACAGATTATTAGTTAGAACAAGTTGTTAGTTCTTAGTTATTTATAGTCCTACATTAACACCGGTAAGACTATCACATAGCATAAACGCCTCTATTTATCACAAATGGTGCACTGTAATTTCAATAGTCTAGACACTGCTCTGCAATAAGTACTCTGTGTACGCCTCTGTATATGAGTGGGAACTATATGCTGACTAAATATTACTCTGGAATAGGGCACCTAACGCCTCATTTTATGACACACAGGGGACTAAACCCTGCTCTGTAAAAGCTTATATTCCAGTATTGTTTTAATCTGAAAACATGTCTCAACCGATTATCTATGCCACATAAACATCGAACGCCTTGGGATCGCATGTCCCAATATCATGGCGTTCAATGGCATTTTCACAAACTACTAATATATTTGTAGTGAATAAGATATAGCGTCACTTGCCTGATATATAATATTCCGCAAAACTATAATATCCCTTTAAACTTTTTAGAATGTTCCACTCCGACTGGCTGTTGTAAAACACAGAGCCTGAATGGGATATGTTATGGATAACCCTGGTGATGAACGGGGCCTGCCCCGCTGTTTTAATAAGCCAATGGTATTCGTGTTGCGTTATAAACACTGAAGCGCGTAATAGGTTTATAAACCGGAGTCCGGGACGTACGTACAGAGAACAAACGCTTTGCATAAATATCCAATCACTACGCAATTAGATTATTTATTGTAGTTTCTCTAAAAACATAAAATAATCTTACAAAATGATGTTTAAAATTTAATTTTTAGCATTAATCGTGATCCGCTGACTATGTTTGGAGTAATTTTAGTGCACAACATTGCGCGTAACGTCACGTATTTTTTGACGCCGTCGTGATGTAGGGGGTGATTCCCACGGATTTCCATAACAAACTGAAGTTGACCAATCAGAGGCCGGTGCCAAAGCAATATATGAAAGTTTTTCAAGTTTATATTAAATTTAAAAAAGATCTACTTTTACAACTTTTTAACACAATACCAGTTGTTGTAAATGTCCTTGAAAAGGAATTTGAGCAAACAAACGGTCTTAAAATGAATGTTGTTTTAAAACTTACTTTAGGTAAACCAACACATGACGCAGAAGGTGAAATAGCAACCACTTATAAAATAGCTTATTTTCCTTCCAAAGCAGAATTAATCATAAACAAAACTCAAATTGTTGATGCGCTAATTAGAGCAATGATGCAAATAAAGGATAACATTGGCGCATGGCTTTCCGAAGGAAGTGGTTGGACAGTTGCAACAGTTGATGCGCACTACATAAATCGAGTAAAGTATAAGCCTTTACGTGGCAGCTCTTATTTGAATTTACCAAAAGAACTGCAACACAGCAAAAAAAGGATTGGTAAATATAAAAAATGATGATAACGAGTGCTTTAGATGGTGCCATTTGGCTTATGAATTTCCTGTTGAAAAAAATCTGCAAAGAATAACAAAGTATAAAAAGCATATTGGTGATCTAAATTATGAAGGAATTACATTTCCTGTTACTATCAAACAAATCTCAAAAATAGAAAAACAACATTTGTTTTAACATATTTGGGTATGAAGATAATCAAGTATACCCGTTGCACATATCAAAAAATAAAGCAGAAAAAACATGTGATATGCTTTTAATCACCGAAGAAGAAAAAAATCATTACGTGTGGATAAAAAACTTTAACAGTTTGATGTCTAATCAAACAGCACACAATGGAAAAAAATGGTTTTGTAAAACATGCCTACAATGCTTTACATTAGAACATGTGCTAAAAATGCATGAGCCTGTTTGTCTTTCACTTAACGGAAAACAAGCAGTAGAGATGCCAAACAAAGATGAAAAAGTTAAGTTTAAAAACTATGACAGACAGCTAATGGTTCCGTTTGTTATATATGCTGATTTTGAAGCAGTAACTGAAAGTATTTCCTCAGTATCGAACAATCCTAAAAAATCACACACAGAAGCATATCAAAAACATACTGATTGCGGTTATGGATACAAGGTTGTTCGTTGTTATGATGATCAATATTCAAAACCAGTTGTAACGTATAGAGGACCTGATGCTGTTTACAAGTTTTTAGAAAAAATGATAGCAGAAGAAAAGTGGTGCAAGAAAACTATGAATGCAAACTTTAAAAAAGATCTAGTAATGTCGCAGAAAGAAGAAGCTAGATTCCAAAAATCTTAATCATGCCATATTTGCGGTAATGGTTTTTTAATACCTCTTAAAAAAGATGACCCAAGCCGTACAGTAGCATATGAAAACTCTCTTAGAAAAGTCAGGGACCATTGTCATATAACTGGAAAGTACAGGGGAAGCGCTCATGATATATGTAATATTAATTTCAGGTTGACTAGAAAAATACCTGTTGTGTTTCATAACTTGAGAGGATATGACTCTCACTTCATAATGCAACACATCGGAAAGTTTAAACAAAACATAAATGTTATACCAAATAACCTTTGAAAAGTATATGGCTTTCATGTTAGGAAAAAGTTTAGTATTTATTGATAGTTTTCAGTTTATGTCCCAATCATTAGATAATCTAGTAAAAAACGTTCCATCGTTTCAATACATATCTCAAGAATATAGCGATAAAAAGCTAGACTTGCTGAAACGAAAAGGTGTTTATCCTTATGATTACATGAACAGTTTTGAACGCTTCGGGGATACTAAGTTACCCGGCAAAGATAGCTTTTATTCTCAATTAAATGATGAGCACATTTCAGATGCGGATTATGAACACGCTAAAAAAAGATGGAAAACATTTAAGATTAAAAATATGGGAGAATATCATGATCTGTATCTTAAGACTGATGTGCTGCTGCTGGCAGATGTTTTTGAAAACTTTAGAAAAATGTGCATTGAGTATTACAAATTAGATCCTTGCCATTACATCAGTAGTCCTGGGTTAGCCTGGGATGCATGCCTCAAGATGACTGGTATTCAACTTGACTTAATAACTGATATTGACCAATATTTGTTTGTGGAAAAAGGATTAAGAGGTGGTACGAGTTATATTGCAAATAGATATTCACAGGCTAACAATAAATATATGAAAAACTATGACATGAAAAAAGAAAGCAAGTACATCATATATCTTGATGCCAATAACTTGTACGGGTGGGCCATGTGTCAACCGTTACCTACTGGCAACTTCAAGTGGGTTGATAAGTTTGAAAAAGGAAAATCAAATTACATTGTTGAGTGCGATATCGAGTATCCCGAAAAACTACATGACTCGCATAATGATTATCCTCTCGCCCCAGAAAGTTTAAATATAAAAGATGAGTGGTTGTCAGACTATTGTAAAAAATTTAAAAAAAAGTTTAATCTAGGAAATTGTAGTGTTAATAAACTTGTTACGACGTTGAAAAATAAAGAAAAGTATGTCGTGCATTTTAGAAACTTAGAATTGTACAAAACGCTTGGATTAAAGGTGACAAAAATACATCGAATACTACAGTTTGATGAACCAGAGTGGTTAAAGACATACATAGATTTTAATACTACCAAGAGGACAGCTGGTAAAAATGCTTTTGAAAAGGATTTCTTCAAACTGATGAACAATTCAGTTTTTGGCAAAACTATGGAAAACTTGAGAAAAAGAATTAATGTTAAATTGACTCACGACGAGGAGGTTCTTTTAAAATATGCGGCAAGACCTTCATTTATTTCTTGTAAAATGTTTAATGAAAATTTATTTGCTGTAAACAGAATAAAAGAACGATTAGTTTTAAATCGTCCTATTTATGTTGGTATGTGTATTTTAGACTTGTCAAAATATTTGATGTATGATTGCCATTACAACTATATCAAAAACTATTATGATAAAAAAGCTAAAAGTTATTATTTACTGATACAGATTTCTTGTGTTACATGAAATAAAAACAAAAGATGTGTACGCAGACTTTTACAAGGATAAAGAACTGTTTGATAATTGTGATTATGATCCAAAAAATCAGTTTCATTTTAATGATAATAAAAAAGTTATTGGCAAGATGAAAGATGAAACGTGAGGAATACCCATTGTTGAATTTGTTGGGTTGCGAAGTAAACTATATTCGTATGTGCTAGATAATGAGCGCAAAGAAATGCAAGGGTGTTAAAAAGTGTGTTGTTAAAAAACAGATAGCACATGACGATTACATAAAGATTTTGTTTACAGCTACAGAAGCTCATCATGAGATGAAAGTTATTAGATCACAAAAGCATAACATAAGCAGCTAAGCAATAAATAAAAAAGTTTATCAGCTTATGATGATAAACGGTACATATTAGATAAGGGACAAGATACGCTAGCATACAAGTAAAATGATATGCAGAGCGATGATGGAGACTACTGCCCGGTTCCGTCTGATTTTGCCTAACGAGTTGTAAATGTTATGTTATTAAAATGACACACCGGATTAATTAGAGACTGAGAGTTTTGGGCGAGTTTCTTTTGGAAGGACCTCTCGAGTAGCTAATAGTATGCATCCGAGGCATCTGACTCAGGTGTGACTTTATTTAAATAAAGACATGCCTGGCTTCTAGCCTCAGGTGAGCTATTGTTAGTTTCTTGAGTGAATCGTTTCAGGAGGAAAAAACTGTGCTCAAACTCTCAGTTTCTATACTACTAGAATGACTCCAACATACCCTCTTCCACCCTCCAGTCACCGCATGTTGGTATTTCAGGGGTGGACCTAAAGGCCTCGTCTCCAACAAATGTCCAGTCTGTTAAACAACTCGGAAGGTGTGCTTGATAACAGCTGCTTCAATTGGTGACATGGACTTGTTGTATCTTTGTTTGTTTGTATGGAGTTTTACGTCATGTTCAACACATATAAGGTTATATATGACAGGCGATTTTTTTTTGTGGTGGAGGCAGACCACCCACATTTCCTGAGTAAAACCAGTACCGTACACCTCCCGGCATCCGTAAGAATGTTGTATCTTGGAACCATTGAAAGTCAACAATTCTTTGTAACAGGTACATATACTATCTCTGTCATTCATCAGGAAAACACATTTCCCAAGTAGCACATGTTCCTAACTTCTAAAACTAACCCATAACCTAACTAACTCATCCAACTGGATTTACTGTACCATTGGTATAACGTGTACTTCAACGTCTTGGCCTACTGGATATATCATACGTTTAGTGAAGTCTCGTTTGGCATAATCTGCACGCACTATATCAACCTCTTAGTAAATTGATGGAGATCAGTCTGCATCCTACTCTCTTTGTCTGATACAAAGCACATCTTCATCTCTGTTTCATCAGGACCTGTCTATATTACATATGAGTCCCTGGTTTCATTGAACGTGTTTAGTTTCTCTTCTATCGCAACCGATTGCTGAGCCAGGTAACCAGCGCTCTGTTTTTGTTCTGCATGTTGGCTGTCACGCTTTCAGGTATATATATATTCATCATGGCTGATGTATGCCCTATTAAACTTTCTGCAAGTGGTATCCAACAACGTGTAAATGAACTGCTAATCATACTTACTAATGTTTTGAATGCATAAAACGGCATTGTAAAGGAGCTCGTATAGTCTGCTTAAAATCAAAATAAGTTTTCCAAAGTTAGAAAGGGCTGGTGAGACACCAGATGAACCTTAATCGAAACCTTATATGATACATATGTATATGCGATATGAGAAAGCAAGTTATAGAACATGTTGTAAGTTGGTGATCACTAAGCAAGAAGAGTTCTGGTTTATCTGTCTAAAAAGTGACTTTGTTATGTCGTCTATAAGCTCAGTTATAAACGTGTCAAGCTTTGCATGACATAATTTACCTATTTGTTCAGAAATTTCTGTCACACGAGCGTCTTCTATATAATGTAAGTCAAGCACCAGTAAATCCTCAATATTGTCCTTAAATATATTTTGCTAATACCTGTACCAAGGGTAGGAACGTACATCACGGACACCTGCAATTCCGATAGCGCGTACACGTGCCAACGCTCGATTCGGTTAGTAAAACCTTCATTTTTTGTACGAATTCGATGATATTTGTAAAATTGAACTATTGCAGAGAAGGAAGCCTGCTCTCAATTATATGTAAACGCATGTGACTTTCCAAATGCATTTACGGTTAAGTCCTGAAAACGCGACAAAGTCAATTTGAATTCTGATAGTGCGTACACTCAAACACTTGACATTTGAAAACTTGTTACATTTGGTCTTATTTCAACGTTTCTAAGTAAAAAGAAGCTGAACCGGAGATTTGTTACTCCAAGCCGTTTTAGATATGCAATGTTCCATGTCATTATTGCCTTGTCTGAAGAGGTTAAGAGGGAAAATTAGACATGATAGCGCGTACGAAGTGAGAATTTGAGAGATAGCACGTACACACAAGAGAAAAGCGCATTTAAACAGATAGCACGTACACACAAACCCATAAAAGCAGAAAATGGGGTAAACGTTAGTAAGTTCGTTAATTTAATGTTAATTTATTGCAAATAATTAGTTGATATTTTAAAAATAAAATGTTTTATTTTTTTAGATATTCACCATGAGAAGAAAAAAATCCAAACTAACTTTAAACAGAAAAAAAGAACGAGAAAAGAGAGAATTGAGGAAATCCATTAATAACAATTTACGAACCATTCCAGTGAAAAACCTTATTCTGGCCAGCCTTACATTTACATGTCCTGGAATCTCACCGAAACTTCACAAGTCACCAAACGATTCACTGAAGTCGTTTAAACGAAGACATAGTGCAAATTTAACCCCAACACAATCTCCAGTCATCAAGCGGTTGGCTTTCGAGACGGAAGCACGTGAAGGTATTGTAAAATTGAAAGAAAATAAAAAAAAATTGTTCATACACATTTTTGAATTGATGACGACAGTAAAGTTATACAATTTAGCGGATTGATTGCTTTTAATTAAATACAATGTTATTTTATTTTCCCAAGCTGTGTATGCACAATTTGTGTTTTGGAATGATAGGCGATACAAGTTCGAAAAGCATTTGACCCCAACTCACAATATTCGAAATCAGATGCGACCATTTTTAAATATACCGAAAGCACTATAGTTTTGAAATGATGTTTCGGATATATCGATGATATTGATTTAGGCTTTTATTTTGCCCGAAACATCGACTGATGGCGCTGTTTTTGTGTCAACTTTTCGAAGAAAAATGCGATACGTAGGGATCACTTTGTCGTCCGTCCGTCAGTCCATCAGTCTGTCAGTCCGTCAGGCGGTCACGAAAACTTAACATTGGCTATAACTTTCTCATTTCTTGATATTTTTTCATCAAACTTTCAATATGTACTCATCTTGACAACATCGACATGATTATACTAAAATATAAAGTCAAGGTTACACTGAAGGTCATTATATGGGATAAATAATGATTTAGCTGACAGGCTACACACGTGTTCCGGGGAACACCCGTCTAATTATTGGTATACATGGATGACCTACACTGAAAACTGAGCACGCCCGTTGTTCAATACGAAATAGTTTAAACAGTCTTTGAATATATCCTCATTTTAAACCTACTTTCATATTTGCTATTCTGTCTAAATTGGACTCTAAGACTTGTTTGTGTGTTTCAGGTCCATATTATATTGCGACGATATCACCGTGTGTCCCTCTAAACAAGACGCACCAGGACAATGTGACTCTTGGAGATAATAATGACCCGAGTGATCTTGCTGGGTTCATTTATGAGGACGAAATATCCATTGACTTAAGACCGGATGAAAGTTTTGCAAATTTGGAAGATGATGATGGACTTAAAGAAGACATTCGAGAAATGATGGAGTTGGCACCGGACGTCATTAAAAAAAACTCGCCAAAGAAGGAATTAAGAATGTGTTTCTAGATTTTTTCCGGCAAATACATCAGGGTGTCCAGCCAGTAAAAGATATGGCATTCTTGTCGTGGACTGAAGTTGTTGCGTGGTATGGTGAGGAGACGATATATTCTATGAGATATAGTGAAGAAAGCAAGAAATTTTGGATGCTCGGTTGGCAGTTATTTGGCGGGAAATTTTTGAGATTTATGTCTGGATTTAAAAACACTTCGCAAGTTGTCGCGGGTGAAGCCAGAAGAGGCAGATGCGAGCCTGTATAATCAGATACAAATTTCGTTGTTCCGAGTCCATCTGTTTTGCGCACCTTTACGCCATATGAATTCTTTTCCGTTTGTTTTTTTGTGCCAGACTATAACTTTATTGGGGAAGTTGAACAGACTGGGGACTGCCTCTGACATGTACATTTGTACACTATTAACACATTTGATTTACAGGCATCATTTGAGAAATGTCAGAATGTACCTACCCAATCACATGCAATTTTATGTACGCGCTATCCATCATTTTCTCAATTATTCATGTTGTGTGTACGTGCTATCTCTCAAACTCTCACTTCGTATGCGCTATCATGTCTAATATTCCATATGAACGTCTTCAAGCAAGGCAATAATGACATGGAATATTGCATATCTAAAACGGCCTGGAGTAACAAATCTCCGGCTCAGCTACTTTTCACTTAGAAAAGTTGAAATAAGACCAAATTTAACAAGTTTTCAAATGTCAAGTGTTTGTGTGTACGCACTATCAGAATTCAAATTGCCTTTGTCGCGTTTTCAGGACTTAACCGTAAATGCTTTTGGAAAGTCACATGCGTTTACATATAATTGAGAGCAGGCTTCCTTCTCTGCACTAGTTCAATTTTACAAATATCATCGAATTCGTACAAAAAATGAAGGTTTTACTCATCGAATCGAGCGTTGGCACGTGTACGCGCTATCGGAATTGCAGGTGTCCGTGACGTACGTTCCTACCCTTGTGTACTCTGTCATTCAACCTGTCTTACTAGTATGAACATATTTAACTTATTCGTGATGGCGAAGATTGCAGTCCTTTTTTTGGCAGCGACTGATGAATCAATGCAGTAACTGAAATTAACAGATAATTCGGGCCATATCTGGTTCAGAGATCATCAAACTGCCATGTGTTTTCAGCACATACTGCACCTCCATTTTCTTTAATGGTCTTATTTTCTGTAAGTGAGCTAGTTCAATGGGTATTGAGACAACATTAATGAAGTTTATCTCACACACACACATAGGTGATTAAAGTGTAACTGCAATTGCGAACTTTCGGTTTCTCTTTATGACCGTCATGTGCAATACTCAGTGGTCGGCATGTCTTGCTCACATTCTCAGTGAAATAACTGTAAGCCCGGTATACCGTAAGTATGCTAATGACTTGATGAGCATTCCCTGATACATGGTTTATTTCAGAAAGAAATCTACAACTTTTCAGCTAAGTTTACATTTGCCACAAGGGCACTGGTCCATCTATAGTATTCAAACAAGTCTTCTTAAAATATATAATCTTCTTAAAACTGGTAAGACATACTATAAAAAAATATAACAATATTGACAAATTATTTGCAGATGTTCAGTCCGTAATAAAATGAAACATGGATCGTTTTAAATTACCCCCCTTTTAATTGAATATCGTTTGAAATTCAGGTAACTTTAATTCAGCGTTAAAACTAAATATTTCGAAATTTTCTTTTTGTAGTGGTAGTGCTAGTAACACATGATGTCAAAATAATTTTAATTAGCATATTATAGAATTAGAAACATCGAAAGCTGCACTAATTCGAAGTACTAAACAAAATCTCATAATTTACCCTCTGCAAAACACATACTTTTTCGCTTTTCATTTCTGATTGTGTACGTATAGGATAGAGCTATGAAGAGAAATCTTCACCATTATGAAACCGAAAGGGAAAAGGGAGGGAGCGTAGCGACCGAGCGCGGTTTCTTAATGGTGAAGATTTCTCTTCATAGTTCTCTAATAGGTCACGATCTAAACGGCGAAGAGCACTGGTAGTAAATTCTTCATGAATAAATGTAGCCAGTATTTAAAATGCTGAGCCATCTGATTGGTTTAAAAAGTAGGGTAAAGTGTTTATCCTACTTTTTCAACCAATAATGTCTCAGATATTCATATACTTGCACCATTTATTCATGAAAGAAATCAGACTATATAGCCTAAATCATTATAAAATGTTCTTATATATATTAGTTATTTATATACCCGTTTACGGCATTTGTTGATTTACATATATAGTTTATATTACTACCATATCATCCATTACTTGTAAATAGTTGTATCTTTATATATTTACATTAATTTTTTTTACTACTTCATTTTTTCATTTTGTTACTACTTCAGTTTTTGCGCACAACATGATCTATTTATGTGTCGACGTGCCTTAAAACACCATTCATTCGTTCATGAAGATTTTACTACAAGCAGTATTCGCGGTGAAAACCGTGACCTATATATAGACTATCGATAAAACTTATAGCAAACACTAAATAAAGAAGAGTTTACGGCATTTGTTGATTTACATATATAGTTTATATTACTACCATATCATCCATTACTTGTAAATAGTTGTATCTTTATATATTTACATTAATTTTTTTTACTACTTCATTTTTTCATTTTTTTACTACTTCAGTTTTTGCGCACAACATGATCTATTTATGTGTCGACGTGCCTTAAAACACCATTCATTCGTTCATGAAGATTTTACTACAAGCAGTATTCGCGGTGAAAACCGTGACCTATATATAGACTATCGATAAAACTTATAGCAAACACTAAATAAAGAAGAGTATGACATTGCATAATAACGATCTCTTTTAGGGACATGTGTCAGCGATATAGTCGACCTAACATCGAGCACACGATTGTAATAACGCTATATTGCACCGATGCACTTATTGGTATGTAATGGTTCGTTAAATATTCACGTATCAGATTGTTTCATGTGCGGTTTAAATACTATTTTCCCACGGTAATTTTGTTTACTATTTTACATTACAAATTGTTTTCCATGGAGATCTGTAAGTGCGCATGAACACCGATTCAGAGTTTATATTTAGAACCAACAATCCTAAATTTTTGCTCAATGAACCCGAATATGCTACATTTTTCTCATGTTGCTTCCAAGGGATTCCCTTTTCAATATTACTTTATTTATTGACAAATAATGAAATGATGTGTTCATAGTAATTTTGTAATGAAAGCCTACATGTTAAATATATAGCAAACAATGAGATTTAACATGTCGCCAGTTGTCAATCATTTATCCATTTCAACCAATCAAACAAAAACGATACCTCCGACAAACAACAGCACGTGTATAAAGCACGTGCAAAAATGTTATATAAACTATTGTCAATATACTCCGACATCAACAATAGGGCGGAGATATCTAAGTACTGGCGACATGTCAATTGCGGTGGTAATGCATTCAGAAACTTTATTTAGAACTTTTCGATATTATTAAAGATCAGCAATAAGGATTTTGCAAGGGAAATATATAAAACCGTGACTTCGTTTCATTACATGTCTATCACAATTCACTTTAAAAGAAGTAAGATAAAAAAAGACCCTTGAGTGAAACAAAGAGTATGAAGAATCCTACAAAATATTCAATATATAACACGCCCTTCTCATGACAAATGGCCCATGTGATGCATGAAAATCTGCAGCAAGGTGAGGAAGTCTAAGCAAGAACTTGTCCCATGAATTAATGAATAATTTAAACATAAACATAAACACCGAGATGCAAAAACATTGCATCCATACACTTATTTTCATATAAGCAAAGTAAAATAAAACTACAAAACTGACAATATTTACATGACAATGTTTGAAAATTCTCACAAATAGATGAACAATGTGATGCCAGAAGCGGCACATGCACTAAATTAGTAAAAAAGGCGAGTTTTCACAAAAAGACACAGAATTATTTTCTGACTGCTATTATGCTATGCGACTACCAAAGGCTTATTGTGTATATAG
This sequence comes from Cyrtodaria siliqua, assembly GCA_037043455.1. Classification (NCBI taxonomy): domain Eukaryota; kingdom Metazoa; phylum Mollusca; class Bivalvia; order Adapedonta; family Hiatellidae; genus Cyrtodaria; species Cyrtodaria siliqua. The sequence goes on from JAWPHD010000099.1 coordinate 371,984, forward strand.
TATTATACAACCTGGATTTATAGTTATAAGTTTTTGGTAAGATCAACTCAAATCATTAATATTCATAAATATTGAAAAGGTGATCCCTCGGAAGCAACAAACACAAACAAGAGAGAAAAGTAGCAGACTCGGTTTTATTGAGTCTGTTCATGAGAGTTTAATTATAAGTCAGTGTACGGAATTGCCTTTTCTACAGAAGCAAGTAATCGTGCAAACTCGGCCATCATGTCATTCTTTGGCATCATGCTTCGAAGAAATGAGAACTGAGGGAGATGTTGCGCATGCAATAGAGGCTAATTATCTCTACCCTTCTTGCTGAGTTGTTTATTTCGCAGAAAAAGCGTGTTTATGGAGTGTCAACGTGTTTTGTTTTGTTTTTCTTAATTATAAAGCAAATGCGTCAACCAAGGTAGGAAAATAAATTACATAATTATTTGCAAGGTTAACATTCGCGGTCTTTTTAAAAAATCCATTTTGAAAGTTCTTTAAATTATATAAACATCAATGTATCATAGCGTGCTTATCTTCATGTTTACAGTAGCTATTTCGCCAAATATCGGCAAAATTACACTACAAAACCGTTTATCAAAACTCTATCCAAGTGTTCAGGTCATATAATAATGTATATGTACCGATTAAAAGTAAAGATGTATTAACGGGTTCTTAAAATACCCGTGATTGCATATGCGTAAAATAATTATGAGTTGGAAAGACGTAATTCCACGCTCCAGTTTCGGGGTTTGGCCTGGCTGATTAAAACCCGTTATATTGTGTCTATAGAGTTTGGATTCTCAACATATGTAAGTTATATATATACCTTGTCGAATGTATATATATTCCAAGGAAATCTCAAGATGTTTTGTAAAAAAAAAAGTGCAGTTAGTTAGAGAAAGGACACAACTGTGATGTTGTAGACGTTTTAATCACAGTACACGTTGGAACAAGAAATTTATAAATGCTGAAGTTCCTCTTTGAAAAATTGAGCCAGTTCAGTACTGTATTTAATTTTAAGTGATTGCAACATTTGAAGCCTAAGTTTGCTTACCTGCTTGGGCCAAATGCGCATTCTGACGATAATGAAACTTTAAAGGGGTAACCATTGGTGTGTTCAGTGCTGTTCAAACCTTCTTTCTAAAAGGAGAGGCCTAATGTCGCCCTGTACCATTCGATTATCAGTAGCATATTAAACATACAATATATAGCGGAAATACGCACCCTGCGTTTCTTTTTCCTTTCAATATACATGAATATTATTCAAATATAAACGCAATGGTATATATGACTTACGTAATAGTAATATCATGTTACAACATACTGCAACCGCTGCGATTATATTTAATATAACTTCTCCGGCAATCGGAGTGTATCACAAAATGCACCCGGTTGGTGATCATTGCTAACAACATTTTTGTGGTGAATGAAAAAAGCAGAAACACTAAGTTAAAACTTTCCAAAGATGATAGCATAACTATTTTTAAATGAAAAATGACGAAGCAGAATATTGAGAATGATGATCGCGACATGATACTTGCATCAATGAACAGTGTAGCATGATCGCGACATGATACTTGCATCAATGAACAGTGTAGCATGATCGCGACATGATACTTGCATCAATGAACAGTGTAGCATGATCGCGACATGATACTTGCATCAATGAACAGTGTAGCAACGCTTAATGTAAAAACGTCGCTAAATGTAAAAAAGTCGCTAAAGGCAAACACGTAAAAAGGGCGGCTAAATGTAGTAAAAAAGGAGATAAATGTAAAAACATTTTTTTTGTTGCTAAGTGTAAAAGAAAAAAACGACACATGTAAAAATGTGTGTAGAACAGTAATGTATTTATTTGAATATGTAAGTACATTAACTTGTTTAACACGGTATACGATGAAAGGTATTGATTTAAGCCACCCTTTTTACGTTTAGCGACAAACGTTTTCACATTTAGCGACGTTTTATTAGCGACGTTTTTACATTTAGCGTTGCTACACCGAGTGACGTTTAGTGCATACAACACATACTGGTTGATATAATTGAATGAAAAATACATTCAGTCGTCTAAACTTGAACTGAATCTTAAAGGGACACACGGCAATCTTTAAACTCACGGCGTCCTGTCTGTTTTTCAGAATAACTTGCAATTGTTCAATCATTAAAATGAATTATAACAATAGATTAAAACTAATTGTGTTTTTGCATATAACTGTTGATTATATTGCAACAATAATATATTTAAACCTACGGTAGAATAAGATGTAAAAAAATGAAACTCAACATTTAATTTAATTATATGAAATCAGGTTCAAAGTCAAAATGATACTTGATGTATAAATCGAGACGCTAATTAAAATGATTGAAAAACGCTTCAAGAGTGTCATTTGTCCCTTTAAAACATTATGACTTGTGGAGTCATTACTCATTACTTAACAAATGGTATCACAAATATTTCGAATGTGCGATGTCTCATAGAATATCTATAACGCATGTTGGAACACTTTTAGCTCATCCTCTTTAGTGTTGATATATGTCTGTATATTAATCACTGATATATGTCTGTATATTAATCACTGATATATGTCTGTATATTTATCACTGATATATGTCTGTATATTAATCACTGATATATGGCTGTATATTAATCACTGATATATGTCTGTATATTAATCACTGATATATGGCTGTATATCAATCACTGATATATGTCTGTATATTAATCACTGATATATGTATGTATATCAATCACTGATATATGTCTGTATATCAATCACTGATATATGTCTGTATATTAATCACTGATATATGTCTGTATATCAATAACTGATATATGTCTGTATATTAATCACTGATATAGGTCTGTATATTAATCATATAATTATGTTATATGTTAAACGTGATTTAAATATGTATTTTGTAATTGTTGTATATGTGTTTTGATGATGTACTTAATGTACAAATTAATAAAAGTATGTTCTGTTCTGCTCTGTTCAATATCCATTTATTTAAATGCAATTTTATTACAAACCCGAAGATTCCCACGAACGTATCCTTTCCTGTTTTCGTTTTCGCATTGGAAAGGGCTTTCAGTAGGGAACACTTTGTATTCTCTTCCTCATAGTAATATAATAATATTTATTTATATTTTATTTATTTATTTACTTTTCCATTTCACACCACCCGCTCCCCTTAAATTAGCTTTTCTAGTTCGCAAGAGCTACATTTAGTACGAATTCCTTCATAAATATATATATATATATATAACTTATATATATATGTTTACAAAAATAAAAAATAAACTGTTAAAAATTATTTTTTTTAAAAATGACAAAGGAACAACTTATACCCTCTGTCACGTTTCTTGTTTTTTTTCTCTGCAGTGTGGTATATTGCAATTTAAAAGACTTTTCTACTCATTTGTTTCTGTATCGAATTGTATTAAAATGTGCACCACACTTAAAACTGTTTCATCAAGTGCATAATAATCGCCACAAAGTAATAATACTGAATTGCAACTGCTCTAGTATTCTACATCTAAGTATGTAACATAGCCTCACTTCACCCTCACCTGCTACTTCTTCTAACTACATCCCACGTACACCTACCCCGTTATATAACATCATATTTTGTGTACTATGCCTCAAGTTGTTATTTCATGTATTTCATATATGTTGTAACCTGAGTGAAACAATAAAGATTATGATTATGATTATGATTATAATTAAGCAAAATGTTTAATCCTCGTTAAACAATTAATTAAATTATCATCATCATTTTTATTATTAAATTACATACTGTTTAACACTGGCATATTTAATCCTTACACTGTATGTTTGAAGTATGTTTATTATTTAGTACTATTTCTTTTCAGGGACTGGAGGCGATATGGAAGCATTATGGGTGTCAATACACGAATACAACCATCGATTCATATTCAGTGTGCATATGCACTGAACTAGGACCCATTTTACATACACGATTGAACAAGGACCCATTTTACATACACGATTGAACTAGGACACATTTTACATACACGATTGAACTATTGTTTGGGGCGCTTGTTTCAGCCAAAGGTTTTTCTGCAGTAACTCGAGCAATTTAAATAATACGTACATCAGTCATATATCACTAGAACTGGCATTTTTAGTGGTAAATAAAACTACTTTACTTTTGAAAATCAGTTGAGAAATAAATATTTTACAGCCAAAATGATTTTTTGATGGGGCTTTTCCTATGTAAATTCCTTGTTGGTGGGACAGCAGAAAATTACAAAATGTCAAATAACTTCAGTAAAACTTGATATTTTGTTATAAAACTTTCAGGGTGTCTTAATGTAGTAATATCCAACAATTTAAAACTATTTTTGAATAAAAAATCTAAAAAAATATTTTTTTCGAATTGTTCATGCAGCAGAATTTTGCATTGAAAATGACCCATCAAAATCAACTTTCGCACATGAAATTTTTATTTCTCAACCGATTTTGAAAAGTAAGGTATTTTTATTTACCACTAAAAATGTCTGTTCCACTGATAGATAACTTATATAGGTAGTAGATTAATTTTATCTTAAAAGTCCAAAAAAAACTTTGGCTGAAACAAGCGCCCCAAACAATAGGACACATTTTACATACACGATTGAACTAGGACACATTTACATACACGATTGAACTAGGACACATTTTACATACACGATTGAACTAGGACACATTTTACATACACGATTGAACTAGGACCCACCAACCATCGGATCTAATTAGTATTAATGAAATAGTTTGATCTTGAAAACTAGACAACGTTGCATAAATAATTAATAGTAATTCAAATGATGCTTTAAGGATCTTACACTCTTGTTTTGTGATAGAACTAAACATTGTTTGAATTGTACGTACAACAGTTAGGAATGTAGTCCCCATTTAAAGTCATACTTATGATTTAGCAATAACATACAGCCGAGTCTTCGAGCTTTCCAGACTGAGCATGCTCATTAACAATAATTAACCGAAAGTTAAGATGCGGCCTACTTAAATTTTAATGCATATAGACATTTCATATAAAATTGAATCACATTGTGAAGCTTATATTTGGATTCTTAGCAATCGCTCTTCTCCTCCAAACTTAATACATTTGGAATTATACTCCTGTAACATTATCGATATAATTATCTAAGTAAATGAATGAAATATAGTTCCATAAACTCACTTATTAACGTTTGAATGTTTAGGTGTATATATAGATACACGTTACTTCTATTATTTTAATCTGAGTGAATAATTATTCTATAGACTATTAATAAATCCTTGACATAACTAAATGCGCAGTTAAAATTCTCACAACTCATGCATAACAGTTTAAACGACATATTAATAAAACATGATTTTCTGTATAGAAACATGATTTCCTGTATGTATAGAAACATGATTTCCTGTATAGAAACATGATTTCCAGTATAGAAAGTCAATAGGTGTAGTAGGACTGGTCGAGGGCATACCGTCATAGTCCTTATACTTTTCGTAATAGTTCATGCATTAACCCTTAACCCGTTAAGCACGACTATAATAGCCTCTGCGTCCATTGTAAACCAAGATCAGCATTCGAGTAACTCGCAGGCTGATCAGGGTTTACAATGTCCGGCTGACGATCAATCATTTTCCCCAAAACACCCTTTTGTCACATACATGGCATGGTCTTAATTCAAAGAAAGAACAGTCCATTATATATATGTAGCAGGTTAAGGTTAAGTCTGATAAGCATATGATCGATACTTCAATGAATACTCAAGACAGGCGCGTGTCACCATTTTTGGACAGTCATAAACAATAACACTATCCAATCATGCATGGCGCGTGTCACCATTTCTGGACACCAACAACAATAACACACTATCCAGTCAGGCATGGCGCGTGTCACCATTTCTGGACACCAACAACAATAACACACTATCCAGTCATGCATGGCGCGTGTCACCATTTCTGGACACCAACAACAATTACCGACTTAAGTGTGTTTACATATACATGATTCAATCATATTTTATTGCCAATTTTACCTACAGAATGATATCAGCTTTTATTTTATAATATGCAATGAAATATGAAATGTATTTTATCAGTGAAATAAAAGTGTTATTCCACACTGTGGAATATAGAGTTTTATTTCAAAGTAGCTGCCGGGACTACTTTTGTTGTTTTACCATAATTTCCCTAAAAATATGTTTGTAAAATCATAAAATTTGTAAAATCAGAAAATAAAAAGAAAATTTGTTGTTTTGGAGTGAATAACATATTTTATTTCATCTCACTTCTCGATGAAATAAAATATGTTATTCACTCCAAAACAACAAATATCCTCTATTTATACCATATATACGATAGAAAGATGGATTGGGCAACACGTTCTACCGACATTAGATTAAAGCCGGATAACGTTCTTTTAATTGCAAATGTATATAACTGAGTGGAGTAAAATACAATGGCAAAAACACTGACGGGGGCAAAAGCTGAATAAGTCAACACAATATATAGAGAGAAAATATAGAGAAATATAAGAAATAAAAACAGGAGAGAGAGAGAGAGAGACATAGGGAGAGAAAGAGAGAGTTATGAGAAAGAGTAGATATCCACAATTTAGTTAAAAATCCAGTCAGTTTAAAACGTGTGAACGCTGTTAATGAAACATCTTGAAAGTATATACTGCTAGTATACACAACATTACACACGTTAACATACACCGGTCGCTCTATGACGTATTCAATGTTTCATTTGGAATATAGTTGCATAGATTTAATATGTGCAGTCCGTGAAGTAAAAAGTGTAGTTAAACTGCTAGTCATTGTTATAATATAGGGGGTGCCATCATAAAGACCAACTTCGTCATGCGACTGAACTGATTGCAAAATAAGTCAAAACAACAAATCCCTAAATTAGAAACACGGTTGACCAAGCCCAGAAAAAAAAATGTGACGGAAATAATTTTTAGGGAAACTTTAATGCGTCTATCGATATATTAGGGATTGTCTGCACTAATATACATTATTTATTCATCTTTGTCTTAATTTGCTTTTGTTTGGAAAAAATAAAGTTTAAACAGAGTATGTGCGTTAAGACAAAAAGTATGTGAATACGTAAATTGTGCTGCTGAACATTAACCCTTAGCCCGCTATGAATGTATAATTTACTGTCCTTTCTTTGAATTTGGACCATTCCATTTATGTTGCAAAGGGATGTTTTGGAGAAATGACTGATGAGCAGACGGACATGGTAAACCCTGATGACTTATCTGGGTTTACAATGGACGCGTAGGCTACAGCAGTCGCCCTTAGCAGGCTAAGTGTTAATATATGATGTTGTTTTCCCAGTCTGACACGTTGGTTTCCTAAATCATAAAGTGTAAAAAAAAAAATAAGTTCCACCATGTGCTTATCGAAAGTAGCTTATTTATTTGTTTTCATTATTTGTTTTCATATTTTTGTCGAAATTAATGTTAATAAAATAAATATCGTTAAGAAAATATTATCTAATACCCTTAAAACATTTTGATCAAGATGAACATTATCGCAGTTCAACTGAAATTTATTACTTTCATATCACTCATTATAAATTATGGGGCATTTTCCTCTCAAAAGTATAAGATTGTATATATTTTCGCATTGCCTTTTTACTCGAATAAGAAATCGAAGGAACATATGTTTTAAAACGGTTATTATTAAGGAATAAATGTAAATCTATGACACATCGACAAATTACGACATAACAAAAATGAAAAAGGTGTGTGTGCGTGTACGTGGTGTGCGTGCGTGCATGCGTGCGTGCGTGTGTATATATATATATGTGTGTGTGTGTGTGTGTGTGTGTGTGTGCTCACCTTTGCTCGTATGTGCGCGTGCGTATATGTGTGCGTTTGCATGCGTTAAGACTCACTTACTTACTTACTATACACATGTGGTAATTTACATACAGTTATACAAATAGGAAAATGAGTACATTATTTAAATTAATATTTATACCTGGATCTCAAATTATCTTTATTCTCAATGCATACAACACAGCACAGCAATGAATGGTTGAATGGTAGACTAGGATACAATATGTCCTAGCTTTTTGAAATAAAACTCGACAGCCACGTTAGCTTAACAAAGTAAAATGATAATTTTAGGGAAATGTCACAGTTCCAAAAGATGCAGTGAGCTATCAAACACAATCAGACACAATCCAAACAGTAGGGCTTAATGTGGAACTTGTATGGTCGTTGAAAAACTGAAATAAATAAAAGCAAAACAATTATAGCGATCACCGGCAGTCTGTTATCAATTGTTGTCGGACTATAGGGTCACAGCATACCACGGTGCATTTTTGAAATGTTTAAAGGATTATTAACTTGAAAGTAAGTGCGACCCTTAAAGCTTGGCGTTAAATGTTTAATATACGTTAGTAGTTTTACCGTTTCCATTTATTAAATTCAACAGTATACCTTCACCCACAGTAAACTCACTCAATCGTTTTTGGAGAAAGTTTTCATGTGATTTACTTCCTTCACCGCTCCCTACCTTATTATATTTATTATGGAATGTATAGTGTTAAATTTTAAATTATTCAGACATTTTTCTAGGTAATGAAATCGAACGTGCTTTAGGGTATATTTTAGGGTTCTCGCGTGATTGCCCTTACACAATTGATTTATCAGACAACGAAATAGATAACTCACGAATCATATGGCGAAATGAATATCTTAAAAACAAATCTGCCTCCCAAAAAGACTGTAAATGATGAACTATGCAACACTCGTGGTACAAGTATAATACGTTATTCCGTGTATTGGAGTATATCGTCCGAGCAAGTTTGTTTGTTTGTTTGTATGGTGTTTTACGTCATTTTCAACACATGTAATGTTATATATACTACGGTCGATTTTTTGTACGGTGGAGGCAGACGGCCCACTTTTCCTGGGTAGAACCAGTACTGTACTCTTCCCCGCCATCCATAAGAATCGACACTTCCTCACTTACAAATCGAGCTCCCAATGGGATTCGAACCCGCAGCGCTGAGAGGCGAATGTTTACAACGCAACTTCGTTAGCCATTCGGCCACGAAGACGCGTCCGAGCACGTATAACGTTTAATATTTATTATTTTATTTAGTTTTACTAATTATTAATACTATATAAGCTTAAAAGTATAAGAAACACATCAATTAGAGTAAATAGATAAGATCAGAATGTTCAGTAATTTATATTAAGTGTAGCTATTGTTAAAAGCGGATTACATAACGCGAACATAATATTATGCACTCTAATCCAGAAATCCTGTCACCTGCTTCCAATATTTATATATTTATTAGTGTGTGTGTGTGTGTGTGTGTGTGTGTGTGTGTTTGGCTATTTTTTTTTCTGCATCAATTATTTCCGTAATTTCCAGTTTAAAACACACGTTTAAACTAAATTAATGTAATAAACAGCTTGCCCCTTTCCTCTGCTTGCCATTTCGAAATGGATCGGTCACAGTATTCATGATGCTCAATATGTGCTTTAGTTTCGGACAAAGCACGCGGCCCGATGATTGTATACCAGTATTTATCACATAACTGGCGGTGTGGGAGGGTAATAAAGCCATAATATATTTATCATATTACACTAGTGAAATAAATGAAGTCCGAGTCATCGTTCGGTTTCTTCCGTTCAGCTCGGAGTATATCGGACTTCGATTTCCGTAACCGCTAAAATACCGGATTACGGAAATCGACGAGGTAGTTCTATTGTCGGCGTCGTACGGAGAAGACCGAGTCAACATACAACGTCATCGATCGGAACTGCCTCAACCATTATTCTCGCCCTCGATCGATAGTAGCATGAATTCGAAATTACGTCAGTATGTCTCAACCATTTTTTTCCAGATGATCTACGGAAATGAGCGAGTTTGTACGATTGACGACGTCATCATACAAACATACGACGTCATCGCACGACAATGTATGTGTATATTTTTATATAGTTATAGAATATATAAATGTTGCTTATGAGGCTTTTGTTCATTCAATCTCAAACCCTTTTAGTAAAATTGATATGATGGATGGCACAGCTTCACGTCATATACTTGTATTGGTTTAATAAATTCAATATTAAACAGGCACTCACTCATGTACGCTCCTCTATGAGTATTTATCATGCAGATATGAACTTTCTGTCTAATAAAAGGGTGACCTAATAATTTTTTCTTTATTATGCACTCACCAATAATCCATCTGCATTTATATCTGACTCATGTGCGTAACGTTATCTGAAGTCATAAAACAAACACAATAAAACATCATGGCGGCGTCCTCGATAAGCGTAACATTCTGCAAAATAGATAACAATATCTATATGTGTGTTAACACATACATATGTGTAGAAAAATAGTATAATTTTATCGCAAAACCACCACCACTACTAGTACTTCTACTGCTGCTGCTACTACTGCTACTGCTACTGCAACTCTACTGCTACTGCTACTGCTACTGCTACTATAAAACAATAAAACAATAAAATAATAATTATAATAACAACAATAATATTAATTATAAATATCCAACCTCATTTACATATTTCCATCGTTGCACTTTATCATCCGGTCAGTAATTGGTCAATACTTGTGTAAGCAGACCGCTATGACTTAGTGCTAAAAATATATATCAAGCTTGATATGATATATTTATCAAGCAGAAAACATTTAAGTGTTAAATCAAAATGTCCCCCATACGCTTCCGCAGACTCGTGAAGTAGGTCAAAATGTCACCCACACGCTTCCGTAGACTCGTGAAGTAACAATGGTGTCATGTTGTACACAACCTTCCATTGTTTTAGCATGTGCGTGTTTGTCATTAATGCGTGCAAATGTACGACTTGTTATTTATACTTAATATTAGCAAAAGTAGTATCTGTTGTTTATTTAGTGTAAGGGTCATGAGGCTGACACGATGGCATAGATCCGCTCTGTCAATCAAGCAAAAATCTGACCATGCCAGTTGACCAATTAAAATCACATGAGGTATTTACCCCGTTACATAAAGCACATGCTGTCCCACAAACAAACATTTTATACAATAGAACACATGGTAATGTTTGTGGCCAAAATTGAGCTTTGACAATGGTTGGCGAGGTTTATCTATGTGTACGGATCTATCCACGTGTGGGCGTTATAGTCATACTCATGTCTGGGAACATACTCCAAAATCAATTCCCATAGGCTCCAAGTATATAATTGTCACAAACAAAGACACATGATGCAATACATCTACTGCCAGTGAGATTGAACCTTGGACTTGTGAATTTCTTAAAAAAACATACTACTCCACGTCATTTTACAGAGCTGTTCACAGCCAAAGACGAGAGCCGTCTTAGTTCAAAGACGTCAACAAGTAGGAAGGGGCAGCATGAGTATTAAATCATTTTTTTTTTAAATGCAGTTAAATAAATGAAATAATTGATGGAGAATAGTGTTAGGGCAATAATTTGTCCCTTTCTTGGCGACAAACATGAAAAAGGATACCATATCCGTAGTGATTCAGTACAGATAAAATATTCTGTATATTTTCCCACCCGCTTCCGGTAAGGTATAATTGGGTGTATATTCCCTTGAAGAATTATTATTACAGGAATTGCTTAAACAGAGAAATTCGTCATAAAAAATCGGCGAACACAGCAATCAAAGTAAATGGTAAAGTCATTCAAATAGTCGTTTTATATGTAACCACAAACTTAAGGTCAAGATCAGACACACGTGATCGAACGAAGGTATGCCCATATTCTTTTGCATCGCACGTTATGTTTAGTTGTTGACCCATTTACAGATCGTCACTATGCTTTCCTCTGTGAGTGTTTCCGCTGACCCGACAGATGAGGTCAACCGGAAAAGGAAGGTAATGTTTAATGATTGCCGACAGTCTTGTCTTGTTGTACCCTTAACGGTTTAATTTCTTGCTGCTCTGGTTTTGCCAAGTCAATGAGTACTGACTGTGTGGCTTTCAATGCTTTATTTTTTTATATCTATCATCTTTGTATTTTACTTATATCACTCATGCTGCCAGTTTATTAACATATATAGCCGTGCTTGGACCTCAGTTATTTACACTGTCCCGTTTAATTGGGATGACAATAGGGAAGGGGTGAGGTTTGATGCACCCAAGTTTGAAAGTAGCGGTACACTAATTGCTTTCCCTTTAAAGGTAAACATTAAAATAGATGTCGAAATGGTTTGATACCAAAACGTCCAGGTGCCGATTCGTCTAGGTGTCGAAATGGTTTGGTGCCGAAACGTCCTGAATCGATATTGATCACACAGACGCAAACACTTGAGAATTGTCTGCATTTATTAATAAGCAGTCATGTACTGATCATTGGGACCCTGCTTTAATTAGACTAATATACTATATACACATTAGTTTTCGTCTAGAAAATAAACATACAAATACAAAAAGATGTGTCTTATTTTCAAGATAAATCCAAGTCCCAATGTGCTGAAGGTTAAAATTCAGCATGTTTCTCCTACAGATTTTTTCCATGGGGCCGCCGTTTACATGCATAACCGCAGTATAGAGTTACCTGTTTTTGAGTGGGTGTTAATCTCACAATTTCAATTATGTTTAAACAATACATTTGGTAAAAATAGATGTTATTTATTAATTAATTAACAACTCTGAAAATGTATTTTGAAACATTTATCTAGCTTGTTTTAATTTGTGTGACCTTTCACTCCTGGCTCAGGTGGTTCCTGGAAAGGGGTGTGGCCAAGCCCATGCTATATTTAGATACCGCAACCTGAATGTGTTGCCATGTGATCATGATAAGGTAGTACCCCTGTGTTGTCCAGCCTTTATGTAACTTTGCTTCTATTAATCCTTGTGAGTGTTGTTGTTTTGAATGCGTGATTTGGGTTTCATGGAAAGGGGCGTGGCCAAACCCATGCTATCATGTGATCATGATAAGGCGGTACCCCTGTGTTGTCCAGCCTTTATGTTAGTGTTTCTAATTATCCTTATGAGTGTTGTTGTTTTGAATGCGTGATTTGGGTTGACCGTGTTCTGTGAATTCTACATTTCCTGTACGACTTGTGTATCTACTGTTGTGGGTTTGAAGTAGAATACAATTAAATCATGTTTTACGGGACATATACAGACTCAGTTAAACAGGGTCTGCTACATTTCTCTCTTGTTTGTGTTCGTTGCCGCTTCAAAGGGACCCCTTACAGCATTCGCTGTAATATAACACACTCGATCGAAACTCTTCGTCAAGTTCCGTACTCGGTAAATGTGGATTCCCGAGTGACGGAATCCGACGAGGCAGTTCCGATTGATAACACACTGTGCTCAAAAAAAATCATAAAAATATCGGACAGGGAAAGCAGCATTCAAGGACGACAGTCAACCACAAAACACAAAAACAAACACGCAAACAGACAAACGAAAATACAAAAGTAATAGAAAAGGCAAACGACATCACAAACACAAAAGGGTTGACAATAGGGCTACCGCCTTGGAACGGTCAGTGGCAAAGTAGGCCACTGGGGGTTTAAACCGGTTCTAGGGTGCACCAAACCTCACACTTACCCTACTGTCATCCCATTAAAACAGGACAGTGTAAATAAAGAAATCCCCGCCATGATCTAATCTCTAACCAACAAGGCAGCATCAATAGGCAATATAAGTAAAACACAAATATGCTCGTGTAAATATAATACAAAAAAAACAATAGCCTAGAAAGCCACAATGAAGGTACTCAATGACTTTGCAGAAGCCAGAGCAGTAAGAGAATAAACCATCAAGGGCACGACAAGAAAGATCATGGACAAACATCAAACGCCACCGTCCCAATGGGCTTTAGGTAGGCGTCTTCACAGGGTCCACAGCCTGTCCGGTCATCGTACAATTAAAGAGGAAAGCATAGTGGCGAACTGTAAAAGGGTCCACCACCAGCTGACCTTTAAGGCTACGTACCGACAATGTCTCATTATGAAAATTTTAACTGACCCGACCTAAATCATGACCCTTTTTTTGAGTAACTGATCATGTTTACAACTTTTACCGATAGCACGTGGGCATAGTGCTTGCTAAGCGTGTAAAAGACTGGACGATAGAAACAACGGGACGATTATTTTGAGTAAGCATGCCATACGTTTAGTATTTCGTTAATTAGTATTTGATTTATGTTAGCACAGAAGGGTTAAATATTTTAACAGTAACACACATTATACAAATATATCCTTTTTATTTGCATTGTAAACATTTAAACACATATATTTCAACAGTATATATCAATGGCAAGTAACGGTTATGTAAAAGTTGGTATAAAAGTCGAATAAAAAAGACAGTTTATGGCCTTATTTTTATGAACAATGTAAACTAAACCATTTAACACACCACGTGATGAAAAGAGATACGATATAATGCATCTGAAACTGTACTCTGCTGTAAGATACATGTATAACAAACTAAAGTCAGACACGATTTATTGTAAATAATGGACTAACAACTACTACGTTATAATAAATAGTATAATTATCATGCACTGAACATACCCCAGTACGTAAGTAGTCTTGATCATTTTCGACGCTTGATTGTAAATACAAACCGTTTGTGCAGAAACACGTTTTAAACCGGAAGCATGTGACCGTAATTTCTATTTTTTTCTTAAAGTATTTCTATTTAGTTCGTCGATATAATGATAATTTCCCTCTTTGTTAATTTATAAATTTATTGTCTTTCTGCATTACTGTATATCTTTGATAGCAGGTGTTTATGTATCAGCCAATCAGAAACGATACCAGAATCTCGGTAAAAGTCAAACTTGGTGTAGGAAAACTGTTCTAGACATTCGTCTTAAAAACAAGCAAACGTCGCAGATGATCTAGACTAGTATTAAAGCAAGGACGCACTGTATATAAGCGCTGATAAACCACAATATAAAACCACAATATGTGACAATTAATCAGTCGATTAATATAATCTACATTTTAGTGTACTACGTACACTCATTTTAGTGTACTACGTACACGTTGTTTTCAAAACCAAAAGATACATGACACCAAATAATTGAAGGTGTAAAATACCAAATATATTCTAGTCAAAATTCCTAAATACCCGCCTAAGAATTGTTTTGTCACTTTAAGCCACGTTTGATTGGAGATATTGTTGAACTGGAAACAAACGTGTTTAAATCGTCTGCTCTGATCGCCTTTACACAGTTTAAAGCTTTCAAATATATGTGTTTTCTTAGAAATAAACTATAACATATACAATTGGGTACTTAGGTATTTTGTTAAAATATATTGATTCAATGTAATCGGCGATGGCACATTACATTAGGCTAACTGTATCCTAGATTTCACACATTGTCATTGAAAAAAATACGTGCTTAGTTCACGAACAATGAACTGTGTTATATGATTGTTATTTAGATGTTATAAAACAACATAAATGTACATAAACATTAATTACACACTCGTTGGAACAGGTGCACGTCATTATAATAACTCAAATCACACACTTTAGATAAAAATATGTTAATAAAAATGAAAAAAACAACACAATTATTGTAGTTTGAGTGTAAAAACGCATATAGATGTATACACAAAATTTATGTATAAACCACTTTAAAACAATCAATAATAATAATAATCTATGCATAAAAAAATAAAACAATTAACAATGTAATGTAACTCAAGTAACAATATCACAGCATTCGCCTTTAAAACTAAGTAAATGCAAGAGAACACAACATAAAAACATTTGAAATGTTAATAAATCAATAAAAAACACGTACACAAGAAATGACTTACACAGAATTAAAAGAAAAAATAAAGTTTAAAAATAAGTAAGATGTTTTGGCAAAATAACACAAAATAAAATGGTATCAATGAAAAAAAGCATTAATAAAAAAAAACGAATGTAAATAACAAGAAATTGCACAATTCGAAGAAAACGTAAAACAGAAGATAAACAAATAAATAAATAAATACATTTGATTGCGTGATTGTCATTTGACTGTGTAACATATCATGTCAAAAATAGAGTATCACCTACCTGCATTTCAGAAAGAGTAAATGATAACCGCATGTCTCCAAATGCAAAACTTGAAATACATGTTCAAAATAGGTTAAGTTAATTTTCTGAAATACTATTATACCAATACTTTTACGATATGGTGTATCTAGATACGCGTCATCATCAACATTACCAGTTGATTGGAAACGTTCCAAAGTAAATTCGAAATGAAAAAATAAACACACAAAAACAACAACACAAAAACCCGAAAAATCTTAAAACGCTCTATGACAAGCGTAATCAATCAAAACCCATCCTGAAATTTCCCTTTATATATAACATGTTTCCAATGTATACATATCAAATATCCATAATATATTATTTCACTTTTGCAAATATATCATCAATACTAGAAAAAATACCTATTGCAGAGACTTCTCCACCTCTAAATACATCTGATTCAGATAGGTCATAAGCTTTTCACTGTCCCCCATCACAAGGTATGCACGTAGCATTTCAGTAGTATAATTCTGTCCTGCAGCCAGAAACACCGCAGATACTGATTCTGTTTTTGTAACGGTGTCCTGGTTAGCAGAAAGAAGTCCAATTTTCACAGTACATATGGCGCTGTAAATCTTTAGTTCCGTGTCTTCTACCTGCTCTCTGAGATTAGCTTCACTAATCAGTGTACCGATCTCACCAGCCGTTCGGACTTTCTCGAAGTACGCTGCGAGCTCATAAAGGAGCCGATAATGGCTTAACAACGAAGCAATTGGCTGAAATTAAATTAAAGAAATAGTAAAATATATATTTTTAAGTATGATTATGGCATTTGTTAATAGCACTCAACTGTTTGGACAGTGGTAAAAATAGTGCAGATTTATAGGTCATGAAGGCGCTGTGGTCTAGTGGTAGAGCGTTGGGCCCATGATCGAAACAATCGTGGGTTCGATCCCCACCATGACCATATGTGTTGTGTCCCTGACCAAGCCACTTTATCTGCATCTGCTTACTACTGGTTCTACCCAGGAAGACATCGAGAGTGATAAAACAAGTTCAAAGAGCTTTCGTCACAATCGATGTAAACTAAACAAGTTTAAACTAAAGCGAAACCTAAACAGAAGAGTTAACATTATAAATCTCTTATCAAATATGATTTAATTTTGAAACAGCTTGATACGATTTGTATGACGAGCGACATGATCGGCTAGGAAATTATACAAATAATGAAAATACTACACATCATGGTATCGCCTTGATTGATATGTTTATAATATTGCTGTCTTGACCTTAACAGCCAGTGTAAACACCGATAGTTTAGTGTAAGATGAGATAAAAACGACTTCCTGAGTTAAGTATATGGTCACTTAACAATTACATAAATGAATATCATAAATGAATATCAACACTTATATACTTGAAAATGAAACACTTTATTATCTAGAACGCATTCATTCTGATAAATACTTACATAACTGACTGTTGCTGCTTTATTCTCGTCGTTGATTAACATTTTTTCTGTGTCCATAAAGTGCTGTGTATCTAATTCCGATAAATTGAACCCATTCAATTTTTGTGCTATCTGAAACAGTCAACATTAAAAATCACGATTAGTTGATAGAATCATTGTAGTGGTATTTGATAAAAGTTCATATATTTAGTTGGTACGGTGGTGTTAGAGCGTCTGTATAGCCGAGGGGTTAACAACGTTGCGTGGTAAACCTTCTCCCCTCTTACCACCGCGGGTTCGAATCCCACTTGGAGCTCGACTTGTAAGTGAAAAAGTGTCAATTCTGTCGGATGGCGGGATGTGTACAGTACTGGTTCTACTCAGGAAAGTGAGTGGTCTGCTTCCAGCACAAAAAACAACACAACAAAAATTTAAAAAATCGGCTTTCATATATATGTGTTGAAAACGACGTAAAACACCATGCAAACAAAACAAACTTCGCTTATCGATAAGCGAAAGTAAATTTCAAAATATTCTACGTGATATTATCAAGAAATCAAAATAAGTAATGTGTTAAATACGTATATATCCGTTTCTAACCAAGTGCTGAATTGAAATTGAACTGCGTTTATGTGTATGATTAATGAATGACTCGATAACAATGTATGAAAAACCCGCAGGAAAAATAGATATAGAAACAACAATGCTGAAATAATTTTTATGTTTTGAGGGTTTAAACACAATCAGATTATTGAAGAAAAAAAAAGTTTGATAATTATAATCTTATTCAAATTGGAAATTCAAATTTAATTCAAGGTGTGGCTGAAAATTCTTATGATGCGATGATATATATGACTTGAAACCTAGAATATTCACTAGAATAACCTAGAATAAAAGCCACGCATGTATAATCATTACAAGCAATCATCAAATTGTACTTACAGATTGTTTAATAGCTGTAGTTGCGTGGAGTATCCCTTCCGTGCGCGTTATAAGGTCTTTAGTGGTGCTTAAAAGAGGAACGCCGACATTGTTACCCTCCGCCAGTAACAAAGAGCATGGGTTGTCTCTGCCCGAAACTTCACGCTTCATGGGATGTGCATCGGTGACGAATGAGAATATGACAACCAGCGCACACGTAACAACATTTACTGAAATATGAAATAAATAAAATCTCAAATAATGAACGAATAATCTAATACTCTAGAAAAATAATACATTTATATTCTTCGCTTCTTGTATATTATAACACTCCGAGTGGATGATAGTTCTAATTTTATACCAATTTGTTAATAACCTCTCTCTCTCTCTCTCTCTCTCTCTCTCTGCCATTTGTCTGTCTGTCTCTCCGATATTTTTTTGTTACAAGATAACCAAAACAACATACAGTTTTTACTTTCCATAAATAATATGTTTCTGTTCAGTCCTAAGATGTTATGGTTGATGTTATGAAGTACAAATGCTGCAAGAACTCAAGAACGGGCACATAAATATGTCTACTGAAACGAAGCATGTGCTTAAATATTTCTGAAAGATGAACAATTATCTTAAAATAAAATAAAAATTTCCGAAATATAATGATTAGTTCCGCCAAACCCGGACTTTATATATTTAGAACACTCCCTAACAAATCTTCGCCTTTCTTCGGGTATTTCCGATATATGCGTCCGGAAACATTTAGATCAATACAAGTTTGTGAATGAAATTCTTTAACCGCAAACAGGTACTAGTATGTCAACAGTGTCGCCTTTGATAACATACCTTTGTCTTCCAGATTAACCTGTTGGGAACTTTCTTTTATACAACGTTTAAAAAAATGATTACTTTGTAAACTGATTTTTTATTAATCGTTAACTCTTAATTTGGTTATGCTCTCCTCCAATCTCATTAAAATCAGACCCTTTATCACGCTACGATACTATACACTACTATAGTGGAGAGTATCAAAGCGAGGATTTGCTTTTAATATGATTGGTTTTCCTCTATTTATTTTTATTTGACCACGAATACGATTATTTTGTTTGACCATGACAACATTTTAGTCAGTAAAATACGGAAAAAGAAGCAATTTATTTCAAAATCAGTAAGCCAAAGTCCATATAATATACATATACATTTTAACAGACATAGCACAATTCGTATATACATGACTGTATAAACAAATATCTGATGCAAATATACATACAGGTCTGCTGTTTAATTCTTAAAAGAGAGAAAAATAAATAAATAAATAAATAAATAGATAAATAAATAAATAATCAAATAATCAAATAAATAAATCAATCAATAAATATAAATAAATAATTAAATAAATAAAAAAAAATATTTAGTAGGCGAAGCGGTTAATCGAATGTTTTTGCTTTTGAAACATTACGTACCAATGTCTCCATTTGTAATATTCATTTTTTTCAAAATCAGAATCACTTTAGTTATTTAATGTAGATGATATCGTCGTTAGAAATATTCTGTAATTGATGGACAGATACATTTTCAGGCTGTTATATGATAACGGGATCCGGGATTCCCTAATAAGTTTTTTTTAGATATTCAAAATTCTCCAGTTGAGTCATTAAGGTCACACCAGTAATCCTTATGTATTGGTACAGGATATATACAGGCGTATGAAAACTTTGTATAGGAAGTGTACTTTTGACAATATCACTGATGGGGACTTGGTTTCTTCATCTATAATTGATTGATGAACATTGGGGTAAACTTAAAATCGATACAAACAAACGCTACCTGATGGTAGTGTATGTAGTCGTATACAATTATTTCCCACCTTCACTTCAGAATATGCGGTTACATTGTTTTACTAATTAATAGGTAATTATTTGGTTAGAATTTTTCTTTCATTTATACACAAATATTATTATTTTGTTTTCATTTTAAATTTTATAGTTAGTTGTTTTTAGAAGCCATCGCATACCCCGAATAACAAAAGCAAGTTTCACAATTTTGTAAAGTTAAAGTCATACGTACCAATGTTTCCAGTTGATATCATTTTTGTTTTTATTAAATTTGATAATCTCTTGATAGTTTATGTTAAACCGTTAGATGATCTTAAATGTATGGCCATATTCCGCTGGTTCCGCTGGTTATATAGTAACCAGTAGTATATGTTAACGGGATACGAAATTCCCTTATAATTTTGTTTTAGAAACAGAAAACACAATTAAAAAAATGAGTCATTAAAAATACTATAAGGTCATAACGTTCCGGCTGCCGAACGTCGGTTTTATCCTTTTGCATTGGTGGATGGAGGAAGTATGTAATGCCCGCCTTAGAATTCGAAACAAACGTGTAATTAAACCGTCATTAACCGTGACGACGAACCCGTGACAGTATCACTGATGCGGACACTTATGTTTTGAATGAACACACTTTAATTTTAAAATTGAAGATGAAGCAATTCAAATTAGCACGAATTAACTTTCATTGAACCAATCGAAATCGATACAGGAAAACGCTACTACCGATCGTTTTGTAGTCTAATATGTTCACCTTCGATTTAAAACTAACTTTATCTAGC
This sequence comes from Cyrtodaria siliqua, assembly GCA_037043455.1. Taxonomy (NCBI): domain Eukaryota; kingdom Metazoa; phylum Mollusca; class Bivalvia; order Adapedonta; family Hiatellidae; genus Cyrtodaria; species Cyrtodaria siliqua. The sequence continues at coordinate 392,967 of JAWPHD010000099.1, forward strand.
TGTGGGGAATTTTAAGGATTGTAATCTGAAACTTGTATAATATTATTTCTACAACACAAATCTTAAAACTGTGCTCTTTCATGTAATGAACTAGAATTACATTAATGATGTTAAAATCGAGGTATATATAAGAATATATAAATAAGCACCATTAAATAATCAAGTCATTTACTGATGGTTTGTTTTCAATAGGAAATAAGACCTACCTTGTGTGTACGTAGACGGAAAACTCCATTTTTCGGATATCATATATTGAGTCTGCCCACCCCACCCCACTCAACCACATAGCATAGCACAATTACGCACTACTCAGTAGGTAACCCATTGTCTCCAATTTGGATATAATGGGATTTCGAACAGATGTTGTCAATATCGGTAATTTATCTTTCGTTTTGAGTTCAGCTATTTTAGATGCCCTTTTCATTCATACATATTGATGGAAATTCCACGTACCTCTACTATCACATCGTACTGGGCACTGTACGGGGGTGGAGAGGTGTCGGATACCGTGACGGTATCTACTACAGTTCAGATAATCAGCCTAGGGTTAGCCGTGTTTCTCTCTAACCGCTCGCGGTAACGGCCGTTGCTCCGCCTGCGTAAGTGCATCGGCAGGAAACTTTCAGAACATCTGTGCGTGTGTAGCGCCCAGGTGTGGGGAAAGTTTCATTGAGCTGCTACCACGGGCGGCGTAGTGACGGCTAGAAAGCGTACCCCTACCCATGAAACCCTAACCATGGCGGCCGCGACAACAGTCGCCGCATGGCCATCCCTGCTTCCTCCCAAATACTTCTCCCAGGGAGAAAATGTGAGTAATGTGTTTCTAGACGGTCGTAGCAGCATCCTGACCTGAATTTACAGGTCATGCTGACCTGAATTTACGGGTCAAAGCCTCATAAAATATGTGCATCGTATCACTGTATAAGACAGATGGATAATTTATACCAGCATAGTATAGATATTAAATGGTATTGAACAGAATAAAATATAATGAAGGAATTGAAAAGAAAACTTTATCTAAATAATTAAAAACATACTACAGTTTATGTATGGTCAATTATTGATTTTTTGTTAATTATAAAAAAAAAAAAAGGAACAACAAAACTGAAACTTCATTCTCCATACTGACTTCAGCACAACCCATAGAAAGATAATTTGGAGATATTCATTGCTAGATCATACTATTTATTACCATGAATCTCAAAACTCGTTTTGTCTGAAAGTGAATATAATGATTTCAAAAAATCTTCTTTCTTTTTTTATACTAACAGGCTATCTCTTATCGAGGGAAAATCTTGATTTGTTTACATTTATTTGCTGCATAAACTAGCATCATAGATGTTATAGGTATATGCTAACTTATAGTTTTATGTTGATTTTAAATATATAACCATTAGTTAATTCATTATGTCAGTACAGTAGTATGGTGTTCCCTAATATCGCGGTACTTACTGTTTGCAGTTTAAAAAAGTGATAATTATCTAAATTATTTCTGTCCTGGTTACGTTCACAAACATCTCATTTGTATTTGTACATAGTATTAAAACGTTAGATGGATTAAATATTGAAATCATTTTATTCGATATCGACAGCTATGTTTTTACTGTTGTCAGGGGAGAGTACTCTAATATCGCGGTAAACAGTGGAGGCCCTGACTAGAGTTTATTGATTGCAAAAAAATCTACATAAAATAAATGGGATATATCTACAAATAAAACTACAACTATATGCTGAAATTCAACAGTTTCTGTTAATAATCACGCAAGTTACATCAATTCATCACTCAACACTCTTGTTTTCTTTACTTTTTTAACTTTTGTACTAGCAGTTAGAACTTTGTAATTGTGGTCATCTGAAAACAGAGTCACGCCTCCAAACTGTAGCATTACAACAGTACTTAAGGTGTGTCCAATGTGGACAAAAGTCACACTTTCCCCAAGAAACAAAACAAAGTGTCTTGTATTCCCTCAATATGTGCGTCTACAAATCAATTTTGGAACTCCGCAGGAAAAGGCGTAGCAGAACTTCTTTATTAGTTCCTCTTAATGTATTTGCGCTGTTGGCAGGTGCCCTGTTCGCAACATAGCGTCGTCACGTGACCACAACAAGTTCATTCATAAATATCATCAAGCAGACGAAGATTTGACGGAGCCCCAAAGTTTATAAATTTATTTTACGAAGTGTTATGGGTTCTTTTGTTGGTAAGGGGGTGGAGGAAATTTACACATTGTGATGTTTTTTATTTATTTATATGGAAAACCAATTTTACTTACCATGAGTTGCGACATTTTGCCGATATGTATAAATTTGTAAACATTAGCGCGCCCTTCGGGTATGAATTGTGCGATTTTGATCACAGGTAGGTGGCGCTTGAGGGTGATGTCATCAAAAATAGTGTTTACCGCGATACTAAGGAACCCGCGATATTAGGAGAGACCACTATACTTCTTGGATGTATCATCATTGCCCACAAGTGCCTGGTCAATAATGATCACGTACTGTGATAATTGCCCATTAATCTGCAGCACGAGCATGCTTCCCTGTCACTTGTATTTGGAGTTAAGTATACCCACTTTATGTCACTTGACTCCTAACCTTAAAACGTAAAGCAAATTCGATGAATTGATATCCCCCGCCGAATGATGTATTATCCTCGAGTGGAAGAAACTTATTCGGATTTTTTTTAATTAGTATAAATCATGACCTTGAGCCTTCATAAATTCGAATATCTACTAGATAGTATTTTTGAAATTCACCACCATAGTAAATTTGAAAAAAGATGTACCATTTTAAGGCAATGACTTTTATAGTGTGACTAAAGGGCTGGACTGGGTATACTATTAGCAGTGTATAGTAATACAATTAATGTAATATACAAGAAATGTAGAATTGTATATCAATGATTATTTTTTAATTACCTGGCCATGTGATATTTATCAATCTCATTACTTCATCTCATTACTAGGCTACTATCAGATGATCTTGTTATTTCAGGGGAGCCATGTATTTGGCTTAAGTTTGGCTAGCTTTAAAATAAATCAAACTTTCATTAATATAAACACTCAAATCAAGTTTGACATGTGACCCATGGGCAGAGCAAATTTGATCCCAGTGTCACCATTTGAACAAACTTGGTAGAGGACCATAAGTTGAGTGTAAATACAAAATATTAAACCTTTGACTCTTGTAGTTTCAGAGAAGAAGATTTTTAAAGATTTTCCCTATATATAAGTCTATGTAAAACTGCGACCCCTGGGGAGGGGAAAAATTTGACCCAATGTCACCATTTGAACAAGTCTGGTAGAGGATCCATAAGATGATAATAAGCTGATAATAAATAAAAAATATAAAACCTTTATCTCTTGTAGTTTCAGAGAAGATTTTTTGAAGTTCTTCCGTATAACTATTTGTAAAACTGACTAACAAGGGCCGTAAGCTCCCTATTTAAGAAAAAATTAACCCATGAACCAAGGCTTCTTATGAGAAAAAAATAAAATAATAATAATAAAAAATAATAATATTTTTTTTTTTTTTAAAAATATGTAAAATGATCCAACAAGGGCCACTAAGCTCCGAACCCATGAACCAAGGTTCCTTATAAGAAAAAAAATCATCAATTTGTTTTTTAAATAAAAAATTCAATTTTTCTTCTTTTTTTTTTTTTTAGAAAAATTGAACCCATGAACCAAGGTTTCTCATGAAAAAATGGAAATAATCAAAAAAAAAGAAGAAGAAAAATATGCCTCCTGTGAGATTTGAACCCACGGCCTGAATAATTCAAGGGACAATTATCAATTTAAGGGCAATAACTCCGGCGTTACTAAGACGATTCCGAAATAAATTTGCCGCGTCACATCCCAATATTGGGATAAAGATTATAATGAAGTTTAATGAAAATCAAACAAGCGGTTAAGATATGGCTGTGGACGGACAGAATTAAGCAATTTTTAGCAATTAAAGGGCAATAACTCCGGCGTTACTGGGGCGATTCCGGAAAAATAATATCCGCGTGTCATCCCACTATCAGGATAAACATTATTACCAAGTGTAATGAAAATCCGACTTGAACTTATGAAGATATGGCTCCGGACGGACGGACGGATGGAAAGACGGAAGGATGGACGGACCACGCAAAATTAATATCCCTCCGCGTTCGGCTGGGATAATAATTGACATGCATAGAAGTGTACAGCCTATCGTCACAAAGAATTAACTGTGCAACCCAGTGTGTGTCCATTTCAGTAGGATCTGGAGCAAATCAACGAAAGCTACTGACTCAAATATCTGATGCTGGGTTTTCTTGAATCTGCTACAGCTAGAACCCTCAAACCTTTTATTGAAAGCCAGGCGATTTACCATAAGGGCACATGCACAAGTATAAAACAAACGCAAGAAAGTTCATTTTATGTGTGCAAAGTAGATATTGAACCATTTATTTGAATTGGGATTTTACGGCGCACCAACACAAACAGGTGGCGCAAACAGGAATGAACACTCTCCATTTACATATAAACAAACATATGCAGACTCACCAGCAGAACTACAGAGTTGCTGCAAATTCTACTGTTAACACTATTTTTCGCTTGAGCCACGATCATTCTTTTCTGCCACCACTCCAGTAGAACCAGAAACAATACATGGATGATGAGAAAGAACTTTAATGAACATGATAAATTGAACATGAATTCGGGGGAATTTACCTCTCTGCCTGGATAAACAGTTTTCCTATTCTTGCCCGGGAACTCAAGCGGATGTCTGATTCCGCTCGCTAACAAAGTAAGGTAACAATTTCAACACTAAAGGTACCAACCTCCGCTAATGGTAACAATAAACTCTTCCGCTAAAGATAACAAGGCTGGCTCTAAAAGTAACAACGTTTTCAACATCTACAGTTTAAAAATTGAGTAAACGGGTATATGGCGTAAGCGCTGTTACCTTTAGCGGTAGCGTAATTGTTACCTTAGCGGAGGTTGTTTCCTTTAGCAACGGTTGTTACCTTTAGCGTTGACATTGTTACCTTTAGCGGCGGTTGTTACCTTTAGCGTTGACATTGTTACCTTTAGCGGCGGTTGTTACCTTTAGCGTTGACATTGAACAATGCGGTTGTTACCTTTAGAGGCGGTTGTTACCTTTAGCGTTGACATTGTTACCTTTAGCGGCGGTTGTTACCTTTAGCGTTGACATTGTTACCTTTAGCGGCGGTTGTTAACTTAAGCGGTAGTGTTACCTTTAGCGTTGTTACAATAGTAACTCCTCATGGCATCTGGATGATATTTTACATATTTACAACCTTTTCTTCTCAACTATAGCAAAGACAGTATATTTTAAAGAAATTCAACAACACAAAAAGTCGACCAGTCTCATATGGATGTGACTGAATCAAAATTCCTGATTTAAAAAAAAAGTGTTTGAAAATTCCTATGAGAATTTATGTTTAAATTTGGAAATACAGACATTTTCTTTTAAATTTGAGTATTTTCTAACCAAAATAGTTGTAACTATGAAATTGTACACATATGATCTAATTGCGAAGCTACTGGATATTTATGCAAATCGTTTGTTCATCGTACGTCCGACCAGACCCCTGTTGGATAATCAATTACGCGCTTCTGCGTTTATACCCCATCACGAATACTATTCGCTCGTTTCCTACAAATTTATTATCATATTTTAAATGCCATTGAACGCCATGATATTGGGACATTCAATTCCCATGCGTCTCGAAGTTTACATTAAGGATGGCATAGACACACGATTGTGATTAGAACAATCCTGGAACGTAAGCTTTTGTGCGAAAGATGGCATGGCATGACTTTGTCCTCAGTCGAATTATCGGCACAGTGCGATAGTATAGGCCCGATTATGTCTTTGCTCCATTATAGATACAATGTAGGGTCGATCGCAGTGTGTCAAATCAGCTATTTCCAAGGTACGAGAGACACAGAGACTGACAATTTTTCATTCACAAGGCCTGAATCGTATACGACATTTTGAGTCGGTAACCTGCGTACAATTACGCTAGTTTTGGTCGCATAACAACAAATTCTTTCCTCCCACAGAATGGACACGTTTTTGTCTGACGGGGTATACCTTACCAATAACGAGCAATACTATTTGTATAATAGTCTCAGAGGGGCCCTACAGAAATGTACCATCATACTGCACAGCATATACTGTCAATAATAAAGTGTTCATTCGAAAACACAGAAGACCTGCATTCAACGTATTCCTCTCGAAGAAAAGAAACGTAATTAAATATGTTTAAGCTCCCCTTTTTACAATTAACAAATACCACGTACAGAACCGCATTAGTCGCCCTCCCACATAATTATGGAGGCATCACGCGCCTTAATAAAGAGCGTTGTTTAGTGTCTTCTCACACGTGTAATCGTTAAGACCCTATCATTACATAGAGGCGTCAAGTGCCTTATTACAGAGCAGTGTTTAGTTCCCTCTCATACATAGAGGGGTCGTGTAAATAAAGCAAGGTAATGAGCATTCTAAGGTCATCTATTTAATAACATTTTGATAATGTCTATTTTGATAATGTCATTGTTGTGCGATCTAATCAGGTGAAGGTATATCAAGTGCCTTATTACAGAGGAGTTTTTATTTCTCTCTCATACATAGAGCCGTCAAGTGCCTTATTATAGTGCGGTGTCTAGTGCCCTCTCATACACAGAGGGGTCAAGTGCCTTAGTACAGAGGTAGTGTTTAGTTCCCTGTGATACACACAGGCATCAATAGCCTTATTACAGAGCAGTGTTCAGTGCCCCTCTCATTCATAGAGGGGTCAAGTGCTTTATTACAGAGAAGTGTTTAGTGCCCCTCTCATACATACAGGAGTCAAGTGCCTTATTACAGTGCGGCGTTTAGTGCCCCATCTCATACATAGAGACGTTAAGTGCCTTACTACAGTGTTGTTGTAGTACCCTCGCATACACAGAGGCGCCAAGGACCTTATTACAGTGCAGCTTTTAGTGCCCCATCTCATACATAGAGCGGCGTCAATTGCCTTATTACAAAGCATTGTTTAGTTCCCGCTCATACATAGAGGCATATATATATAGATGCGTCAAGTGTCTTATGATATTATTGTTTTAGTGCCCTCTCGTAGATAGAGGAGTCAAGTGCCTGATTGCAAAGCAGTGTTTAGTTCCCACTCATACATAGAGGAATAGATGCGTCTAGTGCTTTACTACAGTGCGGCGTGGAGTGCCCTCTCATACATAGAGGTGTTATGTGCCTTATTATAGAGCATTATTTTAGTACTCTCAGATACATAGAGGCGTTAAGTGCCTTATTACAGAGTGGTATTTTAATCCCCTCTCATAAATAGAAGCGTTAAGTGCCTTATACATAGCATTATTTTAGTGCCCTCTATTACATAGAGGAGTTAAGTGCCTTATTACAGTGGGCATTGAGTGCCCCAGTTCACACACAGAGGCGTCAAGTCATACATAGAGGTATTAATTGCCTTATTACAGATCGGTAGTTTAATCCCCTCTCATACATGCCCTATTACAGTGTTGCGTTAGTGCCCTCTCATACATAGAGGAGTTATTACAAATCGGTATTTTAATCCCATCTCATACATAGAGGAGTCAAGTGCCATATTACAGAGCGTTATTTTAGTGCTCTATCATACACAGAGTCGTTAATTGCCTTATTACAGAACGGTATTTTAGTCCACTATCATACATGGATGCGTCAAGTGTCTTATTACAGAGAGGAGTTCAGTCCCCTCGCATAAATAGAGGGGCAACGAGAAAAGTATAAAATCAAATGAATTCGTTTGCATGTCATCGTCAGCGCGAATTAATACGCTGTTTCCTTTTTTCTGAACAACATTGGCGGTTTCGGACTTAACGGCGTGTCAAGCTTATTATTTCGATTTTGTTTTACCACAACCTTATCTCCCTATACGATATTGCTATATTTAACGTCTCTTTTGTGATCTGCGCACAATTTCTTCTATCATTTTTGTTCGGAGTCGCGGTCGCGCATTTCACTGCTTAAACCAATGGAACAACTATGTTCCTTATGTTCCTATGAGACATCGCCCGTCTTGAACTTGTTTTTCTGACTGATCAGATATACGGTCAATCAATGAGCAATAAATCGGTACGTGTCTTTACAGATGACGAGGCTGTGTCATTTATTTTAAACAAGTATACAAGCAATGATAAAAAAATAAAATATCGTGCACCTTCTGAGACAATTTGAAATAACGAAATATATTATAATTTACTTTCCAGCACGCCATTTGTCAGATGATAAACAAAGAAGATATGATCGTTTTAAGGTTCTGTTGAAATGGATCTAGACGCCGCCATTTTGAGAGCTATGACATCACGGTTCTAAATGACCATATATGGAATAGTTATAAATATGTAAAAGAGAGTATGATAATGGACCTTTGGAAACGGCCGAGCACGACACATACGAAATATTGCAGTCTCGGTTTGATTGAGACTGTTCATAAGTGGTAGTGAAATATGCTAGCTACCGCTCACGCCCTCTAGCCCCGGGTTGATCAAAACTCAATATTTATAAAATCGACAGCACAAAATTTTAACCATCCCGAAGATGGCATGCATATGGCGGTGGACATGGAGTTATCCTTCTTTAATGTTTTCCCCATGTCGCACGGCGTATGGTCCCAGTATCTAATAAAATGAAATGCCCCGAAGAGCGAAATAAACATAATGGAATTTAGTTGGGAGCAGCGGTTATGAAGCCTGCGTATAAAAAGCAGACAACATATCCTATGAGTGGTTAAACAATACCCAGAGCCTTTTATCGGCCGGAGTAGTGGAACCACCGAATCAAAAATTAAGTAAGAAAACAAAAGAAATTGAAAATGTACCACCGATAACTAACTATAAGTATCGGGCTCAGCGATCTCCAAAGATCGAATGAATAACAGTACTGGTTGCAAGTGCGGGGAGACGTTTTACTGCCGCCACACTGCACACGCAACGCCACTGTGCTATAAAAAAGAGTATGATAATGGATCTTTGGAAACGGCCGAGCACGACACATACGAAATATTGCAGTCTCGGTTTGATTGAGACTGTTCATGAGTGGTAGTGAAATATGCTAGCTACCGCTCACGCCCTCTAGCCCCGGGTTGAGCAGAACTCAATATTCATAAAATCGACAGCACAAAATTTTAACCATCCCGAAGATGGCATGCATATGGCGGTGGACATGGAGTTATCCTTCTTTAATGTATTCCCTATGTCGTACGGCGTATGCTCCCAGTATCTAATAAAATGAAATGCTCCGAAGAGCGAAATAAACATAATGGAATTTAGTTGGGAGCAGCGGTTATGAAGCCTGCGTATAAAAAGCAGACAACATATCCTATGAGTGGTTAAACAATACCCAGAGCCTTTTATCGGCCGGAGAAGTGGAACCACCGAATCAAAAATTAAGTAAGAAAACAAAAGAAATTGAAAATGTACCACCGATAACTAACTATAAGTATCGGGCTCAGCGATCTCCAAAGATCGAATGAATAACAGTACTGATTGCAAGCGCGTGGAGACGTTTTACTGCCGCCACACTGCACAAGCAACGCCACTGTGCTATAAAAAGAGTATGATAATGGACCTTTGGAAACGGCCGAGCACGACACATACGAAATATTGCAGTCTCGGTTTGATTGAGACTGTTCATGAGTGGAAGTGAAATATGTTAGCTACCGTAACGCCCTCTAGCCCCGGGTTGAGCAGAACTCAATATTCATAAAATCGACAGCACAAAATGTTAACCATCCCGAAGATGGCATGCATATGGCGGTGGACATGGAGTTATCCTTCTTTAATGTATTCCCCATGTCGTACGGCGTATGGTCCCAGTATCTAATAAAATGAAATGCCCCGAAGAGCGAAATAAACATAATGGAATTTAGTTGGGAGCAGCGGTTATGAAGCCTGCGTATAAAAAGCAGACAACATATCCTATGAGTGGTTAAACAATACCCAGAGCCTTTTATCGGCCAGAGTAGTGGAACAACCGAATCAAAAATTAAGTAAGAAAACAAAAGAAATTGAAAATGTACCACCGATAACTAACTATAAGTATCGGGCTCAGCGATCTCCAAAGATCGAATGAATAACAGTACTGATTGCAAGCGCGGGGAGACGTTTTACTGCCGTCACACTGCACAAGCAACGCCACTGTGCTATAAAAAAGAGTATGATAATGGACCTTTGGAAACGGCCGAGCACGACACATACGAAATATTGCAGTCTCGGTTTGATTGAGACTTTACCTATTTATAAGGAAAAATGACAACAGCTGTATGAAAAATATGTATAATTAATGGCAATAATGCTTTATATGACCAGTAAATGATTTTGAATTAATTTGGAGTGATTTTCTTTGCTTTAAATGATATTTATCCGTTTACATATATTCGGAACTATGACGTCATAGTTCTCAACATGGCGGCTTCCATATCCGTTTAAAAAACCCTTCAAATGGTCATATCGTTTTTGTTTATCATTCGATTCTGATAATTCGTTCACATTTCCCAAATTTTATTCAGAAATATCAATATAAGAGCTTGTTTGGCTGTATCGCACCATTTCCTTTAAGCATGATTTTAAAACTAAATGAACCAAATGCTTTAGATGGTATTTTTAATAATATTTCGTAAAGGGGCAAATGTCCGTATTTTTCATCTTATATAAAACAAGAAAATTATAACGCATGCGTTATATGTAGACGATTTTTAATAATGGGTTAGTTTGTGGAGGCTTTGTTCAAGTCACATACCTGTAGTCGTCGATATGGAGATGACAGGAAGGTAAAGTGAAGAATTAAAAGATATTGTATGAATACAGACAAGTTTTTATTTGGTCGTAGATATACATGTTAAAGGGAACATATTCAAGTATTTTCAATTAAACGATTTACACCTGAGCTATTACAAAGGGAATTTCAGTGACCATGCTACAATATAATATAAAAGTCATATTTACTTAAATTTTACAAGTTATTATCACTGATATGGGCCTTATTTATGTTCATGTTTTAGTTGTATTCAGGCTCAAAACCGCTTCGGAGTTGCCGTTAAGGCAATCAACTTTGCATTTTAAATGAATTACAAGTGATCTTAAAGAACATATTTAATTTCTTAACTTCTTTACTTCATTATAATACTCAAATATAAATGGGTGCCGAAACGTCTTGGGTAAAAATTGAAATGGTTTGGTGCCGATTCGTCTAGGTGTTGAAATGGTTTGGTGCCGAAACGTCCGGAATCGATCTTGATCACACAGACGCAAAAACTTGAGAATTGGCTGTATTTATTAATAAGCATTTTTCATGTACTGATCATTGGGACCCTGCTTTAATTAGACTAATATACTATATACACAATAGTTTTCCTCTAGAAAAATTACGTTGACAAATATTACACACCAACCATTATTGAATATTAAAACAAGATTGTTGGACGGAATTCAATAGCAGTACACAAAAAGAAGTACCGTTTCGTGGGGTTCAACTCATAGCCCATGCTAAAATTATGAACACTATCTCTTAAGGATTTGCATGGTGGCATACTTCTGCCCGCCAGTTAGCCACTTAGCTACATAATTAAGTCGACTTAATTCACGTATTATGTCGACATCAGATATGTTTTGTCGCCATAACTTCTCAAGGTGTTGACATAATCAATCGTTAAAAAGCCACTTATTTATTATGTCGACATCAGTAAGTAGCTAAATTGCCTAAAAGCCTTTTAATGCTCGGTAGAGCCATCAACTTGTCAGTTACTGTTGTCGACTTATAACCGTGATTATCTATCTTGTTGCCATACTCATCTCTGACTTCTATTCTCAATTCAGTAATTGCATCATTCGTAAGACAGTGACATTCAGGATAAAAACTTGTATATACTATATCTCCAAACTGCTTATTTACTACAGGTACAACACCTATAATAGTGCTTGGTGCACCATTGAAATAATTACTACTCGTATTAACTTGTTCCAGATGAACATATAGCTGTTTATAAGGAGCTAAATCAATTGGATGATTTCCAGTACGAATACCTTTTAACCATTTCCTGTCCTCGAATCCCAGTATTTTTGAAAGACCGCTTGACATTCATGTCTCTATTGGCGTATCTAAAATGGCTGTAGCACTTTGCGCAAAAATGGTTAGGGTAATATTTTTATTTAAATTGCTAAAATCTTCTACCAAGTCTTGAAAGTTATAGAGTCCACCTGGCACATGATACGTTTTATCTGGGTTTTTTGTCTTTATGACTTCATGATTAATATTAAACCAACAGGTAGAGTATGTAAAACTTTTTAATCCAACGCGCTTAGTTCCATCTCTATTATCGATATACTGTTGTAAATAAATAGAGTTGTATATGTTTGAAATTGTATGAAACATTTTTTTTTAATATATATATAAAATACAAATAAAAATGATTTCTAAAGAATTCAAATATATCCCAGATGCTCACTATTGAAATACTTTTAGCAAGAAAGTGATAGATATAATAAATCAAAACATAGTCATTACATCATACGGTAAAGGCTTTAAAGCATTATTTTCCAATGTCTTTGAAAAATACAAACTCCCTTACGTTAAATCAGATGCTATAGTCCAACGCTGGGGAACAGATTGGATGTTTTTTTTGCAGAATCAGTTGAATTTTGATATTTGGTGTGCGACAACTGGATGTGGCATTGATTTCAACAACCATCTAAAAGCTGATGCCTTGGTTGGTTCATTGTTTCGATTTCATGTCTACTACTAAGTCAGAAGAATATTATTTGAGATGAGTGTAGCAATGCCGCAAGACTCAAATTGGAATGCGTTTAATAACACATATAACCGAAACGCATACGAGAGAATATGCAAGGAGTTTAACATTGACTTAAATTCATACTGGAGACAGAAACATAGCTATAGTGATGGTCTAGGAACAATTTATAATTACTGGACAAATATTGGTTATCATCCTTTGATAAATACTGTATACGACAACAACACGATGAGTTTTACAGTCTATGAGAGTGATAAACATATCATATTGATTACATTGCACAAGGATCTGAGGCTGACAACAGCTGGTCTACTTTTATACTGGATGATTCATCTGGATTTACAAGGGCAGGAGTAGAAAGAATCAATGACAGCATAAGAACATACTGCTGGGCAATTCTTGGCTCACAATCACAAACAAGAACAGATATACTTGGAACTGGAACGGCATTTGATGCACAAAAACAATTTTTAGCAAATGTAGAGGACGCAATAAATAGCCCCATCGACTTGCTCAGTCAAATTTCAAGATATGAAAACACCCTAAAATATGCAAGAAGTAAAGTAAATTTTGTTTATGGAAGTGGATTGTACATGTCTCCAAGTGACATGGAATTAAGAATTGGAACAATACAAGACTACAATAATGAAATTGTAATAGCAACCGATGCACAAGCATTAGGATTAAATAATGATGTAAATGTAAAACCAGTGCCACCAAAAAATATTCAACCTTTTCAAGGCACCACAACAAAGAAATTTTTACCGGAACATTCTGACTTTGATAAATCAATACATAAAACTGTGGAACATAACCCACCAGAAATGCAAAACATAGCGATTGAACACAAAGAAAACAAAACAACTATAATTGTTGGTACTATAGTAATAGGTCTTGCTGCATTACTTATCTACGAGATTTACTAAACCACTATTTGGCTGCCACATACAACAACCCGGAAACAAACACAAGCAAAGCCCATAGATTGTTACCAAGCCAATTAATAACATTACCTGTTGCAGATAAAAGCCATGATAATATTGCACCAATAACTCCTGGAAGTGCTGCAGCAGCTTTACCAGCTAGGTTGGCAAGAAGTTTACCAAGATTAAGTAGTTGTTTTTTTATCCAGTCTTTTACACTTGATGGATCAGGCTTTGGAGTTGGAGTTAGTGCAGCACTTGATGTGGGGATAATAGAATTAATTATTACCCCAAGAATCATACCAAATGCAGTCAGGATACTAACAATAGTAATACCTTGCTCCCTAAACAAGGTTTTGATCCTCTCACCAAGAGTTGTATCCTCGTTTAACATTTTGTTTATTGTTTCCTTTATTCTGCTTACTTGGTTACGAAAAGCTTCTCTGTTCTCATTGATGACATCCATCCTTGCACCTCTCTCAACTTCAAGGTCTTTGATGCGATCGCTAATTCTTTTTATCTGAAATTCATCATCGTCAGTCTTAGCTTGTTCTAACTTTTGTTTTTCTCTTGTTATGTCTTTATCAAGTTGTGTGAGTTTTGCCAAGTTATTGGTGAGTTCTTCCTTGACAGTTGTCATCGCTTTTACTATTCCATCCATTTCATGCTTGTCTATATTTGTTTGTGTTGAAACATCAGGACGCTCATCCACATCCCAGTCATAAAATAATGCCTCCTCTATGTTATCCATTGATGTCTCTATGTTATCCTTAATATGTGATAAATCTTGTAATGGAATAGCATCCACATTATCTGGTAAATCGTTTCTTGTGCTTTCCAACGCTTGTCGAGCTTTTTGTGATAATTTTGTTTTACTGTCATACTCCGGCAAATTCAAAAATTGTCTTATTGCCCTTGTTCCCCCAGAGCCAATAACCCCGTTATATTCACCTACCAAAGAACCAAGAGCAAGAATATGTATATTTCAAGTGTGGCTTCTGTCAGCTCTCCCCTGAGTTCAGCAATATGATCGCTTTGATTAAGAAGACTTCTTTGAACCGGCTCATCAGGCACCATTGGTAAATCATCATCATTATAATCATCTGGATAGAACGCAGGATTGTCATATTCAAATCCTCCTTCAGCCATTGTTTATTTTATTTAATTTTAAAAAAATATATTTAAGAAATAAAAACAATGTCGGCATACGGAAACAAACTTAACGTGTAGTAATAACTAATAATCCATCAACAATAGACCAAAACCAGCAACTGCTTGTGAGATTTCCCAATCTAAGTACTAATGATGTGATAGTTCCTCGTACTGCTCGTCTTGCCTTTGAAATATAACTTAAAAGCAGAACAGACGCCAACGCTACTCTATACCAGAATCTGGGTAGAGCAATTGTGAAAAAAATGACAATAAGAATAAGTGCCAACGAAGTCATGTCAATAGATGACAGTGATATATATCATTGTTATGTAGATTTATGGAAAAGCCCTACTGAACGAGTAAACATAGCTTACCAAGGTATTGGTAAAGCAAACATGTTAAAACATAGCATTGGTGCGGGAGATGCTTCCTCAGACACCGAAGATGAAGCTATAGCAGCAGCTCATGGAAATAGATTTTGTATTCCATTGGACTTTGAAATGTTAGAAAGTCATATGACATTTTATCAAGCGGGGCTTGGTGATAGGTTAGAATATGAATTAACGTTTAACGATTATAACAAAGTTATCAAAAGCAGTGATGCTGATGCATCTTATGTAATAAAAACTATCTGCTTGGAATTTGATATGGTTAGTGATGTTGAATTATCCAGACAAATAAGACAACAAATCAATGGTAAGATAGTATTTATGTATGATCGTATCTTGCGACATAGAAAAATAATAGCAAACAAATCTGAAACCCTTTGGAATATCAACATTAATGTACCAGCACAGAGCATGAAAGGTATTCTAATGCTGTTTGAAGACCCAGAAAGAACAAACACGGAATCCTTTTACAACCCAATGATTGAAAAAGTTGAAATGACAATAGAGGGAGTACCAAATCAGTTGTATAGTCAGGGCATGAAAGCATATCAACATTGGAATGAAATCAACAAATATTTTGCCTTGACATCAAAAAGAAACAAAGAGACAGAAATAGTAGCGAGGGACTTAAACTTTACCAATGTTTCTCTTGAGACCTATCTAACAAAATCATATGCTTTGTGGCTTGACCTTAGAACATGTGATGACAATTTATTATACGGCAGTGGAAGAAAAATAGAAAACGGCAGTGAAGGCATAACGATACTAATAAATAAAAAATCAGATGCAGATCAACCTTTAAATATTTATCTATATATAATACAAGATGCGCAAATCAATTTCGAAGATGGAAGATTCAAAGAATCACGATACTAGTTTACACAAACAAAAATATCCTAAATATCCACACAGTGCCATTATCTGCGGTAAAACAGAGTTTGTTCTTGACATACTTGAACAAGAGTATGTTGGAGTTTTTGAACATATAATTATATTGTGTCCAACCATAGAGTGGAACGAGGCTTATAAAAATAGATCCTGGATAGGAGATGTAAGACACCCAAAAGATAAAAAATAATAATTGTCAATCCCGTTAGCAACGGCAAAGAAATGTTACAAGAACTGTTGCGTTTAGTTTTCAAACAATATGCTGGCAAGCGGACACTATACATCATTGATGATTGCTCTGCCACAAAAGAATTAACAAAGAAAAAAGGTATGTTATCAGAGTTGGCATTCTCTGGTTGTCACGCCAAACAATCAGTGTGGGTTATATCACAGAGATATAATTCTTTTATTGAAAGATTTAAGGGAGCAAGCAAAATGGTTTTGTATGTTTTACACTAAAGACAGAGATAGTTATGAAAATTGTTTGAGAGAAAATGATGTTATTCCGACACTGGAAGAGAGAACCAGAATAAGAAAAGCTTTAGCTAAGACTAAATATTCCAAGTTAGTTTTGAGGACTGACCAACCAACTGGTTATTGGGTTGAATAATTTTTAACAGCAATGCTTTTTTTCTAACAGCATTGCTTTGTTGCTAATAGTAATACTAACAGCAAAGTAGCAATGTTAATAGCAATACTGACATGAAAATATAATGAATATATCAGAAAATATAGCAATGCTTATAGCATTGCTCATAGCAAAGTAGCAATGCTAATAGCAATGCTTGCAGCAAATTAATAATGTTAATAAAAAAATAGCAATAATAATAACAATGCTATTAACAATACTTACAATTACTTCTTGCATGAATATCGCAGCTGGTTGTTTTGTGTTTTATATTTATTTTAAGATAAAAAATAAAATTATTAATCTAAAAATGAATGCAGAAGAACTATTACAAGATATATCGGAAGGTTTTACAGAACGTGATGAATCAAAGCAACAAGAAACAAAAAAAGAAAGATTATCAGCCATAGTGGCTGGCGGTGGTAGTCGTCAATATTTGGGTAAAGAAATACAACTCACGAATATAGATAGCATGCCCCCGGATGAAATTAACAAACTTTACTGCAGATATGAAGCACGGCTTGGGGCAAGTATGACTAAGACTTTAGGCAAATCTTTTATTAACTTGTATGTGATGGGAGTATCAAAATATTTTAATGTAACCAATCCACAAAAGCTGATAGAAGATTTGGAGGAAGACCCATTTATTAATCATGCTTTGACAAGTGCTTGTTGTGAGTTGTATTACAGGTACAGCAATACTGACAACTGTTAGACATATTGATTTTAATAAAAATAAAAATATAGATAATATAAATGATGGAGAACCAAGAGAGTGAAGTTATACCTGTACAAAAAGTAAAAAATCCAAAACGAATAGAGGCTGGGAAAAAAGGAGCAGCGGCAAGAAAGGCAAAGCGTTTGGTAGAGCAAGATGCAAAGCAAGATGCTGCAATTCAAAATGCTGCAAAGCAAAATAAAATAACAAAAATAACAATAGATGAAGAGGAACCAGAAATCAAAATAAACGTATACAAAAATTATATTCCACCGTGTCTGGTTTTATTAGTAGGCATTGCTGGGTTGGGTTTGTATATTTATAACAAGAAATCTGCTACGCAACCTGTGCAACCTGTGGCTGTTTATGTTGCACCAAAAGACCCGTTTGATTGTTTTTAATAATTTATTTAAAAAAATAATATAAAAAATAATATAAAAAAATGGCAACAAGTATTGACGGAAAACAAATTGTAAATATGATGTATCACGCTGGAGTGGAAACACTTCTAACTGTTGGATATTCTGAGATTGGCAGAAAACTACTAAAAAGACCAGCCCCTAAAGTGGATTTTAATATGGTAGATGTTGGGATGCTGTCTGTGGATATAATGTTAGCAATGGCTACAAAGGATATGCTGATTAAGCAAGGTATTATTCCTGCGGATATTATGAAATAATTTAAAAAAATATATATAAAAAAATGGCAAGTGCAGTAGCAATGATGATAGGTGGCGCATTAACAAACGCATTGGCGTTTAGCGGTTCAAATTATTTCTTTTCGAAAATGGGAAGTCATTCAGATGAGGAAAGACAAAGGCATGACGAAGCCGTGGAACAATTAAACGCAGCACAAGCGGAGTGGAATTAAAAAAGAACAGAGAGATTAGATTTTATTAATAAGCAACTGAAAAAAGAGCATCATGCAGAGCAGACTTTTGATGATGTGGATCAGGCTATTAAACAGTATTATTATACAACTGGCAAACATTTGCTTTTGGAACCGGAGCCCAAGTTGAGTGATTTTTATACACCATCTCCGGATCAACAGAATAGAGAAATTACGTTTATTGTGGTGGGCATGGCTGCAACTGGATTTGTGGCGTACAAATTGATTTCTTAAAAAAAAAATAGTTTAAAACTATAACTACTTTAGATTTGGAATGACTAAGTATGTTTACTTTGAAATAACCTTTGGAAAAACTAAGTCATATGCATGATACCTATTTTTTTTGTTGTTTTTACATGGTTTCAATCCAAGTGGTCGCATATAATATGGTGGTTTAGCACTCTTCTCTAATTTATTTTTGAGATGATCAGGCGCCCATACTTCACCGTTGTCTAATAATGTCAATACCATGGATGGACCATATTCAGTATCTACTATTTTCGTATCTGTAATAGTGTATATTTTTTTTATTTCCAAGTCTGTCCATTTCTTTGTGCTATTTTGATTTTGCTCTTCGAGCAGATCATCAAATTGTGCAGTTGTGATTTCCATTTTTTCTTTATAGTTATATAAAGTTTAATCTTTAGTGGAAAAAATGGAAAAGATTTATTACAGCCCAAAAGGATTTTGGAAAGGTTACTCAGCAGTTAAAAAATTGGCAAAAGAAAATAGTTAGACCCAGGTTTGATGTTTCTACTAAGAATGGAGTGCATCAACCTGATTGGTTATTTCTGCCGCATGATATTTTTGGCTTTGGTCGTGGTCGCAAGACATATAAATATGCGTTAACTGTGGTTGATATTGCGAGTAGATATAAAGAAGCAGAGCCACTAACTTCCAAGGATAGTAAAGAAGTTGCTAAAGCATTTGAAAAAATATACAGTCGGCCATTTGAAATATCCAAAGTTATTACAAGTGGATCCAGGCAGAGAATTTATGGGTGCAGTATCGCAGTTGATGGCAAAACATAATGTAAATATCAGACGAGGCAGAACAGAAATACACAGAGATCAAGCTTTAGTAGAAAGATTTAACAGAACATTAGCTGAAAGATTGTTTGGCTATCAGTATGCTAAGGAAATAGATTCGCAAAAACGCAACAGAGAGTGGGTAAAACGATTACCAGAAGTTGTCAAAGCAATAAATGTGGAAACAAAAAAGCCCCCTCCTGTTGAAACAAAAATATTAAAAGGTAAAAGGGAACAAGAAGGTGGAGGACGCAGAGCAACTGATCCAATGTGGAGTGTAGATATTCACAAGATTAAAAGTTATATGGTGACGCAAGGTATAAGAGTTTATTATTTGAAATTACCAGCGCCACAGAGAGGATTTGTCAAAGAAGAACTACTTATTGTTCCTGCTGATACCCAAACGCGTTTATAAGTTTTTATAAAATCCATGTGCATCAGTTTTAATACCGTCTGGTGCTATGTATATTTTAGAGTAAAATGGTGCAGTGCTACTTTGTTTACTGTTATGCCATATATCTGATGCTTTATTGAGCGTATCATATTCATTTTATGGGTGTATTTTTTCTTGCCAAACAATGCATCCTTGTAGTTCTCAAAGTTTATATGTTTTTCGATTACATATTTTTTTACACCCTTTGCTTTCTTAATAATCTGCTCATTCACTCTCAAAATAGAATCGTGTTTGGATCTTAATCCAATATCTTCAACTGTAGGAACACATTCATCTTTCATTGCTTTCTTAACCATCTGCACATCCGCTCTCAACATAGAATATAGTTTGGATCTTAATCCAATATTCTCAGCCATAGTCTTAGCTATACCAGGACATTCATCTTTCATTCTATCTATTACTTTCTTAATCATCTGCTTATCCGCTCCCAAAATAGAACATAGTTTGGATTCAACTATAGGAACACATTCATCTTTAATTTTATCTATTACTTTCTCAATCATCTGCTCATCCGCTCCCAAAATAGAATATAGTTCGGGTCTTAATTCAATATACTCACCTATAGGAACACCAGGACATTCATCTTTCATTTTATCTATTACTTTCTCAATCATCTGCTAATCCGCTCTCAAAATAGAATATAGTTTGGGTCTTAATCCAACATACTCAGCTATAGCAACACCAGCACACTCATCTTTCATCTTGCCTATTACTTTTTTATTTGTATCATCGTGCAGTGGATGGGTTTTCGGATAATCACTCAAGTCATACTCATCTTTCATTTCAGCCATGTCTTTGTACACATCTTCGGTTTTGATGTCTACCAGCAAGCTGTCAGTGTCTGTGTATAATAAAGTACAGTCATCTCCGTACCTTTTCTTTAGGGTATTATAGTACCAATCATACATCAAGTGCTTTGATAAATCTAATACTGACATCCCAACATAGATTGGTTTGTTTAATGTTAATTTTGTTTTGTTTACATGTATTGCTGACAATTCATCTGAAAACTTTATACGCCTGTTAAAGTTGGGTTTGGCTATTATTTTTCTTATCTTTTCATTTTCAGAGCCGTCAGTTCTGACTAGTTTTATATCAGTCCGCTTGCGTAGATTTTCCATTGTTTTGCCAAACACAGAGTTGTTCATAAGTGATCTAGCTTTTTTCCTAAGTTCTGTATTTAAACGAATATATGATTCCATCCATGGTTTTTCATTAAATTCTACTACTCTGTGTATTTTTTTTAGTTTCATGCCTAAAGATAAATACAGTTGCAGATTTTTGTAATGTAACATATTTTTCTTTGTCCATAAGATTGGGGACTAGTTGTTCTACATTTATCATGCTATTATTTTCCAACAAATCTGTCTGGTATTCAGACAACCATTCTTTTGTCACTGCTATTCTTTCCGGTGCAAGTGGATAGTCATTGTGAGCTTCATGGAGTTCTTTAGGATATTCCAAATCAACTTCAAGTATTTGTCCTTTGCCAGGTTTGGGTTTTTTAAATCCCGTTTTACCTTTTGTTAACCACTTAAAGCCAGAATATGGAAGTGGCTGACTCAATGCCCACCCATAAAGATTATTTTCATCCAGATCCATTAAGTAGTTGTTTTCCTCGTTAGAATTATAATCAGCTACATGTGGATTGTTTGCTTTGGCATATCTTTTTGATACCATACTTATGCCACCACGCATACCTTTTTCTATGAATAAGTGCATGTCAATGTCTCTCAAATCTATTTTTGAATGTTTAAGTAAAGCATCCCAAGATAATCCAGGTGCTGTATAGTAATGTAAAGCATCAAGTTTGTATGCACTCATACATGTTTTTCTAAAAGTTTGAAACACATCTGCTAACAGAGTTACATCGGTTTTTAGATATAAATCATGATAGTCTCCAAGAGTTTTACATTTAAACTCTTTCCATATTTTTTGAGCATATTTGTAATCTTTGGGACTTATACTTTCATCTGAGAGACTACTGTTAAACTTTCCTATAGGTGGTAATTGCGTTTCCTTAAATCTTTCCATACTGTCCATATATTCGTATGGATAAACACCTTTTCGTAAAAGTAAATCTGTTTGTTCTCCAAACTGATTTTTGGTAATTTTGAAATCAGATTTGTCTGTTGCTTTAACCAATTTTTCCAGAGACGAAGCCATAAACTGAAAGCTATCCAAGAATCTAAGTTGTCCGGCACTAAATTAAATATACTTTTCAGCGTTGTTTGGAATGCATGTAATATTACCTGTCATTTTATGTATTTTTTGCATGATGAGATGACTATCATATCCTTTGAGATTATGAAATACAACAGGGATGATTGTTTTAGGTTGCAGTTTTTATTTGCTGGACCTCTGTATTCTCCTGTAAAATGATAGTGATCTCTTACTTTACAGTTTTTGCCACATTTCCTACCTATTTCATTCTCGCATATCCAGCAGTGTGTTGCTTTTTCATAATCTTCCTCATTTTGTTGTGTCATGATTAATGGTTTTGGGTGAGCAAATATATTATTAATGTTGCTCTTCTCACATTCTAAGTGATTTAAAAACTTTTCAACAACATCTTCACCTCTGTAAATAACAGGTTCTTTAGCTTTGCCATCATATCTGACAACCTGGTATCCAAAACCACAAGCTTCGTGTACATTTTGAATTTCAGATTTCTTTCCAAATTTGATTGATTGCGGTTTGATTATACTCTCAAAATCAGCATATATTGCATAAGGCACAGGCATCTGATTTAGATAATTTTTAAATTTTATGTGATTTTTACCTTCTTGCGGCATTTCTATTCTGCAAGAATTTTTGTTGATACCATCACAGTCTTCTTTGTGTTTGGTAAGTTGTTCTTTTCCAGAAAAGCCGTGAAGGCAACGATCGCAAAAGTAAGTTTGACCATGGTGTTTGTTTTGGTCCAGAGTAGTCTATTCAGATTTTTAATCCAGCAATAGTGATATTATAATTTGTTTTGGTTCGTTGGAATAATCATCAGGGTTATAGTTGTCATCTATAATTCCTTCTTCATTATTTGGATCGTCTTCGTTCTCTGATTCAACCTCAGTGTCTTCAGATATTAAGATCGAATTAATTCGTTCAATATCTTTTGGTTGTTCTGATATTTTATATGGAAAAACAGATACCTTTTTATTTTTTCCTGTTATGGTATATCCATAAACATTAATAGCAAGATTATTTTGTTTTTCTACTTTGGTTATTTGAGAAGTTGGAGTGGGAAAATCAATACCATCCATATTCAACTTACCCATGTGTTTGTTATAACTAGATATCCTAGTTGGATTATTTTTATTAGGCCACAAAGCAGAAACCAATGCCACTTCCAAGCACTTATTATCTTCATTATTGACATTAATTATTGCTTTTTTATCAGATACTGCTTTAGACATAGGAATATATGAAGAACCTTTTAATGGTTCATACTTTGCAATATTTAAGTAAAGCTTAACACAGTAATCAATCTCCAATCCTGATGCTGTGTTTGTAAATCTTTCAAGACTCTCTTGTATATATGCAGATGATTCATCGTAAAACTCATTTATTTTTTCAGCGTTTAAGATTGCATTTTGTTCGCTGTGTAATACTGCTGTGGTGTATTTTTTGGTATCACCATCATCTTTGAATAAATTTACAGCGAGACCTTATTGAAACTTTAATCCATTCATCTGTGTCAGCTCTTTGCTTATTTGTTTTGTGATAATGGATTTTTTATCTGCCGAGAAATACAAAGACCCTCAAAAACTATTTCGTGATATCTCGTATGCTTTGAAATAGCCACACATGGGTTTGTCAACCAGTTTTAATTTTCTATCTTGAAAAACTTGTTTTAGTTCATTTATAACATTTTCTTGTAATTTGGCATATTTCTGCTTTTGTTCATTTATAACATTTTTGGTAATTTATCATATTTCTGCTTTTCTCGTTTACGTTGTTTTTTAGCACGTCGTCTCTTGAGTAAATGTTCTAATGTTTGAGATTTAACCTCTGAAGTAGTTTCCTTTGGAACTTCTTTAAGAGGTTTTAATGCATTTATACCGTTAGATAGTGTTTGCTTATCTATTTCACCTGCTTCAAACAGGTGTATTAATTTTTCTATAATCTCTTCAGTCTTCATTATTTCTTTTTGATAATTTTTTTTTTTTATTTATTTAATATAAAAAAATATATCAAAAAGAAACAATGGAAATCAATGTTTGCAAATTTCTTAAAATTGGATTACACAATCCGTGTAAAAAATAAGACTACAAAAGATTCTAATTATTGCAGTTTGCATAAGTATAGATTAAAAACAAGTCATGTATTGCCGTGCTCAATATGTAAAAAAGGCACAAAAGCAAAAAATAAAATTTGTGCTGATTGTGGTGGAGTTTCAGTCAGAATAATGGCAAGTTATTGGAAATTTAAAGATTATATTGCTGATTGCTTAAAATTTAGACGTATTGATGTTTAACCATATAAAAAAAATATGTTGTAATTTTGATAACTATTAAAAAATTTAAACTTGCAATCTTCACTACCCCTATTCTAAAAAAGTTTTAATGAATCAAGTAAATCACCATGAATTATTATATATGTATTTTGGGGCGTTTCTGTTGTAATTTGAGGCGAGACAGAGTGAGACGAAAATTACATATATATCATAAACTTTAAAGCGCTATCATCATCAATACAATTACCGCTTTTATTTATCTCGTTCCTTTCAATTGACTATTTAGTTTCTCTTTTATTATTATCTAATTCATACGCAACCAACCCGTTTTGTAATCGTCAAGTTTGACAGAAATGTGTATCATATAGATGCAGAGTGATGACAGTAATATACTCGTTACAGTCATGTTTAGGTTAAGTCAATACCGGTGTAACAGTAAAAGATCGCCGTACAGTAATACTATAAGGAAACAGTCGTGTGGGGGGGGGGGGTAGGGGTGGGGGGGGGGTGGGGGAAGGGGGTTACCCCCCCTCCCAACACACACCGGTTAAGTCAATACCGGTGTAACAGTAAAAGATCGCCGTACAGTAATTCTATAAGGAAACAGTCGTGGGGGGGGGGGGGGGGTAACCCCCCCTTCCCCCCCCCCTCCCCTTCGCACTTTCCATAGTGCCCGGGAGCTACTGTTAGAGGAAATATGGTATATACGACAGCCCAAGTTAAAATCCCTTTAAAAATAACAGGACACTCTGTTGATTCATGAGAAATTCCATGCATATATCATATGGCTTATATATTTTGTACCACCAATCCATCCACCAATCCATCCTTTTTAACAACTTGTTTTGTTCATTTCAGAGATGCATCATCTGGTTTCCGGATGCCCTTCGTTCTTCAAATACCAATGCAACCCTGAAAGACGTGGATTTAACCAAAAAAGTTGACAATACTGTGATCGCAAGATTCTAAACTCCAGGAAATATATTCATTTAATCAGGCCAAATCAGAAACGCGGTTAATTTTTCTTCGGCCTTATGCGTTACAGAGTATACTTGTTACTGCGTATCCCGCTTGAGATGTGTTCGCCTGATCAGGATGGTGACTTCAGTTTGGCAATCCCGAGGACTGAGCAGACATTATTTTTTTAAAGAGTCAAAATGAACATAATTATACCTCACAGAGACTATATAATATGTAAAGCTGTTACAATGTATACAATGTCGTACATTGACAGGAGATGCTCACATTCAAAAAAACTTTTGGTGTTATACATCATTTTAACACATTTTAGGCCATATATGACATTGATTTTTTTTGGTGTAAGTATGAAGTAAATTTCATTATTGTAGTATTTAATAGATGTTTAGTTATAAATATAATATAGATAAAATATTGTATTATTTATTATTTGGTTCAGTTGGATCTACATTGTGTGTAAAAAAAAGTTTCCATTTGCGTACAGTCATGTATCTGAAACTGAAAAACTGCCTTTTGGGAACACAAGGTCATTTTAATCTATTTATTGTTTATTCAAGCTTTTGAAATAGATCTTTTGTAATTAAAGTGACACATGGGCCGATGATGGCAATCTTGAAGTGTATATCAAGCACTGAATTTGAAATTAGCATCTCGAAACATGTTTTGCTGTACTTAGCGGTAGTCGTCTGATAAAGCAAATGTCACTGGTCTAGCCTGGTCAAGTAAAATTCATTGGGTTGAAGAGTGCATAAAAAATATCCGCATGACGGATATATTTATATGAGAACTGAACACTTATTTTTGTGTCAACTGCTTAGGATGGCAGACACTTATCGATCACTTTGTCCGTCGTCGTCCGTCCGTCATGCTTTAACCTGCAACCTAACCGTGGCCATCAATTGAAAAGTATTTTAATTGTGTTCATGAAACTTCACCCACGTCTTCATCTCAATGAATGTTGTTACACATGTGCAATACCTCTGACTTTCATTTTGGCAGAGTTATGCCCTATTATCAGCCTAACCTGCAACCTAACCTTGGAAATAAGCAAACAGCATTGTCAGCAGGCGAAGCAAGTGTTCATGGGTGATGGAACACACTTCTAGTTCAAGGTCGACTTAGTGACCGCTTCCCACCAATAACAATCTGGAAACTGATATTTCCATGTCTATACTAGTTTGACATATTAAGCCTTTACATTGGTTTTGTCAAGTGTCAGTGTAGCGGACAATGTGGTGCACTTAAAAGCACAAGATCCGGGTTCAAGACAACTGCGCCACTGAGTTTCCTCAGTGTGTTTAGCCTCGTCCATCGTAAGCGGACATAAATCCTCCTATCCGAAGTTTATATATCGAAGTCTATTCTCCGAGCATGTTTATTAAGCAAAAATAGGAGTAGGACGGTTTCCCAGATTCCAATGAGACACCTACCCTGACCAGATCCGCATTTTTATTTTTTTTATGGGTGGGGATGGTGGTGGTGACGGGCCGGTGAGGGATAACCAAATAAATTGGACTGCAGCTTTGTTTTAGTATATTTTGATGTTAAATATGGCTGCATACGGTGAAACTCGCCAAGAAAAAAAAAAAAATTAGCGGGTGGCCAGTTGAGTTCCATAATTCCAGATTGGCCATCAAAATGCACAACGAGAAAGTGAACAGCGGTCAACCTTTTTAAATATAGGCTACAGACTACTTTTCAGACTTTAGTGTGAGCCCCTTCACCGAATACCGAATACGCACCTGTAGACGGTCAATGACTTTACACTCGTTATATTTTTTGACCGACAGTGCCGAGTCGAACATTTTATGTTTTAGCGTGTAATTTTTATAAAGAAATACCATGATGTTCGTAACATCTAGTACACGCCATGTACTATTTAAGCTTAAACAACATATTTATAGTATCTCCTTGTATTTCATTATAAAAGAACACAAGTGTTACCATTTTTAAACGCATTTTAACAACGACATCTCTACGAGTTACTTCCCCTCGCTTCGGAATTTTAAATGGGTGAATCTCGAAATTTCTCGCGCAGTAAAGCATCTAAAAGTCAATACAGCTGAAGATGACGAAACTTAAAGGGGAACTAAAGTTTTAATCATGTAAACTTGTTACAATCTTCCAGATTACGCGTTTAAAAAAAAAGAATATACCGGCCGTTTCACTTTTTTTGACGTTGACGGAAAATGACGTACTACTTTCCGTTGTCATGTGTTGCTATGATAAGTGGACGGCGGAGCTAAAAAGCAGTCTGCTTCCCACCTGTTTGGGACGTCTACGTCATGATGACCCTATCCAGGGTGACTATACCACATGGTCTATGACGTCATTATTGCTAATTCGTGAAGAAAAAAATTGTAAACATTCGCCCACATCGAAAGCTTCAGAGTGCTATAATATTTGTATTTCTTAACCATTTTCTACCAAAGAAAGCGCATTCGAACGCAAAAAATGTACTCTACCCTCGACTGATATTATTTTTTTGTGAAAGTTGGTACTTTTGGTAAACACTTTGGAAAACTTCTGAAAATGCACCAGAACAAATTGCTAATCCGTGAAGCGTACTATAATTTTGCGCATATTATGAACAAAATACATGCATATAACCCCGTTTTTATCACGAAAACTTCCACAATATTATTCCACATCAGGTAAGCGAAAGGGTTTTGTGTCAAAGAACCTGTTCGCAAGAATTAATGCATTTTTAAATTATGCTAATCCGTGAAGTCGATTATTTTATGCTAAACCGTGAAGTCCTTTGTGTTGTCAATTATCTAAAACTTTATAAAACCTATATTTTATCGTTATTTCGTGCGTCGTCAGACTTCGTCCGTCGTTGTTGTCTTCCGTCGTCATCGTAAACATTTAAACAATATATGTGAAACCACTGGGCGAAATTGCATAAGACTTCACAGGAACGATTTCTGGGTGGTTATCTCTCAATGTTATTCAAAATCTGGCAATCAACCCAGAACTCGGGTTGGCATGCCAACAGAAGGAAAATATAGGAAGGTGGGATATAGTCCTGCAGTTTTATATTCCAGAAAAAATCCATTATAAACCCTTACTAAACACAGGGATTTATATATTACGGGGATATGACACGGCAGTACAAACGCTGTATTCAACTGAGAACACTTGTCGTCACAGGTAAGTTTATCGATTATACGCTGCATTTATCGATTTTTACTACGCTTATCGTGGTGGTATGCGAGAGTCCTCGATGTACGGCACACCCATCTACACTGCAAACAGACATTATAGATCCTTGTTTTACTGATTTTTTATATATTCTACATTAACAGAAAGCCAAATAAATAACCTTTCTATTAAATGGTATACTATTATTCCAAATAACGGTTAAATAAATAGGTAAAATCTCGAGTTGGAAGGGAAATATATCGCATTTTTTTCTTTTCTTAAAGCGTTTACACACATCACCGTGTGTTCATTGTTTTGGTTACATGTATTGTTTAATGAATATTTACATAAGATGCATGGTTAGAAGGCCAAATAAATAACCTTTCTATTGATTGGTGTTCTTTCAAACAATTTCTTCAAAGGTTAAATGAACGTGGAGAATCTCGAGTCGGTAAACAAAATAAAAGCATTGCCGCAATTATCAAGTGGTTCTTTTTTTCAGTCTAGATAATGTTTGTGACAATAAGAATACACTTAAATGATTTATTAAGTGAGCAAAATTAGATTATCTTTTTTAACTTTTCTATAAATGTTTGTTAACAACAACTGGTAAAACCTCGACTGCATTGTGCATTAGGAATCGTGTTTTTAGCACATTTTAATGGCTTTATTTTGTGTTTTGTTCTCAAACCAGGATGTGTGAAATTGCGATGACCGACGTTCGTGCAGTTTCTTTTTTTTATACGCCTTTCACGCTTTTTGTATATTTGTCGATCTTTGTTCATATGCAATTTGTGCTTGGTGTAGTTTTTAAGTGGGTTATGATTTTAATCTAAACAATATATATGTATATTTTTAACTTGGCATTTGAACGTGTTTTTCTCTCTCTCTCCTGGATTAGCATGTATATGGTAAGGAAGGTAATTATTTTCTCTCAGTTAAACCGTACCTGTCGATTATTGCAAGTAATAACATACATATTGAAATTGTGTTTAGGGTAGTTTTTAAGTGGGTAAGTTGTTAAAATCAAAGTCATAATAACCCACTTAAAAACTACCATGAACACAATTTCAATATGTATGTTACTCGTATTACATGCAATCATCAACAGGTACTGTGTAAGTGAGAAAAAAGTTTACCCGTTTCTAAAATATACATGTTGATCCAAGAGAATAATATTTTTCAAAATGGCCAAGTTATTATTTTTTTTAAACCAAAGCCATAATCCATTTAAAAACTACCCTAAAAAATAATTTCAATATGTCTGTTATTACTTGCAAGCATTAACAGGTAAGGTTTAATTGAGAGAAAAAAGGTTACCCTTTCATAAAATATACATGTTGATCCAAGAGAATTAATATGTTTTCAAAATGGCGAAGTTAAATTATTTTTTTTGTTAAAATCGAAGTCATAATCCATTTAAAAACTACCCTAAACACAATTTCAATATGTCTGTTATTACATGCAATCATCAAAAGGTACTGTGTATGTGAGAAAAAAAGTTTACCCTTCCATAAAATATACACGTTGATCCAAGATCTTTTTTTTTTCAAAATGGCGATTTTCTTTTTTGGTGCTAAAATCAAAATCATAACCCACTTAAAAACTACCCTAATCATAATTTCAATATGTCTGTTATTACTTGCAATCATCAATAGGTACAGTTTAATTGAGGAGAAAAAGTTTGCCCTTCCATAAAATATACATGCTAATCCAGGAGGAAAAAAAACACGTTCAAAATGGCCAAGATAAAAAAAATATATATTTGTTGAAATAAAAATCATAAACAACAAAACTACACCAAACACAAATTGCATATGTTTTGTATGATAAACAAAGATCGACACATATATAAAAAGCGTGAAAGGCGTAAAAACAAACAAACAAGAAACTGCACGAACGTCAGCCATCTTTTTTTCATCGCAATTTCACACATCCTGGTTTGAGAACAAAGAAATATAAAAAATATCGGACAGGGAAGTAGCATTCAAGAAGGACAGTCAACCACAAAACACAGAAACAAACACGCAAACAGACAAACAAGAAGGTAAAAGTAATAATAAGCAAACGACATCACAAACACAAAAGGGTTGACAATAGGGCTACCGCCTTGGAAACACTAAAAAAAGCAATTAAAAACTTGCTAAAAAAACGAACAACCCATGCAAATCGTGAAAAGGATACTTACAATTACGTTTTGCAGCAACTAACTTGGAAATGAGAGCATTTTATAATCACTGCAATAAGATTTTGTCAACAGTTTTAGCTGGCTAAAAGACTAAATCAGCCGACTTTAAAACCGAGAAGAAAACAAACAAACACCAATAATGTGTTGTTCGAATTATCATTACCATGATTGCCGATCTTACTTTTTTTTATTGATACATATGTGTTTGTTAATTACGCAATCGATATGCCAGTATAATACATTTATCACACGATTCTTAATTGCTAACACAATGCAGTCGAGGTTTTACCAGTTGTTGTTAACAAACATTTATAGAAAAGTTAAAAAAGATAATTTAATTTTGCTCACTTAATAAATCATTTAAATGTATTCTAATTGTCACAAACATTATCTAGACTGAAAAAAGAACCGCTTGATAATTGCGGCAACGGTTTTATTTTGTTTACCGACTCGAGATTCTCCACGTTCATTTAACATTTGAAGAAATTATTTGAAAGAACACCAATCAATAGAAAGGTTATTTATTTGGCTTTCTAACCATGCATCTTATGTAAATATTCATTAAACAATACATGAAACCAAAACAATGAACACACGGTGATGTGTGTAAACGCTTTAAGAAAAGAAAAAATGCGATATATTTCCTTTCCAACTCGAGATTTTACCTATTTATTTAACCGTTATTTGGAATAAAGTTATACCATTAGAAAGGTTACTTATTTGGCTTTCTGGCTATGTAGAATATACAAAAAATCAGTAAAACAAGGGTATATAATGTCCGTTTGCAATGTAGATGGGTGTGCCGTACATCGAGGCCTCTCGCATACCGCCACGATAAGCGTAGTAAAAATCGATAAATGCAGCGTATAATTGATAAACTTACCTGGACGACAAGTGTTCTCAGTTGAATACAGCGTCTGTACTGCCGTGTCATATCCCCGTCATATATAAATCCCTGTGTTTAGTAAGGGTTTATAATGGATTTTTTCTGGAATATAAAACTGCAGGACTATATCCCACCTTCCTATATTTTCCTTCTGTTGACATGCCAACCCGAGTTCTGGGTTGATTTCCAGATCTTGAATAACATTGAGAGATAACCACCCAGAAACCTTTCCTGTGAAGTCTTTTGCAATTTCGCCCAGTGGTTTCACATATATTGTTTAAATGTTTACGATGACGACGGAAGACAACAACGACGGACGAAGTCTGACGACGGAAAGAATAACGATAACATATAGGTTTTATAAAGTTTTAGATAATTGACAACAAAAAGGACTTCACGGTTTAGCATAAAATAATCGACTTCAAGGATTAGCATAATTTAAAAATGCATTAATTCTTGCGAACAGGTTCTTTGACACAAAACCCTTTCGCCCACCTGATGTGAAATAATATTGTGGAAGTTTTCGTGATAAAAACGGGGTTATATGCATGTATTTTGTTCATAATATGCGCAAAATTATAGTACGCTTCACGGATTAGCAATTTGTTCTGGTGCATTTTCAGAAGTTTTCCAAAGTGTTTACCAAAAGTACCAACTTTCACAAAAAAATAATATCAGTCGAGGGTAGAGTACATTTTTTGCGTTCGAATGCGCTTTATTTGGTAGAAAATGGTTAAGAAATACAAATCTTATCGCACTCTGAAGCTTTCGATGTGGGCGAATGCTTACAATGTTTTTCTTCACGAATTAGCAATAATGACGTCATAGGTCATGTGGTATAGTCACCCTGCTATCGAAAGAGTTCCGGACCTTGCTGCAGCATTTGTCCGCGAACGGAACGCATTAGCTCCAGACTGCGTCAGTCGTTACGTCAGAAGCATACGACGTCGCATTCTTGCGTGTATTCGGTGTAACGGTGGATATAGGAGATATTTGTCGGGTTGAATATTTTTCACACCTATGTTTTTAAATGGCGATTTATGTTTTCATTGTATGGTATATTTCGATGAAATTGTATGTGAACATCAAAGAGGATATTAAAAGGAAATCGTGCTATTTTAGTTCTTTCTTACCGTCTTAGATTTTGCAGGAAAACAAAGTGGATACTTTTTAGTTTTGCTGAGTATATACGACTATTTGTGTGGTCGAAGTAGACCACTCCATTTTTAACTGGTGGAATCGGTACTGTACATCTCCTGCCATTCCGAAGAATCGATACTCACTTGACAAGTCGAGCTCCCAGTGGGATTCGAACCCGCACCAAAAAGTAAAACACGAACAGTTTCACGTGAAGAGATTTAATAAACTTAAGTATAATTGAAATCGGAACAAAATCATTAACATTTTAACATGAACATAACAAGCAGTCAATACGACCTCATTCGTTTCTGAACCACCAATCGATATACGCAATAGCCACGTTTTCGGGCGCTTCCGCAGAGGTCGTGAACGGGACCTCGAAGGTATGGGAACCAAATGGAAATCTCGCCGTGATGGTCATTGCCGCCTGATCCGTCCTCAAGAACTCGACCTGAAACAAAATACTAGGTAATTACAAAATTAAACGGCGACAACATATACATGTACATTGTAAAAGATATTTTGTGAAAAGCAGTAGATTTGGCGGTAAATCGACACTAGCAGGGCGAGGAAAAACATTATTGGAAACTGATCTTTGGTTCGAGTTTTAAACACAACACAAGACTGCAATACAGAAGGTAGACTTCGTTCAACCATAACGAAAGGTAACTTTGCCAGCATGCCTTTTGATTATTAGTCGATTACTTCGTACTGGGTACCAGTCTACTGGGTCCTCAATAACTCGAAAGGTCATATGTTGACCTGCACAATAATTTGGAAACCCGAATGCCGAGGTAGGGTTACAGGACCGTATGAAAGGTAGCATTGAGAATCTTAAAACGTTCTGATGTCTACCTAGCGGATCGGTGGCAGAGGGGTTAAAAACGCTGCGTTGTACAACTGCTCGCCTCTCTCCGCAGCGGGTTCTAATCCCACTGGGAAACTACTGGTTAGAAAGTGTCGATTCTTACGGATGATGGGAGGTGTACATTACCGATTCTACACGGGAAAAGTGGGTGTTGTGCCTCCATCACAAAAATAGACAGTCATATATAACCTTACATGTGTTGAAAATGAAGTTAACACCATAGAATCCGAGATCTACATATTCATACCGAGGTAGGTTACTGATCACCGACTGCATAATAATCCTGAAAGTTACACGGTCAGTAGTAGCTCCCGTCAGTGATGATGACACGAAACAATGAGTCAGCCTGAACTTCAGTTTCCCGGCCCGTTCATTGTACAAACCTTTTCCAGTATTGGGGTTGTCTGGCTCCTTAAGTGTTCAGACAAGTCTCTAAGTGTATTTCTTCTTGCGGAGAGAACAGTAAACTCGTACAGAAGCTCTTCGCCGCACACTAAATAGGAGATAAAAATAATGTTTTAGTTTTTCGATTTCCATTTGCGCAATCAGTTAGAAACATAACCAAGAGCATTCATCCATGGACCCCTAAAACAAACTAAATACCTTGGTAGATGTAGTTCTTTTTAATAATACTAACGAACTGCCACAAATCACTCTGACGACACGAGTATTGCCAATTCGATAGCCGTAAACTGGTTCGACAACAAAAATGAGTGTAATGACCTTTTGTTTTCTAACACCGGATGTAGTTCCCGAGGGAGGTGAAACCAGGATAAACAAAAGTCGGCGGGGCTCGAGTTCGTTATCAAATTGCGTTTGAATCCAAAAACACGGGACATTATGAAAATTAAAAATGCCAATCAGTAGACAGGAATTGTTCGCAAATTGGGTGAATTATCGAAACCTTTAATGTTAAGAGTTGTGTTCAGTCATTGGGAAACCTGGAATATAACGCTTTTCTGGAGCGTGGTTTGGTGTAGTATTTTTCCCAAAGGAAACACTTATTGTCCCGAGTTTGTTCATTTATGATATAACTAGAACTGGCCTCTTTGGATAAACAGTCGATATTCTCATTACAGTGTCTACTTTAATAGTGGATCACAGACGCAATATTCGAGGTGATATGCCATTTTGCTATTGAAATCATACCCAAATGGACTTAAAAGCAATGGAATCTTCAGGATGTCCAAAGTTATACAATTGGTATCGATATATGGCGTGTAAAAAAGGCAATGTACGTAACCCGTCCAACTCTGAACTATGATCGATATATGGCGTGTAAAAGGCGATGTACGTAACCCGTCCAGCTCTGAACTATGTAGTTATAACAATTTCGTTTAGCTCGGGTTAAACAAGTGGTTTTCAATGAGTAACTCATTTCATCTGTAAATTAGGTTTTTTCCAGACCTATCATTACTCAAAACTTGGTGCTGATATCGATTTACGCCGTTTAATCAGATGCGTTTTTTCTGTTTAAAGCAGTATGATAATTTCTTTCTTAAGATATGTTAAATCCGGATATAAAGAAACAATAAACATCCAAGTCGAACCAAATGGTCGGACCAGGTTGTTTGGATAGATTAACCGAGGGAGTAGTCGCCAAGGGTTCTCACTCCTAGCACAATGTGGCCGTGTCGACATGCGTGCTAGTTAGGTTCAGCGTGAACGAGGAAGTTCCTTTGCGTTCGATGAACTAGATTTTATTTTCTCCATTTCTGCTCATGTGAGATAGGCATTTTCCTCATGTGAGATAACTCTTTCTTGCATACCGGACAAGGAAATCCGTCATTTTACCGGGGCTAGATATTTCCATCTCACCCTAGGGTCGATATAAAATTCACGCGCAACAATAATGACGTCAATAACGTGAACAGATGTCTGACGTCATTGTGTTAAAAACATTAAAAAGGTTAGTTATTGCTGAAGTCGATGCACAAAATTTCATTGATATGCAAGAAAAAGAATCCATGAGTTTATCCATGCGAGAGGTAAATCTCACCCTCGGGATCAGAATTGCAACCAGGAACTCGGCAGAGCCTCGTCCCTGGTTACAATTCTGACCCTCGGGTGAGATTTACCTATCTCACAAGGATACAGTACGGGAGCAGACAAGTCATTTCACGTACCCGAACCGCATAACTCAAACATAAATAATTGGGGTTGGAGGCAACGTAGTTCCCATTTTGCGAGCAAGTGCAGATGCGCGGATTTTATAGTACTCTTTTTAAAAAGCCTAGTTTAAAGCGTAGACTAGATGACAGAGAAAACAAATCATATCAGAAGTAAATTATTATGTCGGAGATTCACCAAACAATCGTGTTGACAGGTTTTATAGAGATATCATAGTCGAAAATCGCGGTACAAATGCGAAGATCGAAAAAAACTAGTTTTTGTTTTCTTCGAAATTGCCAATGTTTCAAAACGGGTACAAAAATTGTGTATTCTTAAATATTGTTGAAACTGCCAGGAGTCGAAGATTATTACCTGATCTACCTTTTTTGA
This sequence comes from Cyrtodaria siliqua, assembly GCA_037043455.1. Lineage (NCBI taxonomy): Eukaryota > Metazoa > Mollusca > Bivalvia > Adapedonta > Hiatellidae > Cyrtodaria > Cyrtodaria siliqua. The sequence goes on from JAWPHD010000099.1 coordinate 428,993, forward strand.
AAATTTCTTATTTTTTCGTGAATATACATTTTGCGTGCCCGTTTTGAAAGTTGGTACCTGCTTTTCACTCTTTCAGAGGCTATTCAAAATGGCGGCGACACAGAAAAACACCCAGCCAAGGGCCAGTCAGTCGCACGTCATAAACCCTCACTTCTCCCTGGACAAGTTCGCACTGTCACTTTAACTAAATTGTGAATTGAACTGAACTGCTGTATTTCCAAACGATGTGCTAAAAATAGCTCACACACACGATGTACACGTATTCAAAGGTCAAATTATGCAGATGCATGCATACTGAGTTACACACGGTAGATGATAATTTGCGTTACACACAGACATTTGTACAGGAGTGGAATTAAGTTGTTAGACCTTTTATCGTAACAGTGATCGTATATAATTCCAAGTTGTACATGACTGACTTGAGTGAGTGCGTAATTTACAATAGATCTATCATTTAGATGTCGGAGAATTAGTGAAACACACCAAGCTGGCAAGCAAATGAAATGGGGTCATGGCATGGATTGTCTGATTGTCTGTAGCCTGTGTAGGGATTTGTGTAAGTAAATACACTTTTAATTACTCTACTGTAGGACAAGTGTTTAACATCGAAACATATGAAATGGTGATGGTTCATATATATTAACTTAATTCTGATCATTTTTAGAACACATGAGTGATAAATGATTGATGAAAATGTAAGCCTTGAAAATACTACTTATTCATGAATGCCAGTCTTACATTTTGGACAGTATCCAGAAAGTCCAGTTGTGTTTTTAAGAAAACTATTATGGAAAGCTGGCATTGATAGCATGAAGAAAGTTGAACATAGTTATTAATATTAAAATTAAATGGAACAATATGTTATTTTTCAGGTCTGTTTAAATGAGGCAGTGTCAGTGTGCATTGTGTTACCACAGCCTGTTTTCACAGTCATTTCCCAGTCTCACAGTAATCTGTATAACTACATCGAGAGTCTTGTGTAAGCCAGTGTGTAGGTAAGCACAGTTTCAAAACATCTATGAATTTATCAATGTATATATGTGGCATTGTGGACCTGCACTTAGTCTCAGACTTCTTATACTAAAAATAAAAAATGAATAAATGGTGTTTTACAGCACATCGACACATAAATAGGTCATATTGTCCATAGTATGGATGTAAAATGAATCGAACAAGATAAAAACATCCTTGTATTACATCTAAAATATTAAACTTAACCAGGACCCTGATTTAACATAATGTGCTGGCATTGACCCAGCGATAGCATGGCGGAGATAACAATCTGGAGCTTTCGGGTTCAAGTCACACATGCACCACTGAGTTTCGTCTGTGTTTTCGGGCAATACACCACCTTCCCTCAGCCTTGTTTGTTGTCCAGATTGGGATTGAAACTCGGGGTTCTCTATCCTTCGAGCACCATAAAGAACCATAGAAATATATTCATTAGTAAGAATAAGGCAGGTTCTCAAATTCCTATCATATGTGTCCTCCTTCCCCTCTCTCTGGGGCGGCTCTAAATAAGGTATACCGGTAAAGTGTTGATCAGCCGATTTTTTTTTTTTTAATTCATCTTACATGTAACATTTTTCTACATATTTCAAATCTACAACTTGTTAACTATTTAAGTTGAAACGAAATCTGGTTACGGTAAACAAAATATGTATCATTTTTTTAATTTTCCTATTTGCCCTTCCCCCTCTCTCAAGGGCGGTTCTAAATGACATAGTGTTGTTGATCCAACTTAGGTCAGAGTTATTTTGGTGGTTTTTTTTCGGTTCTCCGACCCAATTTTTGTAAGGTTTTTTTTTTAACACAAAAAACTGGTAAGCAAAGTAACCGGTGATACCCATATTTTGGTCCTGCATTTGAAACCACCAGTGATCATGTTTAAAAATTAAAGTAAAATTAGAAGTTTTATAGGTTTTTTTCTGGTTATTGTTTCCACCATGTTCTGTTCAATTTATATTCTTATAAAAAAAGTTCTATATTCACTTTTTATTCATCTATTTCAACTCACCAACTTGTTACCTATTTAAGTTGAATGAAAAATATGTATGGTTAAACAGAATCTGTATCATTTTTATTTTCAGAGTCCCTGATGTCCTGAGATGCTGGGAAACTGTACTGAAGTCACAAAATATGGGAGGATTTTATTGAAACGAGTGTCTAGTCACATATATATTATAATAAATTTTTACAACATAATCAACCGAATCAGAAATACTTAAACGAACAAGAATAGAATAATGCGACGGTGTACAATATTATTACTATTTTTTTTTAATCATGAATACCTCATACGGACAGTACTATCATCAACTTCAAGAAAAATATGTCTAGTAACATTTGTGACTTGAGGGAATAAGGTTATTTGGACCCACTAATTTCGAAATTCCCAGGATCACCAGTTCAGCAAAATATCATAACATATATGTCGGACTGTTGACAGAGGTGGATCGATGGCGACTTTAACTGGACAGTTCATTGGAGTGGCTCAAACTAAGGGCTAATACGAAAATATAAATGTGTTTCTGGTAATCTGACCGACCATGCCCAATTTCTTTATTGGATTAAAATTTTGTTTTCTGAATTTTATTTGATTATAAAGTTTGTGGAATAACAGATGGCAGGAGGTGTATATTACTGGTTCTAACCAGAAAAGTAGGTGGTCTGTCTCCGCCAAAAAAACAACAAACAGATACATGTATATATATAACCCCACATGTTGAAAATGACTTGCACCATATAAACAATACAGGGGGAGAGGTGCGCATATAAAAGGGACATGCAGCATTTTTTTTTTTTTTTAAATGCAAAATTGTTATAATTTAAATATATGCAAGCGTGTGTAAAATCAATTATTGATTAATCAATCGAGGTGCAATTTTTAATGCTTGATAAATGTTGTGTGTCCCTTTAATAAATAGAAACAATTATTGTATGATGCAATTTAATGTTTTATGTAATTCCCTTTATATTGGGATGTTTTGATGTAAATATTTGAAATAAAATGTTTTAAATCAAATAAATAATTCATTTTGATATCAGACTTGTTACATATTTTTTACTTAGTCATGAAAGATAATATTTAAGGCCTTAATATGTACCTTAAATGTTTATTGTTTACCATCGAATGGTGAGGCGGCATATGGTGTATATCCTTCCACAGTTTTTAACCAATCTTTTCGAAACTTTACATGATCTTTATCTATAGCATATCGATTTTGCATCAAAATAAAATTTATTTATGAATATATATTCTTGCATTTTACAATTTTCCACGGATTGTTTTCAGTGCGGTCATTCAAGTCCCATGGACATATTGAGTAATATAGATGTTCGGTTGCCTTTTTTATATTTGTATACATTCTCATTTTCACCTCTCACCGCTGCAGGTTCAATTCCCACTGGGAGCTCAACTTGTAGGTGAGAAAGTGTCGATTCTTACAGATAGCAGAAAGTACACAGTACTGGTTCTACCCAGGAAATATGGCCTAAAATGTGCTATAATGACATAAAACACAATTCAACTTTAAAAATATAAAGTAAAAAAAATGGCCTTCTTTGCTTTCCTTCGATGCTATCAGTATAAGTATTACGACAGTGTTTCTGTCTGATAAAAAAATCATCTTAGGTTTCCACCGACAAATGGTCTATATTTAAACTAATACAAGTAAGACGGGGCCCTCAAACACTTGTATGTGTGCGTGATATATTCCACGATTGATTCATGATACTAGCATGGGACAGCTACAGTACATATGACAGTGCTGAGTGCAGTTGCGGATGAATTCATTTGAATATTTAACGGCTCATCAACACAGTACAGGTTATTTAGAGCCGCCCCAGTGAGAGGGGAAGGATACATAGGAATCCGGGAACTGTGCCCTGCTCTTATTATCGAATAGATTCCTATGGTTATTTAACTTGCTCGGATGATAGACCTATACGCGGGACCACCCGGTTTACGTCCCCATCCGACGGACGAGGCTAAGGAAAAGTTTCTTGCCCAAGAACACACCAACAAAACTCAGTGGCACCACTTCCGGTTACAAATCCGCTGCGCTACTGACTGCGCCAAGTTGCGGATGACAATTAGACACTGGATAGTCTAGTCAAAAACACAGCAACAAATATATTATCTGAATATGTTTAAGAATGTATGCTTGCAAGTGCTTTCAAAAACAGACTTTCATGATTTTAGTTGGGGTGGGATGGGGATGGGGCGCATCCTTTTAAATCTCAGCTCAGATGTACTCCCCCTCCTCCCTCCACCCCAACTCCCATCTTGAACAGTAGCGATTGTTACGTAAGAGAGGGTGCCCAATACTACCCGCTCCATCGAATACGCGCCTGCAGTTCTTGCGAGGACAGTCGAGTCAAAATTACAGTTGAGTCAAACAATTCGTATTTTCGTGTACTTTAGATAAAGAAATAACATGCTTTTCGTGACATGCAGCAAAATTCATGTAATATGTGAGCTAAAACAACAATTCAAGTATCTCCTCGTATTTTATTTAACAAAAAACACACGGTTGTTGTCATTTTAAACGTATTCTAAAAAATGGCATCTTTTAGAGTTGTCGCCCCTCGCTTCGACATTTTACAAGGCGGGTCTGCATTTATCACGCAGTAAAGCGTCTAAAAAAAAAGTCGGTACATCTGAAAATCACGAAACTTAAAGCGCAAATGAAATTTCATGATAAAAATTTGTCACAATTTTCCAAATTGTGTGTTTTAAAAAATTCAAAATGACGGACATTTTTTTTTTTGACGTTGCCGAAAGATGTATAAAATACATATTTTAGTTAATATGCACATCAAGATTTGTATGTGTCCCTTTAAGAGGCATTTAAATATGAAATAATGTGTTAAATATACAAGGAATGAGAAACAGATATGATGTCAGCCTGTTGATATGTACATTGTTCTCTCTTTAACATGACTATTTTCACTAGTGTCTTTTCTCCGCTCACTCGTTCACGGGTCTTTTGCGTTGGCCTGGTTTTTTGGCTGTGCCCTTAGCCTTGACTACCACTGAGTATTTCCCGTCACTTGATTGAGTGTACGCGGTTTTTTATTTTACGCTTAGTGTCGGACAGGAAACTTTGGAACAGTGTTTTCTTCGCTTCTTCCGATTTACATCGCCAAAGTGCGTCATTTACGAGATAATGAGTTTCGAATCTTGCAAGGCGGTAATTACCAGTATCATGTAGCGCGCTTCTGTAATCCATGAACTGCAGTTCTGTGACGCCGTAAAGTTTGTCTATTAATTCTTGCGTATGTTGCGGCTGCCAGTTGACTGAATGTTTCAAAATATTATTTAGCGATTCTGCGTTATTGTTAGTCCAAAGTTTTTTTTCTTCTTTTTTGCGGTTTGGTTCAAAAACGTGTGACTTTAATCTAGATTTTAGTTTTTTTTCAAAATAATTGGAGAATACAGGATATTTTTCTCCGACGCTGTTTACAAGATCTGCTGACCGACTTTCAAAGTCTATTGTCGTTTCAGCATCGACAATGCCACCTGTGCCAAATAGCCTCTCGGTAACTGATTCGCGCTCATTCTTTTCCATTCCTACTTTATTCTGGCAATAATGTCTAATATTGTGTTTCAAGTGTTTTGTACACAGGTACCGAATTGCTTGTGGAAATACGTGTTCTATGGCTTTTGTCAAGGCTCGTTCGTCGTCGGTTCCAAATTCCATATTTTCTGAAAGTCTTAATTCTAAATCATTAATTTCTGTGTCAAGTTCTGTCGCCACGTGTTCAAGAAAGCTTTTATAGGTTTTATAAGTGGCATCTTTGTGCAGTAAAATGGGTCCTAAAAAGATCGGGTTTTCATTGATGTTTTTTCGCACGAGTCTTTGATTTTTGTATACTATAGTTGTAACATAAAAACTGCCAAGATTAAAAGTTCTGTCTATGCCTACCGGTTGGCCCTTCGCGTATTTCAAGAAATGTTGTAAGTCTTTTATTTGTTCAGATGTGTAACATATGACGGATGGAACTTTGTCCTTGTGGTGTATAACGGTTTGAACATACGGGTGTTCATTGATCATTCCCAGAACATCTAAAATTTCATCTGCGATGTTTGTTTTGTTAGACTGCACTTTCTTTTCTTTCTTTCACAGTACTTCTTATTTCTTATCACTTCGTAATCACGTGGACATGTTAATGAGTCATCTTGTTTTAGTTCATGGTATATTTCTCTAGGCTTTTGACGGGCAGTTTTTACTTTTTCGGTTATTTTATCAAGTGCTCTGGGGTTGGCCCTTACAAAACCTTTCGTACTGTTTTAAAGTCCATGTGGTATAGTCACTAGCGGTTGCGTGCCCTGGTACTCGAATACGGCTATGTTACCGAAAGTATCATCCGTTTCCCTTACAACATAAGAAACTTTTTGTTTTGAAATTTGGATCAGTTTTATGCGTGGTATTATAGCGACTCAATATAACAACATCGTCAATGCATGGTTGTGGAGACAGTGGTTCATAGAGGGCTTGGCCTTTCAATCGCCGTTTTGTGTAGTAATTGTTGTTTTTGAAAACCACGGTATGAAGCGTCCCGTTTTCAACCACATACGTTGTTTTTACTGTATTTCCTTTAGTATAATCCCAGACACCACAATCGTCAAAGAAATCGCATTTTTTGCGCGTTTTCAAATTGGTCATATTTCTGGAATTATCCACTAACATGAAACAATTAGATTTATTGCCAGAGGGAACATCAGTATTGACCGCCTCTGGTTTAACTATGAGTTCATACACGTCGTGGACAGAGAGCCATTTACCTGCTTGTAAAGGTCTAACCGTATCTGGTGTGGGAAGGACACTTGTATTTTCAACCGAGTCAGACTCCTCATTATAAAGGGATTCGGTATAGCTATCAGACATATTACTTGCATTTTGTGACTGAGTTGTTATATTGATGTCTGACTGGGTTGTGTGTATAGTTTGATTTGGAACTTCTGTTGGAACGTTAATGTCTGATATGTCCAAGTCGTCTTCTGTTGGAACGTTAATGTCCAATATGTCCAAGTCGTCTTCTGTTGGATTGTTAATGTCCGATATGTCCAAGTCACAATGTTTAAATATCTTAAACTCATTGCCTAGATCGTCAGTAAGGGAGAATGCGATTTTTCTCTTTTTCCCACCCACTGGCGTACTAATACTTTTTGAATCAAACTGTTCTTTGGGTGGGCCAGGTTCTGTACTAAGGGACACTCTATTCTTTTCCCGTAAGACGGGTGTACTTATAAATGATTGATTAAAACGATCTTGGGGTGGGACAGATTCAACTGGCTCTCGCGTTTTGCTGTGATCTGAAAAAAGAACCACGCTCTACGATGCTGGCAACAAAAACCCTTTCCACTCCGGATGCTCTTAGTCTATGCATGATGTCACGAAGACGGAGGAACACTTCTTCTGCCAAAGACGCTCCATTTATGTCGTTGCCGCCGAGGTTAATGAAGACGACGTCCGGCTGGTAGTCTAGAAGTTCATTGAACTCGTCTTCGAATTTTCGCTGCGTCGACATGCCAGGAACACCAAAAAAACGACAGACTCCTGGTAATTCCATATTACCGTTGGTAAACGTTTCCAATCTGGAAATAAAACTATCTCCAAATAATGCAAATCGTGTCATTTTGGTATAGGTATAAGAATCTATGAAATATACTTTGACATATTAATACTTATATACCTTTAATTTATCAACTGCGCTTGGGTTATTATGATATTTCACTCACTGAGTGATTTATTTCAATAAGCAGTGTCATGATTTCTAATTGCTTTATTTGTAATAATGCTTTACAACCAAAATTAGTAGTATATCACTTAACCAAATAAGCGCCGATTGCTTTATTTGTAATTGAATAACTAATATTACTATATCAATTATTTCTGTAATTAAAATGCATTATACTTCCATATGAGTGATTACTTTCACCGACTGTCCAATTTTGTGTAGTTGTTACGAATGTGTGAAAAAAATGTATACCGATCGAATCATAGGTACGCTTGAAATAACCATTTAAGGCAATAAATTAATAATTTTTATACTTAAATATATAAAGTCACGTTTGGAGACTTTTGGCGGTTGGGGGATGCTTTTGGGGGGGTTATTGTGGGATTTGGGGGAATTTGGTGGGATTTGGGGGAATTTGGTGAGATTTGGGGTGTTCCGATGGACCGAGCCTCGTCCCTGGTTACAATTCTGACCCTCGGGTGAGATTTCCCTATCTCACATGGATACTCACGATGGATTCTTATAATCTCATTACTTGCCTTCAACCACAATGGTGCTATACATTTCGGCAAGAAACGGTCTGCAGGCGAAGCATTCAGCAAGGCATTCCTCAACTCCAGTATCCGCAACAGACCGACGACGCCTTCCATTCCATACTGCAATGTTTAATGCCCATATAAATAGTTCCAGGGATTATAAGAGTTTTGCGATAACACCGTTGTTTTGTGTAAACCTATTTTCGACAAAATCAGATTCCATTAAGAGAACATTGAAACCATGTCCAAGTAAATTCATCTCGAGTAGAACCAGATTTAGATCCAGCAGGACAAGTCTATGCAAGATTGTGAATAGAATGGGCTTTCAATTACGGGTCCACACGGGTAAAGGCATAAATGGGGGAAAGTCCCTATAGAAATACATATACTAAACCGCTCTAAAAATGTTAAAATTTATATATCAGTAATAACACTTTAATGTATTGGGAGTCGTATATCATAATTTCATCATTGAACTAATCAGTTATGTCCCCTTGAACAATAGAAAGATTCAAAGTTGAATCTCAAACACTTATACATATTTTTACATGAAAAATGCAGTACCTCATCTGAGTTAAAACAAAAATGATTTCAAAACTAATATAAAAAGGTTACAATAGGGCACTTCAAAGTGAATCCAAAAGGCATTGGAACTCTGCAAATCAATGTTCATAATCGATACACAAATGAATGCATGCAAATGTTATTTACATATTTTGTCATTGTATACGATAGGTCACTACCTGTACAAATTATATTTATACATTATGCTATTCCGAAGGTTTTATTTCAAGACCGGTGATCTGAACAGAAGTTTAATCGCTATACATAGTCGACTTTGCAATGGCTGGTACAACCTAATGATATCAACAAAGAACGGCCGATATTGATTAGTTCTAAATTCCTGCTAGGTGTACTGTATATTGCATTGTTTATAAACATCCCCATTAAGAGTTTTTTTTATTATTTTAGCTTTTATACGATTTTTATGATAATTAGGTGATACAGTCAGTTTCGTGTAAAAATATGTAGTCTTGTTCAGTTATTCTACTTTTAACTTTACTATTTTTTGAGTACATTCACCTTAACAGACAAGAATCAAACATGTAAAATATCAATGTTAGGCATGATTTCACACTGCATGGTTTCACAACGCGTAACATTGAAGTTCAAATAGTTGGTTTCTGAAACCGTTTACACAAATCCATAAGACCCTTCACGAACATGTGTAACGTTCTTAATGCGGTTCAGTATATAAGGATTAGAACAATGATTAGAATCGATTAGTTCAAAGTAAAATAATAATATTATTAGCCCTAAGTACCGACCAAATAATACGTATGTACCATTTTCATAGTTTGTTTAATTTACGCTCGATTGCAGATTCTAAAATATGCCAACTAAAATTATTTCGATACCATGTTTTACTGGCCTTGCCACTGAAAATGCGTTTGCAAAAGAAATTTTCGATTTAATGTTTTTTTCTTTTCAAGCGGTATTCAATGAAAAGGGAGGTAATTTAGGATTATCCATTTTTTATTTTATTGTAGATGAAACCTCTAATAAATGGGTCTAACTTTCGTATTTTTCTATACGATTTCCTACCAATTTTGAGAAGTTTATATCTTTCAGCGGACTTCCATTCATGTAACGAGTTTTGTCAGCACATTTCATGTTTTAATATAAGAGGATTACTCAAAAAAATGAACAATTTAAAACTATTGATCAAAAAAAAAAATATTTATCGCACAACTTTTCTAATACATTTAAAATAAAATCAGTTAGATACAAAAATGAACAATAAGGAATTGTGTTCAGTATATATACTGAAAGGGAAAAGAAACGCAGGGTCCGTATTTCCGCTATATATTGTATGTTTAATATGCTACTGCTAATCGAATGGTACAGGGCGACATTAGGCCGGTCCTTTTAGAAAGAAAGTTTAAACAGCACTGAACACACCAATGGTTACCCCTTTAAAGTTTCATTGTCGTCAGAATGCGCATTTCGCTCAAGCAGGTGAGCAAACTTAGGCTTTAAATGTTGCAATCACTTAACATTAAATACAGTACTGAACTGGCTCAATTTTTCAAAGAGGAACTTCAGCATTTATGAATTTTTTGTTACAACGTGTACTGTGATTAAAACGTCTACAACATCACAGTTGTGTCCTTTCTCTAACTAACTGCACTTTTTTTTTATTTACAAAACATCTTGGGATTTCCTTGGAATATGTATGGAATTAAGTGTGCAGTATATGCAATATAGCGGAAATCCGCACCCTGCGTTGCTTTTTCCTTTCAGTATATATCGAGAAATATAGTTTTAAGATGCGTTAAATGCACAAATTAGTAAACGAGCGAAGATAGCCGGATATGGCGAACTACGTTTGGCAGGAACGTGTAGTGCAGCGATTGTGCATGCAGTTTCAAGCTATTTTTTACCAGAGCAGCTCAACACAAACTAAACAACTGCTTGTACTTCATTAAAAACAATACAAGTCCATTGTTGGAAAAGCAAACCAACTTACGATACTGCCGATATAACGCTTACAAATTAAAAGCATTTGGTTTGGGCAGCAAGAACAGCTCATTAGATATAAATCTACTACTCAACTTTTATAATCGGCCATCCATGTTTTTGAAAATAAAGCGAATACTGAAAACTGGATATCACCGAAACACATACCAATATTTTATTAAGTTTATCAACAAGGATTTAGGTCAATCAATGCAGATTAAGTTTTAAAAATCGCTAGCGATATTTGTTAAACGACGCCAGTTACAATTTCAAATGAAAATATTAATTATTAAAAAAAAAAAATTCTTTGAAAAGTGACCGATTATAAAAGTTGGACCAAAAGTAGTATATTAATATACCCAAACTCATAAAAGGTATTAAAGTAAACTTACTCCAGCCTATCAAAGTCACTCTGCAAGAAACAAAAGACATGGTATAATAAAGGTATATACACTCACTCTTTACAGTACCCCAGATATGGGTTAACCCTTAACCCGCTACATATATATAATGGACGATTGTTTCTTTGAATTAAGACCATTCCATTTATGTGACATAGCGGTTTACAATGGACGCAAAGAAATATAAAAAGATCGGACAGGGAAAGTAGCATTCAAGGAGGACAGTAAACCACAAAACACAGAAACAAACACGCAAACAGACAAACAAGAAGGCAAAAGCAATAATAAATGCAAACGACACCACAAACACAAAAAGGGTTGACAATAGGGCTACCGCCTTGGAACGGTCAGTGGCAAAGTAGGCCACTGGGGGTTTAAACCGGTTCTAGGGTGCACCAAACCTCACACTTACCCTACTGTCATCCCATTAAAACTGGACAGTGTAAATAAAGAAATCACCGCCATGATCTAATATCTAACCAACAAGGCAGCATCAATAGGCAATATAAGTAAAACACAAATATGCTCGTGTAAATATAATACAAAAACGCAATAGCCTAGAAAATCACAATGAAGGTACTCAATGACTTTGCAGAAGCCAGAGCAGTAAGAGAATAAACCATTAAGGGCACGACAAGAAAGATCATGGACAAACATCAAACGCCACCGTCCCAATGGGCTTTAGGTAGACGTCATCATAGGGTCCACAGCCTGTCCGGTCATCGTACAATTAGAGGAACGCATAGTGGCGAACTGTAAAAGGGTCCACCACCAAGCATGCAGTACGTTGCAAAATGATAACAAAGATAGTATGAAAGTGATCGTGACCTAGAATCTTACGAAGTTTATAAATCACATCACCATAGAAGTCAGGTTGTGATAGTCCTTGTCGCAGAAGAGTCCTTGAATTACTTTTACATTTGGAAAGAAGATCAGGGTTACGATAATAAAATTTTGCAAAGGTTTTAGGCTATATTATAGTCGTGAATAACGGATTAAGGATTACTATTCTTAAAAGTGGCATTTGTTGTATAAAGTATTCTCCATCTCGAAGCATCATGCACGAGGAAATCTCAAGGACCCAGTATTTCCGGAGAAAAATATGTTTGTTATGGTCCTAATATGCCTAACACAACGTTTTTCGTGAAGCAGAAATAAAAACGGAACACTTCAACCATACTAAATACACTTATGGATTGCCAACAAGAAACGAGAAATCGTAGCTTCAGATTTTCCATTTACTCTGGTTATATACACCGCTATATAATGTATACGAACGGTCGATAAAAACGGAACAAAAACAAATCCTGCAGTTAGAATTAGAGGCATTGTGGAATAAATATGATAATAGAACTATCACTGAATGTGATGAATACCCCCGCTTTTTTGCGGTTGTCGATGAGGATGGTCAAACTCTAGTGTCTAAAATATCTGTTAAAAATTGTTTAATGTGAACAAAATTCCAAGTAAAACGAGGTCCATATTTCTGTAAAAAAAATGCAGAATCAAAAAAAAATAATGCAGAGACGCATCATATCACCACGTGTGAACTGTATGTTAAGTTTAAGGACACTCCATGAAAAGATTTTAAGTGAAAAACAACAGTTCGTTATAAGAGTTTAAATTCTAAGTGAAATAAAGGGCCATAATTCCGCAATAAATTAGTCACAATGTGTGATGTAGAGGGACATAAGGTCGTCTGTTGTTATGTGTACATGAAGTTTGGGAACAAATCAATCCGAAAATTTCTGGAAAAAAGTGTTAACAGGTCATTATATAAGATTAGAGTGGACAATTCTAAGTCGAACAAAGGGCCGTTATTGTGTAATAAATTTGGCAATCAATGATGGGTAATGTACAGGAACATAAGGTAATCAGTTGTTATGTGTACATGTTTGGTAACAATCAATTCGAACATGTTTGAGAAAAAATGTCTTGACTATTAGAGAGGACAATACTAAGTCAAAGGGCCATAATTCTGTAATGAATTATGGCAATCAATGATGGGTGATGTTGAGGGACACAAGGTCATCAGTTGTTAGGAGTATATGCAGTTTGATAACAATCCATTCAAGTGTTCGAGATATGCAAGTATTAAACAATGCGTTACGGAACGCGCCGCGAAGGGACGTTACGGACAACGAGATTCCTGTATATCCCCACTTCACTATGTGAAAGCGGGGGTATATAAATACGTGCATATCTCGATTTAGTGCATTCCACATTATGTAATGCAAGCGCATTTTCGTTTTTTTAAAAACAAATCATTTTCTCGAAACGTTCATTGCATATTACTGTGAGAAGTCTTGACAATAAAAAGGCCAGTAAAACCAATTGGAATTTATTCAGAGAGATTAATTAATACAGCTTGCAATTTAGAGGAAGAGTTTTCTTTTTATGATTATCCATAGTAAAACAATGTAAATGACACTGTAAATAAATGCGTAATTACTGGTCATAAAAGCTTACCTTTAAACACAAAAGCTGGGCATGAACAAATATTGGTTCAGCACTTTTATTCCAAATGGTTTACGAATAATCGAACAGCATGAACATATGGAGTTAAAATGGTGCGTTTTCGTCGACTTGTCAATGTATAGGTAATGTAGGTAATGTAGGTAATGCGATCATAAGTTTTTATTTTTACCGAAAAATAGAAAAACGATAGAAGTAGAAGATTCTCGGATATTTAGCCAACAAGTTTCAAATCGCCGTACAAAATCACACCTGGATATGATGCACAGATTTAAAACAGAGTTTTAGCTCTATTGGCCTAAGGCTAACGGTGCTTTGTCCGTAGTTTTTCGAACTTAGCCCGATTGTTCATATGGCGGCTCGGACTGATAGACAATAGGATCAGACTAGTAACAACGGAGGTATGGCCGTTGCTCTTATTTATGCTATATCTTACCTTGTTAAATCTATAGTACTTCAGGTTTCATTGGATATTTACCAAATTTGGCCCCAGATTGCTATAATATCAATAACATCTTGGGAAAAGTTTGAAAACGAGCCAGATCTGACCAGTTATAACAGAGTGATGGCTCTCGATTTTTTCTAATTTGGTATATTTTGTCTGTAGACAGTTTTTAATGATTTTGACCAAGCAGAGTCGTTCCAATAGCAGCAACGAGACCGACTATGATGCATCCCTATTCCCAGCCTGCCCCCGTCGTGCTTACCCGGCACCAAATAAACGTATTACATTTCTCCGTCACAGAAGTGGGACTGACTAAAAAAATACTTATGTCAGATTGGAAACAGCCAAGTTCGGAAAGTTCCGACGCTCGATTTATTGAAAAATGATATTTTGCATTATTCAATATGTAGCTACTTCATTCTTCATCGGATCCTAATCAAACTTTTTACAATGTTAATATCAATAGTATCTCGAGATAAGATTAAAAACCAGTCATGCCGGACTGACATTCATCCCTATTTACCCTCCCAGTTTGTATTCATTTATTTTATGAAGTTGGTACAGTCAAACGATATTAAAAGATATTAACATTTATAATGGCCCTTGAATTATTTATAAATGTTAATTCTTCAGGTCCTTCATTTCTTCACCCGATCTTTGCCAAACCGATCCCAAACCAAGAGCTATCAGGACAGCATGCTCGACTATTCGATCATAATTTGAATATTAACGATATCGGGGTTATGCGATTTAGTCTGCAGCTAAGATAATATTGAAAAAGTTGCGAAATGAAAGTCGATTCATAAATAGTCCTAAAAAATTGATCTTCATGAAAAATGTTAACCGAAAAGGAGAAGAATTTAAAATAAAACTAAGAAAGAGCTATGGAACTTTCGCTGCACAGTCAGGTCATGATACTGAATAAGTGAATTGTCACAGTAGTAGATTCTGAGAAAAGACCGTTCAGTCAAAACTTTAACCAAGAACAAGAACTCTATAAAAAAAATCAAGACCGGATTACGAAACTGCTTTCGTGAAACTATTGTAATACTGAACAAGTGTATGAATTTTCGGCTTATGTTTAAAGTAGTTTCTAAGAAAATACTTCATGCAAAATGTTAAACAAATAATTATGAAAAAACAGGACATGGTGATGGAACTTGTGCAGCTCATTGGATATACAGAATATCAAGATAAAGGCTTAATACTTATGCAGCCTCAACAAATACCCAGCCTCGTTTATTTTGTCGATAAGTAGTCCCTCGGTTGCGTTCGATTAAAACTGTATCCAATGAAAAGCCTTGGTAGCTGAATGGCGTCTTTCCCTCCTCCCAGTTCTACAAAATGATCACAAAATGATTGTCGATTATAACATTTACAAAAACAATTTAATAGACACACACCATATCGAAACTTCGACCGTGAACATCGTGGGCTAAACCATGAAACTGGTCGACGTCAATGGTAGACGCAAAGTCGTCTATATACATTTAAATATTTTAAGTGCGAAATGTTAGTACAAAATGTCGGCAAAACAATGCGCTGGGTGAAAGGATTAGTTGTAAAATAGTACGACTGAACGCGTTTAAAATAGTATGACTGAACGCGGTGGAGACAAAGACCACCCACTTTTCCTGGGTAGAACAGGTACACCTCTCGCCATCCGTAAGAATCGTCCATTTCTCACAAGTCGAGCTCCCAGTGGGATTCGAACCCGCAGCGGTGAGAGGTGAGAAGGTTTACAACGGAACGTTGTTAACGTCTCGGCCGCGGAGACGCTAAGGCGGCACTCCACAGTTTAACGTACATTTCTTAATCAATCCAACAAGCCCTTAGCCCGAATCCTTGAGCAAAAATAAATACCATCATTGTGTCATACATTTCTTAGAAGACAATAAAATCACCCAGGTTTCCATACCAAATAAAAGTATCAAAAATCATTTTCTGTACAACTTTAGTCTCATTTATTTCAAATGTCAATAAAAAGAATTTTCCTATGCATATTCGGGTCATTTCTGCACTCATGCTCTTGCATATCAGGTAATGCTAAATTTTACATACCTTCGTCGACTTTTGAAAAACTTATTCCATGCTGATCATCCCTCGAGTCAAAACCAACCAATTTACCTAATTTTTGGAAGTTTGATAGTTTCGCATTTTTTTATTTATAGCCTCCCAAAAAACAAACTAAGAATGCATATTCCAATACACCAAAATAAAGTTAGAAGTACTGAAAACTAAAAACAAACATGCACTTCATGATTATTATAAATACCATGCATGGACCTAACAGATGCTTAGTTTTATTTCTTATCGATTTACATGTGTAATATAGCGACGTGAAAATATCTAACTCAAGAATAGTCTTTAATATGTGTTTTATTAAACTACTATCTAATTATGTTTCACAATAAAACTATACACAGTTAAAAACCAGAGTAAATATTCAACTTTGATTAAATGTACAAGTTACAATTCGTAAGCAGTTCTAACGTTCAAAAGTGCGAGCTTAGCCTTCAAAATGAATCTGAATTAATATCTATCAATCTGTAAGTATCTCTGATCAGTCTATAAGAATCTGCCGAATGAAGGCAATCTTGTATATTATATAGCGTGGCTATGTCCCACCTTTGAACTGTCACGTGTACCCTCGACCATGAACTCGTAACCTCTGAAACTGGTTCTAGGACGCCAAATTTGGGGTCGATCGTACAAATCTCCTCTTTTTGGAGTAAACAAAATATTTAACTTACTTTCCAAAATGCTGATACAGGGTATTTATATAATTTTCCCAAAGGTTGCACCAGTCATTCCATGTTTCAATAGACAAGACCTCTACTTAACTAAAGGTTATTGTCATACTGTTACTAAATATATACTTAATTGGGTTAATTAACTTTCATGCGCATCAGTCATGAACTTTCAGAGGAAATGGTCAAACCCAGGCCTCTACACAAACAACGTAATTAAGCTACTTCTGAGACAAATGACAGAGGCCCTGAATGAATGTTGGTCACCTAGTTTTTTCATGTACATGTTATGATCAGCCATGGGTGCGATATAATATCTTACTTTTAAGACCCCCGAAGCTCTCTATAACACATGGACATTCATGCGAAACTGAGGAGTGCCCCTTAGTATTGATGCATGAAAGCACAGACATATAATATTTGTTATTAAAGACATGATATTTGTAATTAAAGCACAGACATGATATTTGTTATTAAGTCTGATAAAAGAAAGCGTTGAATGTGGAAGTGTAAATAAGCAAGCATGCAAGTAGATCGATAGGAAATAAGACAATTGGTCAAAACCTACTGAAAACGGGTGCTTTGGAATAGACGAACACCAGACATGTTGAAATAAATACTGAAAAGGAATAGGTTTAAAAACGTGAAAGGAACTTACCGGCAAAAAGGTTTCTGGTTCACTGAATATAAAAAAGAAAAGCACATAAACCACATAATCTTAAAAATAAAAACAAAACATGGCGCAATTTTATTTGCATCGGTCACGCGTTTTATAAACTACAGTTTTACATAACGATTTGTTTTTTAAAGTCCTCTATCTTAAGATACACTAGACCTCTACACTAGACCTCTGTACCTTTACATTATATAGCAGTTATATATATTCGAATCGCATTAGGCAAATTAACTCTGTTAGATTTCGCCATTTGAAACTTTATAAAGCGTTTATTTATATACTGAAAGGAAAAAGAAACCCGATACGGGAATTTCAGCTATATATTGTATGTACAATATGCTGCTGTTAATCGACCGGTACATGGCTACGCAAGATCTCTCCTTTCGGAAAAAAAAGACTTGAAACAATACGTAAACAGCAAATAGTATTTCTGCAAAGTTTATTATTGACGGAGTGCGCGTTTGGCTCAAGCATGCGAGCAAACTTAGGATGCACAATTTTGCAAACTCTTTTACGTTAAATACAGTACTGGACCGGCTCAATTTCTCAAAGAGGAACTTCAACATGTATGAATTTCTTGTTACGTGTACTAAACTTCTACAACATCAGTTATGGCCTTTCTCTAATTATGCCGAAAGGAAAAAGAAACGGGACACGGGAATTTCAGCTATATATTGTATATACTGCACACTTAATTCCATATATATTCGAAGGAAATCCCAAGGGTTTTGTAAAAAAAATGTTGCAGTTAGAGGAAGGACACAACAGTGATGTTGTAGACGTTTTAATCACAGTACACGTTGTAACAAGACATTCATAAATGTTGAAGAACCTCTTTGAACAATTGAGCTAGTTCAGTTCAGTATTTAACGTAATGAGTGGGCAACATTTTCCATCCAAAGTTTGCTCACAAACGAGTACTCCGTCAATATTGAAACTTTGCAGGAATACTATTTGCTATGTTACGTGTTGTTTTGGTCTTTTTTCCGAAAGGAAATATCTTGTGTAGCCATGTACCATTCGACTTACAGCATTGTACATACAATATATCGCGTTAATTCCCGTATCGCGTTTCTTTCAGTAGAACTAAAACTTTTTACAAAACATCTTATGATTGCCTTGGAATATATAAGGAATCGAGTGTGCAGTATATACAATATATAGCGGAAATTCGTGTCGCGTTTATTTTCCTTTCAGTATATAAAAACTTAGTTATAAACGAGCATACAAAACAAAGTACCTATATTTTCCCGTGTACGTGCATTTGTTGGGAACGCCGCAATTTCATTTAAAAGAACTTACGTTTCACAAGACGTCTCGGCGCAAAGTTCGCACTCTTCTTTCTCGTTCACCAATTTCGCTTAACAACGTTTCAGCTGCATCTCTATGCTTTGCATTTCGGGGTATGTAATATTTAAAGACCTGTCGATCATTGTCGATAAGCTTCTACGAAACGTATTTCTAAAATCTATAAAAAAAAAACGCATATATTAGGTTTTATTTTCAGTAAAAATAAAAAGTCAAATGCGGTTTAATACACCCCTCAAATTTAAGGACCTCAAAATAAAATAGTAACAGTTACTTATGCTTTCATATTACGGATTTCATATTCCTATAAAATGTAATACAACTTAAAAATGGCAAAACTACAGCGAATCGTTCAATAACAGCACATAAATAAATGACAAAACAAACATAGTCCTTAAATTATTTGGAGGAGTATAGTCTAGTGCAATGCAAAGTATACTCTCATAAAACAGTACTAGCAGAAATGGTAACTAAATCTATTTGAAAACGAATGCAAACGAGAACATCCAAGTGTTATGGATGGAAATATTTCTACAAGGCGTAAATATTTCTATACTTTCAAAGGAGTTATTTTCACTTTAAGGCAAAAAACATATACACCCGACATACCACCATGAAAAAGGAGGCATCTATCATAATTTCCATTGTTTTGAAGAAATGAGCAGGTATATGTTAATAGAAAGCGCAATATAAGAAAGGAGTGGGTGCTAGTGAGGCATGGAGATGGGAGGAGGATTGTCCTGGGTAAATGTAGGTAATGTACAGCATAATATAATTATGAGAACATTGCAACAGTTGCTGCAAAGAAAATGGGGGGTGGGGGGGTGGACAATAGAGGCGGGAAGAGCTATATGCTCTATGTGTCTATGAACAATATCAACACTGAACATTGTGGGAGTGGGGATTAGGGAATGGCTTCACTGCAGTGGAAATGATGGCATTGGGCAGATGTATGCTTTATGTACTCCCAAATATCTACAAAATAGTGTATTTCAGAGGAGTGGCAATATGTTGATGCAATACCGAAACATTTACGACAAAAACAGAATTGGGCCCCCTAACACCACACACCCACACATACGCAGTTGTTGCACTTCCATGGGTGTTATTTTCAAATTACAAGAACGAAATTTAGACTACTGGATTGGTAGTGGTTTTAATGATACAGGTTGGAGAATGGAACACAATTATTGTGGGAAATAAATGGCCCCTTGCTCCTCTTGCTCCCCGCCCTTTACCGTATAAAACTGGATGAGGATCAAAATAGGGCAATCGTTTGAACCACTTGATGGGTTGGTGGTGATTGGTAATTTAGGTAAATATTCACCATGGTACGGTATGGATTAAGAATAAACACCGAAACCTGTACACATATGGGTCGGTTTTGGGTGGGTGAGGTGTGGGGGTGTTGTGTGGTCGATAGGAACCCAACGGCAAATTTCATAGGATAGGTTAAGCTCTGTCGACCCCCACGATTCATTCGAGCCTTAATTACTCTGCTCATATCTAGATAATGATCTATGGAATCGGATACATATACCACATTTGGTTGAATCAAGACTACTAATTAACGAAATAAGACCTATAAAACAGTTTACAAGCAAACCTTAATCGGCATTTGTTGCACTTTTTATGAACCATCACACATTTTATTTCGTGTCCATGGGAGGCCCAATTTTATAAGAAAACTACTCTAGCAACATTTTGCATAACACTAGAAGGAACCATGCCCGCAAGTGGTTGAGGTAGTCCGCTGAATGCAAGAGGCATAGCCTCGTAAATACGGTGTACATGGTAAACTATAGCCTCGTTAATACGGTGTACATGGTAAACTATAGCCTCGTTAATACGGTGTGCATGGTAAACTATAGCCTCGTTAATACGGTGTGCATGGTGAACTATAGCCTCGTTAATACGGTGTGCATGGTAAACTATAGCCTCGTTAATACGGTGTACATGGTAAACTATAGCCTCGTTAATACGGTGTACATGGTAAACTATAGCCTCGTTAATACGGTGTGCATGGTAAACTATAGCCTCGTAAATACGGTGTGCATGGTAAACTATAGCCTCGTAAATACGGTGTACATGGTAAACTATAGCCTCGTTAATACGGTGTACATGGTAAACTATAGCCTCGTTAATACGGTGTACATGGTAAACTATAGCCTCGTTAATACGGTGTGCGTGGTAAACTATAGCCTCGTAAATACGGTGTGCATGGTAAACTATAGCCTCGTAAATACGGTGTACATGTTAAACTATAGCCTCGTTAATACGGTGTACATGGTAAACTATAGCCTCGTAAATACGGTGTGCATGGTAAACTTTAGCCTCGTTAATACGGTGTACATGGTAAACTATAGCCTCGTTAATACGGTGTGCATGGTAAACTATAGCCTCGGAAATACGGTGTACATGGTAAACTATGTGAAATGTGGCACTTTAGGTTGCATGGAAGACCAGGGATTGAAAGAAGCCAATTACTTATGCAACCCTTTAGATTTAGATAATATTATAGAACAGAACATATTCTTTATTTACTTAAAGGCGAACCAAAGATCACAGATTTTTATATATATACTGTATATATAAATGAGGGCATTATCAAGGAGATATGACTAGCGTTTTTTTAAAAGTGTACAAAACACTTCACATGTGCGTCTTTTTGGTTCCAAAGATGTAGGGTTTTATTTCCATTTGATTTTATTTCCATTTGATATTACACTTTGCTATTAAAAGCCCATTCGGTAATGATTAAACTGTACCTAAACTGTACCTAAACTGCCTCTATGTATGGTCGATTAATGTCATTATGATTTAACCTAATAAGCGATATTCACTATCGTTCAGTGTAATTGTGCATTAACAAATCTAATAAGCACGACTTTCTGTAAAACGGTATTTTGGATTAGATATTTCATCCCTAGATAGATACATTTTTATTAACTAATGTGTATATTTCATGATACGATTAAATAAAATCATGCACAAGAAAGTTACCTTTAAATTCAGTATCGCTCATTTCTGTACCATGCGACATAGCCAAAATCATGCAAACTCCCAAGACATGAACTTCATCTGAAATACAAGATAAAGGAAATAACGGCTCGGACCCCCTTATGTGTAATCTCATGAAATTGCATCAACTAGATGGATGCTCCCTGGAGCACGGTTGTCGCCTTCAGAGGCGATTCTCCAGACAGAACAGACTTCAGGCAACATGACGAGCAAAACAAAATGAACTGAAGTTATGACAGACTGATCTGGACCTTTATTTATTGGATTAAAGATGTGTTGACAGTCATAATGGGTATATGGCCAATATGTTTATGAAGAAATGCAATGTTCAGGGAGTGTTATCGGTGTCCTGACCAATAACTCTTTGAACACGGGAGTATGGCCTTGGCTGGAATCGTGACCTTTACCGACTATAGTCATGATGAGTATAAATAAGTTCGATATAGAGGATCTTACTTGAGCGACTGTATTATTGGATTTTAATCAACGAGTTGGATAAAATGATAGGATACGAGGCTCTTGCCGAGTATCCTATATTTTTATCCAACGAGTTTAATTATTAAAGTCAATAATACACAGTCACGAATGACAGATTCTATTTATCATGGAACACACCTACGACGTGATACGTTTCAATTTAATGTTGTCAATTTTCCCTATTTGTAAGACAAACCATGACGTCGTTTTGTTGTTTACATGACGTCGCTACGTTACGCGGCTGTAACTGCGTTCGCCCTACAAATAATGGGACACCTTAAACCAAATTTAACGTTACTAAGATTAATTTTATGAATTAAGATTTCAAATAATGATAAATAATTAAGGCGTCTGAATGTACCGTATGATATACCATGCAAATAATTGGGATTACATGCTTTGGCAAATTGCTTGCAATACATTTATTGTATTAAGAGAAATAAGTCATGGCTTTATTGCACTCCCAGAAGCCATGTTATGTGATAAAAAGAAATATGAACAAAAAATTAGCTTAAAAATGAATTGGTCACACTCAATAATTTTCGCGTCAAAAACAACGCTCAACCCTAAATTTTACCTGGACCGTCACCTTTATACATTGGAATGCGTGTGAATATCGTACCGCAGAACATATACTGAAAATTAAATAGAAACATAGGACAGACAATATGCAGGGCAAGTGTCGCCGCTCGACGACGAACGGGAGGACGACAGATGCAAGACGCAAGGCGAGGGATAAAGAGATACCTATGTAAAACTGGTTCTACCCATGTTGCCTTTATTGAACACTATGCACCACGTTTAGGAATTTTGAGACAGGGTTTGCATCGGTTCACCAGTATACTTCAGTTTCAAATATGTACTCCTTATAAATTAATTCAGCAATAAAATGTGTAATGGGTGGTTCGTTTTCATTGACCGCCGGTATACATATTTAAACCAGTTATATCTTGTTCGTACCTTTAATTGGAGCCAGGCTATAACGGCAGAACTGCGTTTTAAAACTAAATTTTAAAGAAAATACACTCACCTTTGATTATTCGTCTGTTCCGTGAAACTAGATGCGCCGTGTTACGACTGTCTGCTGGTCCATAAATTCCTCGTATATATAGCCACTGGGGTGTGCACACGTGCATTTCCTCGTGTCCGCACGTGTAACTTGAGGCATCTTTAGTGATGTTTTAAGAGGCTACTCACCCGAATAATATTTGCAGATATGTCTTTATAAATAAGCATTCTTGTTCAAACCTTCCTTATACCTTTATCTGCTGGTACTCTTCACCATAAAAAAAATCGATCGTCATATATAACCTTACATGTATTGAAAATAACGTAAAACACCATACAAACAAACAAACAAACTTAAAAATTAATGTTGAGAGTGTATGCCAGTGAGGACGATACAACGGATATACTTCCTAGTGTGAACGAGTTTATGAGAACAAATTAGAATGGTAAAAGCAGAGTATGTAACTTCCAATCAAATGTGGTTAATATAATTATCATAGTCAATGTTAAAACAAAATATGTTTGTAGGATAGCTTTCTCCGTCATTTGTCCGATAAATTATTGTATCAATTATTAAACTACGTTTGAATATCATGTTAACAACATACCACGTGTAGCATACCTTTAATAGTCATTGTTTATACATTCCTAAAACATAATTACTACACAATATTGAAATTCAAAAAGAAGCACAGTTGTTGTTTATTATTATTATTATTACTATTATTATTATTATTTAAACATAACGTATATGACTTTTAAAATAGACAGAATAAACGGATCATTATACAGTCTGCTTCAATACGTGACAAAGCATACATAACTTCCAGCCTTTTATTGTCAAAATTAATATGACACTTAATAACAATCTTTTTAATAATTGTTTGTGCACGTGCTTTACGTGTTGTTTTTTTTGCATTTTATAATTATTTATTTACTATATAGACTGAACTGAATCAATGTTGATTATTTTTAAATATTGTAATAAACAAGATGTAAAAGCTGTTCATTTCTATTGTTGCCGAGTTTCTACTTTTCTATTTATATTATGCGTGTGCTGTGGGAAATAACTAACATAAAAGGTCTGTAGCCTCATTAACGTAACCGCTTCATTTCAGGGGTATGCTACTCTAGATAATAAAAACCTGCCGGTGATGCTGGCCATACGAGTGTATATACTGAAGGGATAAAGAACTGCAGGGTAAACTTTGAAGATGATTCTAGGTAAGATGTCGCGTATAATGTTCAATATTTTTAAGTAAGAATGAAGATTAATGCATGCAGAACAAACTTCAAAAACAATGATTTGTGTCTGGTAAGTGATTTAGGAGTAATTGAAGGGAGTTGAAGGGGACCCCCTGCAATATGATGTCATGCACAAGTTAAATACGTGTACTAATTTATTTCTAAGACAACACATCGACTAGAACGCTTAAACATATGTTCATGCAATCAGAGGATCCAAGCGTGAAATGCACACAACAATGAGAATATGATTGACATATTCTTAGGTGGGTACAAGTGAATTCTGACTAGTATTTAATCATTATTTATTTCGCCTAAGCAGAGTACAATTGCTATACAATGAGAAATAGATAATCGAAGTATAAACAACATATTATCACAGTTCACGGCAACCAAAAGAAACAACAACACAAGCGTACGTATTTGAAAAAAAATATAGAGTTTAGAAACATCAATAAATCAATAAAGAGCATGAGATCAATTGGATATACATATATTCGGAGATAGAATATCAGAAAATCAATATATGATAATAAGCTCACAAATATACATGATTCCCCTCCATCAACAATTTACAATATGACAGTACTTGCAAACAATTTAGAATATGGTAGTACTTGCAAACAGTTTAGAATATGGAAGTACTTGCAAACAGTTTAGAATATGGTAGTACTTGCAAACAGTTTAGAATATGGATAGTACTTGCAAACAGTTTAGAATATGGATAGTACTTGCAAATAATTTAGAGTATGACAGTACTTGCAAACAATTTAGAATATGACAGTACTTGCAAACAATTTAGAATATGATAGTACTTGCAAATAATTTAGAATATGACAGTACTTGCAAACAATTTAGAATATGATAGTACTTGCAAACAGTTTAGAATATGGAAGTACTTGCAAACAGTTTAGAATATGGTAGTACTTGCAAACAGTTTAGAATATGGATAGTACTTGCAAACAGTTTAGAATATGGATAGTACTTGCAAATAATTTAGAGTATGACAGTACTTGCAAACAATTTAGAATATGACAGTACTTGCAAACAATTTAGAATATGATAGTACTTGCAAATAATTTAGAATATGACAGTACTTGCAAGCAATTTAGAATATGGATAGTACTTGCAAACAATTCAGAATATGACAGTACTTGCAAACAATTTAGAATATGGATAGTACTTGCAAACAGTTTAGAATATGATAGTACTTGCAAATAATTTAGAATATGACAGTACTTGCAAGCAATTTAGAATATGGATAGTACTTGCAAACAATTCAGAATATGATAGTACTTGCAAATAATTTAGAATATGCCAGTACTTGCAAACAATTCAGAATATGATAGTACTTGCAAATAATTTAGAATATGACAGTACTTGCAAACAATTTAGAATATGGATAGTACTTGCAAACAGTTTAGAATATGATAGTACTTGCAAATAATTTAGAATATGACAGTACTTGCAAGCAATTTAGAATATGGATAGTACTTGCAAACAATTCAGAATATTATAGTATTTGCAAATAATTTAGAATATGACATTACTTGCAAACAATTCAGAATATTAGAGTACTTGCAAGCAATTTAGAATATGGATAGTACTTGCAAACAATTCAGAATATGGTAGTACTTGCAAATAATTTAGAATATGACAGTACTTGCAAGCAATTTAGAATATGGATAGTACTTGCAAACAATTCAGAATATGACAGTACTTGCAAGCAATTTAGAATATGGATAGTATTTGCAAACAATTCAGAATATTATAGTACTTGCAAATAATTTAGAATATGACAGTACTTGCAAACAATTTAGAATATGAATAGTACTTGCAAACAATTCAGAATATGGTAGTACTTGCAAATAATTTAGAATATGACAGTACTTGCAAACAATTTAGAATATGGATAGTACTTGCAAACAATTTAGAATATGATGGTACTTGCAAACAATTCAGAATATGGTAGTACTTGCAAATAATTTAGAATATGACAGTACTGCAAACAATTTAGAATATGGTAGTACTTGCAAACAATTTAGAATATGGTAGTACTTGCAAACAATTTAGCATATGGATAGTACTTGCAAACAATTTAGAATATGGATAATACTTGCAAACAATTCAGAATATTATAGTACTTGCAAATAATTTAGAATATGACAGTACTTGCAAACAATTTAGAATATGATGGTACTTGCAAACAATTTAGAATATGATAGTACTTGCAAATAATTTAGAATATGGTAGTACTTGCAAACAATTTAGAATATGGTAGTACTTGCAAACAGTTTAGAATATGATAGTACTTGCAAACAATTTAGAATATGATAGTACTTGCAAACAATTTAGAATATGGTAGTACTTGCAAACAGTTTAGAATATGATAGTACTTGCAAACAATTTAGGATATGGATAGTACTTGCAAATAATTTAGAATATGACAGTACTTGCAAGCAATTTAGATATGGATAGCATTTGCAAACAATTTAGAATATGGTAGTACTTGCAAATAATTTAGAATATGACAGTACTTGCAAGCAATTTAGAATATGGATAGTATTTGCAAACAATTTAGAATATGGTAGTACTTGCAAATAATTTAAAATATGACAGTACTTGCAAGCAATTTAGAATATGGATAGTATTTGCAAACAATTTAGAATATGGATAGTACTTACAAACAGTATAAAATATGATAGTACTTGCAAATAATTTAGAATATGACAGTACTTGCAAACAATTTAGAATATGACAGTACTTGCAAACAATTTAGAATATGGATAGTACTTGCAAACAATTTAGAATATTATAGTACTTGCAAACAATTTAGAATATGGTAGTACTTGCAAACAATTTAGAATATGGTAGTACTTGCAAACAATTTAGAATATGGATAGTACTTGCAAACAATTTAGAATATGGATAGTACTTGCAAACAATTTAGAATATGGATAGTACTTGCAAACAATTTAGAATATGGTAGTACTTGCAAACAATTTAGAATATATTACTTACAAATAATTTAGAATATGGATAGTACTTGCAAACAATTTAGAATATGGATAGTACTTGCAAACAATTCAGAATATTATAGTACTTGCAAATAATTTAGAATATGATAGTACTTGCAAATAATTTAGAATATGACAGTACTTGCAAGCAATTAAGAATATGGATAGTACTTGCAAACAATTCAGAATATTATAGTACTTGCAAATAATTTAGAATATGACAGTACTTGCAAATAATTTAGAATATGACAGTACTTGCAAACAATTCAGAATATTATAGTACTTGCAACCAATTTAGAATATGGATAGTACTTGCAAACAATTCAGAATATGGTAGTACTTGCAAATAATTTAGAATATGACAGTACTTGCAAGCAATTTAGAATATGGATAGTACTTGCAAACAGTTTAGAATATGATAGTACTTGCAAATAATTCAGAATATGACAGTACTTGCAAGCAATTTAGAATATGGATAGTACTTGCAAACAATTCAGAATATGGATAGTACTTGCAAACAATTCAGAATATTATAGTACTTGCAAATAATTTAGAATATGACAGTACTTGCAAATAATTTAGAATATGACAGTACTTGCAAACAATTCAGAATATTATAGTACTTGCAAGCAATTTAGAATATTGATAGTACTTGCAAACAATTCAGAATATGGTAGTACTTGCAAATAATTTAGAATATGACTGTACTTGTAAGCAATTTAGAATATGGATAGTACTTGCAAACAATTCAGAATATGACAGTACTTGCAAGCAATTTAGAATATGGATAGTATTTGCAAACAATTCAGAATATTATAGTACTTGCAAATAATTTAGAATATGACAGTACTTGCAAACAATCCAGAATATGGATAGTACTTGCAAACAGTTTAGAATATGATAGTACTTGCAAATAATTTAGAATATGACAGTACTTGCAAGCAATTTAGAATATGGATAGTACTTGCAAACAGTTTAGAATATGATAGTACTTGCAAATAATTTAGAATATGACAGTACTTGCAAGCAATTTAGAATATGGATAGTACTTGCAAACAATTCAGAATATGATAGTACTTGCAAATAATTTAGAATATGCCAGTACTTGCAAACAATTCAGAATATGATAGTACTTGCAAATAATTTAGAATATGACAGTACTTGCAAACAATTTAGAATATGGATAGTACTTGCAAACAGTTTAGAATATGATAGTACTTGCAAATAATTTAGAATATGACAGTACTTGCAAGCAATTTAGAATATGGATAGTACTTGCAAACAATTCAGAATATTATAGTACTTGCAAATAATTTAGAATATGACAGTACTTGCAAACAATTCAGAATATTAGAGTACTTGCAAGCAATTTAGAATATGGATAGTACTTGCAAACAATTTAGAATATGGATAGTACTTGCAAACAATTTAGAATATGGATAGTACTTGCAAACAATTCAGAATATTATAGTACTTGCAAATAATTTAGAATATGACAGTACTTGCAAGCAATTTAGAATATGGATAGTACTTGCAAACAATTCAGAATATGACAGTACTTGCAAGCAATTTAGAATATGGATAGTATTTGGAAACAATTCAGAATATTATAGTACTTGCAAATAATTTAGAATATGACAGTACTTGCAAGCAATTTAGAATATGGATAGTACTTGCAAACAGTTTAGAATATGATAGTACTTGCAAATAATTTAGAATATGACAGTACTTGCAAGCAATTTAGAATATGGATAGTACTTGCAAACAATTCAGAATATGATAGTACTTGCAAATAATTTAGAATATGCCAGTACTTGCAAACAATTCAGATTATGATAGTACTTGCAAATAATTTAGAATATGACAGTACTTGCAAACAATTTAGAATATGGATAGTACTTGCAAACAGTTTAGAATATGATAGTACTTGCAAATAATTTAGAATATGACAGTACTTGCAAGCAATTTAGAATATGGATAGTACTTGCAAACAATTCAGAATAGTATAGAACTTGCAAATAATTTAGAATATGCCAGTACTTGTAAATAATTTAGAATATGATAGTACTTGCAAACAATTTAGAATATGGATAGTACTTGCAAGCAATTTAGAATATGAATAGTACTTGCAAACAATTCAGAATATGACAGTACTTGCAAGCAATTTAGAATATGGATAGTATTTGCAAATAATTTAGAATATGACAGTACTTGCAAACAATTTAGAATATGGATAGTACTTGCAAACAGTTTAGAATATGATAGTACTTGCAAATAATTTAGAATATGACAGTACTTGCAAGCAATTTAGAATATGGATAGTACTTGCAAACAATTCAGAATATTATAGTATTTGCAAATAATTTAGAATATGACAGTACTTGCAAATAATTTAGAATATGACAGTACTTGCAAACAATTCAGAATATTATAGTACTTGCAAGCAATTTAGAATATGGATAGTACTTGCAAACAATTCAGAATATGGTAGTACTTGCAAATAATTTAGAATATGACAGTACTTGCAAGCAATTTAGAATATGGATAGTACTTGCAAACAATTCAGAATATGACAGTACTTGCAAGCAATTTAGAATATGGATAGTATTTGCAAACAATTCAGAATATTATAGTACTTGCAAATAATTTAGAATATGACAGTACTTGCAAGCAATTTAGAATATGGATAGTACTTGCAAACAGTTTAGAATATGATAGTACTTGCAAATAATTTAGAATATGACAGTACTTGCAAGCAATTTAGAATATGGATAGTACTTGCAAACAATTCAGAATATGATAGTACTTGCAAATAATTTAGAATATGCCAGTACTTGCAAACAATTCAGAATATGATAGTACTTGCAAATAATTTAGAATATGACAGTACTTGCAAACAATTTAGAATATGGATAGTACTTGCAAACAGTTTAGAATATGATAGTACTTGCAAATAATTTAGAATATAACAGTACTTGCAAGCAATTTAGAATATGGATAATACTTGCAAACAATTCAGAATATTATAGTACTTGCAAATAATTTAGAATATGACAGTACTTGCAAACAATTCAGAATATTATAGTACTTGCAAGCAATTTAGAATATCGGTAGTACTTGCAAACAATTCAGAATATGGTAGTACTTGCAAATAATTTAGAATATGACAGTACTTGCAAGCAATTTAGAATATGGATAGTACTTGCAAACAATTCAGAATATGACAGTACTTGCAAGCAATTTAGAATATGGATAGTATTTGCAAACAATTCAGAATATTATAGTACTTGCAAATAATTTAGAATATGACAGTACTTGCAAGCAATTTAGAATATGGATTGTACTTGCAAACAGTTTAGAATATGATAGTACTTGCAAATAATTTAGAATATGACAGTACTTGCAAGCAATTTAGAATATGGATAGTACTTGCAAACAATTCAGAATATGATAGTACTTGCAAATAATTTAGAATATGCCAGTACTTGCAAACAATTCAGAATATGATAGTACTTGCAAATAATTTAGAATATGACAGTACTTGCAAACAATTTAGAATATGGATAGTACTTGCAAACAGTTTAGAATATGATAGTACTTGCAAATAATTTAGAATATGACAGTACTTGCAAGCAATTTAGAATATGGATAGTACTTGCAAACAATTCAGAATATTATAGTACTTGCAAATAATTTAGAATATGACATTACTTGCAAACAATTCAGAATATTAGAGTACTTGCAAGCAATTTAGAATATGGATAGTACGTGCAAACAATTCAGAATATGGTAGTACTTGCAAATAATTTAGAATATGACAGTACTTGCAAGCAATTTAGAATATGGATAGTACTTGCAAACAATTCAGAATATGACAGTACTTGCAAGCAATTTAGAATATGGATAGTATTTGCAAACAATTCAGAATATTATAGTACTTGCAAATAATTTAGAATATGACAGTACTTGCAAACAATTTAGAATATGAATAGTACTTGCAAACACTTCAGAATATGGTAGTACTTGCAAATAATTTAGAATATGACAGTACTTGCAAACAATTTAGAATATGGATAGTACTTGCAAACAATTTAGAATATGATGGTACTTGCAAACAATTCAGAATATGTTAGTATTTGCAAATAATTTAGAATATGACAGTACTGCAAACAATTTAGAATATGGTAGTACTTGCAAACAATTTAGAATATGGTAGTACTTGCAAACAATTTAGCATATGGATAGTACTTGCAAACAATTTAGAATATGGATAATACTTGCAAACAATTCAGAATATTATAGTACTTGCAAATAATTTAGAATATGACAGTACTTGCAAACAATTTAGAATATGATGGTACTTGCAAACAATTTAGAATATGATAGTACTTGCAAATAATTTAGAATATGGTAGTACTTGCAAACAATTTAGAATATGGTAGTACTTGCAAACAGTTTAGAATATGATAGTACTTGCAAACAATTTAGAATATGATAGTACTTGCAAACAATTTAGAATATGGTAGTACTTGCAAACAGTTTAGAATATGATAGTACTTGCAAACAATTTAGGATATGGATAGCACTTGCAAATAATTTAGAATATGACAGTACTTGCAAGCAATTTAGATATGGATAGCATTTGCAAACAATTTAGAATATGGTAGTACTTGCATATAATTTAGAATATGACAGTACTTGCAAGCAATTTAGAATATGGATAGTATTTGCAAACAATTTAGAATATGGTAGTACTTGCAAATAATTTAAAATATGACAGTACTTGCAAGCAATTTAGAATATGGATAGTATTTGCAAACAATTTAGAATATGGATAGTACTTACAAACAGTATAAAATATGATAGTACTTGCAAATAATTTAGAATATGACAGTACTTGCAAACAATTTAGAATATGACAGTACTTGCAAACAATTTAGAATATGGATAGTACTTGCAAACAATTTAGAATATTATAGTACTTGCAAACAATTTAGAATATGGTAGTACTTGCAAACAATTTAGAATATGGTAGTACTTGCAAACAATTTAGAATATGGATAGTACTTGCAAACAATTTAGAATATGGATAGTACTTGCAAACAATTTAGAATATGGATAGTACTTGCAAACAATTTAGAATATGGTAGTACTTGCAAACAATTTAGAATATATTACTTGCAAATAATTTAGAATATGGATAGTACTTGCAAACAATTTAGAATATGGATAGTACTTGCAAACAATTCAGAATATTATAGTACTTGCAAATAATTTAGAATATGATAGTACTTGCAAATAATTTAGAATATGACAGTACTTGCAAGCAATTAAGAATATGGATAGTACTTGCAAACAATTCAGAATATTATAGTACTTGCAAATAATTTAGAATATGACAGTACTTGCAAATAATTTAGAATATGACAGTACTTGCAAACAATTCAGAATATTATAGTACTTGCAACCAATTTAGAATATGGATAGTACTTGCAAACAATTCAGAATATGTTAGTACTTGCAAATAATTTAGAATATGACAGTACTTGCAAGCAATTTAGAATATGGATAGTACTTGCAAACAATTCAGAATATGGATAGTACTTGCAAACAATTCAGAATATTATAGTACTTGCAAATAATTTAGAATATGACAGTACTTGCAAATAATTTAGAATATGACAGTACTTGCAAACAATTCAGAATATTATAGTACTTGCAAGCAATTTAGAATATTGATAGTACTTGAAACAATTCAGAATATGATAGTACTTGCAAATAATTTAGAATATGACAGTACTTGCAAGCAATTTAGAATATGGATAGTACTTGCAAACAATTCAGAATATGATAGTACTTGCAAATAATTTAGAATATGCCAGTACTTGCAAACAATTCAGAATATGATAGTACTTGCAAATAATTTAGAATATGACAGTACTTGCAAACAATTTAGAATATGGATAGTACTTGCAAACAGTTTAGAATATGATAGTACTTGCAAATAATTTAGAATATGACAGTACTTGCAAGCAATTTAGAATATGGATAGTACTTGCAAACAATTCAGAATAGTATAGAACTTGCAAATAATTTAGAATATGCCAGTACTTGCAAATAATTTAGAATATGATAGTACTTGCAAACAATTTAGAATATGGATAGTACTTGCAAGCAATTTAGAATATGGATAGTACTTGCAAACAATTCAGAATATGACAGTACTTGCAAGCAATTTAGAATATGGATAGTATTTGCAAACAA
The DNA here is from genome assembly GCA_037043455.1 of Cyrtodaria siliqua. Taxonomy (NCBI): domain Eukaryota; kingdom Metazoa; phylum Mollusca; class Bivalvia; order Adapedonta; family Hiatellidae; genus Cyrtodaria; species Cyrtodaria siliqua. The sequence goes on from JAWPHD010000099.1 coordinate 462,882, forward strand.
TTCAGAATATTATAGTACTTGCAAATAATTTAGAATATGACAGTACTTGCAAACAATTTAGAATATGGATAGTACTTGCAAACAATTCAGAATATGGTAGTACTTGCAAATAATTTAGAATATGACAGTACTTGCAAACAATTTAGAATATGGATAGTACTTGCAAACAATTTAGAATATGATGGTACTTGCAAACAATTCAGAATATGGTAGTACTTGCAAATAATTTAGAATATGACAGTACTTGCAAACAATTTAGAATATGGTAGTACTTGCAAACAATTTAGAATATGGTAGTACTTGCAAACAATTTAGAATATGGATAGTACTTGCAAACAATTTAGAATATGGATAGTACTTGCAAACAATTCAGAATATTATAGTACTTGCAAATAATTTAGAATATGACAGTACTTGCAAACAATTTAGAATATGATGGTACTTGCAAACAATTTAGAATATGATAGTACTTGCAAATAATTTAGAATATGGTAGTACTTGCAAACAATTTAGAATATGGTAGTACTTGCAAACAGTTTAGAATATGATAGTACTTGCAAACAATTTAGAATATGATAGTACTTGCAAACAATTTAGAATATGGTAGTACTTGCAAACAGTTTAGAATATGATAGTACTTGCAAACAATTTAGGATATGGATAGTACTTGCAAATAATTTAGAATATGCCAGTACTTGCAAGCAATTTAGATATGGATAGTATTTGCAAACAATTTAGAATATGGTAGTACTTGCAAATAATTTAGAATATGACAGTACTTGCAAGCAATTTAGAATATGGATAGTATTTGCAAACAATTTAGAATATGGTAGTACTTGCAAATAATTTAAAATATGACAGTACTTGCAAGCAATTTAGAATATGGATAGTATTTGCAAACAATTTAGAATATGGATAGTACTTACAAACAGTATAAAATATGATAGTACTTGCAAATAATTTAGAATATGACAGTACTTGCAAACAATTTAGAATATGACAGTACTTGCAAACAATTTAGAATATGGATAGTACTTGCAAACAATTTAGAATATTATAGTACTTGCAAACAATATAGAATATGGTAGTACTTGCAATCAATTTAGAATATGGTAGTACTTGCAAACAATTTAGAATATGGATAGTACTTGCAAACAATTTATAATATGGATAGTACTTGCAAACAATTTAGAATATGGATAGTACTTGCAAACAATTTAGAATATGGTAGTACTTGCAAACAATTTAGAATATATTACTTGCAAATAATTTAGAATATGGATAGTACTTGCAAACAATTTAGAATATGGAAAGTACTTGCAAACAATTCAGAATATTATTGTACTTGCAAATAATTTAGAATATGACAGTACTTGCAAACAATTTAGAATATGGATAGTACTTGCAAACAATTTAGAATATGGATAGTACTTGCAAACAATTCAGAATATTATAGTACTTGCAAATAATTTAGAATATGACAGTACTTGCAAACAATTTAGAATATAATGATACTTGCAAACAATTTAGAATATGATAGTACTTGCAAACATTTTAGAATATGGATAGTACTTGCAAACAATTTAGAATATGACAGTACTTGCAAACAATTTAGAATATGGATAGTACTTGCAAACAATTTAGAATATGATAGTAATTGCAAACAATTTAGAATATGCCAGTACTTGCAAACAATTTAGAATATGGATAGTACTTGCAAACAATTTAGAATATGATAGTAATTGCAAAAAAATTAGAATATGCCAGTACTTCCAAACAATTTAGAATATGGATAGTACTTGCAAACAATTTAGAATATGATAGTAATTGCAAACAATTTAGAATATGCCAGTACTTGCAAACAATTTAGAATATGGATAGTACTTGCAAACAGTTTAGAATATGGATAGTACTTGCAAACAATTTAGAATATGCCAGTACTTGCAAACAATTTAGAATATGGATAGTACTTGCAAACAGTTTAAAATATGATAGTAATTGCAAACAATTTAGAATATGCCAGTACTTGCAAACAATTTAGAATATGGATAGTACTTGCAAACAATTTAGAATATGACAGTACTTGCAAACAATTTAGAATATGCCAGTACTTGCAAACAATTTAGAATATGGATAGTACTTGCAAACAATTTAGAATATGATAGTAATTGCAAACAATTTAGAATATGCCAGTACTTGCAAACAATTTAGAATATGGATAGTACTTGCAAACAGTTTAGAATATGATAGTAATTGCAAACAATTTAGAATATGCCAGTACTTGCAAACAATTTAGAATATGGATATTACTTGCAAACAATTTAGAATATGACAGTACTTGCAAACAATTTAGAATATGCCAGTACTTGCAAACAATTTAGAATATGGATAGTACTTGCAAACAGTTTAGAATATGGATAGTACTTGCAAACAATTTAGAATATGCCAGTACTTGCAAACAATTTAGAATATGGATAGTACTTGCAAACAGTTTAGAATATGATAGTAATTGCAAACAATTTAGAATATGCCAGTACTTGCAAACAATTTAGAATATGGATAGTACTTGCAAACAATTTAGAATATGCCAGTACTTGCAAACAATTTAGAATATGGATAGTACTTGCAAACAATTTAGAATATGATAGTACTTGCAAACAATTTAGAATATGCCAGTACTTGCAAACAATTTAGAATATGGATAGTACTTGCAAATATTCACACCAACTATGGGCTATTATTAACGCGGGGCATGTGTATACAGCTTTTTATTTCATTGTGTGGTAGTTTGTATCAACCTATTTAATGTTTACCCAAATGATCGGTCTAAATTTAAACACACACACCGATGAACGAGCTTCAAATATCTGAATATGAATGCGTGAATGTCAGCTACGTTTACGTCTGCTTTAAAGAAACGTCCATGTATATAAACAAACCAAACATCTAACATGTTTCTGACTTGACATTAAACAAAACGCTTTATATATCATAATAAAAAAATGACATTCTTAAACAAGAAAATCGGTTTAACCGATGGATGCTCCCCGAAACTTATCCTCAACTTACTGTATGGCCTTAAATCAGCCATCAGTATTCAATTTGCAGTAACATTAGTAGTTTTTGACTTATGCTCCGGGCAAGAATTACAAGTATAAAATTACAAAGGGCAATTACTCTAATTTGAATGAAGATTTGTTGTATTTCTCTGCACTCTCTCATTGTCCTTTATCGTTGTGTGAAGGTTCATTGCAGTACCCATTAGTAGTTTTTGACTTATGCTCCGGACAAGAATTACAAGTATAAAATTACAAAGGGCAATAACTCTAATTTGAATGAAGATTTGTTGTAGACTGCACTTTCTCTCATTGCCCTTTATCGTTGTGTGAATGTTCATTGCAATCCCATTAGTAGTTTTTGACTTATGCTACGGACACGAATTAAAAGTATAAAATTACAAAGGGCAATAACTCTAATTTGAATGAAGATGCGTTGTAGTTCTCTGCACTTTCTCTCAATAGAGTTATGGTGTTTATGCTCTGCCCTTCCTCTCATTGCCCTTTATCATTGTGTGAAATTTCATTACAGTGTCATTAGTGGTTTTTGAGTTATGCACCGGACAAGAATTATAAGTATAACATTACAAAGGGCAATAACTATAACTTGAATAAAGATAGAGTTACAAGTCTTACACTCTGCACTTCCTTTTATTGCCTTCTATAATTGTGAGAAGTCTTATTGCAATCCCATAAGTAGTTTTTAAATTAAGTTCCGGGTATTAATTCTAAGTATAAAATTACAAAGGTCAATAATTCTAATTTGAATAAAGACAAAATTACGGTTCTTGCATTCTGCACCTCCTATTATTGCCCTCTATCATTTTGTGAAGTATCATTCCAGTCCCAGTAGCAGTTATGAAGTTATGCTCCGGACAAAAATGGGACGGACGGAAGGAAAGACGGATTGAAAAAGCGGCGACTATATGCTCCCCCGAACATTTCGGGGAGCATAAACATGTATTAGAGATAACATAATAATATATCAAAAAGTTACCATCTGTGACATGGCCTTAATTTAGTCACAACGTACGTCATCTCTCCAGGTGCTATGCATGCGCAATAAACGAGATACGCATACGCAAGCACGTTACGCACGGTCAAATCGTGTAGTAATCTAAGGGTTTGCGAATACATCCAATGTTTCGTGTAAAACAGCCTATGTTTGTGTTAAACATTACATTCCAAACGTGTACTTTCTCGATATGATTTCTGTAAATACGTCATTTTAGCTCGACTTAGGAATTAGAGATATTTGCAAACACTTTAGCGTCGTCGTCTCACTCCACCTCGAGTTTTGAGTGTAAATTCTATTTCCATGTCTATATCTGTTACACTGATTGTTCTAGAACACCAGACTTGGGCATGGGCTTCCATATATAGTCCATGGGCCAGAACGATATCCGGTACCATTTTGGTGGGAAAATTCTAACTATTGTCAATTTGGGGGCAATTTTATGGAGGTAAGGAAAATGCATTATAGCAATTTCAAAGTTACAGCTTTACATGATTTTAATGCGTTTTTAAACATAACCCCCTTGAAAAAAATGAAAATTACAGAATGTCATAAAATGTCACTCAAAAAGTTTTTTTAAAATATTTTATGTATGTTCACTATTAATAATTATGTAAAACAGTTAACAGCCCCGAAATATGACAAGTACAATCAGTTTAAATGACCTTGTTTTCTTCTTTTTAGCCAAAAATCTGAATTTTACATGTAAATTTACCCCACCCACTTTTAGAGATTTTATACTTAACTTACAGATTTTCTGTTTGTTACATAAGCAATACACGTATGTGTTATTTTGAGACAATAAAGCATATACTAAAAGAAAATAACAAGAATTCAAGTGTTTGTAATACATTTTTTAAGTAAGCGATGGATAAAAGAACCCAATGAATTCTAAAATGAGTGCAATATTAAGTGATATGTTGGCGTTTATAAGCACATTACTTTGATATATATCACACTTGAAGTATTTTTTCGTATTTCAGTGACAAAATGTTCTCACAACAGATAAAAGTATGTTCAGTTTATTAAATACTGTTCTGTTTTAGGGTCAATTAATGACTTTTCTTTGCTAAATTTGCATATCAAATTGCCCCACCCACTCAGGATTAAGATAAAAAAAACTATTCAAGATGAAAATTGGTACCAGTTTTAGTGTCAAATTGAAACTATTAACATGTTCTGAGTAAATATTCAGGTAAAAAATGGAAATGAAAAATGCATGACAATAAATTCTGAATTTCATTACTTAGTGGTACTATAGCTTAAATTCATGTCTAATGTGTTTTATACAGTGTACATGTATAGGGGTAAAATACCGATTTTCCTCAAAACTTATATCTTCATTTATTAGCAGCGGTGAATATATGACTAGAGTTTAAGTGTAAAATGTCAGATTTCTTACAATTTCTTTATAAATAGTATTGTGGAAATTAAAAACCTTTGAAAATAAAAGGAATACTTTAATAAGTATTTGAAAAGTTACTTTCCTTGTTAATAAAACTGTAAACAATTGCAGAAAATAACATGAAATAAAAAAAAGACAGCAAGCAAATAAGGTAAAGATGTTTCTTATTAAATTTCATAACTTTATCTTTTGTTTTTAACCCAACGTGACCTCATATTTTGCATATATCTGTTGTAAAGGTAAGTAAAAGCAGACCAACCTCATGAACATTAGCTAATGTCAATCAATGACCTTGCAATGTTAGTATTTTAGTGTGGCAGAAAATGAAATCTAAAATAGTTGCTCTACCATATTAACAAAATTTAATCTCAGTCTAGTATAAACTGTGTTGTACTGGTATATATCTGGCCAAGAAATTAGTCAGTGGTATAATATAGGGTAAGTCCTGCTCGATTTTTTTCATCCGAGGGAGACAACCACCTGAGGAAATTGTGAAAATGGTTATCTCTTGTGATTTCCTTTTAATGATTTTTTTAACATATTATGCTTATGAAATATGATTAATCATTCATTGTGTTTCTTTTAAAATAAAAGTGTTCTTTATGATTTGATTTTATTGTTATTAGACTTTACAATAAAACGTACATAACAGAACATGTACTTCTCTGTGCAGACTACGCGAATGTTCCAACCAAGGTAAAGATGATATGAACTTTGATCATGAGGTAGATTTTGATGACGAATAAATTGAAGAGGAAGACGACATATTTGAGTAAATGAGTTGGATAAAAAAAAAATTGAAGGATGTTGATGTGTCAATTTGAGCATTATATGACGATATTAAATATAAAACCAAGTGTGTATACAAACGTTTATTTATACAGTTATACACAACATGTTTTGATTTGTTAATGATCTGCCATACTGATCAATGAACTTGTATGGAACGCCATGACTGTCTTAAGATGTTGCCGATTAATATATGCAGTGCATTTCCCTTTATGTGTGGTGAATCTTTCTTGATATGTAGTTTATTTTTAATTATATGTTTTAAATAAATCTTTATATGCGGTAGAAAAGTATATATATGCAGTAGATTAATCAGTAAATGCGATAGATAAGTCATTGTATGTAGTAGTTAAACCATTATATGCTGTCTAGTTATTACTATATTCAGTAGTTTATCTAATATATATGAGGTCCTTTGAACATTCTATGAAGTAGGTTTGTATTTATATGCAGTGCTTCTGTTGACTTTATATATGGTATATATTTTAATATACGTGGTGGATACGTCTTTATATTCGGTGGTTTCAGTTGCATTATATTCGGTACAAACGGCTTTATACGTGGTGCATTTCTTATGATATGAAGTCCTTTTTCTGTTATATGCTATGGTTTTTTCATTATGATGATGATGATGAGATCAATCAATTTTCATATGTTACGATTTTATAGATTGCTTCACTGCACATGTCCCGTTTCACTCAAACAAGCAACAGTCACAGGCCGATTTTTGAAACGGTTAATACGTAATAATACGTAAAGCGCATTTCAATCACGATGATGACCAAACGTCTGATCTACGTTCTATAAAAAGATCTAGAAAAACAAAAATAATGTAATAACAAAACCTTCCGAACCCCACCACCTTCCCCACCCATTCCATTTTTTGTGCTCTTTTAGATATTTTAGAATGTTCGTACCTGTGAAAATGATGTAGGATAGAAGTAATAACTGGGAGAGTACACGTAAAAGCAAGTACGCACTTATAATTTATTTCACTCACCTGGGTGGGGATGGGGTTGTGGCAGCAACGGGAGTACCCAGGGAAATAGAGAAATGTTTAATTTCTACCATAGGAGCAACATTTTACAGGGTAGTCCCCAATGTTGGTACTGTACCGGTTCTGTCTTAAGTCAGTACCCCGGTGTAAATAGCGTTGGTCTAATTGGGCTCTGCACGCAATATCCGTTCGTAACCGTTACGGGTAAAAAGTATCAGGAAAGGAAGTGCAAAACCAGCAACAACAATTCTTAAATTAAAATCAACAAATTTATTTAAATTGTACAATGAACATTATTATATAACCTATAAATAGACGCGTTTTCATTGGCTAAAAAGTAATTTTTTAGAAAAAATATCTAGCGATATTGACCTGTTTTTTTGATATTGACCTGTTTTTTTTATATTGACCTGTTTTATATAATTGTTTTTTTAATATTGACCTGTTTTATATAATTGTAAATTGAGGGTTATATAATAAAACAGTTATGGACTTTTCAGCTGTTATACATGATGTTGATATGCACCAAAAAATCATTATTGACCTCGGCTATCGCCTCGGTCAATAATGATTTTTTTGGTGCATATCACATCATGTATAACAGCTGAAAAGTCCATAATTGTATAATATTCACTTGCAGAATACACATAAATTATATCAAATATTTCTAAAATCCGCTATTAGAATAAAGTCCAAAAATATTGGCACATGCCCCTTTAATCTAAATTGTATAGTGTCCCTTAAATCCAATTTTATGTTAAATCATATCAACATCATCATTATAAACACTCATTCATAGGAAACATCACCCATAAGGGGGGGGGGGGGGCGGGGTGAGGTGATGGGTGTGTCCGGTTTTCGAGTTTTTTTTTGGTGAGTGGAATATTTTCGAAATTTTCCAGGGGACTGGGGTTGTCACAAAATGTCACGGGTAGAGCGTACTGGTCGCATATAGCTCTTGTATCGGTTACACCCAAAATCTATTGTTCGAGTTGAAACAATTTCACAATATTCATGATCTATTCATGTAACACGTAAAAGCGTGCACATTTTAAGTGGCCGCCAGAGAGGCCGTGTCATAAGTTTAGTTTTGTGCTAATGCATGTAAACGTATAGGTATATTTTCCTTAAACGGCAAAATTGTATAAGGGCCTCGCGTGTAGATTCAATACTGTAGATTTAGCCACGTTTGTCACGGACTGAACGGGGCAAATAATGATTTGGGCGTAATGTTTGCTATAAAACCCATTGTCTTCTAGCTTTCGCCGGGATCATCGAAAGTACTTTGTTGGAACAGAGATTGGACGGCAAATTTCACAGGCAACATGTGGTTAGTAGTTTTATTAAACTTTTATCGTATATTTGTATTCAGTGGGCGGCGCCATCTTGTTTGGCGGTTACGACATCCGGTTAGCATTGATGTTTCTCAAACATAACTTTAGACTAGCATATGATTTTGAAGTTACTTTATTAGATGTCATTATTGTACTTGATCATTAATTGTAAAACAATATTAATTTGATAACAGTGGATAATAGGTGCATTAGTTAACGTTGGCGTATAACTCGGTGATTGTAATACACGATTGTTAACATTAGTTAACAATGAGATAAGTGACAAGAATAAATGCGTGCATGCATAACTCAGTGAGTGTAATATATGAGTAATTTGATCATGTTTATATTACATGTATTAGGGGCATTGATTAACAGCGAAGTACATAGCGTATACATGGCGTTGTAACATAGGTATACATTGCTACTCATCATTAGTACAGCTTACATATATTGATTGAATAATGATTTGTTTGGGTAATGGTAATTATGCAAGATTGTTATGTTTGTCAACCGACATCTAAAACGTATGTATAATTACAGCCTAAGCCATCCAGGATATAAGCCATCCAGGATATAAGCCATCCAGGATATAAGCCATCCAGGATATAAGCCATCCAGGATATAAGCCATCCAGGATATAAGCCATCCAGGATATAAGCCATCCAGGATATAAGCCATCCAGGATATAAGCCATCCAGGGTTGGAGTAAGCCATCTAGGTTTGGATATCCAGGAGTGGAGCTAAGCTTCCACGAATAACGTTACAAGCGGTGGAGACGGTCCCCGTACCTGCGCAGCCAGGTTTTACTAACGACAACCCCCGGGACACAAGGTGGGCCCGTTACCAGTCCTCACTGGAGGAATATCATTCACAATCTCAGTGGAGATTAACTGTCATTGCATCGCGTCATCAACCCTTACAGAAGGCATTTGATGACAATCATCCATTGAATTCGCGCATCATCATCTTCATGAGCTCTCGCGCATCACAGTTATCGCGCTAGATCAACATTGTTATAGCTTTAACAACACTTCAGTGTCTTAGACATTCAGTATTTATAACAATACTAAGAACGTCTTAAACGTTCAGGAGAACATTCTTTTCATAGTTCATTTGTGTATTCGCTTGTTTTTTTAGATAATTGTATATATATTAAACATATTTTAAAAGTTGCATTAAACTTATGTAAATGCATTCACCGTCATTGATTCTTTCCTGAGTTAGCCCAACCACTAAGGTCATCCTGTGACAACTGGTGTCAGAAGTGGGATTTTGGGCGACTACGGAGGGAAAGAATCAATAAGTGATCTTTATTATGATATACTAAATCTCTACTTATTATTTTAGAATTGTGTACCACCCTCTGGTCCATCAAGGCGACTGCCGACGATCACGGCCACAGCTTGGAAGACAAGTCAAGACACGACAAGGGTAGGGTGAGTCCAAACTGTTGTTTTGTCCGTTCTTTCCTTGGCGCGAGGTCGCAGTGGTCTACACGAGTGGGTCTGAGGCACTTTTGCTCAATAATTTGGGTGTTTGTTTTACCTCCCTTGATATACACATAGTATCCAATTAGGTTGGCGAACAAGACGTTCTACTCATGTTGTGACACTCGAGTATACTTATATTGATGGGAGAAGTAAATATACATGTACATGTTATGCACAGTTCTATGATTGTTTAAGGTTATGTCCAATATCAAATATAGATATTTTATGTAGTGTATATGTTTTGTGGAAGCTAGATACTATCTATACGTAACCGTTAGGAGTTAGCGCTAGTACAAATGTGTATGTAACTTGTCCTATGATGATGCCCAGGTATTTACTGAGGACACAGTGACTTACCATTAGTAGTTAGTTGAGTAGAATTATTAGTGACGTGTGTATTGTAATTATTGTAGTGTGTAGTTCACAATGTCTATAGACATGACGTCCATAAAGGATCTTACGGAAATGGGTAAGGAGTTAGGGTATGCTGGAGAGGAGCTTAGAACCTTTGTTAAAGACGAACAGGCTAGGGAAAGGGAATTTAGACTTAAGGAAAGAGAATTAGCAAAGCGGGAAAGGGATGAAGAGAAAGATAGGTTAGAATTCGAAAGTAGATTAGCGAAAGAGAAGCTAGAATTAGAAAGTAGGTTAGCTAAAGAGAAGCTAGACGCTGATAAAGAGAAGCTAGAATTAGAAGGTAGATTAGCTAAAGAGAAGCGAGATGATGATAAAGAGAAGGTAGAATTAGAAAGTAGAATAGTAAAGGAGAAGCAAGAGTTAGAACATGAGAGGTTCGAAACAGATGGTAGACTAGCTAAGGCTAAGATGATAATGGAAAGGGAGCAAAAAGAGTTTGATCATAAGTTAGCTTTAGAGTTGGAAGCAGCTAAGACACATAGTAAGGACAGTAAAACTGAAGGGAAAGATAGTTATTCTGGAAAGTTAAAAGGTTCGAAGTTACCATACTTTGATGCTGACAAAGATAACATGGACAGTTACTTGTTACGGTTCGAGCGTTATGCTGAGTTACAGGAATGGACCAAAGATAAGTGGGCAGTTCATTTAAGTGCGTTATTGAGAGGCAAGGCCTTAGATGTATTTTCTAGATTACCTAGTTTAGATGCTCTTGACTATGACAAGTTAAAGGATGCTCTTTTAAAGAGATTTGAGTTAACTGAAGAAGGTTTTAGAAAGCGGTTTAGAGCTTGTCTGCCTGAGAAAGGCGAGTCATTTATTCAGTTTATTAGTAGGTCTAGAAATTACTTAGATAGGTGGTTAGAGTTAGGGAAGGTAGCGCAGACTTATCAGGGCCTCATAGATTTCTTGTTGCGGGACCAGCTATTCAATGTTTGTAGTAGAGATCTGTTCTTGTTTCTTAAAGAAAGAAAACTAACTAGTGTAAATGAAATGGCAACTCAAGCAGATCAGTTTGCCGAGGCTAGAGGTGGAGCTTATAATGTAGTGTCGAAAGACAGAACTTTTAGAGATAGGCAAGGGGACGACCATAAACAGAAAGGCCAGAGTGGAAACTATAGAGGTGGAGGTAGTTCGATGGGTGCTCGAGGAGGTAGCAATAGTGGTAACATAGGTAGACCTTTTATTCGTTGTCGTCACTGTAATGGGAATCATGCTTCACATGAGTGTAGGAAAGCGGTGAAAGTGTCCGCTGTCGTAGACAACTTTAGTGACAATAGTAGAGTGGACAACAATGTAGGGAGTCAGAACCAAGGTTTTAACAACCCATGGAATTTCGGTAGAGGTAGAGGTGGTCAAAACCGAGGTAGAGGTAGAGGCAGAGGTAGTAATAGTCCGGTTATTAAAACCGAGAGTAGTAGCTGTTGTGTAAAAGCGGATGGTGTAATGACGAAGATCGGAACATGTCTCTTTCCGTATGCAAATCTTCCAACGGCAGATGGTAGAGTGAATGGCACGGACGTAATTGTAATGAGGGATACAGGTTGTACAGGTGTGGTAGTTAGGCGTAGTTTAGTTACGGATGACCAGTTGGTAGGTAAACAGTCACCGTGTATGTTGCTAAATAAGTCGGTAGAGCACGTGCCAATAGCGAGAATAGATGTAGATACACCTTTCTTTAAAGGGACTACAGAGGCACTATGTATGGATGACCCGATGTATGATTTAACGATAGGGAACATAGATGGTTCAGCACTTCCGGTAATGTCCGATTTTAGAAGTAGCATAAGTAATGCCGTAGAGACTAGAGCGCAGGTTCAGAAGCAAGCTCAGGCTTATAGAAAATTAAAGGTTCCTGCAGCCGTAGGTGACATATCTAAAGCGGAGTTTATAGAAGCACAAACTCAAGACGAGTCATTAGGTCCTTGTAAGGTGAAGGCCAAGGATGGTGTAGTGAAGAAGTGTAAAGGGTCCGGTAGTTGTAAGTTTGTACATAAGAATAGGTTATTGTACAGAGAATTTGAAGATAGTGGTAGTAGACAGTTTCACCAATTAGTGGTACCTACCCAGTATAGAACGACAGTGCTTAAGGTAGCTCATGAGTCGATTATGGGAGGTCATTTAGGCGTAAAGAAAACGTCAGATAGAGTATTGGCAGAATTTTATTGGCCAGGCGTTAGTGGAGATGTAACTAGGTATTGTAGGTCCTGCGATGTATGCCAAAGGACAGTACCAAAAGGTCGAGTGACCAAAGTACATTTAGGTCAGATGCCACTGATAGATACACCATTTAAGAGGGTAGCCGTAGACATAGTTGGACCAATTTTTCCAGTGTCGGATAGGAAAAATAGGTACATTTTAACCATGGTAGACTATGCAACTAGGTATCCGGAGGCAGTCGCATTGCCCTCAATTGAAACTGAGAGAGTAGCTGAGGCATTAGTTGATATGTTCAGTAGGCTAGGTGTACCAGAGGAAATGCTGACTGATTGTGGGTCACAGTTTACGTCAGAACTTATGGCTGAAGTAAGCAGGTTATTGTCTTTGCGTCAAATCATGACAACACCATATCACCCTATGTGTAACGGGTTAGTCGAACGATTTAACGGGACGTTAAAGCAAATGTTACGGCGTATGTGTACCGAGAGACCCAAAGATTGGGACAAGTATCTCAATGCTTTATTGTTTGCATTTAGAGAGGTTCCACAAGAGAGTTTAGGATTTTCTCCGTTTGAGTTATTGTACGGTAGGTCAGTTAGAGGTCCCATGAGGATTCTTAGAGAGATGTGGGCAGGTGAAGTAGATAGTGATGAGGTTAAGACTACATATCAGTATGTTTTAGATCTGAAGGAGAAACTAGAGGAGACTTGTAAGATAGCTCAAAGTCAGTTAGTTAAGGCAAGTACCAAGTATAAACGGTACTATGACCAGAAAGCTAGAGCTAGGAAGTTTAAGATAGATGACCAGGTGTTACTGTTACTCCCGACCGACAATAACAAGTTGTTATTACAATGGAAAGGTCCGTTTTACGTTAGAGGGATAGTGAACACTATGGATTACCGTATCGAGATAAACGGAAAGTTAAAGACCTTTCATGCGAATATGCTGAAAGAGTATATCAGTAGAACCGATAATGTGCAACAAGGGGTGTTAACCGTAGTTAATGTTGCAGTTATTGAGGATAGTGAGGAAGACAGTAGTGAGGACACTAGTCCCACATATTCTCCCACTAGTGTAGGTAAGGAGACAGCAGCCGATGTAGACATATCGGGCATGCTTAGTGTAGCAGAGAAACGAGAGGTAAGTTTAGACTCTGAGTGTAATACTGTTCGGTCCGATAAGTCGAGACCAACAGATGTAGTGCAGTGTAGCTTTAAGCACACTTTAGCAAAGCCGATTAGGGAAACGAGAGACCCTACTCCATTTCGCAAACAGTATACTGGTAATGCGATGGATGCTATGTGTAAAGTTGGAGTTCTTGTAGTGACGGGAAGTAGTGTTATAAGTAACCGTAAAGTCGGTGTAATAGACCGTGGAAAGGACGATATTGGGGCAGACTATTTAAGTCGCCGCACATAATGACCGGTTTAATACAATAGTGTATTGCAGTGTATTGTACAATAATAGTATATGTTACGACAGGGTAGTGTACAATTGTAGAATAGTGTTGAAATTGTAATTACATATTATAGTCAGGTTATAACTGCAGTGGATGTTTTCCGGAAGACGGTCGTTGTACTGGCTGAAGGTTGCATCCCTCAGTAGTAATAGTTAACATACTCAAGCGATTGAGCGATCAGCTTCTACGTTTTGTCGCTCATTTGCTCAGAAGAATTAATAGTTTCTTAACGTGTAAATATTAATTATCATTTTGTTGAATTTTAAAAGTGTAGCACTTTCTTTAAGTGGGGAGATGTTGTCACAAAATGTCACGGGTAGAGCGTACTGGTCGCATATAGCTCTTGTATCGGTTACACCCAAAATCTATTGTTCGAGTTGAAACAATTTCACAATATTCATGATCTATTCATGTAACACGTAAAAGCGTGCACATTTTAAGTGGCCGCCAGAGAGGCCGTGTCATAAGTTTAGTTTTGTGCTAATGCATGTAAACGTATAGGTATATTTTCCTTAAACGGCAAAATTGTATAAGGGCCTCGCGTGTAGATTCAATACTGTAGATTTAGCCACGTTTGTCACGGACTGAACGGGGCAAATAATGATTTGGGCGTAATGTTTGCTATAAAACCCATTGTCTTCTAGCTTTCGCCGGGATCATCGAAAGTACTTTGTTGGAACAGAGATTGGACGGCAAATTTCACAGGCAACATGTGGTTAGTAGTTTTATTAAACTTTTATCGTATATTTGTATTCAGTGGGCGGCGCCATCTTGTTTGGCGGTTACGACATCCGGTTAGCATTGATGTTTCTCAAACATAACTTTAGACTAGCATATGATTTTGAAGTTACTTTATTAGATGTCATTATTGTACTTGATCATTAATTGTAAAACAATATTAATTTGATAACAGTGGATAATAGGTGCATTAGTTAACGTTGGCGTATAACTCGGTGATTGTAATACACGATTGTTAACATTAGTTAACAATGAGATAAGTGACAAGAATAAATGCGTGCATGCATAACTCAGTGAGTGTAATATATGAGTAATTTGATCATGTTTATATTACATGTATTAGGGGCATTGATTAACAGCGAAGTACATAGCGTATACATGGCGTTGTAACATAGGTATACATTGCTACTCATCATTAGTACAGCTTACATATATTGATTGAATAATGATTTGTTTGGGTAATGGTAATTATGCAAGATTGTTATGTTTGTCAACCGACATCTAAAACGTATGTATAATTACAGCCTAAGCCATCCAGGATATAAGCCATCCAGGATATAAGCCATCCAGGATATAAGCCATCCAGGATATAAGCCATCCAGGATATAAGCCATCCAGGGTTGGAGTAAGCCATCTAGGTTTGGATATCCAGGAGTGGAGCTAAGCTTCCACGAATAACGTTACAAGCGGTGGAGACGGTCCCCGTACCTGCGCAGCCAGGTTTTACTAACGACAACCCCCGGGACACAAGGTGGGCCCGTTACCAGTCCTCACTGGAGGAATATCATTCACAATCTCAGTGGAGATTAACTGTCATTGCATCGCGTCATCAACCCTTACAGAAGGCATTTGATGACAATCATCCATTGAATTCGCGCATCATCATCTTCATGAGCTCTCGCGCATCACAGTTATCGCGCTAGATCAACATTGTTATAGCTTTAACAACACTTCAGTGTCTTAGACATTCAGTATTTATAACAATACTAAGAACGTCTTAAACGTTCAGGAGAACATTCTTTTCATAGTTCATTTGTGTATTCGCTTGTTTTTTTAGATAATTGTATATATATTAAACATATTTTAAAAGTTGCATTAAACTTATGTAAATGCATTCACCGTCATTGATTCTTTCCTGAGTTAGCCCAACCAATAAGGTCATCCTGTGACAGGGGTGTTGTAAAAAATATTTTCTATAGGAGGTGATTTTTAGGTAAACGAGGTAATGAGGTCGGCTGGTAGGGATTTTTTAGGTGTGTTGGGTGGCGGTAAAGGAAAAAGGTCCAGGGAGGTATTCCCGAAATTTCAGAGATTTGTTTTATATAAAAATATCCATGGGGGTATTTGTAGATTTTCTAGTGGTTCAAGGTTTGAATAAACGCTCTTTTCAGGGTAGGTTTGTTTGAGGATATGTTTGAAGAAAAAAGTTTAAAGGGTATTTTGTTGACATTCTATGTGCGGGGTCTAAATCCAGAGGGTGGCGGTGGGTGGTGGTAGTGCGAATAATGTTTGGCTGGAACAGCCCATTCCTTTCAAACAGGAGTTAATTTCTGTCAAATTCTCGGTGTGTTAGTCATACCGCCGCCGCCCCATCCCCATCTCGCAATCCCTCATTTTAAAAGTAAAAATTCAAATAGGGTAATACAGTTATATTCTATTTTCTTTTTATAATCAATTAAAAATAAATCAAACGTAGTATTTGCTATGTCAGTTGCAAAATCATAGCTTCAATCTCAAATAAATACGCATACACATCTCCATACACATTCTATTAATACATGTAATAGACGCAGATAAATTGTATGACGTGTCTCACCCGATAATGTTTGACCAGTGAATGCCTTCTAGTTTGATCACGTTTTGTGAGTGCTGACAGTCGTCAATTTAAGGCTGTGTAGCAATAAAAATCCTAACATCTTAGAAAACGATACATAGATAGATTTATTTCGGCAAAAATAAAGATGTACATACATGGTTAAACAAGAAATCCGCTGATTCACATGTCTCGCCTAACGAAGGTTTGTAAACATTTTAATAACTAAAAACAATGGAGCTTACAGTTTGCTGAGGCACTATGAGAAAATGATGTAAATGTAACAATTAAAGTTATCGGGTATCTGCCATTTACTTGGATGGTGAAGGTCACAGCCACATTTGCTTTTTGACACGTTGTGATGTATTACCCAAGAAACAACTATAAGCGAAGTTTGAAAGGTTTAATGCATAAAGTTTGAGAGAAAGTGACCTAAACGCAAATGTTGAAGGTAAACATTATTAAGTTACCTGTCAATTGCTTGGAGGGTCGAGGTCACATGCACATTTCTTTGTCAAGTTGCAATGTACCACTTGAAATGTCTTAGTGCATACAGTTTGTGAAAATGTGAGCTAAACGCAAAAGTTGAAGGTAAAAATTATAAGACAGACAGACAGACAGACAGACAGACAGACTTTTTATTCAGACTTGTACAAAGTACATCGTCTACAATACATACATATTAGCATATAAGATGTCAACGTATATATACAAGTAAATGGTGAAATATATACAAATGGTATAATTAATCATTTCATTATTATTATTATTATCATTATTATGTAGTATAGTAAATAAGAGTAGGAGGTTGAACTAAGTAACTACCTTTCAATAGTTAATAAAGCGTTTCTTAATACAATTGATTCTTTAACATATAACGGAAGTTTTATTATTTCTTGTCATGTGATTTCAATGGTGAAATATATACAAATGGTATAATTTGTCATTTCATTATTATTATTATTATTATTATTATTATGTAGTATAGTAATTAAGAGTAGGAGGTTGAACTAAGTAACTACCTTTCAATAGTTAATAATGCGTTTCTTAATATAATTGATTCTTTAACATATAACGGGTTATAAGGTTATCTGCCCTTTGCTTGGAGGGTCAAGGTCGCATCTACATTTGCTTTGTCACGTTGCGATGTATCACCCAAGATACAACTAAAAACAAAGTTTGAAAGGTGTAGTGCATACAGTTTGCAAGAAAGTGACCTAAACGCAAAATAATATTGAAGGTAAAAATTATAAGGTTATCTGCCCCTTTATTGGAGGGTCAAGGTCACATCCACATTTGCTTTGTCACTTTGCAATGTACCACTCAATATACAGCTATAAGCTACGTTTGAAAGGTCTCGTGCATACAGTTCGTGAAAAAGTGACCTCAACGCAAAAGTTGATGGTAAAACTTATTAAGTTATCTGCCCCTTGCTTGGAGGGTCAAGGTCACATCACATTTGCTTTGTCACGTTGCAATATACCACCCAAGATACAACTATAAGCAAAGTTTGAAAGGTCTAGTGCATACAGTTTGTGAAAAAGTGACCTAAACGCAAAAGTTGAACGTAAAAATATACAAAACATGGTTATTCATTTTATATTTCACAGAAAAAAATATGGGGAAGTATTTTATGTTAATAGCTGTAAAAATAATCAAATGGCAAAACAGGTTTCAAAATGTACGGTCGAATTTAAAGAAGTACAAAACACCCCCATTCTATTGTAAAAGGTGCATAAAAGAAATGTGATTGTAATAATAATAACTGACAAGGTATTCAGAATAAAGTTAATTGGTTAAAACAATGAAAATGGAAATATTTTATAATGTAGAGAAACATCTGTCATGTACATCAAAAGGAAATGTTTTTGTGAAGAAAACAACTTCAATTTACCCCACCCACTTAATATATGTAATTCTAGTATAATTTGATGTTTAATTGTGCTTAAAGATGTTAAAAAATAAAAATAAGAATCAATTGCATCTGTAATTTAATTTTTTAACAGAAGAATATAAATCAAATGAATTAGTGATACACATTTACACTTACTTGAGCTTCCCCATTATAAATTGGGTGGGTGGGGTAATTACACAGCTAGGTAAAATTACTTTTTTGAACTGCCAATATGTTTATATAGAATAAATACATATTATATTGTTAATCATGTTCTACCTAGAATAAATATATAAATCAAATAAACCACTTATATACATGTATACACTACAATGATCCTATATAAATAGTATTGTGTAAATATGGAAATTGGTAGTGTCATGCCATCATCAATATATCCATGTTACCGAAAGCAAATATCCCAAAATGGTTTTATTAAAGTATTCCTTTTATTTTCACAGGTTCTTAATTTCCACAATACTATTTATAAAGAAATTGTAAAAATCTGACATTTTACACTTAAACTCTAGTCATATGTCCACAGTTGCTTATAAATGAAGACATAATTTTTGAGGAAAGTTGGTATTTTACCCCTATACATGTACACTTATAAAAAACATTTGAGATCAAGTAAAGCTGTAATACCACTAAGTAATGAAATTTAGAATTTATTGTCATGCATTTTTAATTTCCATTTACCTGAACATTTACTCAGAACATGTTAATAGTTTCCATTTGACACTAAAACTGGTATCAATGTTTACCTTTGTCCGTTTGAATAATTTTTGATCTTAATCCTGAGTGGGTGGGGCAATTTGATATGCAAATTTAACAAAGAAAAGTCATTAATTGACCATAAAACAGAACAGTATTTAATAAACTGAACATACTTTTATCTGTTGTTAGAACATTTCATCACTGAGATACGAAAAAATACTACAAGTGTGATATATGTCAAAGTAATATCTTATAAATGCAAAAATATCACTTAATATTGCACTCATTTTAGAATTCAATGGGTTCTTTTATCCATCGCTTACTTAAAAAATGTATTACAAACACTTGAATTTTTGTTATTTAATTTTAGTATATATTTTATTGTCTCAAAATAACACATAAGTGTATTGCTTATGTAACAAACAGAAAATCTGTAAGTTAAGTATAAAGTCTCTAAAAGTGGGTGGGGTAAATTTACATGTAAAATTCAGATTTTTGGCTAAAAAGAAGAAAACAAGGTCATTTAAACTGAGTGCACTTGTCATATTTTGGGGCTGTTAACTGTTTTACATAATTATTAATAGTGAAAATACAGAAATTATTAAATATAACTTTTTGAGTCACATTTTATGACATTCTCTGATTTTCAGTTTTTTCAAGGGGGTTATGTTTAAAAACGCATTAAAAATCATGTAAAGCTGTAACTTTGAAATTGCTATAATGCATTTTCCTTACCTCCATAAAATTGCCCCAAAATTGACAATAGTAAGAATTTGCCCACCAAAATGGTACCGGATTGTCAATTTTGGGGTTCTGGCCTAAGGTCTAGTCCATGGGCCAGAACGATATCCGGTACCATTTTGGTGGGCAAATTCTAACTATTGTCAATTTGGGGGCAATTTTATGGAGGTAAGGAAAATGCATTATAGCAATTTCAAAGTTACAGCTTTACATGATTTTAATGCGTTTTTAAACATAACCCCCTTGAAAAAAATGAAAATTACAGAATGTCATAAAATGTCACTCAAAAAGTTTTTTTAAAATATTTTATGTATGTTCACTATTAATAATTATGTAAAACAGTTAACAGCCCCGAAATATGACAAGTACAATCAGTTTAAATGACCTTGTTTTCTTCTTTTTAGCCAAAAATCTGAATTTTACATGTAAATTTACCCCACCCACTTTTAAAGATTTTATACTTAACTTACAGATTTTCTGTTTGTTACATAAGCAATACACGTATGTGTTATTTTGAGACAATAAAGCATATACTAAAAGAAAATAACAAGAATTCAAGTGTTTGTAATACATTTTTTAAGTAAGCGATGGATAAAAGAACCCAATGAATTCTAAAATGAGTGCAATATTAAGTGATATTTTGGCGTTTATAAGCACATTACTTTGATATATATCACACTTGAAGTATTTTTTCGTATTTCAGTGACAAAATGTTCTCACAACAGATAAAAGTATGTTCAGTTTATTAAATACTGTTCTGTTTTAGGGTCAATTAATGACTTTTCTTTGCTAAATTTGCATATCAAATTGCCCCACCCACTCAGGATTAAGATAAAAAAACCTATTCAAATGGACAAAGATGAAAATTGGTACCAGTTTTAGTGTCAAATTGAAACTATTAACATGTTCTGAGTAAATGTTCAGGTAAAAAATGGAAATGAAAAATGCATGACAATAAATTCTGAATTTCATTACTTAGTGGTACTATAGCTTAAATTCATGTCTAATGTGTTTTATACAGTGTACATGTATAGGGGTAAAATACCGATTTTCCTCAAAACTTATATCTTCATTTATTAGCAGCGGTGAATATATGACTAGAGTTTAAGTGTAAAATGTCAGATTTCATACAATTTCTTTATAAATAGTATTGTGGAAATTAAAAACCTTTGAAAATAAAAGGAATACTTTAATAAGTATTTGAAAAGTTACTTTCCTTGTTAATAAAACTGTAAACAATTGCAGAAAATAACATGAAATAAAAAAAAGACAGCAAGCAAATAAGGTAAAGATGTTTCTTATTAAATTTCATAACTTTATCTTTTGTTTTTAACCCAACGTGACCTCATATTTTGCATATATCTGTTGTAAAGGTAAGTAAAAGCAGACCAACCTCATGAACATTAGCTAATGTCAATCAATGACCTTGCAATGTTAGTATTTTAGTGTGGCAGAAAATGAAATCTAAAATAGTTGCTCTACCATATTAACAAAATTTAATCTCAGTCTAGTATAAACTGTGTTGTACTGGTATATATCTGGCAAAGAAATTAGTCAGTGGTATAATATAGGGTAAGTCCTGCTCGATTTTTTTCATCCGAGGGAGACAACCACCTGAGGAAATTGTGAAAATGGTTATCTCTTGTGATTTCCTTTTAATGATTTTTTTAACATATTATGCTTATGAAATATGATTAATCATTCATTGTGTTTCTTTTAAAATAAAAGTGTTCTTTATGATTTGATTTTATTGTTATTAGACTTTACAATAAAACGTACATAACAGAACATGTACTTCTCTGTGCAGACTACGCGAATGTTCCAACCAAGGTAAAGATGATATGAACTTTGATCATGAGGTAGATTTTGATGACGAATAAATTGAAGAGGAAGACGACATATTTGAGTAAATGGGTTGGATAAAAAAAATTTTGAAGGATGTTGATGTGTCAATTTGAGCATTATATGACGATATTAAATATAAAACCAAGTGTGTATACAAACGTTTATTTATACAGTTATACACAACATGTTTTGATTTGTTAATGATCTGCCATACTGATCAATGAACTTGTATGGAACGCCATGACTGTCTTAAGATGTTGCCGATTAATATATGCAGTGCATTTCCCTTTATGTGTGGTGAATCTTTCTTGATATGTAGTTTATTTTTAATTATATGTTTTAAATAAATCTTTATATGCGGTAGAAAAGTATATATATGCAGTAGATTAATCAGTAAATGCGATAGATAAGTCATTGTATGTAGTAGTTAAACCATTATATGCTGTCTAGTTATTACTATATTCAGTAGTTTATCTAATATATATGAGGTCCTTTGAACATTCTATGAAGTAGGTTTGTATTTATATGCAGTGCTTCTGTTGACTTTATATATGGTATATATTTTAATATACGTGGTGGATACGTCTTTATATTCGGTGGTTTCAGTTGCATTATATTCGGTACAAACGGCTTTATACGTGGTGCATTTCTTATGATATGAAGTCCTTTTTCTGTTATATGCTATGGTTTTTTCATTATGATGATGATGATGAGATCAATCAATTTTCATATGTTACGATTTTATAGATTGCTTCACTGCACATGTCCCGTTTCACTCAAACAAGCAACAGTCACAGGCCGATTTTTGAAACGGTTAATACGTAATAATACGTAAAGCGCATTTCAATCACGATGATGACCAAACGTCTGATCTACGTTCTATAAAAAGATCTAGAAAAACAAAAATAATGTAATAACAAAACCTTCCGAACCCCACCACCTTCCCCACCCATTCCATTTTTTGTGCTCTTTTAGATATTTTAGAATGTTCGTACCTGTGAAAATGATGTAGGATAGAAGTAATAACTGGGAGAGTACACGTAAAAGCAAGTACGCACTTATAATTTATTTCACTCACCTGGGTGGGGATGGGGTTGTGGCAGCAACGGGAGTACCCAGGGAAATAGAGAAATGTTTAATTTCTACCATAGGAGCAACATTTTACAGGGTAGTCCCCAATGTTGGTACTGTACCGGTTCTGTCTTAAGTCAGTACCCCGGTGTAAATAGCGTTGGTCTAATTGGGCTCTGCACGCAATATCCGTTCGTAACCGTTACGGGTAAAAAGTATCAGGAAAGGAAGTGCAAAACCAGCAACAACAATTCTTAAATTAAAATCAACAAATTTATTTAAATTGTACAATGAACAATATTCACTTGCAGAATACACATAAATTATATCAAATATTTCTAAAATCCGCTATTAGAATAAAGTCCAAAAATATTGGCACATGCCCCTTTAATCTAAATTGTATAGTGTCCCTTAAATCCAATTTTATGTTAAATCATATCAACATCATCATTATAAACACTCATTCATAGGAAACATCACCCATTAGGGGGGGGGGGGGGGGGGGGGGGGGGGGGGGGGTGAGGTGATGGTGTGTCCGGTTTTCGAGTTTTTTTTTGGTGAGTGGAATATTTTCGAAATTTTCCAGGGGACTGGGGTGTTGTAAAACATATTTTCTATAGGAGGTGATTTTTAGGTAAACGAGGTAATGAGGTCGGCTGGTAGGGATTTTTTAGGTGTGTTGGGTGGCGGTAAAGGAAAAAGGTCCAGGGAGGTATTTCCGAAATTTCAGAGATTTGTTTTATATAAAAATATCCATGGGGGTATTTGTAGATTTTCTAGTGGTTCAAGGTTTGAATAAACGCTCTTTTCAGGGTAGGTTTGTTTGAGGATATGTTTGAAGAAAAAAGTTTAAAGGGTATTTTGTTGACATTCTATGTGCGGGGTCTAAATCCAGAGGGTGGCGGTGGGTGGTGGTAGTGCGAATAATGTTTGGCTGGAACAGCCCATTCCTTTCAAACAGGAGTTAATTTCTGTCAAATTCTCGGTGTGTTAGTCATACCGCCGCCGCCCCATCCCCATCTCGCAATCCCTCATTTTAAAAGTAAAAATTCAAATAGGGTAATACAGTTATATTCTATTTTCTTTTTATAATCAATTAAAAATAAATCAAACGTAGTATTTGCTATGTCAGTTGCAAAATCATAGCTTCAATCTCAAATAAATACGCATACACATCTCCATACACATTCTATTAATACATGTAATAGACGCAGATAAATTGTATGACGTGTCTCACCCGATAATGTTTGACCAGTGAATGCCTTCTAGTTTGATCACGTTTTGTGAGTGCTGACAGTCGTCAATTTAAGGCTGTGTAGCAATAAAAATCCTAACATCTTAGAAAACGATACATAGATAGATTTATTTCGGCAAAAATAAAGATGTACATACATGGTTAAACAAGAAATCCGCTGATTCACATGTCTCGCCTAACGAAGGTTTGTAAACATTTTAATAACTAAAAACAATGGAGCTTACAGTTTGCTGAGGCACTATGAGAAAATGATGTAAATGTAACAATTAAAGTTATCGGGTATCTGCCATTTACTTGGATGGTGAAGGTCACAGCCACATTTGCTTTTTGACACGTTGTGATGTATTACCCAAGAAACAACTATAAGCGAAGTTTGAAAGGTTTAATGCATAAAGTTTGAGAGAAAGTGACCTAAACGCAAATGTTGAAGGTAAACATTATTAAGTTACCTGTCAATTGCTTGGAGGGTCGAGGTCACATGCACATTTCTTTGTCAAGTTGCAATGTACCACTTGAAATGTCTTAGTGCATACAGTTTGTGAAAATGTGAGCTAAACGCAAAAGTTGAAGGTAAAAATTATAAGACAGACAGACAGACAGACAGACAGACTTTTTATTCAGACTTGTACAAAGTACATCGTCTACAATACATACATATTAGCATATAAGATGTCAACGTATATATACAAGTAAATGGTGAAATATATACAAATGGTATAATTAATCATTTCATTATTATTATTATTATCATTATTATGTAGTATAGTAAATAAGAGTAGGAGGTTGAACTAAGTAACTACCTTTCAATAGTTAATAAAGCGTTTCTTAATACAATTGATTCTTTAACATATAACGGAAGTTTTATTATTTCTTGTCATGTGATTTCAATGGTGAAATATATACAAATGGTATAATTTGTCATTTCATTATTATTATTATTATTATTATTATTATGTAGTATAGTAATTAAGAGTAGGAGGTTGAACTAAGTAACTACCTTTCAATAGTTAATAATGCGTTTCTTAATATAATTGATTCTTTAACATATAACGGGTTATAAGGTTATCTGCCCTTTGCTTGGAGGGTCAAGGTCGCATCTACATTTGCTTTGTCACGTTGCGATGTATCACCCAAGATACAACTAAAAACAAAGTTTGAAAGGTGTAGTGCATACAGTTTGCAAGAAAGTGACCTAAACGCAAAATAATATTGAAGGTAAAAATTATAAGGTTATCTGCCCCTTTATTGGAGGGTCAAGGTCACATCCACATTTGCTTTGTCACTTTGCAATGTACCACTCAATATACAGCTATAAGCTACGTTTGAAAGGTCTCGTGCATACAGTTCGTGAAAAAGTGACCTCAACGCAAAAGTTGATGGTAAAACTTATTAAGTTATCTGCCCCTTGCTTGGAGGGTCAAGGTTACATCACATTTGCTTTGTCACGTTGCAATATACCACCCAAGATACAACTATAAGCAAAGTTTGAAAGGTCTAGTGCATACAGTTTGTGAAAAAGTGACCTAAACGCAAAAGTTGAACGTAAAAATATACAAAACATGGTTATTCATTTTATATTTCACAGAAAAAAATATGGGGAAGTATTTTATGTTAATAGCTGTAAAAATAATCAAATGGCAAAACAGGTTTCAAAATGTACGGTCGAATTTAAAGAAGTACAAAACACCCCCATTCTATTGTAAAAGGTGCATAAAAGAAATGTGATTGTAATAATAATAACTGACAAGGTATTCAGAATAAAGTTAATTGGTTAAAACAATGAAAATGGAAATATTTTATAATGTAGAGAAACATCTGTCATGTACATCAAAAGGAAATGTTTTTGTGAAGAAAACAACTTCAATTTACCCCACCCACTTAATATATGTAATTCTAGTATAATTTGATGTTTAATTGTGCTTAAAGATGTTAAAAAATAAAAATAAGAATCAATTGCATCTGTAATTTAATTTTTTAACAGAAGAATATAAATCAAATGAATTAGTGATACACATTTACACTTACTTGAGCTTCCCCATTATA
The DNA here is from genome assembly GCA_037043455.1 of Cyrtodaria siliqua. NCBI lineage: Eukaryota > Metazoa > Mollusca > Bivalvia > Adapedonta > Hiatellidae > Cyrtodaria > Cyrtodaria siliqua. The sequence goes on from JAWPHD010000099.1 coordinate 489,121, forward strand.
AATTGGGTGGGTGGGGTAATTACACATCTAGGTAAAATTACTTTTTTGAACTGCCAATATGTTTATATAGAATAAATACATATTATATTGTTAATCATGTTCTACCTAGAATAAATATATAAATCAAATAAACCACTTATATACATGTATACACTACAATGATCCTATATAAATAGTATTGTGTAAATATGGAAATTGGTAGTGTCATGCCATCATCAATATATCCATGTTACCGAAAGCAAATATCCCAAAATGGTTTTATTAAAGTATTCCTTTTATTTTCACAGGTTCTTAATTTCCACAATACTATTTATAAAGAAATTGTAAAAATCTGACATTTTACACTTAAACTCTAGTCATATGTCCACAGTTGCTTATAAATGAAGACATAATTTTTGAGGAAAGTTGGTATTTTACCCCTATACATGTACACTTATAAAAAACATTTGAGATCAAGTAAAGCTGTAATACCACTAAGTAATGAAATTTAGAATTTATTGTCATGCATTTTTAATTTCCATTTACCTGAACATTTACTCAGAACATGTTAATAGTTTCCATTTGACACTAAAACTGGTATCAATGTTTACCTTTGTCCGTTTGAATAATTTTTGATCTTAATCCTGAGTGGGTGGGGAAATTTGATATGCAAATTTAACAAAGAAAAGTCATTAATTGACCATAAAACAGAACAGTATTTAATAAACTGAACATACTTTTATCTGTTGTTAGAACATTTCATCACTGAGATACGAAAAAATACTACAAGTGTGATATATGTCAAAGTAATATCTTATAAATGCAAAAATATCACTTAATATTGCACTCATTTTAGAATTCAATGGGTTCTTTTATCCATCGCTTACTTAAAAAATGTATTACAAACACTTGAATTTTTGTTATTTTCTTTTAGTATATATTTTATTGTCTCAAAATAACACATAAGTGTATTGCTTATGTAACAAACAGAAAATCTGTAAGTTAAGTATAAAGTCTCTAAAAGTGGGTGGGGTAAATTTACATGTAAAATTCAGATTTTTGGCTAAAAAGAAGAAAACAAGGTCATTTAAACTGAGTGCACTTGTCATATTTTGGGGCTGTTAACTGTTTTACATAATTATTAATAGTGAAAATACAGAAATTATTAAATATAACTTTTTGAGTCACATTTTATGACATTCTCTGATTTTCAGTTTTTTCAAGGGGGTTATGTTTAAAAAAGCATTAAAAATCATGTAAAGCTGTAACTTTGAAATTGCTATAATGCATTTTCCTTACCTCCATAAAATTGCCCCCAAATTGACAATAGTAAGAATTTGCCCACCAAAATGGTACCGGATTGTCAATTTTGGGGTTCTGGCCTAAGGTCTAATAGTTTTATCTAAAGGGTTGCATAAGTAATATTGGGTCCTATAATAGCTCGGCTCCTATAGAACAAAAATTGCGATCGCCCGTAAACTGTGCAATGAAAGCAGATGCCAGATCAAGGTTTGCGTGTAAGCGGGTGTATTTTTCTATATCTCTTAAATTACTCGTTCTGTCGTAACCAAAAGTTTGCATGATATGCGTAAAGCATTATCTGGATGGGCACCTACATAGTGTGGCTCAACTGAAGCATGGGCTCCCATAGGGCTCAACTTAAAGGGACACATGGTAATCTTGATTTAAAAAAAAAATGAAAACTGACGGTTTCCCGTCAGTATTTCTACACAACTTTCGTTTGTTCAATCATTTCGTATTCACCACATTACGTGGTCCCGTCTTAATTCCATTAAGTGATGGGAACGCTTATATTAGCAGGATTTTATAACGGATATTTCGACAATAAAATCTGTTTAAAATTACCTATTAAATGTTTTAATTTTACAATATGCAAACTGTTTAAGCCGAATTTAAGGTTTTATTTCATACCCCAGCCAACCCCGTTTTTGCTTCTTAGAGAAGGGATTGGGTGGGGTATGAAAGTTAATACTCCGACCACGTAATGATCATTAACACAACTGCTAATATACCCACAGCAAGCTGAATCGTTATAACGAAAAAATGGACAAAGGATAATAGTTGGCTATTAAATGGCCCAGTTGTTCAAAGATCGGTTAGCTTAATCCTTGGTTAATCTAATTTTTCAAAGTATATTTTCTCATAAAAATATGTTTTGTACTACTAAAAGTTTTTAATTTGTATTTCTTCTTAACTTAATGCTTTCACGCCCAATTTCTTGTAGAAATATTAATTCATCGGAAATTCAGAGAGATTTGAAATTTTGACAACGCTCGGTTAAGTTAGCCGATCTTTGAACAACTGGACCAGTACTATATGGATTAATTTATTTTTATTTTAATCAGAATGTATGTAAAATCTTACAATAATATTCATTTACCAGTCATTTAAATAATAATGGCACAACATAGAGGCATTTTAGGTCAGTAAGGTTGCTCGAAAATCGTGCAAAATGGCAATAAAACAAGATACAGGTAAATAACGTGGTGAGTAGTAACCCTGCAATCATGAGTGTGAATTCGGGGACCAGTAGACTATACTGCGTACCGGGTACCAGTCTACTTTGGTCCTCCCGATATCTTAGGTTGACCTGAAAAATAAATTGGAAACCGGTTACCGAGGAAGGGTTGCTGGATTAGGTGAGTAGCCGAGTAACCCCAGTATATTGCAATTCGTCCAAGAAGTTCTAAATATACAAGAGAACCATTGCTGGTGTATTCCAGGATGTACTCGGATGAGTCCCAAATGTAACACATGGTTTAAAATTCTTGCTTCAGCCAGGATTAAAATCCTAGGGTACCGTACCAATAATTTTACCTCTGCATTATCGTGGGAACACGTTGGCAATCGGTTATTCGTCATATATCTGTATTCGGCTACACTAAATTTGTGCACGATTATTCGGGTAACCCTTACCTTATTAAAAAGCCTCTATGTCATAATGTTTTACTCACTGGTAAGGGAATATAGTAATAATGTGTTACATATTTCTGATTAAAAAGAAATATAGTTCAATAAAATCCATCCCGTATTACTTATGTTATAGCCAATTGTTACCCTTGGTCCATTTCTTTTTTTTTTACCGAGTATATAACGTACTCGTACATGTCATTGAAAAAATGGGTTGTTATATAAACAACACATTCCCATCGTATAAAAGCATTCATTAACGGATATAATGGCGGTAACTATAATCGAGTCTCAGTTTGATCCGCCAATTTCATCGGAATAGTTTGTTGTTGCATGTCTAGTTCTACAGCGGCAACGGCTTTGTTCAAGTCATCTTCTATGGCAGCAGTAATACGACAGTAACAGCACGGAAGTGACGGGGGAGATCTCAGAAGATCTGCGCTCTTCGATTCTTCCAGATCCCTCAATGCCTGTTCACGCCTTTCACTGGCTGCTTTGAATGCCTGTGGAAAGTAAATTATAAATCTCGATTCAAGTAACTGATCAAACAAACGGATACGGCAGCGCACACATACCTCTAACAGACCATGACTACCATCCACACCATGAATAAATTGCGATTTTTATATCCGTACGTGAGATGATATTTACTATATTTTACATATAACATATATATATATTATTTTTGAAATTATGTGAAAACTCTTCAAGTAGTCTAAGAACAAAACAGTCTTCTTTGTAGTTTATTATTCAAGAAGGAATTTCCATAAAAGCACTTTAATGTTTTGTTGTTTTTTGTTGTCGTTTTTTGGATAACACACATAATCTGACTTATGTTCCATTACTATGCTATGTCTAGATACCATATGCAAACGGGGAATGAAAAAACCTACATTCCATGTCTTCGTATTCCCGTCCAGAACGACAATATTAATGTGTCTTAATGTTGAACTATCTTCGGTGTTTACAAACTGGACGATGACATCGAGAATCGTATCGGCTACTAGTTCATTCGGATACTTCAATACCCCTGTGGCGATGGCGGGAAATGAAATGCTAGTGTAATTACACGCTGCAGCTTTTCGTAAGCAATCTTTAACTACAGTCTTCAGTTCCTGAAAAAAACATGGTTTAAAATAAACCAACAGAAAACTACAACATATAAATGTACAACACCAAACTGTAGACGCTATTCTCGTATGCCAGTAAATATATTAACACCGAGGCAATACCAGGTCATCGCATTGAACATACCAGTGGAAGCTCTAATCGGGATTGCAATGCACAACACGCTCTTGTCAATAACTCAGTATTTAAAGGCAATACGATGTGAATCTAGCACAGTAGATATATGTAACGATAAAATCATAACAACATAAGTATAATGGTAAATCATTATTTCTCCTTTTTCGTAATTAAAATCGTAATTATATCTTATAAATATACTGAACACAAAAAGAAACGTCCGACCTTTGTGCTGGTTTTTCCATAGGCCAGTTTTTGAGGGCGTGTAGCGTAGGAGGGACACTTAAGACTTGTTACTTAGCACGTAACACGTATGACATGTTGCGACTCGCGGTAAAATACTTCATCCTACGCATAGTTTGACTAGGCAGAAGAAATGAACATGTGAGTAGGTCTATTATTATTATTTTATAGTGAAATTACTTTTTATCCATGCATATTTATTATTGTGTACGTTTGACACAGAATACGAATTTTAACTGAAGCTGCGAGAGGTGTATGTATGTTTCCTTAACTACCTATATTCACATTTATATCATACTACAAACCTTAAATAAACCCAGTATAAGCTGTATATACACAAAGCGGACACATTACAGTGCTTATCATTATTATTGAAATGATAGATGTAAAGAAATGCTTTCTTTTATTTTTGTTTTTCAGACTCGGGTGACAATTTATACGTTTTATAAGTCATTTCTTGATCTGAAAAGTTGGCCTGGTTTTAGATCAGTAGTTAACATGCTCATAAGCATTATTCCCAACAACTAAATGTCTGGGTCTATACACAAGAGTTTGAACTTGAATTGGGTTTATCGGGCCTCTAACAGCTTAGATCATATGGAGCTGTCAACCAGAGAGAGGGGGGAATTAAGAAAGTGGGTGATAGGATACTGTAGAATCCGATTAGAATCCGGGCTCTTATATCAAAGATATACTATGGTACTTTATGTGCTCTGAGGAGGATAAGCAGATATATACATGCGTGACGGGATCTCCCAGTTAACGTCTTTATCCAATAAAACACAATGCGAGTTTTCGGGAGTTGTACACAAGAATAAATATGCATGGTTAAAAAGTAATTTCACTATAAAATAATAATAATAGACCTACTCACATGTGCATGTCTTCTGCCTGGTCACTCTATGCGTAGGATGAAGTATTTTACCGCGAGTCGCAACAAGTCATACGTGTTTAGTGTTAAGTAATAAGTGTTAAGTGTTAAGTCATAAGTCATGAGTCATAAGTGTTAAGTGTTAAGTGTAAGTCATAAGTTGTAAGTGTTAAGTCAAAGTGTCCCTTCTACGCTTCCGTAAAAGCTTAAACGGCGTTTTAATAAAAACAATGTTTGATGTTTGTAAGCACACTTAAGTGAGTACTAAATATCCCAGTAAAGAGTTTTAAATTTGCCAAGCAATACTTATTCTATGGATGATATGGACATTTTAAAGGGAGGTAATTTGATGATTGTTGATAATCAAAAGCTAAGCCATCTGCACAATTTATGTTATGTTTTTTTGTGATCTTTTTGGTAAGGAACATATAGAGATTATTGTCTCGGACAAATTTCGGTAATTTTCGTAGATTTAATTTTCTCTTGTGGCGTTTGCTTGTTTTAACAAAAAAGAGGCTAACTCGATTGTGTACTGAACTTTTCAAAAACATCTTTGTTTGGACTATTGTTGGCGGTCTATCTAATTATTCTTAAATCATCATCATTTGTTTCCTGTTTTGCTGTCTAGACAACATCAACATCAGCGAAGTTTCTTTTTTTTTGTTCAGTATATAACCATAAAATATGTAGGATGTTTCAAGGGCTCAACAAAGAAATTATTGAAGTTTATTTTTGTATACATATGATTAGGCTACTGTAACAATAGTTTCGCGTTTATTCTAAGTCATGTCTTTGAGCTGCCCCCAAAAAGGTCATTATTAAGAAAATACTAATAACGATAATAGTTTAGTTGTTTTCAGGCTGGCTAGCTCAATGATTTCGAATTACGGGTTTGAACTGAGGACTCTCAACTTATTTCAACGGTTTTAAAGTAATTTACGAGCCTCAGCACTGTGCACCTATAGCATTGTGGACCTATAGCATTGTGCACCTATAAAGAATTGTCGGTGCACCTGTAAATATCAGGGCGAAAATGCATTTTCTAAGTTTTATGGATTGAGGAAGAGGCCTCACAATACGCCTCCATCAATGCTTAATTTAGTATATAAAAATACAAATAAAAATAAACATTACGGAGGTTTCATGTCTTGCTTTCTTAAATTGACAATCAACTCAAAATGTCAATTGAAAACAGTAAATTCGTGTCAAATTGTATCGACGGGACACAGGGGCGTAGATTTAAAATGATAGTTTAATTTATTTTAAATTATTTTGTTTCAAAGACTACATTCATATTTTTTCTCCGTTGTATATATTACATACCATAAGACAGGCAAATCAAATGCAAAAAAACAACAACAGTTACTTAATTATTTTATGTAGGAAACTTTTGAAAGGAAATCATTGTTTCATAACCACATTACGTGGTCTTGCCTTAATTCCATTAAACGATGAGAAAGCTTATATTAGAAGGATTTTATAACGGATATTTCGACAATAAAACACACTTAAAAAAAGATACTGAAAAAAAGTCGATATCCGGTTTCGAATTACCTATTAAATGTCTTAATTTTACAATATGCAACCATTTTAAGCCGAAATTAAGGTTTTATTTCATACCACAGCCAACCCCGTTTTCACTTCTTGGAGAACGAGTTGGATGGGGTAATGAAAGTTAGCACTCGGACTGGTCACGTAATGCATTACTACTTGGGATAGATAGCACAGTTAATAGTGCGTCCGTTTTTTGTTCTGCATTGTAGTATCCTAAAGAAAACTTTTACTCTAATGTATATTTTCTATATTTCCCCCATAGGCCTAATTAATACGGGCGAAGCCCGGACGCGGCCGAAGGGACATTACACATTTCAAAAACGTATTTTGCAAAAGCCATTTGTGGTGATGTTTGTGGTGGCTAGTAAACTATGATGCCGAAATTATTTTAGTTGGCATATTTTAGATTCAAAAGTACTAACGCTACTTAACAAAATCCCAGCGTGTTCTTAGAAATTCTATCTACATCATTGTACGACGTCAACCAATCTTTTTCAAGTCATGCGCACATACTTATTGGAGATAATTACAAACTAGACGTAGGCATGGGTGTATTAGAATTGTTGTTTCGTACACAATACAGTATAAAAAAAAAGGAAAACTAAAACCATAACACCTTTGGGCTGTTATCAATGTTAACACTGTTAATATGGCATTACTTAGTTCACTTTGTATGTTGCGACATCGTTAATAATCTGACATTTGCATGCCATGCACCTTCGCAATATCGCGATTGCATTCCGAAATCAGGAACTTTTATTTCAATTTTCATCCCGGAACACGTGGCATGTGATCTCTTGTCCTTTTTTTTACATAAAAGGAAGACGAGTGCAATATCCTCAATTATACAGTTTGATATTTTAAGGAAATATATATATAAAAGTAGATACTGAGCTAATTTTATATTCGATCTCCATGTCAGCAAAAGTGTTGTGTACAGTATTTTTACAGCGAAATGTCAAACTACATGTAACTCCAAATATGTGTAATTTATAGAAATTGTAATAATACAATAATTAGAACCTAGATCTATGTATATTTACTTGTTTTGAAAGAAATGTCATAGGACCTTGTCATATACAAGTTTTAACAAAAGTTGAGCATTATAACGTACGTTTTTTTATATATTTTTTTTTTTTGTAAAGAAAGAGGTGGAGATACGGTCCAGTATATGTTTGCTTTTAAAGTAAAAAGACGAATGAGAATTACAATTGGTTATGTTTTCAAAGATGTGCATATATAAGTAATCGAAAATTAATCTTTGTTTTTCAATAAATGTAATGTTATGAAAAAATGGTGAAAATGTTCAGTTTTGGAGTTAGAATGTCTCTTCAAAGACGTCTAAGTCGGGGGAAAAAGTGTGATGACCTACCTTTTCTTGATACACATATATTTTGTGGACAACATAAATGATCACAAATGACGCAAGCAATATGAAGAAAAACAAATGCTTACAATTTGATTACCATCTTAAATCCTACATCATATCCATCTCTATGAGAATGTAAAACATGAAACAATTCTGTTGTCAGATAGCCTATAACTATGATTAAAAAATACAATTCTTAAACTTGAAAATGTCAAACTTGCCAAGGCCAACATTCTTAAGTTAATAACTCAAACTGGATAAATCCCCATTTAGGCTGTGCTTTTTTCATATTACTTAACTGTTAAAACTAACCTGTATGCATTTATACCTCTCTCCTCTTCGAAATGGACCTAAAATCACGTGGTAGATATCGTGACATCTCAGATTCCCCGGATTCCGACGAATACGCTTCCGGTGCTCAAAGGTCTCAAGCTCTGTCTGAGCATTCGGTCCTGCTGCACGAATTAGACTGTGTTTAATAGCGCTGGTGTTGTCTGTAAATAGCTGTAAATTCCTGGCTGCTGAATTCACGACTACATCCACCTAAATGAAAAACATACAACCTGGCTGACGTGCAATATCCAAATTCGTTGATTTCGTTAAATAAAGCTAATGCTTTAATTTTCGAATGTATATTTGAAATTTTCGAATGTATATTTGAAATCAAACAAGAAAACATTGAAACTAATGTTTTAAATTAATTGAGGCATACATGATTTCCTGTTGCACAATGTGGTGTGTTCTCTAAATTATGATAAGGGATCAAGGTATATAATAGAAACGTTTTTGAATTGTACAAATACGCTAAAGAGGTTTTCTGCTTTACATGTCCTTTTTGTTTTCATCTTCTTGTGACAATTTAGGCCAATAGCAAAGACAGTCATCATACTTTGACCTTTAGACGTCACGGGGTATGTTTACCAGTGAACTGAGCATTACTTTAATGATGTGTGTATAGTACCGACAGTAATTGAAAACAAGTAGAGAAAACTATGCCGTAACAAAATATGTTTTGACATACACAGTTAAAATGTCGTAACAGAGATTTTGAAAAATGCAAAACATGTGTATGTTATGGTCCTTTAATCACGAAATAAGAGAAATTGTAATATCTTTCCATTTCTTAAATTAGAATACCTGTTCTTCCTCAATCCTTCCTCGCTTCAGCCTAATTACGATGGGGTTCTCCTGTATGCTCAATTTGAATTTTGTAGCTAAGCCTTCAAAAACATGATTGTTCAGCTTATTAACATCTTGGCGGGCAACTCCAAACCTTTGTGTTGATATTCTTAACAGTCTTTCACGAACAATTCTGATCGCGGTGTCTGTTCCCACGACTGTTATGCTTTCATTGTTCGGTCCAGTGTTTAATGACAATAATTCACCTGACAACTCCGCTTCCATGTCTGTTTTCAAGTTCTCTAGCATGAACGAACATCTGCCTGCACTTCCATAGACCAGTTGTGTAACAATGCAATATCTCTTTATGAAATATCCTATCTGTTCGTCTACTTCGTCGAAAATGCCATCTAACATATATATACTCACATTTGGAAGTTCTTCCTCGTCAATTACTATTTTGGACTCGTAGATATTTAATAAATGTGTCTTTAATTTTGTCCACTTTTCAGAAAGAAGTATTTCATCCTTTAGTTCGAATTTCTTCAATTTGAAACTGTCAAGGATCACTCTCATTGACTTCTCTACATGTTTTTTGGACATTCCTTCTACTTGTAACGTGTCATTTTCTATTCGCCACCATGTCGTTTCTATGTTTTCCTGGCTCAGCCGTTCGATGACATAATTTTCATTTAGAAATAATACTCGTTCATATTTGCTCAATCTATGAATTTTTACCCGTCGTTTTCGAAGAAGTCTGCTGATACAGGTCCTTGCAAACTGTGTGTCTTCATCAAACCCAGATATGATAACCTCGTCATCATAACACTTCACGATAGCAGGTGAGTATGAGATATTATCAATGTTTGAAAGTACAATGATTTTGTCTGTTTCATTTAACGGATGAATGCGTCTTTCAACAACCTTCTGTTTTCTTACAATATCTATATGGTGCTCGATAAGGCCAATACATGTATCGTCAGGTAAGACAAAGCAGATTGTAAACGGTGAATCCGCTCCGTATACATTAATTCTCCCAGAAATACCCATATAAAAGTCAAAATGTCTCAAAGTGAGATCATAATTCTCTCTGTCAAACTCAGTCGTAATTTCAATCAGTTCATCGTGGAGCCTCTTCAGTTCACCAATAACAATTTGTTCAACCTGTTCAACATCCAGTAATTCACTGTCGTCTTCCGTGTAGGTAAGGATCGCGGTGTCAGTTTCCAGCTTCACCTTTAATTGTCCAATTAAGTTTTCTGTCAACCTTTCTCGGAGTACACTATCCGTAAGGATATAGCTGACTTTGTATGTAGATAGACCGTACTCCTCTAGATGTTTCTGGAATGTTTTTACAAATAGTTCATGAAATCAAAATCCAACCTTATTAACAGCGCTGTTACTTTGACAACGATGTTAATTATATATAAAAACGGCAAACACCAAAATCGTGACTCGAAAATACACCTTAGTTTTTTAAGTGATGTACTAATTAATATTTTGTTTTGTTTTCTCCTGTATAACTTTTTGATTTTTAAATCAGTATCTATAAATATTTGTAAATTTTAAAGCAAATTGTGTTTTGCATATTACTAATACTTAATTATATTGCACCAATAATGTTTTTAAAGCAAAATTAAATAACGAAGAAAATGTTTTTATTTAATATATGCAAACAGAATTAAACAGAGTTATAGGGCCTAAAAGTCAAACAGCAAAAGTAGCATTCACAGAACACAGTCAACCAAAAAAAAACACGCATACAAACCAAACAATTACAAGGAAACAGTAGAAGCAAAGTTATATGAAAACACAAACATAAAATAGTTGACCATAGGGTTACCGCCTTGAAACGTCATTGGCAAAATGACCGCTGGTATATTTGACGTTTTGCACACATTTGCAGTCAGCGTCGTGTACATTGATATATAATAATAATCTCAAATCTCCTTTTTAAAAGAAATCATTCTTTAAAACATGTTCGTGAAATGATTCTCAGCGATTTTAATAATCATTATTACATGCATTTAAGGACATATTTCCTATTATTTCCCATCGCTACTTGCTCATTGAAAAAGCATGGGAATCTTGTTTATTTACAGACGACTGCATGCTCCATAACCGATCAACTCAGGTATATAAATTGAGGCCCGCTTGTAGTGTTTTCATTGTGTTACATTGCTAAATTAGATATTGTCTTGGGTAAGAAAAGCTAAACACAACTGTGGAATTTAGTAAAGCATATTCATAATTTAGCTAGTTTAAATACAAAACTTGTGTGATATGTCTTTATTGTTTCTAGAACAAGAATGATAGCAAAGCATTAAATGAACAACTTTCTGTTGTGTTTTTATATTTTACTGCACACAAAAAGGCTTTCTTGAATATCACAATGTTCTCATGAAATTCCATGACTAGCAGTGATTTACAGTTACCTATAGAAATTCTCCCCCCCCCCCCCACTCCCACCACCCAAATACAATAGACTAGAAATATGTCCTTAAAGCTACCTCACGACCCCCCTCCCCCGCCTCCCACCCCCCCCCCCCCCCCCCCCCCCACCCCCAAATACAATAGACTCGAAATATGTCATTAAAGCTACTATAGCTGGTCGTTAAGGCTAGTGGGCGTGTACATAAAGCAACTTTGACGGGTTTAACACTTGGTTTACTCCTTCAAAGCTTGAAAAACGGCACTGAAAACGTGTATGAAGGCATGTTTATAGTGATCCTGGTTTCATATCTATACCTGCAATCAGCGTAGTAACGTCAAAAATGTACACCCATTCACTGAAAAATAGTATGGACTGTGCGAGATTCGAGCCCATCAATTTCGGATTGACAATCCAATCCATATACTTTACCATTTGTCTATGTAGTCAGTTGATCAACAGAGTAACGTTTATAGATATAGTGTTAACATTGTGGACGTTAGTCTTTGTTTAATATGTTTCGATCTTGGGAAGATAATGCCAATGGATAGATTACAAATGTTTTAAAGATGTCCCAACATTAGAATGGTATAAACTGAATATATACAGTGTATGTTTAGTTGAAATAGGATTGAGAAATAACCCAATTCCATTATCGGACGATTATATACTTTTAGTTACAACTGAAAGTAGGTTATCAGCTGGGAAAGGTTGTCAAAAGCAATTACTAGACAAATGAAAAATATTGTTAAACTGTAAAGGGTCTTTCAAAATCGACGGCCTAAGTCGGGCCTAAGGTATGTTCGAGCATCCCTCGTACCTCGAACGACGGGTTGAAAATGTTGCCCTGCTGCAACTTTCTATCCTTATATACGGGTTTACGATCATGTTAGGGTAGAATGAGACGGAACTTAAAACTAGACCAACTACACGCGTATTATTTTCTTTTTAGTATGCTCTTTACATATAGCCATATCGGCTTTAAGTATCATATACTAGTACGACTACCTGTATAATATTTGAACCTGAAGATACGAACGAAGAAGTATCATACAGTGAAGCTATGGAAATAGTTTCAAAGCTGCCCGAGTCCAAGGGTGATTGCGTTCGTTCTTGTGGTGGCCCGTGGCGTATAATTCGAATATACTTAACGACACTCTCGAAATTTGGTAAAACTTCATCTTCGTCAAACATGTCATCTGTGTCTATGCTGTCTGGAGGTGAAAACATGTTGTCATATGCTTTCTGCAAAAGAATAAGTTGGTTATACATGTATACGGTTGTACAGTTCAGGCTGTTTGTGCCTCTTGTGTACCTGATTGTGTAGCCAAGATAACGTAGTTTCCATTTGTTATGCTCAACATAAGAATTCAGTACCTATAATTAAGAATACATTCATCTTTCTGTAAAGACAGTTTGATTTTTGAATGATGTTTAAATACGATTTTAGCACATGTTAGGCCATACATGCTGTAGATATGTTTGTGGTAGAGGCAGACCACTCCATTTTTCCTGGATAGAACCAGTATACATCCTGCCATCCTAAGAATCGACTAAGCAGTTAGTGCGGTTCTAAACAGTTACTGAAGCTATCGGAAGTATCATATCAATAGAATACATAATACTTTGCAAACTATGCCAAATTATTAATACCTTTTCGCGAAAATTGATGTGAAACAATGTATTGCGACGTTGCGCCTGACTCATGTATGCCAATGCAAATCTACATACAAAATCTGTTATCTCAGGATATTTCAGATTATTTCAGTAATTCAGGTGCGTGGGTTTATTGGTGCAGGGTAGGGGAATAGGGATTGCTAGTAAAGCATGGCTTGTTTTCAAACTTGTCCGAGATATTAATATTCTGAACAAGTTTGGTAAAATATCAGATGCAAAATGTAGTAGCTACAAATTACAATATTAGAAAAAGTGTAGCAATTTTCAATAAATCAAGAGCATGACTCTAGTTTTAATAACCTGATTAAGCTGGTTTTTGAACTTGTCCGAGCTTTAAATAACGTCCAATAGCAGGTTTGCTAAAATCAGATGAAAAAAGGCCCTATCGAAATAACAAGGCACAGTATGGCATTTTGAACTAAATCAAGACCCATAAGTAGTGTTACTAAACAATCTAGCTATTTTTCAAACTTATTCGAGCTTTTAATGATATCAGCAGTCTGGTTTGGTAAAACTCAAATGAAAAATGAAGTCCATGCGGCTATCGCCTTAACCAGGAAAATATAGCATATTTAGGAAAATCAGAGACCATAACTCCGGTGTTAGTGATTCAATCTAGATGGATTCATTTTTTTCGGATCTGTTTTGATAACAATTTGTTCAAGTTTGGTAACGATCCGATGAAAAATAAAGAGGCAAAATATAGCATATTTAAGAAAATCAAGAGCTATAACTCCGGTGATTCTACTGAGTCCAATCTGGCTGATTTTCGAACGTGTTTGAGCTTTCATTGATATTAACAATCTAAATTTGGTAAAGATCCGATAAAAACGAAGCCATGCCGTCTTAACGAGGTAAAAGTTAACGGACGTTGACGAACGGACGACGGACGACGACGGAATATAGATAACTATCCTTCCCATAAGCTTGGCTAAACTTCGGCCAGTAAGGCTTAAAACGGACAGCATTCCAATAACTGGATTCGTTAACCTGTCGTAATACTATTTCATCTGTGGTTTGCCGAATTGGATTTTCTTTGGGAATGCATTTCAAGTTTGTCATTTCTACGTTATTTAATACAGAAACAAAATACAATTAATTTACCAACACAGGAATACCGAGTGCGAGCAAAAAGTGCGAAGACGATACATGACTTTGAAACAAAAAGTGTTTACCTCTAATGATAATATTCCATTTCACAATAAACATACGTTTGCATATAATATATCAGTTTTATAGTACTGTATTTAAAGTCAGTGTATAAAATGTTCGTTTAAACAATTTAAAAGCTATCTGGCGTATTGTTACATTTTCACGTGGTTACATATATGATTGTTTAAAAATTGGTTAATCTAATCTGAATTTGAATATTTACAACACGGAATAAATCCCATTCTACCTTGTACACTGACTTCTAAATCATCAACGATAATTTTAATTGTTATTATATATATATAGTGATAACTAATTGATAACGTGTGTTTATCTATTACATATACAAGTACAAGTTAACCTTCCCTTTTACATATTACCTAAATAAACAAGGACTCACACTAGTATAGAGCATGGCCAAAGAGAGGATGAATCGCGCTACTTGTTTAAAGCTGTCTTGTCTAAAGGAGGCCAGAAGAGCTTATGAAATGTCGCGTTGTCCGTCGTCCATCCGTCCGTCCGTCTCCCGTCGTCCCCGTTAATTGTTGCCTTACATGGTTCTACAATTCAAGCTGGCGTTACGTAATGCAAAGAATACCATCAAGCCATACAATGGTTTCGTATATAGCGCATTTTCTGATATTGATTTGCAGAAAATCACGAGTATATCTTTCCAGGTAAACCAAAAGTGTTGTTTGTTTTTTTGCACCACAGGAGAAGTTGGGTTCACATACGTCTGGTACCAGTGTAAATACAGGTCATCATATACATAGTTATACTACCTAATATAACTCTTCGGGGGTTTTCCCTTTTTTTTTTTCTTTTTTTTTTGTGTGTTTACTTCCAAAACCTTTATTGGGGACTATAAGAATCGTTCATGGGTATCCAGTGAAGATAGGGAATTCCAACACGAGGTATAAGTGTTTTTATCGGAATCGAGGCTCTGCCGAGGTTCCGATTAAAACACTTATACCGAGGGTTGGAATTACCTATCTGAACCGAATACCCATGATAGGTTATTTTTCTTGCATGTCAGAGACATGTTGTGCGTCGACGCCGCCAGCTACTAACGTTTTGCATGTTTTCTAGCATACCGGAAGTTGGCGCGCGTGAATTTTATCTCGACCCTAGGTTGAGATGGAAATATCTAGCCCCGGTAAAATGGCGGATATCCTTGTCTGGTATGCAAGAAATATGAAACCACGACACTGAGATTATGCTTGGGTTTACTGTAGTTCAGCGATATCTTTAACGTGCACGCGGTATGGCTCTTCCTGCAATTGGATCGGCTTTACACCCCACTTGAAACATGGCATGCCTTCCACGGGTACATTTCGTCCATGGCATGCCTTCCACGGGTACATTTCGTCATGACTTCAAACGCCACAATATCTAATTGAAAAAGTGAAAAGGATGCTCGTCGGATTTTAGTAGGCGGTTCCAAAGGATAGAGTTCTAAATGCCAAATTATATCGTGAGAAACTGTGATCTTAAAGGTGAAAAAAACGGTCGGGTACCTTATTCGCCTGACCTTGCCCCATGTGACTTTTTCCTTTTTCCTGGACCGAAGAAAAACAAAAGGAAACTCCTAAGAGCCCATTTTATATTTTAACCTCGGTGAAAATGCAACTCGACATCGGACGTTTTGACATAAAATCGAGTTGCATTTTCACCGAGGTTAACATATAATGTGAGGTCTTAGGGGTTTCCTTTAATATATATGCAAACAACGTATTCGTAATTCATATCATCCCTTATTTGTAAATAGTTTTATCTTTATATATTTACATTAATTTTTAATTACTACTTCATTTCTTTATCTTTCACCAGTTTTTGCGCACAATATGACCTATTTATGTGTCGACGTAACGTAAAACACCATTCATTCATTCGTTCGTTCGTTTGTTCGTTCGTTCTTTCGTTCATTCATTCATTCGTTATTCAATGCGGCAAGCCGAACATATCGTCAAATGCAAACTTACCATTCTTACATAGATTAAGTAGTAACAGTTAACTTTTACTTTAATTAGTGTTATGCTGCTTGCAATTGGTGTAGTATTTTAATAAAATGTATTTAAAGGTGTAACTATAGGGACTTTGGTTGTTATAACACGATACTCTTAAAACTGCAAAATCCTGTATGTATTAACCATGTGCATCACGCCTTCAATTAAAAATGTGTGTGTTAAATGTGTTTTTCTTCGTATGATGGCCTCAAGGGGGGATTTGTTTCACCTTTTTAAATTGATTTAATTACATATTTTATTATCATTAATATTAATATTTTATTAGTCCCTCATATATAATCTTACATGTGTTGAAAATGACGTAAATAGAGGATCTGAAATGAGTTGTCATTTCATACAAAATGTTATTAAACGAGTTCAGGAATTTGTTATTAAGCGAGCCTCCGGCGAGCTTAATAACAAATTCCTGGACGAAGGAGGCTCGCTTAATAACAAATTCCTGGACAAGTTTAATAAAATGTTGTATGAAATGACAACGAGTGTCAGATCCTTTTTATCACATGGCTCAAAAACGACAAGAAACTACACATTATTGCTTGTGGTGAATCTACATACGGCGGACTGTTACCCTCACAACATCGCCTATTCAGTGCTATATCCACGGACTCCACGGACTAAACGGGTGTTCCGGGACATTGACTAGACGAACGTACTGACACTGCACTTCAACGACCGACGGATTCGGTCGCCTTGTATTACACATGGTTAATAAAAGGAATTATTATATAACCTATAAATAGACGCGTTTTCATTGGCTAAAAAGTAATTTTTTAGAAAAAATATCTAGCGATATTGACCTGTTTTTTTGATATTGACCTGTTTTTTTGATATTGACCTGTTTTATATAATTGTTTTTTTGATATTGACCTGTTTTATATAATTGTAAATTGAGGGTTATATAATAAAACAGTTATGGACTTTTCAGCTGTTATACATGATGTTGATATGTACCAAAAAATCATTATTGACCTCGGCCATCGCCTCGGTCAATAATGATTTTTTTGGTGCATATCACATCATGTATAACAGCTGAAAAGTCCATAATTGTATAATACGTAATGGGTATATTATACGGAATACAAGCAGTTCCATGTGATAAAACACCATACACACAAACAAACAAATAGTAGTAGTATTGTTATTATTAGTAGTATTATGACCTGTTGTAGATGGCAGCATTTGGTCCCAAATCATACAAGTCACATGACTTCCTCAAAGTATTAGGTTCACTTAAATATTCGCTGATTACATATGCAGTTGTGTTCACTGATATTGTTGTTGTTATATACGTACATTACTCTGGGATATTATTTGGTTTCATAATCTATGTCTCATCCGCTTACCGGCAGATAAGATATCGCGTTCTCCTCCTCCGACTACCGGCAGATAACTTATCGCGTTCTCGTGATCGTCAGCTTTCCCTATTGTTCAGTGTTGACAGTATTATAACGTAGAAATAATAAAAATAACAATCACGCACTCGTCAACATGTACACATCTGTCGCATTACATCAACACGCATTTATTACAAACATAAGGTTGGTTGGTTAAACGGTGCTTTACGTCATTTTCAGCCCATTTTAGGCTATATATGAAGGTCTTTATTTTCGTGGTGGAGGCAGAACCAAGCACATTTCCTAGGTAGAACCAGATACTGCATACCTCCCGTCTCTTACACACAAATACATGTATCACATACATACAGAAACATGTATCGCATACATAAACAACATGTATCACATACATAAACAAACATATATCACATACATACACAACATGTATCACATACATACATACATGTATCACATACATACATGTATCACATACATACACAACATGTATCACATACATACATGTATCGCATACATACACAACATGTATCACATACATACATGTATCGGATACATACACAACATGTATCACATACATACACAACATGTATCACATACATACATGTATCACATACATACACAACATGTATCACATACATACATGTATCACATACATACATGTATCACATACATACATACATGTATCACATACATACACAACATGTATCACATACATACATGTATCACATACATACACAACATGTATCACATACATACATGTATCACATACATACACAACATGTATCACATACATACACAACATGTATCACATGCATACATGTATCACATACATACACAACATGTATCACATACATACATGTATCACATACATACACAACATGTATCACATACATACACAACATGTATCGCAAACATACATGTATCGCATACATACACAACATGTATCACATACATACATGTATCGCATACATACACAACATGTATCGCAAACATACATGTATCGCATACATACACAACATGTATCACATACATACACAACATGTATCACATACATACACAACATGTATCACATACACAACATGTATCACATACATACATGTATCACATACATACACAACATGTATCACATACATACATGTATCACATACATACACAACATGTATCACATACATACATGTATCACATACATACATGTATCACATACATACAAGTATCGCATACATACACAACATGTATCACATACATACACATACATGTATCACATACATACACAACATGTATCACATACATACACAACATGTATCACATACATACATGTATCACATATATACACAACATGTATCACATACATACATGTATCGCATACATACATACATGTATCACATACATACACAACATGTATTACATACATACATGTATCACATACATACACAACATGTATCACATACATACACATACATGTATCACATACATACACAACATGTATCACATACATACACAACATGTATCGCAAACATATATGTATCGCATACATACACAACATGTATCACATACATACACAACATGTATTACATACATACACAACATGTATCGCATACATACACAACATATATCACATACATACTTGTATCGCATACATACACAACATGTATCACATACATAAACAACATGTACCACATACATACATGTATCGCATACATACACAACATGTATCACAAACACACTCAAACATGTATCACATACATACACAACATGTATCACATACATACACAAACATGTATCACATACATACACAACATACATACACAAAAATGCATCACATACATACACAACATGTATCACAAACACACTCAAACATGTATCACATACATACACAACATGTATCACATACATACATGTATCGCATACATACACAACATACATCACATAGATACATGTATCTCATACATACACAACATGTATCACAAACACACTCAAACATGTATCTCATACATACACAACATGTATCACTAACACACTTAAACATGTATCACATACATACACAAACATGTATCACATACATACACAACATACATACACAAACATGCATCACATACATACACAACATACATCACATACATACACATACATGTATCACATACATACACAACATGTATCACATACATACATGTATCGCATACATACATACATGTATCACATACATACACAACATGTATCACATACATACATGTATCACATACATACACAACATGTATCACATACATACACAACATGTATCGCAAACATATATGTATCGCATACATACACAACATGTATCACATATATACACAACATGTATCACATACATACACAACATGTATCGCATACATACACAACATATATCACATACATATATGTATCGCATACATACACAACATGTATCACATACATACACAACATGTATCGCATACATACACAACATATATCACATACATACATGTATCGCATACATACACAACATGTATCGCATACATACACAACATACATCACATACATACATACATGTATCGCATACATACACAACATGTATCGCATACATACACAACATACATCACATACATACATACAGGTATCGCATACATACACAACATGTATCACATACATACATACATGTATCGCATACATACACAACATGTATCACATACATACATACATACATGTATCGCATACATACACAACATGTATCACATACATACATGTATCACATATATACACAACATGTATCACATACATACATGTATCACATACATACACAACATGTATCACATACATACACAAACATGTATCACATACATACACAACATACATACACAAACATGCATCACATACATACACAACATACATCACATACATACACATACATGTATCACATACATACACAACATGTATCGCATACATACACAACATGTATCGCATACATACACAACATGTATCACGTACATACATGTATCGCATACATACACAACATGTATCACATACATACACAACATGTATCACATACATACACGACATGTATCACATACATACATGTATCGCATACATACACAACATGTATCACATACATACACATACATGTATCACATACATACACAACATGTATCACATACATACACATACATGTATCACATACATACACATACATGTATCACATACATACATACATGTATCACATACATACACAACATGTATCGCATACATACACAACATGTATCACATACATACATACATACATACATACATGTATCACATACATACACAACATGTATCACATACATACATACATACATACATACATGTATCACATACATACTCAACATGTATCGCATACATACACAACATACATCACATACATACATACATGTATCGCATACATACACAACATGTATCGCAAACATACATGTATCACATACATACATACATGTATCACATACATACACAACATGTATCGCATACATACACAACATACATCACATACATACATACATACATGTATCACATACATACACAACATGTATCGCATACATACACAACATACATCACATACATACATACATGTATCGCATACATACACAACATGTATCACATACATACACAACATGTATCGCATACATACACAACATACATCACATACATACATACATGTATCGCATACATACACAACATGTATCACATACATACATACATGTATCGCATACATACACAACATGTATCGCATACATACATACATGTATCTCATACATACACAACATGTATCGCATACATACACATACATGTATCACATACATACACAACATGTATCACATACATGTACAACATGTATCACATACATACATGTATCGCATACATACACAACATACATCACATAGATACATGTATCTCATACATACACAACATGTATCAGAAACACACTCAAACATGTATCTCATACATACACAACATGTATCACAAACACACTCAAACATGTATCACATACATACACAAACATGTATCACATACATACACAAACATGTATCACATACATACACAACATACATCACATACATACATACATGTATCGCATACATACACAACATGTATCACATACATACACAACATGTATCGCATACATACACAACATACATCACATACATACATACATGTATCGCATACATACACAACATGTATCACATACATACATACATGTATCGCATATATACACAACATGTATCGCATACATACATACATGTATCTCATACATACACAACATGTATCGCATACATACACATACATGTATCACATACATACACAACATGTATCGCAAACATACATGTATCACATACATACATACATGTATCACATACATACACAACATGTATCGCATACATACACAACATACATCACATACATACATACATACATGTATCACATACATACACAACATGTATCGCATACATACACAACATACATCACATACATACATACATGTATCGCATACATACACAACATGTATCACATACATACACAACATGTATCGCATACATACACAACATACATCACATACATACATACATGTATCGCATACATACACAACATGTATCACATACATACATACATGTATCGCATACATACACAACATGTATCGCATACATACATACATGTATCTCATACATACACAACATGTATCGCATACATACACATACATGTATCACATACATACACAACATGTATCACATACATGCACAACATGTATCACGTACATACACATACATGTATCACATACATACATACATACATACATATATCGCATACATACACAACATGTATCACATACATACACAACATGTATCGCATACATACTCCACATGTATCACATACATACATACATACATACATACATACATACACAACATGTATCACATACATACATGTATCACATACATACATGTATCACATACATACAGAACATGTATCACATACATACATGTATCACATACATACATGTATCGCATACATACACAACATGTATCACATAAATACACATACATGTATCACATACATACACAACATGTATCACATACATACACAACATGAATCACATACATACACAACATGTATCACATACATACATGTATCGCATACAACATACATCACATACATACACATACATGTATCACATACATACACAACATGTATCGCATACATACACAACATGTATCACATACATACATGTATCGCATACATGCACAACATGTATCACATACATACACAACATGTATCACATACATACACAACATATATCGCATACATACACAACATGTATCGCATACATACACAACATGTATCACATACATACATGTATCGCATACATACACAACATGTATCACATACATACACATACATGTATCACATACATACACAACATGTATCACATACATACACAACATGTATCACATACATACACATACATGTATCACATACATACATACATGTATCGCATACATACACAACATGTATCACATACATACACAACATGTATCGCATACATACACAACATGTATCGCATACATACATACATACATACATACATACATACATACATACATACATACATACATACATACATACATACATACATACATACATGTATCACATACATACACAACATGTATCACATACATACATACATACATACATACATACATACATACATACATAGATACATGTATCACATACATACACAACATGTATCGCATACATACACAACATACATCACATACATACATACATGTATCGCTTACATACACAACATGTATCGCAAACATACATGTATCACAATACATACATACATGTATCACATACATACACAACATGTATCGCATACATACACAACATGTATCACAATACATACATACATGTATCACATACATATACAACATGTATCGCATACATACACAACATACATCACATACATACATACATGTATCACATACATACACAACATGTATCGCATACATACACAACATACATCACATACATACATACATGTATCGCATACATACACAACATGTATCACATACATACACAACATGTATCGCATACATACACAACATACATCACATACATACATACATGTATCGCATACATACACAACATGTATCACATACATACATACATACATGTATCGCATACATACACAACATGTATCGCATACATGCATACATACATGTATCACATACATACATGAATCGCATACATACACAACATGTATCACATACATACACAAACATGTATCACATACATACACAACATGTATCACATACATACACAACATGTATCACATACATACACATACATGTATCACATACATACATACATGTATCGCATACATACACAACATGTATCGCATACATACACAACATGTATCACATACATACATACATACATACATACATACATACATACATACATACATGTATCACATACATACACAACATGTATCACATACATACATACATACATACATACATACATACATGTATCACATACATACACAACATGTATCGCATACATACACAACATACATCACATACATACATTCATGTATCGCATACATACACAACATGTATCGCAAACATACATGTATCACAATACATACATACATGTATCACATACATACACAACATGTATCGCATACATACACAACATGTATCACAATACATACATACATGTATCACATACATACACAACATGTATCGCATACATACACAACATACATCACATACATACATACATGTATCGCATACATACACAACATGTATCACATACATACATACATACATGTATCGCATACATACACAACATGTATCACATACATACATGTATCACATACATACACAACATACATACACAAACATGCATCACATACATACACAACATACATCACATACATACACATACATGTATCACATACATACACAACATGTATCACATACATACATGTATCGCATACATACATACATGTATCACATACATACACAACATGTATCACATACATACATGTATCACATACATACACAACATGTATCACATACATACACAACATGTATCGCAAACATATATGTATCGCATACATACACAACATGTATCACATATATACACAACATGTATCATATACATACACAACATGTATCGCATACATACACAACATATATCACATACATACATGTATCGCATACATACACAACATGTATCACATACATACACAACATGTATCGCATACATACACAACATATATCACATACATACATGTATCGCATACATACACAACATGTATCGCATACATACACAACATACATCACATACATACAAACATGTATCGCATACATACACAACATGTATGGCATACATACACAACATACATCACATACATACATACAGGTATCGCATACATACACAACATGTATCACATACATACATACATGTATCGCATACATACACAACATGTATCACATACATACATACATACATGTATCGCATACATACACAACATGTATCACATACATACATGTATCACATATATACACAACATGTATCATATACATACATGTATCACATACATACACAACATGTATCACATACATACACAAACATGTATCACATACATACACAACATACATACACAAACATGCATCACATACATACACAACATACATCACATACATACACATACATGTATCACATACATACACAACATGTATCGCATACATACACAACATGTATCACGTACATACATGTATCGCATACATACACAACATGTATCACATACATACACAACATGTATCGCATACATACACAACATACATCACATACATACATACATGTATCGCATACATACACAACATGTATCACATACATACACATACATGTATCACATACATACACAACATGTATCGCATACATACATACATGTATCTCATACATACACATACATGTATCACATACATACACAACATGTATCACATACATGTACAACATGTATCACATACATACATGTATCGCATACATACACAACATACATCACATAGATACATGTATCTCATACATACACAACATGTATCAGAAACACACTCAAACATGTATCTCATACATACACAACATGTATCACAAACACACTCAAACATGTATCACATACATACACAAACATGTATCACATACATACACAAACATGTATCACATACATACACAACATACATCACATACATACATACATGTATCGCATACATACACAACATGTATCACATACATACACAACATGTATCGCATACATACACAACATACATCACATACATACATACATGTATCGCATACTTACACAACATGTATCACATACATACATACATGTATCGCATACATACACAACATGTATCGCATACATACATACATGTATCTCATACATACACAACATGTATCGCATACATACACATACATGTATCACATACATACACAACATGTATCGCAAACATACATGTATCACATACATACATACATGTATCACATACATACACAACATGTATCGCATACATACACAACATACATCACATACATACATACATACATGTATCACATACATACACAACATGTATCGCATACATACACAACATACATCACATACATACATACATGTATCGCATACATACACAACATGTATCACATACATACACAACATGTATCGCATACATACACAACACACATCACATACATACATACATGTATCGCATACATACACAACATGTATCACATACATACATACATGTATCGCATACATACACACCATGTATCGCATACATATATACATGTATCTCATACATACACAACATGTATCGCATACATACACATACATGTATCACATACATACACAACATGTATCACATACATGCACAACATGTATCACATACATACACATACATGTATCACATACATACATACATACATACATATATCGCATACATACACAACATGTATCACATACATACACAACATATATCGCATACATACTCAACATGTATCACATACATACATACATACATACATACATACACAACATGTATCACATACATACATGTATCACATACATACATGTATCACATACATACACAACATGTATCACATACATACATGTATCACATACATACATGTATCGCATACATACACAACATGTATCACATACATACACATACATGTATCACATACATACACAACATGTATCACATACATACATACATGTATCGCATACATACACAACATGTATCACATACATACACAACATGTATCGCATACATACACAACATGTATCACATACATACATACATACATACATACATACATACATACATACATACATACATACATACATACATGTATCACATACATACACAACATGTATCACATACATACATACATACATACATACATACATACATACATACATACATGTATCACATACATACACAACATGTATCGCATACATACACAACATACATCACATACATACATACATGTATCGCATACATACACAACATGTATCGCAAACATACATGTATCACAATACATACATACATGTATCACATACATACACAACATGTATCGCATACATACACAACATATATCACAATACATACATACATGTATCACATACATAGACAACATGTATCGCATACATACACAACATACATCACATACATACATACATGTATCACATACATACACAACATGTATCGCATACATACACAACATACATCACATACATACATACATGTATCGCATACATACACAACATGTATCACATACATACACAACATGTATCGCATACATACACAACATACATCACATACATACATACATGTATCGCATACATACACAACATGTATCACATACATACATACATACATGTATCGCATACATACACAACATGTATCGCATACATGCATACATACATGTATCACATACATACATGAATCGCATACATACACAACATGTATCACATACATACACAAACATGTATCACATACATACACAACATGTATCACATACATACACAACATGTATCACATACATACACATACATGTATCACATACATACATACATGTATCGCATACATACACAACATGTATCACATACATACACAACATGTATCACATACATACATACATACATACATACATACATACATACATACATACATACATGTATCACATACATACACAACATGTATCACATACATACATACATACATACATACATACATACATACATGTATCACAAACATACACAACATGTATCGCATACATACACAACATACATCACATACATACATACATGTATCGCATACATACACAACATGTATCGCAAACATACATGTATCACAATACATACATACATGTATCACATACATACACAACATGTATCGCATACATACACAACATGTATCACAATACATACATACATGTATCACATACATACACAACATGTATCGCATACATACACAACATACATCACATACATACATACATGTATCACATACATACACAACATGTATCGCATACATACACAACATACATCACATACATACATACATGTATCGCATACATACACAACATGTATCACATACATACACAACATGTATCGCATACATACACAACATACATCACATACATACATACATGTATCGCATACATACACAACATGTATCACATACATACATACACAACATATATCGCATACATACACAACATGTATCACATACATACACATACATATATCACATACATACACAACATGTATCACATACATACATGTATCACATACATACACAACATGTATCACATACATACATGTATCGCATACATACATACATGTATCACATACATACACAACATGTATCACATACATACATGTATAACATACATACACAACATGTATCACATACATACACAACATGTATCACATACATACACAACATGTATCGAAAACATATATGTATCGCATACATACACAACATGTATCACATATATACACAACATGTATCACATACATACACAACATGTATCGCATACATACACAACATATATCACATACATACTTGTATCGCATACATACACAACATGTATCACATACATAAACAACATGTATCACATACATACATGTATCGCATACATACACAACATGTATCACAAACACACTCAAACATGTATCACATACATACACATGCATACATACATACATGTATCACATACATACACAACATGTATCACATACATACATGTATCACATACATACACAACATATATCACATACATACACAACATGTATCACATACATACACAACATGTATCGCAAACATATATGTATCGCATACATACACAACATGTATCACATATATACACAACATGTATCACATACATACACAACATGTATCGCATACATACACAACATATATCACATACATACATGTATCGCATACATACACAACATGTATCACATACATAAACAACATGTATCACATACATACATGTATCGCATACATACACAACATGTATCACAAACACACTCAAACATGTATCACATACATACACAACATGTATCACATACATACACAAACATGTATCACATACATACACAACATGTATCACAAACACACTCAAACATGTATCTCATACATACACAACATGTATCAGAAACACACTCAAACATGTATCTCATACATACACAACATGTATCACAAACACACTCAAACATGTATCACATACATACACAAACATGTATCACATACATACACAACATACATACACAAACATGCATCACATACATACACAACATACATCACATACATACACATACATGTATCACATACATACACAACATGTATCGCATACATACACAACATGTATCGCATACATACACAACATGTATCACATACATACATGTATCGCATACATACACAACATGTATCACATACATACACAACATGTATCACATACATACACAACATATATCGCATACATACACAACATGTATCGCACACATACACAACATGTATCACATACATACATGTATCGCATACATACACAACATGTATCACATACATACACATACATGTATCACATACATACACAACATGTATCACATACATACACATACATGTATCGCATACATACCCAACATGTATCGCATACATACACAACATGTATCACATACATACATACATACATACATACATACATACATGTATCACATACATACACAACATGTATCACATACATACATACATACATACATACATACATACATACATACATACATGTATCACATACATACACAACATGTATCGCATACATACACAACATACATCACATACATACATACATGTATCGCATACATACACAACATGTATCGCAAACATACATGTATCACATACATACATACATGTATCACATACATACAAAACATGTATCGCATACATACACAACATACATCACATACATACATACATGTATCACATACATACACAACATGTATCGCATACATACACAACATACATCACATACATACATACATATCACATACATACACAACATGTATCGCATACATACACAACATACATCACATACATACATACAGGTATCGCATACATACACAACATGTATCACATACATACATACATGTATCGCATACATACACAACATGTATCGCATACATACATACATGTATCGCATACATACACAACATGTATCGCATACATACACAAATATGTATCGCATACATACACAACATGTATCGCATACATAAACATACATGTATCGCATACATACACAACATGTATCACATACATACACAACATGTACACAACATGTATCACATACATACATGTATCACATACATACACAAACATGTATCACAAACATGTATCACATACATACACAACATACATACACAAAAATGCATCACATACATACACAACATGTATCACAAACACACTCAAACATGTATCACATACATACACACCATGTATCACATACATACATGTATCGCATACATACACAACATACATCACATACATACATGTATCTCATACATACACAACATGTATCACAAACACACTCAAACATGTATCTCATACATACACAACATGTATCACAAACACACTCAAACATGTATCACATACATACACAAACATGTATCACATACATACACAAACATGTATCACATACATACACAACATACATACACAATAATGCATCACATACATACACAACATACATCACATACATACACATACATGTATCACATACACAACATGTATATCATAAATACACAACATGTATCACATACATACACAATATGTATCGCATACATACACAACATGTATCGCATACATACATAACATGTATCGCATACATACATGTATCGCATACATACACAACATGTATCACATACATACACATACATGTATCACATACATACACATACATGTATCACATACATACATACATGTATTGCATACATACACAACATGTATCACATACATACACAACATGTATAGCATACATACATAACATGTATCACATACATACATGTATCACATACATACACATACATGTATCACATACATACATACATGTATCGCATACATACACAACATGTATCGCATACATAAACAAAATATATCGCATACATACACAACATGTATCGCATACATACATACATGTATCGCATACATACACAACATGTATCACATACATACACAACATGTATCGCATACATACATATACATGTATCGCATACATACACAACATGTATCACATACATACACAACATGTATCGCATACATACACATACATGTATCGCATACATACACAACATGTATCACATACATACACAACATGTATCGCATACATACACAACATGTGTCGCATACATACACAACATGTATCACATACAACATGTATCACATACATACATGTATCACATACATACACAACATGTATCACATACATACACATACATGTTTCACATACATACACATACATATATCGCATACATACACAACATGTGTCACATACATACACACACATGTGTCACATACTTACACATACATTTATCACATACATACACATACACGTTTCACATACATACACATGCATGTATCACATACATACACATACATGTTTCACATACATACACATACATGTGTCACATACTTACACATACATTTATCACATACATACACATATATGTATCGCATACATACACATACACGTTTCACATACATACACATGCATGTATCACATACATACATATACATACACATACACGTATCACATACATACATACACACTCATGTGTCACATACTTATACATACATGTTTCACATACATACACATACATGTATCGCATACATACACATACATTTTTCACATACATACACATACATGTTTCACATACATACACATACATGTTTCACATACATACACATACATGTGTCACATACATACACATACATGTTTCACATACATACACATACATGTGTCACATACATACACATACATGTATCACAAACATACACATACATGTATCGCATACATACACATACATGTTTCGCATACATACTCACACATGTGTCACATACTTACACATACATGTTTAACATACATACACATACATGTATCGCATACATACACATACATGTTTCACATACTTACACATACATTTATCACATACAACACATACATGTTTCACATACATACACATACATGTATCACATACATACACATACATGTATCGCATACACATACATGTTTCGCATACATACACATACACGTATCACATACATACATACACATACACGTTTCACATACATACACATACATGTATCACATACATACACATACATGTATCGCATACACATACATGTTTCGCATACACATACATGTTTCGCATACATACACATACACGTATCACATACATACATACACATACACGTTTCACATACATACACATGCATGTATCACATACATACACATGCATGTATCGCATACATACACATACACGTTTCACATACATACACATACATGTATCGCATACACATACATGTTTCGCATACATACACATACACGTATCACATACATACATACACATACACGTTTCACATACATACACATGCATGTATCACATACATACACATACATGTATCGCATACATACACAAATATGTGTCACATACATACACACACACGTATCACCTGCATACACATACACGTTTCGCCTACATACACATACACGTATCGCCTACATACACATACATGTATCGTATACAAGCATACATACATGCAGTATGACATACACACATCACATACATGCACTATCATATACACGCATCACATACATGCAGTATCACATACACGCATCACATACATGCACTATCATATACATGCAGATGCATGTATCACATACATGTATATGCGTGCATCATATACATGTTTTTGTTACATGCACGCACATGCTTGTATTACATACATGCATCACCTGGACCGCTGCGGTTCGAATCCCACTGGGAACTCGACTTGTATGTGGGAAAGTATCGATTCTTACGGATAATATACGGATGGCGGAATGTATACAATACTGGATCTACCCGGGAATAAATGGGAGGTCCGCTTCCATCACAAAAAAATTCAACCGTCATACGTAGCCTAAAATGTGCTGGAAAATGACGTTATACTCCAAACAAAATAAAAAAAAAGAAAAAAAGTTTACTATTTAATTTAAGGACTGAGATCACATTTTCATGAAACCCATGTTCTAAAGAAGAGAACTTAACCATACCTTGTGTTTGGCAATGTTTTGACATGCGCTCACATCGACGCTTCGTTAAGAATCTAACTCTAGGCTTGTAAGTGAATAGGCGGGTAGGAGTTATCGCCATGAACGTGAAGTTGGCAGTAGCAGTAGCAGCAGTAGCAGTAGCTACTGCTACTGCTACTGCTACTGCTGTTACTGCCAGCAGTAGTAGCAGTAGCAGTAGTTACTGCCGGCAGTAGCAGCAGTAGCAGCAGTAGCAGTAGTTACTGCCAGCAGTAGCAGCAGTAGCAGTAGTTACTGCCAGCAGTAGTAGCAGTAGCAGTAGTTACTGCCAGCAGTAGCAGCAGTAGCAGTAGTTACTGCCAGCAGTAGCAGCAGTAGCAGTAGAAACTGCTAGCAGTAGAACACCATCTCAGTAGGTATATTCATCGCAAGTGTTTTTCTTTGCGCATTATGTTGTTTCTACTTTCCCACCGTCATATTTAGCAGACAACCCCTTTCGCATATTTAGCAACAATCATATGTTTCCTACTGCTATTGCTACTGCTACTGCTACTGCTAACTACTGCCAGCAGTAGCAGCAGTAGCAGTAGCTACTGCCAGCAGTAGCAGCAGTAGAGGCAATAGTCATTTTAATTACGACGATATATGATCATCGATATATGATATTTCTTTGCGCAAGTATGTTGTTTCTACTTTCCCACTATCATGTTTAGCAGGCAACCCCTTTCGCATCTTTCGCAAACATCATATGTTTGCTTCTGCTATTGCTACTGCTACTGCTACTGCTAACTACTGCCAGCAGTAGCAGCAGTAGCAGTAGCTACTGCCAGCAGTAGCGGCAGTAGAGTCAATATCTTAATTACGACGATATATGATCATCGGTTTTCTTTGCGCAAGTATGTTGTTTTTTTAAAGCATTTTGGTAGTGCTACTAAAATCACACCATTTGAGACCGTTTATCACAATTTTGGTTCTACTGCTGTATGATTGAAAGTTCGAAAGTAGTCAAAAACACGTCTGGTCGTCGGATGACGAGTGTTGCCGGCGGGCAGATCAACATCATAGACACGCTGGCGCAGTTTTTTTATAAAAGCCTTTCGGTAGTGCTACTAAAATCACATCATTTGAGATTGTTTATCGCAGTTTTTGTTCTACTGCTGTAGTACTGAAGTCGAATAACGGTACAGTTGAACGTGCGTTTTCTGTCGGATAACGAGTGTTGCCGGCGGGCAGGTCAACATCATAGACATGCTTGCGCAGTGTTTTTTTAAAGACCTTTGGTAGTGCTACTAGAATCAACCTATTTGAAATTATTTATCAACGTTTTAGTTCTACTGCTGTGTTACTGAAGTTTGCACTGAAATAGACTCGAAATGGCGTTTTTGTCGGGTTTCGGGTGTTGCCGGCGGGCAGATCAATATCATAGACACGCTGGCGCAGTGTTTTTTTAAAGCCTTTTGGTGGTGCTACTAAAATCACACCATTTCAGACCGTTTATCACAGTTTTGGTTCTACTGCTGTATGATTGAAAGTTCGAAAGTAGTCAAAAACACGTCTGGTCGTCGGATAACGAGTGTTGCCGGCGGGCAGTTCAACATCATAGACACGCTGGCGCAGTTTTTTTATAAAAGCCTTTTGGTAGTGCTACTAAAATCACACCATTTGAGATTGTTTATCGCAGTTTTTGTTCTACTGCTGTAGTACTGAAGTCGAATAACGGTACATTTGAACGTGCGTTTTCTGTCGGATAACGAGTGTTGCCGGCGGGCAGATCAACCTCATATACATGCTGGCGCAGTGTTTTTTCAAAGCCTTTTGGTAGTGCTACTAGAATCAACCTATTTGAAATTCTTTATCAACGTTTTAGTTCTACTGCTGTGTTACTGAAGTTTGCACTGAAATAGACTCGAAATGGTGTTTTTGTCGGGTTTCGGGTGTTGCCGGCGGGCAGATCAATATCTTAGACACGCTGGCGCAGTGTTTTTTTAAAGCCTTTTGGTAGTCCTACTAAAATCACACCATTTCAGACCGTTTATCACAGTTTTGGTTCTACTGCTGTATGATTGAAAGTTCGAAAGTAGTCAAAAACACGTCTGGTCGTCGGATGACGAGTGTTGCCGGCGGGCAGATCAACATCATAGACACGCTGGCGCAGTTTTTTATGAAAGCCTTTTGGTAGTGCTACTAAAATCATACCATTTGAGATTGTTTATCGCAGTTTTTGTTCTACTGCTGCAGTACTGAAGTCGAATAACGGTACATTTGAACGTGCGTTTTCTGTCGGATAACGAATGTTGCCGGCGGGCAGGTCAACATCATAGACATGCTGGCGCAGTGTTTTTTTAAAGACCTTTGGTAGTGCTACTAGAATCAACCTATTTGAAATTCTTTATCAACGTTTTAGTTCTACTGCTGTGTTACTGAAGTTTGCACTGAAATAGACTCGAAATGGCGTTTTTGTCGGGTTTCGGGTGTTGCCGGCGGTCAGATCAATATCATAGACACGCTGGCGCAGTGTTTTTTTAAAGCCTTTTGGTAGTGCTACTAAAATCTCACCATTTGAGACCGTTTATCACAGTTTTGGTTCTACTGCTGTATGATTGAAAGTTCGAAAGTAGTCAAAAACACGTCTGGTCGTCGGATGACCAGTGTTGCCGGCGGGCAGATCAACATCATAGACACGCTGGCGCAGTTTTTTATGAAAGCCTTTTGGTAGTGCTACTAAAATCATACCATTTGAGATTGTTTATCGCAGTTTTTGTTCTACTACTGTAGTACTGAATTCGAATAACGGTACATTTGAACGTGCGTTTTCTGTCGGATAACGAATGTTGCCGGCGGGCAGGTCAACATCATAGACATGCTGGCGCAGTGTTTTTTTAAAGACCTTTGGTAGTGCTACTAGAATCAACCTATTTGAAATTCTTTATCAACGTTTTAGTTCTACTGCTGTGTTACTGAAGTTTGCACTGAAATAGACTCGAAATGGCGTTTTTGTCGGGTTTCGGGTGTTGCCGACGGGCAGATCAATATCATAGACACGCTGGCGCAGCGTTTTTTTAAAGTATTTTGGTAGTGCTACTAAAATCTCACCATTTGAGACCGTTTATCACAGTTTTGGTTCTACTGCTGTATGATTGAATGTTCGAAAGTAGTCAAAAACACGTCTGGTCGTCGGATGACGAGTGTTGCCGGCGGGCAGATCAACATCACAGAAACGCTAGCGCAGTTT
Organism: Cyrtodaria siliqua; assembly: GCA_037043455.1. Taxonomy (NCBI): domain Eukaryota; kingdom Metazoa; phylum Mollusca; class Bivalvia; order Adapedonta; family Hiatellidae; genus Cyrtodaria; species Cyrtodaria siliqua. The sequence goes on from JAWPHD010000099.1 coordinate 526,179, forward strand.
TTTATGAAAGCCTTTTGGTAGTGCTACTAAAATCACACCATTTGAGATTGTTTATCGCAGTTTTTGTTCTACTGCTGTAGTACTGAAGTCGAATAACGGTACATTTGAACGTGCGTTTTCTGTCGGATAACGAATGTTGCCGGCGGGCAGGTCAACAATAAAGACATGCTGGCGCAGTGTTTTTTTTAAAGAACTTTGGTAGTGCTACTAGAATCAACCTATTTGAAATTCTTTATCAACGTTTTAGTTCTACTGCTGTGTTACTGAAGTTTGCACTGAAATAGACTCGAAATGGCATTTTTGTCGGGTTTCGGGTGTTGCCGGCGGTCAGATCAATATCATAGACACGCTGGCGCAGTGTTTTTTTAAAGCCTTTTGGTAGTGCTACTTAAATCTCACCATTTGAGACCGTTTATCACAGTTTTGGTTCTACTGCTGTATGATTGAAAGTTCGAAAGTAGTCAAAAACACGCCTGGTCGTCGGATGACCAGTGTTGCCGGCGGGCAGATCAACATCATAGACACGCTGGCGCAGTTTTTTATCAAAGCCTTTTGGTAGTGCTACTAAAATCACACCATTTGAGATTGTTTATCGCAGTTTTTGTTCTACTGCTGTAGTACTGAAGTCGAATAACGGTACATTTGAACGTGCGTTTTCTGTCGGATAACGAGTGTTACCGGCGGGCAGGTCAACATCATAGACATGCTGGCGCAGTGTTTTTTTAAAGACCTTTGGTAGTGCTACTAGAATCAACCTATTTGAAATTCTTTATCAACGTTTTAGTTCTACTGCTGTGTTACTGAAATCTCACCATTTGAGACCGTTTATCACAGTTTTGGTTCTACTGCTGTATGACTGAATGTTCGAAAGTAGTAAAAACACGTCTGGTCGTCGGATAACGTGTTGCCGGCGAGCAGATCAACATCATAGACACGCTGGCGCAGCGTTTTGTTAAAGCCTTTTGGTAGTGCTTCTAAAATCACACCATTTGAGACCGTTTATCACAATGTTGGTTCTACTGCTGTATGACTGAATGTTCGAAAGTAGTCAAAAACACGTCTGGTCGTCGGGTTTCAGGTGTTTCAGGTGTTGCCGGCGGGACGATCAACATCACAGATCTGCAGTCTCTCTGGATTTCAAGCCTACTAATACCACCCCACTTGAGATTGCAGTTTTTGTTCTACTTTCTACTGCTGTCATAGAATGGAGGAGGTATTTCATTATCAGGTAATGGTAACCCCAAAATTGACCCCAAAATGTATAGGTTCATCCCTTCCCCATGGCCTGTCTATCGGTGACGTTTAATGCATATGGCTAGCAGTCTTGAGTTATACAGCGGACAATGTGTTCGAAAGTAGTCAAAAACACGTCTGGTCATCGGATAACGAGTGTTGCCGCTAGCAGTCTTGAGTTATACAGCGGACAATGTGTTTAATTATCAGGCCATTGTAACCTTAACCTTCAACCCATTGTAACCTTAACCTTAAACCCATTGACCCCATACTGCATAAAAGTCAACAGTATACGCATGCATATGGCCCCAAAATGTATATGTGCATCCACTTATCAAGGAAAAACTTTAAAAAAACACTGCGCCAGCGTGTCTATGATATGGATCTGCCCGCCGGCAACACCCGAAACCGGACAAAAACGCCATTTCGAGTCTATTTCAGTGCAAACTTCAGTAACACAGCAGTAGAACTAAAACGTTGATAAATAATTTCAAATAGGTTGATTCTAGTAGCACTACCAAATGTCTTTAAAAAAACACTGCGCCAGCATGTCTATGATGTTGATCTGCCCGCCGGCAACACTCGTTATCCGACAGAAAACGCACGTTCAAATGTACCGTTATTCGACTTCAGTACTACAGCAGTAGAACAAAAACTGCGATAAACAATCTCAAATGGTGTGATTTTAGTAGCACTACCAAAAGGCTTTGATAAAAAACTGCGACAGCGTGTCTATGATGTTGATCTGCCCGCCGGCAACACTCGTTATCCGACGACCGGACGTGTTTTTGACTACTTTCGAACTTCCAATCATACAGCAGTAGAACCAAAACTGTGATAAACGGTCTGAAATGGTATGATTTTAGTAGCACTATCAAAAGGCTTTTAAAAAACTCTGCGCCAGCGTGTCTATGATGTTGATCTGCCCGCCGGCAACACTCGTTATCCGACGACCAGACGTGTTTTAATACTTTCGAACTTTCAATCAAACAGCAGTAGCAGTAGCAATAGCAGTAGCAAACATATGACGGTTGCGAAAGGGGTTGTCTGTTAAACATGATTGTGGGAAAGTAGAAACAACATACTTGCGCAAAGAAAACCGATGATCATATATCGTCGTAATTAAGATGATACTGATTCTACTGCTGCTACTGCTGGCAGTAGCTACTGCTACTGCTGCTACTGCTGGCAGTAGTTAGGAGTAGCAGTAGCAGGGGCATTAGCATTAGCAGAAGCAAACATATGATGGTTGCGAAAGATGCGAAAGGGGTTGTCTGCTAAACATGATGGTGGGAAAGTAGAAACAACATACTTGCGCAAAGAAATATCATATATAAATGATCATATATCGTCGTAACTAAGATGACTATTGACTCTACTGCTGCTACTGCTGGCAGTAGCTACTGCTACTGCTGCTACTGCTGGCAGTAGTTAACAGTAGCAGTAGCAGTAGCAGTAGCAATAGCAGTAGGAACATATGATTGTTGCGAAATATGCGAAAGGGGTTGTTTGGTAAATATGATGGTGGCAAGTAGGAACAACATAATGCGCAAAGAAAACACTTGCGATGAATATACCTACAGAGATGGTGCTCTACTGCTAGCAGTAACTACTGCTACTGCTGCTACTGCTGGCAGTAACTACTGCTACTGCTGCTACTGCTGGCAGTAAGTACTGATACTGCTGCTACTACTGGCAGTAGCTACTGCTACTGCTGCTACTGCTGGCAGTAGTTAACAGTAGCAGTAGCAGTAGCAGTAGCAATAGCAGTAGGAACATATGATTGTTGCGAAATATGCGAAAGGGGTTGTTTGGTAAATATGATGGTGGCAAGTAGGAACAACATAATGCGCAAAGAAAACACTTGCGATGAATATACCTACAGAGATGGTGCTCTACTGCTAGCAGTAACTACTGCTACTGCTGCTACTGCTGGCAGTAACTACTGCTACTGCTGCTACTGCTGGCAGTAAGTACTGATACTGCTGCTACTACTGGCAGTAGCTACTGCTACTGCTGCTACTGCTGGCAGTAGTTAACAGTAGCAGTAGCAGTAGCAGTAGCAATAGCAGTAGGAACATATGATTGTTGCGAAATATGCGAAAGGGGTTGTTTGGTAAATATGATGGTGGCAAGTAGGAACAACATAATGCGCAAAGAAAACACTTGCGATGAATATACCTACAGAGATGGTGCTCTACTGCTAGCAGTAACTACTGCTACTGCTGCTACTGCTGGCAGTAACTACTGCTACTGCTGCTACTGCTGGCAGTAAGTACTGATACTGCTGCTACTACTGGCAGTAGCTACTGCTACTGCTGCTACTGCTGGCAGTAGTTAACAGTAGCAGTAGCAGTAGCAGTAGCAATAGCAGTAGGAACATATGATTGTTGCGAAATATGCGAAAGGGGTTGTTTGGTAAATATGATGGTGGCAAGTAGGAACAACATAATGCGCAAAGAAAACACTTGCGATGAATATACCTACAGAGATGGTGCTCTACTGCTAGCAGTAACTACTGCTACTGCTGCTACTGCTGGCAGTAACTACTGCTACTGCTGCTACTGCTGGCAGTAACAGCAGTAGCAGTAGCAGTAGCAGTAGCAGTAGCTACTGCTACTGCTGCTACTGCTACTGCCAACTTCACGTTCATGTTATCGCCACTTAGTTTTCGTATATAAACATTAGACTAGAGTAATATTAAATACAAACATACACACTTTAAACAATGATTGGGTATGTATTTGTAAAGCTACACAATTACAGTTTAAATACGATTATTTCAATTAAGGGGGAAATCACGTGTATGGCTTGATAGTGTTATACCTTTATATATCGTAAAGAGAATTAAATTGTATTCAATTTGAATGAAACGCTCCACTTCGTCCCGACTACCTTAGTGCAGTGAACGTATACAAATGTATGTATATATATATATATATATGTGTGATATGCATATAAACGTGTTTCAAGGTTTGAACAAAGCGTGCACGTTGTTGTTTTTTATTACTTTAATGACTTGTATTTATACATGATATAACTATGTTCATTATGTGTAGTAAATTTACCAATGTATGTGGTAGTTTCATTGTTAGTTTTGTTGCTGTTGTTTTTTGTTGTTTTTGTCGTTTGCCTTTAGTTTAAACTATATGCAATAAATTCACCTTTGTATATACAGTAGAACGAAATATACGCAGTCATGCATACAATTATAATGAATGTGTATCCGGTATGAAGTAGCATAGCAAATATATACTGAAAGGAAAAAGAAACGCAGGGTGCGTATTTCCGCTATATTGTATGTTTAATATGCTACTGCTAATCGAATGGTACAGGGCGACATTAGGCCTGTCCTTTTAGAAAGAAGGTTTAAACAGCACTGAACACACCAATGGTTACCCCTTTACAGTTTCATTATCGTCAGAATGCGCATATGGCTCAAGCAGGAGAGCAAACTTAGGCTTTAAATGTTGCAATCACTTAACATTAAATACAGTACTAAACTGGCTCAATTTTTCAAAGAGGAACTTCAGCATTTATGAATTTCTTGTTACAACGTGTACTGTGATTAAAACGTCTACAACATCACAGTTGTGTCCTTTCTCTAACTAACTGCACCTTTTTTTTTTACAAAACATCTTGGGATTTCCGTGGAATATATATGGAATTAAGTGTGCAGAATATGCAATATATAGCGGAAATACGCACCCTGCGTTTCTTTTTCCTTTCAGTATATTTAAATGGCCTTCTATTTAACTTGTAGATCGATTAAGTTATGTACAAAATTGGCAAAAATATCACTCTGTACTTAGTTGTGCTTAACAGTTGTGTTTAATGCACATGCATACACATACACATAATATTACAATATTTTAATCTGATCAATATTGACGATTTCACGGTTAGGAGTTTTAAATCGATGCACAAGTTTTCTGGAGGCGGTGTTTACAGAGCCTTTCTGGATTTAATTTCTATTGTTCAAGGGTGAGATATGAATACTTTATGTTTATATAAATTGTAATAACAGTTGTGTCTTATCGGCTACATGTATACGGGTATAATCAACTGACCACCGAACCGTGTGTCTCGGTAGCTGCATAAGTGATTAGGGTGCTGTCACGGTAAGCCACAGATCAGGGGCGTTCCTGGAGTTAATTTAGGTATACGCACCATCGAGTTTTGGATTCACAAATGTGCCTAACCCCCCTATACCTTCAGTTTTTATTGCATTTTTCGCATTTTTAGCCTTTTTTATTTGTTTGCTTCTTTAATAGCCTGTACGCACATGCGTCAGTGCGTATGCCCAGGTACGCCGCTGCCAGAGGCGTAGCCAGGCTAAAATCTTAAGTACGCACCCTTAATGCCGTAGGGGTAGACCTGTGCGGGAGGGGTTCGGCCCCTCCTGCTTGGGGGGTAGGGGGGCCTCCCCTTAGAAAATTTTAAAATATAGACATCCTTTGGCAGCCTCTTGTGGGTATTTTGGTCACATTTTGGTGGCCTTCTAGGGTAAAATAATTTCTTTAAAAATGAAAAAAAACATATGTCAGGAGTTAAGTTAGCCTTCGATTTTTATGCCATTTTTTGCCATAATTATTTTTTCACTTTTCAAATCGATGTTACGCACGTGCGTAAGTGCGTATCGCTGGCTACGCTCCTGCGCGTGGTAGTGCAAAACCTATAGTGTTATAAAGTAATGCCACGGTAAAGAGGTAAAAATTACTCTTTCACCAATATCAATTTCCAAGATGGCGTTTTTTTTATTGAAGTATTTCTTAACATACGCATTTAGTTCGTAGATATAATGATGCAGTTTCCCTCTGTTTATTTATTTCTGCCTTTCTGTCTCAGCCAGGGGCGTAGCTATGTTAAATTGAATGTGCAGGCCCGGTCATCGTTTGAGTACCTAATGTGAACGTATGTTTGGTGAATCCGATGGCTTGCATGAACGGCGATTATTGTGTTATCGATAATTAAAAGTGTGCATGAATACCACTATAGGAGGTTTTCTGGCTATAGAAATGATTGTGTTAGCTAAATTTCTCGAAAAATGGAACTTTTAAGCAAATTATTTCAATATATACATTTTGTTTCAGTGTCATGCACAACAAATAATATGTTTGCTGGAATTATATACTGGTAAATTACTATTAAAAGTAACAACAACACCAAAATCAAGACTTATTTATCAAGTTTATTTACCTGATATGCAGTAAATATGAATTACTTTTACTATGGCATACTTACTATAGGATATCGTTTAAAACCGTCCCACAATATGTTTCTTAAAAAACATGTGTTAAATAAATTAATATCACTTCAACTGATGTGTCATTATCTGATGCACATCTTGTTTGCATGACGTCCTTGATATTAAATATAGTGATGTATAACTAATAGTGTGTGTGGTGTGGGTGTGCACTCGGTGTGCACTCGCGCACCTGTGAGTGTTCATGAAGTGTGTTTGATGATGCACCAACAAAGAAAAAATGTCATCTGTCACCATAAGGAAAGAACATTCAAGTGTGCATCGAGATATGGAATGCACAACGTACATACAGAGCTTTCACACCCACATAACTCAATAGAGTCAATTCGAGTTGCCCAACTTGGTCTTATTCTGGTCTTCAACTTTAAGTTTCAAACTATTTAATATGACAAGCTACTTGCCAAATATGTTAATCACATTCGTTATTTTGGAAACTAAAAATAATTTATGATATGATATAATCTCGTTAAAGTAACAAGTGTTCGCTTTTGTGGTTATTTTACCGATGTCATTATTCGGAGGGTTATATAATTTATTGCACCCAGGTCTTTTCAAAATGCGCTGAAAGATATGCATTATCGCTCTATTAATTTAAAACCAGACATATCAAATTATATGTCTGGTAACAAATGAATAGTTTTGAATATTTAAAAGACACTAGTAGTCGGTAAACTGATATTTTACAATATTTCATCTACGCACTTTGAATAGTAGGTATTTCTCTCCCTCCGATGTCGTGTGAAATCGTCAGTGTGAACATCAGGTCGAAAAGTTTATGGCACTGACAGGATTCCGTACCAGAAAGATAAAAGTCGTAATTATCCACAATGACGTTAATAACGTCAACAGATGAATGGCGTCACTGTGTAAGAGAACATGGCACACGTTAGTAATTGACAACGTCAACCACACAATTTCAATGATTTGCAAGAAAAATAATCAATCATGGGTATCCAGTCCAGATCGAGAATTCCAGCACTCGGTATAGCTGTTTTAATCGGAACTTCGGCTAAACCTCGATTTCAATAAAATGAATTATACCTGGTGTTGGAATCCCGATAAAAACAAATTATACTTCGTGTTGGAATTCCCGATCTTCACCGAATACTCATGATATATCATCAGTTACCGTACTACCAGGAAATTGCCAAACTGTTATAGATGTTATCCAGCTTGCCTTTTTACGGTGTGGTTTTAGCCTGGTTCCCTGGCAAGGAAACAAGACTAACAGGTCAGGGAACCAGGCTAGTGTGGTCTGTACGCACCTGTTGGTGAAAACCGCTTCATTCCAGTGGAGTCGAGACTCAAAAAATTACATTTCGGAAATGGGGGCGGATTAAACAAAAATCTATGGAACATTCATCTACAATCAAAGTTATGGAATAACATGCAGAAATTTCCGCATGCTTTGCGCTATATTACATGAAAATGTGTGAAGTAATAAAGAAAATACAAAGAAAATCTTACTTCGAAACGGGATGTTTTTCCGTCTGTTGCGTCATTTTGAAACCACGTGATCCTCCACCCTGGATATGGTAATTTGGAACTATGACGCCATAGTTCTCAAAATGGCGGCTCCCATATCGGTTTTAGAACAACATTCAAATGGTCATATCTTTTATGTTTATCATCCCATTTTGATAATTCTTTCACCTTTTTCCAAGTTTTTCAGAACTCTTAATAACAGAGCTTGTCTAACTTTGTCGTTACATTCCCTTTACTTCACTGATAAATCTAATAATGTATAACACATATGTCTGCCATTTTAGTATTAAATATAACCCTTAAATCCACCAACTCACTGCGGGGTGCGGGATGCTGGCACATTACACCCAGCGGAATTAGACAAATGTTCAAATTTATTGTCCGATTCGCACCCTAGGAGCAAAATGTATGTCTAATTCCCCAGGGTAGAAGTATCAATATCAAATATCCCCATGTTCGTACCCGGGTATGCCCGCACCCCCCCCCCCCCCTCACCCCTCAACCACCCCCTCCCACCCCACCCCATTTTAAAAAAACATATTTGTAACGACTACTTCTTGAAAAATATAAGTGTTATTGATATGGGACTTTTTCTAAAATGATCAGCATGACATAATGTTGGTCCTTGATGAAAATCGTTTTGATTCGACTTTAAACCAGTGGCCATCTTTGTTTACATATAGTTATATAGTAAGAACTTGTAGCGACTACTCCTCTGGAACTACATGTCCATGAAACATCACAGGAATGTTACTCTTGATGTCTAATTGATCCTAGCAAAATTTCAGGTCGGCCGGAAATTCAAGATGGCCACCATGGCTCAATATACATTTTTGAAAAACAAATTTGTGGCAACTAGTTCTTGCAAACTAGAAGTGATGTTGATATGGAACCTTTTCTTAAATGATCAGCATGACATGATGTTGGTCCTGTTGAAAATTGTTTTGTTTCGACATTAAACATGGCTGCCAGTGGCCATCTGTGTTTACATAGAGTTATATAGCAAAAACTTGTAGCGACTATTCTTCTGAAACTACTTGACAGATTTTCATGAAACTTCACAGGAATGCTGTTCTAGCTATCAAAACCTATCAGTAGAGCTGCAATGCCATTAACCTCTTGTTTTTATGTTGTTGTGTTGGTGTTGTTGCTTTTTTAACTGATAACCAAAATGTACTCAAACACTTCATGTTTACCCAAAACATACTACACTCTCACTCAGTATATCATCTTCATTTTACTTCCTTAAGACTGACCCTGTATCTACTTTTTTATTCCCAGGTTTTAGGTATCAGTGTCATGGTGATTGGCATAATCCTCAAGCAAGACGTCGATAAGGATACCGACATTATGAACTTTCTCAACGAGGTTAAATTCGGAAGTATGTCTCTACGTGACATCATACAAATTATTGTGATAGTGGTCATCACGATCGGAGTATTTACGGTTTTGACATCAGCGGTCGGTGGTATTGGCGCCATTTGCAAAGTCAGGGTCATGTTGATAGTGGTGCGTATTCAGTGTAGCGTTTATGAGTAAAATTGAATTAAATTAGTAAAACGATAAACGTGGCTCCAGCGTCAATGGAGTGTCTACAACAGAATTTGCAGCAACTCTGCAATTCTGCAGGTGATAAGGTTCTAGGCCTATTCTCCATATTTTATCTCGATGTACATGGAGCCTGGCATGTTCATTCCTGTCAGACGCCAAATAACCTTTCATGTGTTGGTGCACATTAAAACCCCAATTCAATTCAATTCAAAGCAGCCCCAGAGAAAATCGTGCAAGTTCGACCAATCCCGTCATTCTCCGGGATATGCTTTAAGGAAAGCATCGAGATGTTACGAATACCGCATAGAAAATGATGGGATAGCAATCCGGTGCCCTTCTGTTACTATAGAACATTATTTCTATTGTCGGAGGATATTGAATTGAATTGGGGTTTTAAAAGGCGCACCAACACATGAACGGTTATATGGCGCCTAATTGGAATGAAAATGCCAGGCTCATCCTCCATGTACATGAAGATAAAATATGGAGATCGGGCCTAGAACCTTCACACCCTGAACTGCAGAGTTGCTGCAAATTCTATTGTAGATACTCCATTTACGCTGGAGCCACGTTATAGTTTTTCTGCCACTGCTTTAGTGATATAAGCGAGATGGCACCTGAAACAATGCAGGGGTCATGATGAAGACCTTTAATGAGCATGAACAAAAAATGATTATATACGGAACGACCTCATCCGTCGAGGCTAGGGGAAGTGTCTTGCCTGAGGACATATCGAAGTAACCCAGTGGCGCGAGTGAGGCTCGAATCCTTGATCGTCGGATTCAGAGTCGACCCTGCTTTCTACTGGGCCAAGGGACCGCCCGGTTTACGTCCCCAACCGACGAGGTTATGGGTACTGACGTGCCTAAGGACACGACAAAGTAACCCAGTGGTGCCAGTGAACTCGAACGTGTGTATCTGCAGGGCTTATCAATGCATTTTAGAAAATGCCATTAGAAAAAAAGAGCTTTGCTTTCATGCCAAAAACAATGTCAGCCATGAATTGCTATTGTTGGAATAGTTTTGTTAAAGCCCTACTTTCGATGGTACGGCCTCTAAAGCAGAAAAATGCCAGTCCGACATCGCATGCGCCGAAAACGGTAGCTTCCATTCCCATATATTCCCATTCCCATATATTCGACTTGCAAGTGAGACAGTGTCGATTCTTACGAATCATAACATCTACACAATTTATCTAATTTAATCAACCGCGGCCGCTGACACACAATTCAACGTGTCTCTCTTAATTTTAGTTTAGGATAAAAGAAGAATAAAGTTATATATTGTACTTTTTCAGTATGCCATTATCCTTGTGTTGTGTATTTTTCTGGAGTTAACGATCCTCGGATTCTGGATAAGCCTTGTAGAAGGGGTAAGTCGATATACTTTAATATTTAAGTAATATTAACTTATCTACTAAATTGTCCTGTTAAGCTAGGCATAAGTATACTTAAATTGCATGTAAATAAACACATGGTATGGGCGTATCGTGGTCGGGGTGGTAAAGACGATGAGTTTGAAACATTCACGCCTCTCACCGCTGCGGGTTCGAATCCCACTGGGAGATCGACTTGCAAGTGAGAAAGTGTCGATTCTTACGAATGGCCGGAGGGTTAAAGTACTGGTTCTACCCTGGAAAAAGTGGGTGTTCTGCCTCAACCACTTAACAAACGACAAAATATATAGCCTAAAATGGGCTGAATATGACGTAAAACACCATTCAAACATAAACCAACCATTGAGAATCAATGGCAAGAATGTGACCGAATTTAATAAGAACCAATAATGGTGAAGTGGTCTGGACATAAATAGCATCGGTACCGGTTTCAATTTTGTTCAAGTCTCAAAAATACGGTTTTGATATCGCACAATATAACATCTTTGGAAATATATTCCTAATTAAAATGGAATTTTGGAATGAAAGGCAATCATTTCTGACAGCATAAACATAACAACTTTGATGTCACATACTCAGCGAAATTCCTTATTTTAGCGCCTAGCCTGTTAAAACAGCTTAGTATAAAGATTCAAAAGCTCTTTATATATATATATATATATATATATACTGACGAGATAAAGAAACGCCTCATCGGGAATTTCCGCTATATATTGTATGTACACTATGCTGCTGTTAATCGAATGGTACATGGCTACGTAAGACCTTTCATTTTGGAAAAAAATACTAAAACAACACAAAACACAGCAAATAGTATTTCTTCAAAGTTTGATTATTGGCAGAGTATCTGTTTGGCTCAAGCATGTGAGCAAACTTAGGATGCAAATTTCTGCAAACTCTTTACGTTAAATACAGTACTAAAATAGTCAATTTTCAAAGAGGAATTTCTTGTTATAAAGTGTACTGTGATTAAAACGTCTACAACATCACAGTTGTGTCCTTTCTCTAACCAACTGCAACTTTGTTTTACAAAACATCTTGGGATTTCTTTGGAATATTATGTGGCATTAAGTGTGCGGTATATACAATATATAGCGGAAATTCCCGATGAGACGTTTCTTTATCTCGTCAGTATATATATATATACTCGGTAAAAAAAGTTTTGGACCAGGGTATATAAAGTCATATAAAAATAAAACTAGTGAACAGAATTTAAGTATCTTTTTTTAGTAACCAAGGTCTAACCTACCCGGTTAATTTGGTATCAGAAGCATTAAATTCCAAACAAGATTTGATTTTAAAAGAATATCGCGAACACACAAAGGGTCTGTAAAAAATGTTGCAAAGTCCATTAAAAGTAACAGTTACGGACAAATTCGAGTGACCAATAAAAATATTATTATTTTTTCGCAAACTTTCATTGTAAACGAAAATTATTGTTGATTGTTGATCTATTGTGAATTATCAACTGAGATAATAAGGGTTATGGTCGAATGTCAAGGTTCAGCGATCATTGTACAGGCTCGAACACTGCAATGGTCCAAAACTTTTTTTACAGAGTATATATACACAGCATTTATAATATTTGTTTCACTATACTTATATAATATAAAGGTAAACGACTGGCTAAAGAGCCAGTTCAATGGGTTACTAAAGAAGTACCAGGGACCAACAACAAGAGATGTGTTCTCGATAGGATGGAACCTTGTATTTATTATGGTATGTATAGCCGTTTTCTTCAAAACTTTATTAATAGGGATATATCTGGGCTAAAGCTCAATGACCTCACATCCTGTGTAACCCTCGCAATACGATGTCCGAAATAATAAACCTATACTTGTGTATATATATACCGTGTAAGTAATGAACTGTTTGTCCGAAATCATTGACCGTTTCAGTTTAATTTTAGAACATGCTATATCTAAGATCGAGCACTATTTAAAAACAAAAAAAAATCACAAATGGTTTGTTTAGTTGTTTATAAGTAAATCACTGCTATGAACTTTAGGGATGTTGTATGAATAGCAATGTCGGCAATCTGTGGAACATACTGACTGTCGACATTGTCTTTCGAAAGCCAATTGTAATATCGCCCATAACGTTGTCAATTTTGTAACGTCTAATATCGCTTAAGCCGGTGCTAGGAGGTGTTGCAATATATATTACCTCTCATGAACAGACTCAATAAAGCCGAGGCTACTTTTGTATCTTGTTTGTTGCTTCCAAGGGATCCCCTTTTCAGTATGTATTGACTTTCACACTATAGTTTGTTTAGTGATGTGTGGCAGCCGTAAATGTCGCCCCGACTACACATCAGTAGTGTTATTACTTACTGGTTCTTTGGGATCATCAAGCCCAGTCTGTGTGGCTTTAAAGTATATATCGCTTAAGACAGTGGTAGGAGGCGTGAGAGGTGTTGCACTTTACCGTTACCTCTCATGAACAGACTCAGTCAAACCGAGTCTGCTACTTTTATCTCTTGTTTGTGTTTTTTGCTTCCATGGGATCCCCTTCAGTGTCAATAAACGTTTATTTATTCATCAGTGTCAGTAAACGTTTATTTATTCATCAGTGTCAGTAAACGTTGCTTTCAAAAGAGACAGCAGATTTTTAAACGTGAAGCAAAGCAAAGTTGTGATTGCCCTCCACTTGGTGTAAATCCTCCCTCCGTCAGCATGTTCCTTAACAATTACTTGCATGAGAAAATTCACATGACTGATCATTATATCAAGGTCTTTCGTGTTTGCTAAAATAATGTCGATCCGATATCTGGGATGGCCGCCGTCACGAATGGGTTATCAAACGCTTAAGAAGCATTCTTCGAAAATTTGCTCACAGCCCACAAGGTAATTAAGGTTTGTCCTCATTTTCAGATGCGGATACAGTATTTGAGATTAGGGAAATCGCAATATATTTGGTAGGGCGGAACTTTCAAACAGTTGACAACCAACAAAAATCATGATATTTCACGCGCAACAGACATTCAGCAATCTTATGTGTATTTTTTCGGATTTCCACAGTTGAATCTACATAATATATCTAACTTAATCAAATGTACATGTTCAATGTAAGCCTCGTATAGCTTTCGGGCACGAATAAGGCCACTGCTTATCCAGACAGAGGTGTGAAATCCCTCCGATTTCATGTTTATTTGTCATGTTCATTAAAGGTTTTTATCATCATCCCCGTATTGTTGCAGGTGCTGCTTGATGGTGACAGAAAACAATTTGCAGGAACTCTGCAGATGAAAAAGTCGTATGCCCTTTTTTTTATTTCGATGCAAATGGAGAGTGGACCTGGAAAGTTCATTCCTATTGGCGCCATATAACCTTTCCGTGTTGGTGCGTCGTAAAACACGGTTAAACTCGGTTGGAATCAATATATTTTGAAACCAGTATCTGATAAATTGCAAAATGAATAAATCTCCTTTTTATGCAGTTTGGATGTTGTGGTGTCGAGCCTATTTCAACGACGTACAATGATTTTGAGTCTTTACCGTCGACATGGTGGACGTCGCGTGGTAGTGACGTCATTCCTGCGTCTTGTTGTACAGGTGCCACTGTGAGAAACTACGCCAACTATACAAACACACAATGCACGCAATCTTTACAAGACTATTATACTTCGGTAAGTGTTTCTAAACTTAATGTTAGTTCTTGGTACAGTTTAAAGCATGTGTATGACGAATTCGAAATAAAATGCATTCGAGAGCTTGTGTTTAGCTAAGGGCTGTTATTACGAAACATTCAGTTACAGAAGTACAAAGAATGCAAGTCCGAAAACTTTTTCAGTACGGTTGTTTTCAACCCTGTTTCTTGTTCAGACGACCACCTTGCTGTAACAATGTTGCTTTACTGAGCTTGGATTTGGATCATCATTGTAATTTATTTGTGTTTTAAGTCGATATTTGTCATGGATACACGTGTCGATGCACGATTTGATTGGTTCGTGGTCGATTATTAAAACAAATATCTATTCTTTAATGCTAAATGTATGTAACGCAGTCTAGATTTAATATGGATTTTCGGCCCGCCATATGGGTTTTTAGGCCCTTCATATGGAATTTTGGTCCGCCGTTTCACGTGCTTGTGTAATATGACCGCACAGATAATGCCTGTATTACACGAAAAACGGGCCGTTTTTGTTTCTATATATCTAGTAACACATGTAATAAGCAAGTTTATGGACTAGGCAGTTTATAAACTTGCATATACTGGATAGTCCAAACACTTGCATATGGACCTCCTCTCTATACATTATTTGTTAAATACGGGTACCGTGGTTTTAATACATGTACTGTAATGCTATTCTATAAAACGGGTAGGCTACCGTGACTCTATATTATGATACGGGTACCGTGATGCTATTATATATACAGGTACCGTCGTCTTTTCTATAATAGAGGTACCGTGATGCCATTTTATAATACGAGTACTGTAATGCCCTTACGGAAGACGAAAATGAAGGCATAGTATTAGCTGAAACAATATTCGAAGACGTTACTGATATTATACAAGCACTTATCTCCGATAACAAAACACAACGTGCGAATGCTACTGTCACCAAAATACGACGAAACATCATGCAACAGTCAATAACATGTTTACCAAACCTACAATTATCAGTTTCCATATGCGTTATGCATGTCATCACAAGCAAGCGTCGCAGATGATCTAGACTAGGCCATCATGTTTACCTAACCTACAATTATCAACTTCCGTATGTGTTAGGGATATCATCACGACAGTCCCTTAAAACATTCCGTATGTGTTAGGGATGTCATCACGACCAGTCCCTCAAAACGTTCCGTATGAGTTAGGGATGTCATCACGACCAGTCCCTCAAAACGTTCCGTATGAGTTAGGGATGTCATCACGACCAGTCCCTCAAAACGTTCCGTATGTGCTAAGGATGTCATCACGACCAGTCCCTCAAAACGTTCCGTATGTGTTAAGGATGTCAACACGACCAGTCCCTCAAAACGTTCCGTATGTGTAAGGGATGTCATCACGACCAGTGTCTCAAAACGTTCCGTATGTGTTAGGGATGTCATCACGACCAGTCCCCCAAAACATTCCGTAAGTGTTAGGGATGTCATCACGACCAGTCCCTCAAAACGTTCCGTATGTGCTAAGGATGTCAACACGACCAGTGTCTCAAAACGTTCCGTATGTGTTAAGGATGTCAACACGACCAGTCCCTCAAAACGTTCCGTATGTGTTAAAGATGTTAACACGACAAGTCCCTCAAAACGTTCCGTATGTGTTAGGGATGTCATCACGACCAGTCCCCCAAAACATTCCGTAAGTGTTAGGGATGTCATCACGACCAGTCCCTCAAAACGTTCCGTATGAGTTAGGGATGTCATCACGACCAGTCCCCCAAAACGTACCGAATGTGTTAAGGATGTCATCACGACCAGTCCCTCAAAACGTTCCGTATGAGTTAGGGATGTCATCACGACCAGTCTCACAAAACGTTCCGAATGTGTTAAGGATGTCATCACGACCAGTCCCTCAAAACGTTCCGTATGTGTTAAGGATGTCAACACGACCAGTCCCTCAAAACGTTCCGTATGTGTAAGGGATGTCATCACGACCAGTCCCTCAAAACATTCCGTATGTGTTAAGGATGTCATCACGACCAGTCCCTCAAAACGTTCCGTATGTGTTAGGGATGTCATCACGACCAGTCCCTCAAAACATTCCGTATGTGTTAGGGATGTCATCACGACCAGTCCCCCAAAACATTCCGTATGTGTTAGAAATGTCATCACGACCAGTCTCTCAAAACATTCCGTATGTTTTAGGGATGTCATCACGACCAGTCCTTCAAATCATTCCGTATGTTTTAGGGATGTCATCTCGACCAGTCCCTCAAATCATTCCGTATGTGTTTGAAATGTCATCACGACCAGTCCCTCAGAACATCCCGTATCATGTGTTAGGGATGTCATCACGACCAGTCCCTCAAAACATTTCGTATGTGTCTGGGATGTCATCACGACCAGTCCCTCAAAACATTCCGTATGTGTCTTGGATGTCATCATGACCAGTCCCTCAAAACATTCCGTATGTTTTAGGGATGTCATCACGACCAGTCCATCAAAACATTCCGTATGTGTTAGAAATGTCATACGCGGTCAATCAAAACATTCCATATGTGTTATGGATGTCATCACGAGCAGTCCCTCAAAGCATTCCGTATGTGTTAGGGATGTCATCACGACCAGTCCCTCAAATCATTCCGTATGTGTTAGAAATGTCATCACGACCAATCCCTCAGAACATCCCGTATGTGTTAGGGATGTGATCACGACCAGTCCCTCAAAACATTCCGTATGTGTCTGGGATGTGATCACGACCAGTCCCTCAAAACATTCCGTATGTGTCTTGGATGTCATCATGACCAGTCCCTCAAAACATTCCGTATGTGTCTGGGATGTCATCACGACCAGCCCCTCAAAACATTCCGTATGAGTCTTGGATGTCATCATGACCAGTCCCTCAAAACATTCCGTATGTGTTAAGGATGTCATCACGACCAGTCCTTATGTGTCTGGGATGTCGCCAATGAGCCATTCACCGCTGTACATTGGGATGTCGCCAATGATCCATTCACCGCTGTCCATTGGGATGTCGCCAATGATCTATTCAGCGCTGTACACTTTTTAAGATAACGCATTGAGTAGTAAAAAAACATAACCTTAAATAAGATTGATAATGTTTATTTAAAATATCTAAACATATGTCGGCCGAATAATACAGTAATTTACACAGGATATTTTGCAATTCCACCCTATACAAAATGTGCATTGATTTTTAATAAACATTCATGATCCAACTTTATAAGATGAAAGACCTACTTCTAATATCATGGTTTCAGTCATACCTTATAAACCGTAGTCAGGGTATTACGATAAAGAGTACTATATTAAATTATACACTTATAAGTGGTGGCATTCCACAAGGGAGGATACTGGGGCCATCATTATTTCCATTATTTATAAACGCTCTACCTGTAGCTATTTGTAAAACTGCTATTATTAGTACAGACGTAATTGAATTGAATGTTGTTTAACGGCTCATCAACACAGTATAGGTTATTTAGAGCCGCCCCAGAGAGAGGGGAAGGATACATAGGAATCCAGGAACCCGCCCTACTCTTATTATCGAATAGATTCCTATGGTTCTTTAACGTGCTCGGAGGATAGACCGATACACGGGACCGCCCGGTTTACGTCCCCATCCGACGGACGAGGCTAAGGGAAAGTGTCTTGCCCAAGAACACACCGACGGAATAGTACAGACGTGTACAGACGTGTATGGTACAGACATGAATGGTACAGACGTGTATGCTGACGACACTATAATGTATGATGTACAACTAGGTAAGAACACTCTAGAAAACAATCTACAATATTCATTAAACCCCTTTCAAAGATGGTGTAAAGAGAATGGTATGCTAATAAATACGGATGAAACAAAAGGCATGTTCATTACAACTAGACAAAAAAGTGCACATATGAAAATGATTCTTTGATGCTTAATTATGAAAGTATAGAGTTAATAATGAAAACAGGCGAATTAGGCGAAGTAGGTGTAATTCTTGATAAAATATAAACAGGACAGCACATAGTACTATGCAAATTTTCATTAAAAGCCTGATGTAACACCTTAAAAAACATTGTTTCATTGTATTACAAATGTTATTTGTTATAGTAAATGGACGTAATCCTTAACGAAATATCAATGAAAATTAAAATAAAATTTAAATTAAATTCTGTCAAAATAATTTCTATTTGACGGTATTCATGGTGTAATTAGTAAAGAATTGTTTATTTTGTTTTAGCTTTTCTCTTTCAATCCCAAGCACCAACTACAGGTATGTCATCTGTGTTTATAAGGTTTGACCCGTTTCATAGATTAAAGGAACTTTTGTCATCGAATCATTTAGTTAAAAAACGAGACTTTAAAAAAGTAAATGATGTAGAGTATGTACATATGCGCAGCACTTGTTGACCAAGGAAGAGCGAAGCTGGGGGAAGGGAATACTTTAATCAATTTACATCAATGTAATAAAACTAACATTGACGTCATTCTTTGTTGTTTCTGTACATTATATAGCATACGTTATTACACACAATCAATGGGCCAACTTGTTTCTGGACATGACTATGGAAATATACTTTCTGATACGTATACAAGTGAAATACAGATACTATTGACGTGTAGTGGAGAAAGACACTTGATATTATTCATGGAATATGTTAAACATGGATCATTGACTAGTTTCAAATGAGTTCTCTCATTAAATAAAACCTTTATATCATATTGTTGTAATTGCTTTACTACTCATAGAGACACATGGCAATCTTTAAGTTTGTATGACATTTTAAAATTGGCACTTACATTTACTAATGAAGTGTCACATTTGACTTCAGGCCTACTCGCATATATATATATATATATATATATATATTGTATACTTTCATATTGTCCCGTTTATTTTGCATTAAGCTAATTGTGCAGTATTCTACGATACTGCACACATTGATATTGCACTCGAACTTTTTCTTTAAAGGCCTTGAGCCATGGGCGAGCAAAAATAAAAACTTCTGGTAGTAGAAACAAAGCAAACATATTTCGTGGAGCGCTGTGGTCTAGTGGTATAGCGTTGGACCGATGATCCAAAAGTCGTGGGTTCGATTCCGGTCATTGCCATATGCGTTGTCTTCCTGAGCAAGACACTTTATCTGCATTGCTTAGTACTGTTCTACTCAGGAAGACATCGAGAGTGATTCAAATAAGTTCATAGAGCTTTCGTTACAATCGATGTAAAATAAATAAGTTTAAACTAAACATATTCGTAAAGAATATTGTATAGGTAGATTACCAAATGGCAGATCAACCTTTTGATGACCGATCTCAAGTGGCTATGGTCGTTCTCCTCTTTGCTTGGTCACCGGTCGTGGAGGACCAATCGCCTTTCCTATATCTTACTTTTGTCTTACATGGCATTTTTAGCACATGTTAGGCGATATATGACGGTCGATTTGTTTTTGTGGTGGAGGCAGACCACCAACTTATTGATGGGTAGAACTGTATCCCTCCCGCCATCCGTAAGAATCGACACTTTTTCACTTATAAGTTGAGCTTCCAGTGAGATATGAACCCACAGCGGTGAGAGGCGAGAAGTTTTACACCGCAACGTCGTTAACCCCTCCACCACGGATGCGCTGATTGCATCTGAGGTCATTTGGTCAAGGTCAAGGTTGCTGTTACTAGTGCCATCGTTATTCTTCCAAATGCGTACACACACTTTATTCTTCCCTTCCAAGGCAATCCATCTGTCAGTATAACTAAACAACGATTCACTTCCAGTACTTAGGTACAATCCATCTGTCGGTACGACTAAATAACGAACATTTGCTTATATATATAGACACTGAAATATTTACAAACATGTGCAAATGATTCAGAAAGAAGCTTGTTTCCTTAACACAATTGTATGTGCAATGTGTAATACATTAGCGTATAAGTAAATTCCATGGTAGAATGTGATATATATGATGTATAGCGATGATGAAGACTACTGTCCGGTTCCAGTTGCTTGATGATTTAAAAATATGTTCAGATATTAGTTATTTATGAAAGAATACGGGGAATGAAAATATTGTTTTAAACCGGATTGGTGAGTAGTGTATACATTGAGGGTATCGGCATACTTTTTTCCAGAGCGGGGTTTTTCTCAAGCAATTTAAAATTTGTTAAACGCTTTGAACGGCAAGCATATCATTGTTTTTTAAACTGGCTGAAAATAAGTATAAAAGTCGAACAGGAAATGCAGCTGTCACAGAACAAAGTAAACCCAAAAACACGTAAAAAGACAAACATGAACGGCAATGTTATAAATAAATGGAATATAGGCATATGACGTAACAAACACAAAATGGTTGACAATATGGCTAACGCCTTGGAACGGTCAGTGGTGAAAATGCCGATGAGGGTTTAAACTAGGTTCTAGGCTGCACCAAACCTCACAATTACCCTACTGTCATTCCAATAAAACGGGGAAGTGTAAATAAAGAATTCCCCGCCATGAAATATTCTCTTACCAACAAGGCAGCATTAATAGGCAATATAAGTAAAACACAAAGATGCTCGTGTATAAATAAATACAAAAAACAATAGCATAGAAAGACAATGCCAGCTAAGGTTTAGTTGACCATGATTACAAAATATGAAAGTTTTTTTTTTAACGATGGTGTGCTTGGGTTGATAGCAGACTCAATAAAATCGAGTTTGCTACTTTTATCTCTTGTTTGTTGCTTCCAAGGGATCCACTTTTCAGCATTTATTTCCTAAGTTATTGAGTGTTTGCTCTGTGGCTATGTTTTTTTATTATATTCATTTATACATGATCATTTATTTCCTGTTAATGATGCCTTGTTTGTTAGAGATTATAACCTGGCGGGGATATCTTTATTTACACTCTCTCGTTTTATTGGGATGACTATAGGGTAAAAATGAGATATAGGGTCCTATAGAAATCACAGCGTCCGAACGCAATGGCATCGTAGGTCCGCACTGTACTACAAAATACAATGAAAGAGACAAAAAAAACAACAGAAAGGGTGGTGAAGACAGGTTTACCGACTTGGAACGGTCAGTAGGCAATAAGGCCTACTGGTTAGCTTGAATCGATGTTATATGCGCATAAAATCCTCGCTATTATACTGTCTTCAGCGGCCAAATAGACAAGACAGTGTAAACAAAACTACATCCCATCAAAAGGAATTCTCTAACAATAAAGTCCACATCCAGAGAAACTAACTAAAGAAACACATACAAAAAAAAAAAAAAAATCTCAAGATATATCCAGAATCGTACTGAACAACCATAGTAGTTGCAGCTAAAGAGAAAACCAATCTAGGGTAAGACCAGAAAACTCGAGGGACGAAAGCTCATGCACCCACCTCCCTTAGTTGGGGTTTCAGTAGGTACAATCATAGAGTCCCAAGAGGTAGTCCAGTCATCCTACAAGTGAAAAGTGAAGCGTAATGACTGACTGTAGAGGGGTCAATCACTAAACATGCAGTGCGCTGTAAAACCAAAGGGTTATATCCTTTCCTGACAAACTTCCTGATTAAATTTGTAATCAGGAAACCCGTCAGACCACTTTAACTTTCGAAATTTATAGACCACATCTCCATAAAATGAGGGTTGTGATATGCCTAGTCGCAGAAGTGTTTTAAGGTTGGTGTTGTACTTTTCCAACAGGCCCTCGTTGCGGCGGTATAATTTAGAGAAAGATGTACGTAGTTTGTGATAACGAACACCCTGCTGAAGAAGTTTACTTGTAATAACTTGATTTCGATCATTGAAGTCTATAACATCATTACACGCTCTAGCAAATCGAATGAGCTGGGAGATATACACCCCGTATGAGGTAGCACGAGGTACATCTCCATCCAGGTGTGGATAGTTAACGATTTTAAAATTGAAATCATCTCTCTTATCATAGATTTTTGTATGAATACAATCATTTAAAATCAAGAGATGAAGATCGAGAAATGCTGCTACTGTATCCGAACTGTTGGCTTTATTCAACGTGAGCTCTGGTGGATAAATGTTAGTAACCATATGAGCAAAGAACGGATTATCAATATTGAGTATGTCATCAAGATACCGAGAAGTATTATTAAATGCATCAATAATTTCACCCTGGCTAGCAGGTGACAAACTCAACATAAAATCTCTTTCATAGCAGTACAAAAACAAATCTGCAACAAGTGGCGCACAGTTAGTACCCATAGGAATACCAACAACCTGGCGGTAAATAGTTTTACCGTATCTTATAAAGATGTTATCCAGAAGAAAAGATAAGGCTCTACAAACATCAGTACAAGTCCACAAATTATACTTATCAATGAGGGCGTTAGTAAAGAAAGCCCTGACATTATTACAAGCTAGAAAATATGTACCTTCTCTAGCAAATGTCTTCTGAATAAACTGAAGCAATTTTTCTTTGATAAGATTATGTGGTAGTGTAGTATACAGTGTAGAAAAGTCGTAGGCGCTTAGAGAAGAGGCATAAGATTGAGGTTTGGTGCACCCTTTAGAACCTTGGTTTAATCCCCAAGCAGCCTTTTTTTCCACTGACAGTTTAGATGCCTGTCCATATTGTCAACATTTTAATGTTTGTGATGTCATTTCTTGCCTTTTTTCATCTTTGTAACTATTGTTTGTTTCTATGCGTGTTTTTGGTTGTCTGTGATCCTTGAATGCTACATTTCCTATTGTCTTTTGTATCTACTTTTGTTTTCCTTCTTGTATAATTGATTGGAAATATTTCGTTATAATTATGTCGTTTTTTTAGAAATGATGGCTTTCTGGTGGTTTAGCTGGTTGCGTTCTATGACTACTATACTTTGATCAATTGTTCATCTACTTTGCGAAGTTTAAGTGAATCCTATAGAAACAATTACTCAGGTTAAAAGTTTTATTATTTTCAGTGTTTTTAAAATACTACCACCGTTTACATATATCAGGTTTAAAGACGCTACTGATTTCTCTTGTAGTGAGGCATATTACTTGTGTGGAGATCCAATACTGACCAATGTTCTCCATTATTCAACCGAACTTCTCCATCGCATGTGTTCAGATGGCTCTGGCGGGCGAGTAGCTGGGTCCAAATTTGAGTTACGTACCTCCACTAGTGTGGTCCGGGGCATGCTCCCCCGGGATTATTTTTTTTAGCCAGACGATCATAGGTGAGTTGTGGCGTATATTTCATAGCAATTTTAAGCTTATTTTGACTGATATTTTAATACACATTGAAATCAGAAGACAAAATTAAATCAGTTTTTCGTTTTTTATTTTTTCGGACATTGACAAATAATTGTACGCACGTGCGTAGGTGCGTAAGCCCAGCTACGCGCCTGTCTGGTAAATCTTTTATTGACTAAAGCTTCGATCCTTGTATTTATATAATAAGTACACTTTAGAAACCAGTGGCTAGAATGTTAAGTGAGGCTAATATGTGATCACTCATCTTCATTCGCAACATCTCGTTCACTTCTTTCATGCATAACTCGAATGTAACTCGAAGATTTCCATACTGGTTACGTCATCCTTTCATGCCTTAGATTGCCACCAAAACGAATATGTATTCAAAATCACGGTTATCAACAACGTTTTGCAATGTCTGTTTATTTACATGAAAACAGTGATAAAACCTTCATCTGTACTGTAAATAACAAACATGCAAAGCAAATTATACATCAACTCGTGTGGCTAACTGTCATATTTTTTATATTACACAGCTAAGCAACGGTGCACTATTTTATTTATGTCGATGCCTGTCGACTAGCAAAATGTGAAGATTTTGAACATACCGATGCGTCAATAAACACACGCGGCATGAGCCCGAAAACTTTGGCGATTGGCCGAATGTTCACGATTGCACCCATCCTATGAATCATTCCCTCATTATTTCCTGAGTTGTTTATTTTCAAACGTGTGTTTTCATCATCACCGGTCATCCAAGGTGTCGATCGTGACTAAGAATATATTGAAAACATTTCAACCAATCTTTAAAACGGCTAATTTGTATTAACTTAAAGTGTTAGTTAAACAATTCTCTAACATGTTGGTTATTCCTATACTATAACATATTTATCAGGAATCATCTACCACTAAATATATCCCAACTAACTATCGATCTTTTATTGAAAAAACATTCTATTACGTATCTTAGCTTATCTGAACTATTGTGATTTTTCCGTCGACAATACTTGCATTCGTTTTCAATTAAAAGATGTTTTCGAAATTTCCACCGAATTTCACATAGGACTTCTATTTTGACGTCTAAAAACACAGTTAATTTTACATAGCTCTGCATATGTAGCAGGACCCCTCTGGAGCACTGTAGAACTTAATGAATTTTCTTAAAAATATTTTCTTTGTGAAACTTGATGTCTGTTGCACGAAATATCCAACAAGAAACACGGGGTTGACCAATTTGCTTTTTTTTAATATCAATAGTTTGAAGAGACCCTCTTGAATTTGTCCATTTCACTGACATTTTCAAATGTATCACTACCCAGTATTAGATTCTCAGATCTGGGCTCAGAAACATTCAGGCATATCCTAACCTGTATGAAATCATGAACTTTTCCCATTCTTGTCACCTGCAACAAAAAAAAGAGAAAATATTTGCACATTTTAAGAAATAAGCAAGAACCGAATAACACAGATCTTTTTTTTAAGCTCCAGAAAGTTAACTACCGTGACTTGCAAATGAAATAACTGTTTAATGAGACCTTGACTTCTAGTATATTGAATCTCTTCCAACTGTGTTCAAATTAAATTAATCCGATATTCAAAATGGCCGTCATTCTATGCATAGCCTTTTTATTTTTAGCTCTACAGGTCGAAGGCCGGCGGAGCTTATGGGATGACGAGTTGTCCGTCGTCCGTCCGCCGTCGTTAACTTTTGCCTTGTAGACACTCTAAGGCCTTCATTATAAATCGGATATTTACGAAACTTTGCCAGTGTCTTTATATCAATGAAAGCTCGGATAAGTTTGAAAAACAGCCAGATCAGATGAATTTCACCGGACTTATGGCCCTTGTTTTTGCTAAAAATGTCTTTATTAAGCCTCTAGCACCTTCATTTATTTGATCTTTACCAAACTTGCAAAGATTGTTAATATCAATGAAAGCTCGTACAAGTTTGAAAACAGCCAAATCGGAGCAGTATCACTGAAGTTATGGCCCTTGTTTTTTCCTGAGAAATGCTATTTTCTGTCTTGTGAACGCTCTAGCACCTTCATTTATTATTTGATCTTTACCAAACTTGAAAATATTGTTAACACTAATAAAAACTTGGACAAGTTCGAAAATCAGCTAAATTGGGTCTGTAAAACTAGGTTATGGCCCTTGTTTTTTTCTGAAAAATGCCATTTTATGACTTTTGAATACTCTAGCACCTTCATTTATTATTTGATTTTTACCAAACTTGCACAGATGTTAATATCAATAAAAGCTCGGACAAGTTTGTAAACCAGCCAAATCGGATCAGTAATACCGGAGTTATGGCCCTTGTTTTTTCTGGAAAATGCCATTTTCTTCATTGTGAACGCTCTAACACCTTCATTTATTATTTGATCTTTACCAAACTTGCAAAGATTGTTAACACCAATGAAAGCTTGGACAAGTTTTAAAAACCAGCTAAGTTGGGTCAGTATCACCAGAAGTATGGCCCTTGTTTTTTTTCTGAAAATGCCATTTTTTGCATTGTGAACACGTTAGCACCTTCATTTATTATTTTTATCTTTATCAAACATACATTGATTGTTATTATCAATGAAAACTCGGACAAGTACGAAAACTAGCCAAATTGAATGAGTAACAGCAGAGTTATGGCCCTTGTTTTGCTGAAAAATGCCATATTCTGCCTTGGGAACACTCTTGCACCTTAATTTCACTTTCCCAAACTTTAAGAGATTGTTAATATCAATGAAAGCTCGGACAAGTTCGAAAACCAGCTATATCGGACAAGGAACACTAGAGTAATGTGCCCTTGAATTATTGAAATATTCCATTTTCAGCCTTGTGAACACTCTAGCACCTTAATTTTTTAGTCGATCTTTCCCAAACTTGGCCAGATTGTTGATATCAATAGAAGCTCTAACGAGCTTGAAAACCAGACATGTCGAACAAGTAACACCGGAGTTATGACCCTTTTTCAATATTTGGTAATGCACACTCCAAACACAAAGGGTCTGGGTTCAAATCTCACTGGAGGCATTTTTTTCTCATAGGAAACCTTGGTTTATGGGTTAAAGTTTTTAAATGATTTTTTTTTAATTTTTTTTATTTTTTTTATAATTTTTAATTGATTTTTATTGATTGTTTTTTTTTATTTTTTTTTATTATTGATTGATTTACTGTTTTAATTTTTTTTTAAAAATGTTTTCCCCTTGTTGGATCAGTTTCACATAGAGTTATAGAGAAGAACTTCAAAAATCTTCTTCTCTGAAACTACAAGAGATAAAAGTTTAATATTTTTTATTTATTATCAGCTTTTGGATCCTCTACCAAGTTTGTTCAAATGGTGAGCCTGGGTTCAAATTTGGGCCCCGCCCCAGGGGTAGCCAGTAGAGCGATACAAGCCCTGTTGGGCCTCTTGTTTTAATTTAAGAACCATTCAACAGATAATGAGTTTTATCAATGGGAGAGGAAGATGCAGAGTGATCCATATTCAATTACAAATACGTTGATATAAAACTAATGCTAATCAATAATTCACTAATGGGTGATACCTACAGTAGACATAGACAAATTATCACGATGGTACAGTTAATACAGACAGATGAGTTTTGTATTGCTTTTAATTTACGGGTTTAGGCATCACGTTAGACGTTTCATTGCACGCTGTATTGCATTGGTCTAATAAATTAAAGACCTTACTTGCGTTTCACACGTTCACTATTTATGATGAACTGTTTTCATTTGCATTTAGGAATAAAAATGGTGCATGGGAAACCTGAAAATACTTAAGTGAGGTTACACAAGCAAGCCTTTTTAATTCACAAACCTGAGCTGTTCAAAAGCAGTTCACTTACTGGAAAACCTTTTTGTCTTATGTATGACAGGAAAAGCATGTACATGTCGCAAAGAAATGTCACCAATTGCATCAGCTTTTGCCGAGACAGGATTTTAGATCACACATGAAATACTTATAACCCGTGACTTGGGTTTATAAGAGGGACCATAATAAAATATGTTGGAGACATTATGCATAACACTCAAACAGGCCTCAAATGTTGCAGGGACATTTTAAAATCTGGATATCAAAAAGACCAGATAAAGATAAACTGATAAAGAAACCCTGCCTATTAATCATGTTTAATAGGGACTGATTAAGAAAAATTACTTAGTAAGCACATTATCTTCAGATAAAACATCAATACGATTAGAAACGTTTCAAATGACCAGTTATTACATTTGTGTGTGTACACAAAACCATTTTTGTTTTTTGTTTTCTCCTGATATCTTGTTAATCTTGTTTAAAAGGCAATGTCTTTATTAAATTAAACTAACAGGCTCTGATAAATCGGAGATGAGAAATATAGTTTAATACCCTTTGTGATTTTGTTCTGCCAAAAGAAATCGTTGTGGTCATACCTTAAAGTAGGTATCCATTTTGGATACATCCTGAGCAGTTTCTAATGATTAAAACAACAACGAAGTATATTGTTTGCTAATGTATCTAGGTGTTGACATTATTGTTAGAGATTTCTTTTTTAATGGGATGTACTTTTATTGACACTGTATTGTCAATTTTTGGGGCTGCGAGGGTGTATACATCAAATCGAATTAAGCTAACAAGAAGGCCATACTGACCGTTCAGTTCGGTAATCCTGTCTTCACCACTCCGTATGTTGTATAGCGTCCTCCTTTATTACTAATTTATTACTAATATAGGTCAACAATCTGCTCCACTACATGTGATTCTAAGTATGATCAGTATACATAAACGACACACGTACTCTTTGATAATCCTGATTATGATCGTTACATGTTTTATGGAGCAGCTAATTTTGGCTAAATTATTTTTAATATAGTTTAAAACATTTTAGAAAATATGAATGATTTCTGTAGTCTTTAAAAAAATTATGTTGTATATATCGGAATATTCATAGTAAATAAACTATATGTTGTATATTGGAATATTCATAGGGACTGTTTAAGGTCTGTTTTATCAATATGTTTTGTCAGTATGATTTATATATTTGGTATAAATCACTTAATTTCCTATTTTGCATATAACTTTTTCAAAAGCGACATATGGCTTTATTGAGTGTTATCTTTATGATGGTATGCATACATGGGACGTATTTGGCACCTGAGGCGCAAGTGTCAAACCATTATATAATTCTCACAAGGCTTTGTTTCTTATTATTGATAAGACGCCATAAAATAATCATTTGTACAAACATGTCATCTTAAGACATTGTTAAAAATACTTTCACATATTCTAAGATCTGCCGCACTTGCACCTATCATATGTAATTATGTAATTAGTTTTCATTGGTAGGCTTATTTAGCTGTTTTCTACAATTACTGTTTTTGTTAAATAAGAATATAGGTATTTTGACTTTACATGTGAACGGACCTCCGAAACACACTTGGATTTCCAAGACCGTTGACATTACCATTGCTTTGTTATTGTATTGAATTACCGATTCTGTTATACAACTTATGAAATAACTCGTCACATATAAAAACTGAGAACTTCATACTATTGACATTTTCAATATTGAGTTTTGCTCAACCCGGAGCTAGATGGTGTGAACGGTAGCAAACAGTGTTCACTACCGTTCGTAAACAGTCTTAATCAAACCGAGGGACTGCAATAGTGTTTATATTTATCGTGTTCTGCGATTTTCAAGTTTCTTCTTTCATTCTGTTTTTTCTAGTATATCGCTTAATTAATAAAGGTTTTTCTAAGAGCCTAGTTTACATGTTTGCAAACGGCAGTCGAACATCTTATTTCTCTAATTACAACTTAAATTCTATTTTGTAAACATTAGTTCTGCAATAGAACCCTGAAACACATAGTCTAGAAAAACTATTGTGCAAAACTGCTGCCTTGTTTGTTAGAGAATATAACTTGGCGGGGATATCTTTCTACACTGTCCCGTTTTATTGGGATGACAATAGGGTAAGAGTGAGCTTTGGTGCACTCTAAAACCTGGTTCAAACCCCCAGCCTGTTTTCCACTCGCCGTTTCCAAGATGGTAGCCCTATTGTCAACTATTTTATATTTGTGATGCCATAGATAGCCTTTAATCATCTTTGAAATTGTTGGGGTTTTTCTGTGCGTGTTTGTGGTTAACTGTGGTCCTGGAATGCTTCATTTTCTGTGCGACTTTTATTTAGCCTGTAAAAATATTAATATTTAAACCTCAAAACTAGTATGTATGAGTGCATCTTCTATATGCACTGGAAAAAACAATAAGGGAGGTAAACATTCTTCTTGCCTAACGCACCAGTTTTCATGATACGAGGGTATCGGCGCACACGAATGAATCTACAACAATTTAGAAGATACAACCTCCCGAAAATTGAATCATAGCGGAGCACATATGCACAATACTTACATCTTTAATTCGGTTTCGAATCTTATACGTTCAAACGCGTTGTGTGCTGTTTCATCTATCACATTTTGCTTAGATTTTCTATCCGATCATTGCCTACATACGATAGGATGTGTCGCCTGAACTTTTCCTACATTTTTTGACGGATTGCTATCAAACTTCAAACTTGCATCATGCAGTAGGATTTTGACCCGACATTTTATTGCAGAGTTATGGGACTTTTTTTACTTAGACTTGTTATGCGCTCGTAACAAATGCTGTCGCCTAAACTCCACTTATAGATTTTCGGAGTGCTTCATAACTTTGCGCACGTGTGCCGCATCATGCTTAGATGTGCACATGGCATCATGATTTCTGTCCGACATTTTTAAGAACGTTATAAGCAATCTGTTTTAAAGATTGCAACTCGTGTCGACTAAATTCTTATAGATTTTAACGGACAGCTTTCAAAGTCTTACTTTGTCGCCCTGTTTTAATTTTGATTTTCTATGCGATCAATGTCTACAAATGACAACAATTGTCGCCTTAACTCCTCCTACAGTATTTTACTGATTGTTTCGAAACTTCGCACACGTCATCGGCAACCTTTGAAGATGTGCAGCTGACAACGTATTTTATCCCACTATCTTTAGCAGAGTTCTGGGCATTTCTCGACGTAAATTGTAAGAAGTCCATTGGTACATAGTGAATTCTACATTTGTTTTGTGAATTACTAAGTTGTGTACAATTCTTTAGCATCAAGCTATATTTATGCTCTACGAAGGGCGAGCATATAGTTGCCGAGCGTCCGTCCGTCCGTCCGTCACACTGTCCGGAGCATATCTGAAAACTACTAATGTTACTACAATGAAACTTCAAACAATGATAGAGGACAATGAGAGGTAGTGCAGAGTGTGAGAACCGTAACTCTGTCCTCATTTAAATTGGAGTTATTGTCCTTTGTAATTTTATATTTAGAATTTTTGTCCGGCGCATATCTTCAAAACTACTTAAGGGACTGCAATTGAACTTCCCAAAATGATAGAAGGCAATGAGTGGAAGTGCAGAGTGCAAAAAACGTAACTCTATCATTACTCAAATTAGAGTTATTGCCCTTTGTAATTTTATACTTAGAATTTTTGTCCGGAGCATATCTTCATAACTACTGATGGGATTACAATGAAACTTCCCACAGTAATAGAGGGCAATGAGAGAAAGTACAGAGTGCAAGAACCGTAACTCTGTCATCATTCAAGTTATAGTTATTGCCCTTTGTAATTTTATATTAAATTTTTTTATCCAAAGCATAAACTACTAATGGAACTGCAAATTGAAAACTGCTGGGTGATACAAGGCCAGACGATAAGTTGAGAATACATTTCGGGGAGCATTAATTTTCTTGTTTGAATCCCATTTCATCCAACTCCATGTACAGACACATTTGAATTATATTTCATCCCCGATAATGCATTTCTCGAAAGTAGGAGATAACTGTTTTTTGTTTAAAGCGATGTCTAGTTTCATTCCTGTTTTGTGTTTTGCCTGGCCTTAAACTTCTCATTATCATCGCCTTGTTATAAATGATTATCCAGTATAACTATTACGACAGATAAATGGTCGTTCGGGCATGCTTGAACCAGTTTGTAGTTATCTAACAACTAATACGTGACAGCACAAATTTACTTTGTAGTAGTAAACTAAACTGCCCTGTATTGAAAAAATAGTGTTAGAGGGCTTTGAAGATTATATTGTTCTTACGATTAAATCTGGAGAAACAATAACACAATCATGTATTTGTATTGTATTACTAAGCATTTAAAACTGTGTTTGGTTCTTGTGAGCTTCACGTTTTGTTTTTGTTCTGGGTCTACCTTTCCAACAGGCGCACCCTTCTTTATTGGTGGTAAGTAGAGCCTTAACAATTATACGTTTCTAAATACTTTACAAAGGTCATTTGTTGTTTCAACATACAAAGTGTTATTATTTAGTAACCATGTACCTTTGTCAAGTGCACCATAGAACCTGGTTAAAACTCCAGCGGCCTTTTTTGCCATTGACCGTTCCAAGGCGGTAGCCGTATTATCAACCCTTTTATGTTTGTGATGTCATATCTTGCCTTTCATTATTCGTCTTTGTAATTATTTTCGTTTGTACGCGTGGCTTTGGTTGACTGTGGTCCTTGAATGCTACATTTCCTGTTCGGCTTTAATATCTACTTTTTCATTTGGGGTAGTCACTAATTGATAACATGTATGTTTGCTGTATTATGAATGTGTTAGTTATTGCCTGCCAGTATTAGTCATGGGTTCGTGCCTCACCGGCGCCATTGGGTTTTTTCGGTCTGTTCTCGGGCATCGTCCGTCGGATGTGGACGTATGTGGTCGTAAAGTATGCGGCCCTTGTTTAGAAGGAAGTGATATTTATAAAATTAATGTAACTTTGGTCTATTGCTTTTTTGTTTGTTTAGTGGTTGTTGGTTTTTGTTGGTTTTTGTTTAAACTAAGTTTATGCCAGGCCTATTTGCGAAACACTTTTGATCGTCAATAGGGTCGCAATGTAGATAAGACTACACTAGTTGAACTAAACTCTGTATGGGCCATAGCGAGTCGTTTTATCTCCTTATCGCTAGACTAGCTTGTCAATAGCAAAATACAGTATATTTGACCTCGTTGTTAGGCACTGGATTTGCCGCTACGTAGTTTTCGTTGTTTTTCCTAAATTGTTTATTTCTTCGAGCTGTGCCATTACAACGATTGGTATATTCACTAGATACATTTGCACAATCGTAACCAAGTTGTTAATCCTTGATTGAAGGTGCCTCGTGTTTCCTTCCACTTGTAAACAGTTGGATTCCCATATATCTCAAGAACTTACATCAATTATAGTGTTTATTTTTGATGTTGTTGTTGTTGTTTTTTCCATTTGTGTTGTACTATGGCATTCGTTAGAACTAATCATTTTTGCTCATTTGTCTTTAGTTTATTTTAAACAGATTTATTTTACATCGATCGTGAAACAAGTTATTGCAACTTATAATAATCGCTCTCGATGGCTTCCTGTCAGACAAATGAGCAAAATTGATTATTACATTAACAAGTAATAAAAAATTGATTATTACATAACCAGTAATAAAAAAAGAAATATTAAAAGATCGGACAGGGAAAGTAGCATTCAAGGAGGACAGTCAGCCACAAAACACAGAAACAAACACGCAAACAGACTAACAATAAGGCAAAAGCAATAATAAATGCAAACGACATCACAAACACAAAAGTGTTGACAATAGGGCTACCGCCTTGGAACGGTCAGTGGCAAAGTAGGCCACTGGGGGTTTAAACCGGTTCTAGGGTGCACCAAACCTCACACTTACCCTACTAAGCAATGTGGAATAATTATCTTGCTCAAGGATTAACATTTGTCTTTGTCATTCAATGCCTGTATGTGTTGTCTAAGTAGGCCCAACGTTCACCAACTATCACTAGTCAAAGAAAATTCACTTGCATGTCGGGGTTTTAAAATCTCGTACTGTGTTCTTTTTTTTCTTTTTTTTTAATGCAAGGTTGATTTATCAACTTGCATTAATAGTCATTGCTTTTGGCGACTCCTCATCGCCATCTGGTGGATAACCTACATTTTTTCTCATAAATCGAGGCTTCAAGTCGTACATGCATGCTGATCTATGCTAGACGAACGTATTGGATGCTGAAAACAACTATAATGCAAATAAACAGGTCGAGAAGCTCTACGAAAACCTCATTATGTATGAGTTGTGGGCGATTTTTTTTTCAAGCGATTTTTGCAAGGTGTTTTCTCATCAAGGGGAAACACGATGTGACGTCACACGCACCTTCGCTTGACAGTGTTATATTCGCACAAAGAGCCCAAATTAAACGAGATTTCCCGGGGAAGAGTTGTTTCAATATATATGTTTAGAGTTGGTTCAATATATTTATTATGTATAATTGTATATAGCAAAAACTATTTCAAAAGGGTTTTAGTGATTCACGATGTCAGTGAATTATTATTAAAGATAAGATGAAATAAAGAAACATGTTTAGACATTAGACACTACTGGATTGTTATTCTGTTGGAATATAGTATATATAGAAATCTTCTTATCGTTATATTTTCTGTATTTAAGATTGGATGTGATCAAAACTTTCATAGATTATAGAGTTCAGGGTCTAGTTGTGCATGAACGCTAACACGTGTCTCTACGTTATGACGTTACAATGATATTAAAAACGTTTTTTTTACTGATCGCATTTGTTTGTTAATTTTTTTTACTATAAAATCAAGTGTCTGTCACAGTCAACGCCGACAGTTTTAACAACATGACGTCATCCAAAATGGCCACATCACTGACCGTCATCTTATTTGGAAAGCCCATTTTTGACCAGGTTCTGATCAAAATCTATTCATTCATAACAAGTGTCAAGCTCCAAATATTCTGATATTTTATTCATAACATGTGTCAAGCTCCAGATTATCTGAGTTTTTGTCAAGCTCCAGATTGTCAGTATTCATTCATAACAAGTGCCATGCTCCAGATTATCTGAGTTTTCATTCATAATGACAAGTTTCATTTTGTTTGATGTTTATTTTTATTTGCATGCATATTTTAAAAAATGTTTTTATGCCCATTTTCAAAAATATATTATGGAGTCTATTCATGGAGTCTATTCATATTATGGCTGTGGCATTTTAACCTACTTCGTCCAGCTAGTTCTGTTTCTTGTTGTTGTTGTTGTTTTTTATCAAAATTATGGCCACTTTTACCCTTGTATTTACTAATAGTCAATTTCAATTCTTTCTTCCACCTATAAATTTGTATTTTTATTTTTTAGTAAATACTACAGTACAGTTTATTTTCAATGTGTGGGACAGACATAGGGAAGTTGAATCAACGGGTAGTGCCTCTTGATAAGTTATTTGTCCCTGCAGCAGAAGGCGTTTTCTAGGTCACGTCACTGAACTTGGACAAGTTCAAAACCAGTTGCATCAGACTAGACACATCATAGTTATCTAGCCTTTGATTAAAAAATTGTTTTCCAGTAGGTCTTAGACTATTCAAGCCAGTAAAGTGATACAGGCAGGCCCTTTTGTGCATCTTGTTTCCCAGACGACTACTTAATACACGCCACTCTGTAAATGACATAAATTTAGACATGGAGGTCATTTTGAGCGACAGCTTGGCCATAAAACACAAATCTGTGAATCCATCAGCAATTTCGTAAAATAATAGTCCAGTCTAGAGTTGAAACATTTTAATGACAATTGATCACGATATTATATATTTGGAATGGATCGACCCTCTAAGATTTCTGTAGGTCGACCAAGATCGCCAATTTTGGCTAAAACTATGTCAAATTTATGGAAATTTTAAATGTCCAGCAATCGTGCAAATATTCATACAGTCTTTAAGTTTCCTATCAAACCTTGCATTCTCAGTACTTTCAGTACTTTGATTTTGTTTTGATCTTGTCTGCGCCAAGATTTTATTTGATGGTGAATAGCGATGCTTTTAACCAGAGAGGAAAACATGTATTCACTGCCCTGTCAATTTATGGGCTAGGGACAGAATAGTACAGATGTTGTTTACATATAAATTCGATTTAAGCCGAATTGCGTACTGACTGTTCCAAGTCGAAAACCATTTCTTCACAGCTCCTTGTCTTGTGTATTGTCTAATTCACTGAATATTTAATTTGCCTTCAGTTTGTGGTACATTGCAACTTCGGTGCCACAGCGTTTGGCGTTGAGCGCTGTGGACCATTTTTCTTATTTTTATATTGTCATATTAATTGTTGGTTTTCTGTAGAGACTTCATGATTGTTATTTTACATACGTCATTATGTGATTTACTTTCAGGAACAAGCCCATTAAGTACAACTAGTACAGCAAAATCGGAAACGACAACATCACCACCACCACAAGCAAAACTAGAAACGACAACATCATCACCACCAGGAACAAAACAAGAAGCGACAACAACACCAGTAGCTTATGTACAAGGTTCGCCACTATGCTTTAATAAAATATATCAACATGTAAAGTCTATGTATAAGTAGTATAATAATGAGGGGTACCAGGCCAGTTTTCCCTCGCGGGGAACGAGAACAACTAATGACATATGTTAGGGGGAACTCAGGCGTAACTCTCATTCACACCAAGATCTAAATGTAAGTCACGCCTAAATCAACACCAAAATATTTCATTAGTTTTCTCAAGCACCCCGCTCAGGGAAACTCGCCTGATACCCCTCATTATTATACTACTAATCAATCCGGTTTGTCATTTTAATAACATAACATTTGTAACTCGCTAAGCAAAGTCAGACGGAACCGGGCAGTAGTCTTCATCATCGCTATGCATAGTTCAAGATATTATTTAGGAGAGCGCAATTTTATTTTATGTCTACTTTCGCCGAATCTACTTTCGGCGAAGTTTTTCAATAACATTTGCAACTCGTTAAGCAAATTTAGACGGAACTGGGCAGTAGTCTTCATCATCGCTCTGCATATCATTTTTTACCATGGAGTATTTTATTTTCTTACACTTTGCTATTTTGTATTTCAGTTCAAGAAGCTCTACTCTGTTTCTGGCCAGTTCACGTTCATAATTATCCATTTCAACCAGCAACAGCCTTTTTTTGGTGTCCATAAAATCATCACGAACTACTTCATATTCTACTTGGAGTTGCTTACCTCTCATCAATTCTCTTCTATATTTATTTTTTAAATTGTTAAGTTTTCTGCAAACGTTTTCTAATCTTTCTTGTTCCATTATATAATACTATATATAATTATTTTTAAACTCTTGAATGCTACTCAACTATTACAATTAACTGTATGCTAACGTATCATGTCCGTTATCTAGTATGTATCGTTTATCATCATAAGCTGATAAACTTTTTTTATTTATTGCATAGCTGCTTATGTTATGCTTTTGTGATCTAATAACTTTCATCTCATGGTGAGCTTCTGGTGCCGTTAACAAAATATTTTTGTAATCGTCATGTGCTATCTGTTTTTTAACAACGGACTTTTTAACACCCTTACATTTCTTTGCGCTAACCTTATTATCTAGCACATACGAATATAGTTTACTTCGCAACCCAAAAAATTCAACAATAGGCATGCCGCACGTTTCATCTTTCATCTTGCCAATAACCTTTTTATTATCATTAAAATGAAACTGACTTTTCGGATCATAATCACAATTATCAAACAGTTCTTTATCTTTGTAAAAGTCCGCATACACATCTTTTGTTTTTATTTCATAACACAAGGAATCGGTATCAGTAAATAATAACTGAAAATCATACATCAAATATTTTGACAAGTCTAAAATACACATGCCAACATAACAAGGACGATTTAAAACTAATCGTTCTTTTATTCTGTATATAGCAAATAAATTTTCATTAAACATTTTACAAGAAATAAATGAAGGTCTTGCTGCATATTTTAAAAGAACCTCCTCGTCGTGAGTCAATTTAACATTAATTCTTTTTCTCAAATTTTCCATAGTTTTACCAAAAACTGAATTGTTCATCAGTTTGAAGAAATCCTTTTCAAAAGCATTTTTACCATCTGTTCTCTTGGCAGTATTCAAGTCTATGTATGTTTTCAACCACTTTGATTCGTCGAACTGTAGTATTCGATGTATTTTTGTTACCTTCAATCCAAGCTTTTTATACAATTCTAAGTTTCTAAAATGCACGACATACTTTTCTTTATTTTTTAACGTCGTAACAAGCTTATTAACATTACAATGTCCTAAATTAAACTTTTGATTTAAATTTTTACAATAGTCTGACAACCACTCATCTTTGATATTTAAACTTTCCGGGGCGAGAGGATAATCATTATGCGAGTCATCTAGTTTCTCAGTATACTCTATATTACACTCAATAATGTAATTTGATTTTCCTTTTTCAATCGTATCAACCCACTTGAAGTTGCCAGTAGGCAACGGTTGACAAATAGCCCACCCGTACGAGTTATTAGCATCGAGATATATTATATACTTGCTTTCTTTTTTCTTGTCATAGTTTTTCATATATTTATTGTTAGCCTGTGAATATCTGTTTGCGATATAACTTGTGCCGCCTCTTAATCCTTTTTCCACAAACAAATATTGATCAATATCAGTGATTAAGTCAAGTTGAATACCAGTCATCTTAAGGCATGCATCCCAGGCTAAACCAGGACTACTGAAGTAATGACAAGGATCTAATTTGTAATACTCAATGCACATTTTTCTAAAGTTTTCAAAAACATCTGTCAGCAACAGCACATCAGTCTTGAGATACAGATCATGATATTCTCCCATATTTTTAATCTTTAATGTTTTCCATATTTTTTTAACGTGTTCGTAATCTGCATCTGAAGAATGCTCATCATTTAATTGAGAATAATATCTATCTTTGCCAGGTAACTTAGTATCCTCGAAGCGTTCAAAACTGCTCATGGAATCATAAGGATAAACACCTTTTCGTTTTATTAATTCTAGCTTATCATCAAAGTATTCCTGAGAGGTGTATTGAAACGACGGAACATTTTTTACCAGATTATCTAATGATTGGGACATGAATTGGAAACTGTAAATAAACACTAAACTTTTTCCTAACATGAAAGCCATGTACTTTTCCATGTTATTCGGTATAACATATATGTTTCGTTTAAACTTCCCGATGTGTTACATTATGAAGTGAGAGTCATATCCGGTATTTTTCTAGTTAACGTGAAATTAATATTACATATGTCATGAGCGCTTCCTCTATACTTTCCAGTTATATGGCAATGGTCTCTTACTTTTCTGATGGAGTTTTCATATGCCACTGTATAACCCGCGTCACCTTTTTTGAGAGTTGTTGCAAAACCATTACCACAAATATGACATGATTTAGATTTTTGGAATCTATCTTCTTCTTCCTGTGACATTACAAGATATTTTTTAAAGTGTGCATTCATAGTTTTCTTGCACCACTTTTCTTCTTCTATCATTTTTTCTAAAAACTTGTAAACAGCGTTTGGTCCTCTATACGTTACAACTGGTTTTGAATACTGATCATCATAGCAACAAACATTCTTATACCCATAACTGCAATGAATATGTTTTTGATATTCTTCTGTATGTGATTTTTTAGGATTGTTTGATACTGAAGAAATACTTTCGGTTACTGCTTCAAAATCAGCATATATAACAAACGGAACCATTAGCTGCCTGTCATAGTTTTTAAACTTAACCTTTTCCTCTTTCTCAGGCATTTTTATTGCTTGTTTTCCATTGAGTGAAAGTCAACCAGGCTTATGTTTTTCTAAAACTCTTTCTGATGTAAAGCATTGTAGACATATTTTACAAAACCATTTTCTTTCCTTGCGTGCTGTTTGATTATACATCAAACTGTTAAAATCTTTTATCCACACATAATGATTTTTTTCTTTTTCAGTAATTAAAAGCATATCACATGTTTTTTCAACTTTATTTTTTGATATGTACAAAGGGTATACTTGATTATCTTCATATCCAAATATGTTAAAATTA
Source organism: Cyrtodaria siliqua (assembly GCA_037043455.1). Taxonomy (NCBI): domain Eukaryota; kingdom Metazoa; phylum Mollusca; class Bivalvia; order Adapedonta; family Hiatellidae; genus Cyrtodaria; species Cyrtodaria siliqua. The sequence continues at coordinate 565,812 of JAWPHD010000099.1, forward strand.
ATGTTGTTTTGTTTTTCTATTTTTGGGATTTGTTTGACAGTAACAGGAAATGTAATTCCTTCATAATTTAGATCTCCAATATACTTTTTGTACTTTGTTATTCTTTGTGGTTTATTATTAGCAGGAAATTCATAAGCCAAATGGCACCATCTGAAGCATTCGTTATCTTTTTCATTTTTTATATTTATTAATCCTTTTTTAGAATTAGCAAGTTCTTTTGGTAAATCCAAATAAGAGCTACCCCGTAAAGGGTTATACTTTATTCGATTTATATAGTGTGCGTCTAGTGTCTCAATTACCCAACCACTTCCCATCTGAATCCAATTTCCAACTCTATTTATAATTTCCTCGCGTGCTTTGTTCAGCGCCTCGATAATATTATTTTCTGTTAATACTGTCACCGCTTTAGAATTAAAGTAAGCTGTTTTGTATGTGGTTGCGGGACATGTTGCTATGTCTCCCTTCGGTGTTTTTTAAAAAGTAAGTTTTACATCAACACCTAATTTAAATCCACTTGTTTTTCTTAGTTCTTGTTTAAGAAAGTTCACAACTCTTGATTGTGTTTTTTGTAGTTGTCTGAGCGGATCATTACTGACAACATTTACTTTAAAAACCTTGCTATACTGTTTTGGGGATGTTTCAATTTCTTGGATACTCATTATTATAATATTACATAAGATTATTTCTTTAAGCCCCTATTAATTAATTAACTAATTAATTAATTAATTAAATAACATTATTTTATTTAATATCATCACCCTCGTCGGCGTCCCCATCGATATCCTCGTCGGCGTCCTCATCGGTGTCCTCACCGGTATCCTCATCAGTAACCTCATAAATATGTTCAACGGTGTCCTCGTTAGTAACCTCATCCAAGAGAGCATCTATTTCATTATCCAGGAGAATGTCTAAGTATTTCCGGAAGCATTTTTTTTCAAGAACTCTATTATCTATCTTCTGACTTATTTTTACATGATATTTGCAGTATCTATCGAAATCAACAGTTTCAAGATCACCTCCAGCTGCCAGTGATTTCATTTTTATCCTGTATTTGTAATAGTTAAACTTGTCTTTGTCAAAAACTTCTGCATCAATCATTTCTTTTAAACTTTCGACAAACGTTTCAAAGTCTTCATAACATCCGATATCAGTATTAATCACATGAGGTTTTTCTAGATTGCTGATTAGATTATCTCTGAACAACTCAACATTTTCAGACATTACTTTTAATTGTGTTTCATTAAAAATCTTAATTTCTTTTTCTGCTAGATCTGTGAGAAGCTTTACAGCATCATTGCACTCAATCTCAGTTTTTATTGCCCAATCTTTTTTAAAAGCTGCAATATCATCTGACAATCGTTGCATGTGAACTGTCTCAAACTCTTTGATAAGTTCATTTGTCTTGGTTAAAAGAGCCTGCTCGTAAGCAGCTACTTTCTCATAAACCTTCTGTTCCTCTTCAAAATGTTTTCTTTCTTCTTCTGCATAACTGTAAACGTGGAGCGCTGTGGTCTAGTGGTAGAGGGCCCATGATCCAAAAGTCGTGGATTCGATTCCCGACATTGCCATATGCGTTGTGTCCCTGAGCAAGACACTTTATCTGTATTGCTTAGTACTGGTTCTACCCAGGAAGACATCGAGAGTGATTCAAATAAGTTCATAGAGCTTTCGTTACAATCGATGTAAAATAAATAAGTTTAAACTAACTGTAAATACTCATATATTAAAGATTACATTATTTTTATTTATCCTTACATAATAATTTTAATTCCTTTGTCTAACAAAATGCTGTAGTAAGCAATAAAAGAATCTTTGTATACTGTTGGATGGTAACTGGTTGCCTCTGAAATTTGTTTTTTACAAAAAGCACGCAATTGTTTATATCTCCTTTTTTTATTTTATATGACAGTTTTAGTTGTTTTATCATTGTTATGATTCTTTCTGTCAAATCTTGAAAGTTTGAAAAAATTAAAAGCTGTGCATCTAATTTACTCGCATCTTCGAAATCAATAGTTTTTGCATGTTTTATTTGTTTTGCCTTGAAGTATTCTACTTCTTTATTATTCATATCTTCAAAATCAATAGTTTTTGCATGTTCCGTTTGATCTTTCTTAAAGTTTTTGATTTTCTTTTCTATACGTTCCATTTATATAATTACATAAGATAATATTTCTTTAAGCCTATATTTTAAAAATATAATTCTATATTATAATATAATGAATTGCAAATATTGTGAAAGAGTTTTAGATATTATTGATCCTCCCGAGGTGTGCTCAGATTGCATCTTATTTCACTCAATTAATAAAAAGAAGCTTTGTAAATATTGTACCAGAGCCAAGCTGTGTTACAAGTGTACTTACGCGTGCGTGAATTGTAACGATACTTGTGAAGTTTTTGATAACGAGCGTGTTTGCCTTAATTGTGGCACTCACAATGGCTACAATCTTATTGCAGGTTACAATTACAGCCGAAAGTAAACTATTTACCACAGAAAGTACCATTTAGATAAATACTTGGTAGAATATGATTTGTCTTCTGTAAATAGACAAAGATTTGAAGATTTGTTTTACAAAATTGTAAAGATTTTAGATCAAATAGAGGGTCGAAAAAGATTAATCAAATTTGAATACATTTTTCAGAAAATATTTAAAATATTGAAAATAGAAAAAGAAACAAAACCGATTAAATTATTCTGATTTGTTTATACTGATGTTGTAACGTATATCTATTTCAGTTCTACAGAAGAGTTATCTGCTCCAGATGTTGACTCACGTGCGGCATCAAGCTCAGTCCCTAGAAACCTATGCCAAAGATTTGGATGATGAGGCTCACCTAATCTACAACATCATCTCAAACAGTTCCGTGATAAACCGTCGATGAATGACAATGAGACCATGGTTGTGCAACGTGTGTCATTGTTTATTAAAATCCGTGCATGGAAACTTATCTCCGAATTTTAGTTGTCTCAACTCCTAATAATGCAATTTTTGACCTGTACAATATTGGCAACTCTTATTTCGGGAAATATTTGAACATGCATTCGTTACGTTAATAGCATGTGTTTTTAATAAAATGAGTTTTACACGGTGTATTTATACCGTTGCTTACATTGGTATGTTATATTCTATCACACGAGCCTTATTTGTATATTTATTGCACAATCATGCGGACAGTAAAGTTGTCTATATCTACCATTGTATTGATTTTGTTTGTATCTCCACATTGCAATTCTAATACGCATTATCCAATGTATTTTATTTTTGGTTTTATCTTCATTATAACTCAGCTCATGTGATACACACTAGCCATATGAGACCTTCTGAGATCAATGTATTAGGTTCTAACAGTAATGGTTCGCTTTTTCCATTACATTCAATTAGAAATTTACATAGGTTTCAACTGAGGAATCCATTTAAAGAACATAGTTCGTATTTTAGTTAGTTCTCATCGCTTTTATTCAGGTGCTTTCTTTTGAAATTTGAATAATTATGCAAATACATGTGTGTAATCAAGCGTGTGTCTGACTATGCTACACATTTATAACATATTTAACTTTAATAATAGTTTATTGCAGATGAGTTACAATTATATGGATTAAACGTTACCTTACTACTAGCAACATATGCAAATGGATTTGTTAAAGTTAAAATGTAACAAGGAAGGAAGTAAATCTAGCAACAACTATTTTTAAAATATAATCAACAAATTTATTCAAATACTACAACAAAAAATATTCACTTACAGAAAATATATAAAATGGATTCAGTATTTCTTTCAAATCCAATATACGAATAAAATCCAAATAATATTGGCGAATGTCCCATTAATCTGATTTGTTAAGTGTCCCTTTAATAAATTGTGTCAAGTGTCCGTTAAATCCAATTTCAATTGAAGTCTTTCCTGGTTTACTAATTCACAATAGTCCAATTGTCCAAATAATCCAATAATCCAATGTCACTAGATGAGCACAATTTTTTTTATCCTCTCATACTATATTTTAAATCACAGCATCCAATATTTTGTAAATTCTCAATTAAATAATGAACCAGATACTCCACTTTGAACAGTGATTCTGAAACCCCCACACTTTTTACTAAGGTCAGCTTTGTATATCTATAGGGATAATTTTAGATTAAAGAATGTTCTGTAACAATCTACACATCTCATTATGTAAACAGTAATTTAGAAACTACTAGAATATTACATAAACACTGGATGTCAATCACACAGTCTGTCATAAAAATAGTACACAATTCAGCTATTTATATATGTGCTATTAATAGAAACAATCTGCTGACAACTGGATCAATAAACATGTACACTTATATAGCAATATATACATGAGAGTAACCGATTTAACTACTTAGTATCGACCGTCGGATGAGAAGTAAACCAGGAGGTCCCGTGTATCACAGTCTATTCTCCGAGCACGTTAAAGAACTAAAGGAATATTTTCATAAGTAATATAAGACAAGGACATGTTCCCGGATTCCTATGTATCATTCCCCTCATTCTGGGGCGGCTCTAAATAACATATACTGTGTTGATGAGCAGTTAACCAACATTTAATTCAATTGCATTCGGTGTGATAAATCCATTAACACAAACTATATACATCAATGTAAGCAATGGACGTAAACATACAATCAGATTATTGAGTTTCAAACTACTGTTTATTGCCGGATATATAGTATATTCAATGTATTTCTCTCCCCGTGTGGTTCCCGGGTGCCTCCGTTTGGTCACGAGGCAAAGAATAGGGCCACTGCAGATCCCTTTGGAGGGGTAGGCAGAGGGGTAGAATCCCTCAAATTCATGTTCATTTTATCATTGTTTGTTTATGTTCATCAAAAGAGCAGTGGCAGAAAAAACAATAAACGTGGCTCCAGCGTAAATGGAGTTTCTACGATAGAATTTGCAGCAACTCTGCAGTTCAGGGTGAGAAGGTTCTAGGCCCATTTTCCATATTTTATCTCGATGTACATGGAAGATGAGCCGGGCATGTTCATGCCTTTTAGGCGCCATATAACCTTTTCATGTGTTGGTGCGCCTTAAAACCCAATTCAATTCAATTCAATGTATTTCTTCGTAACAACTTGTTTTCTCAATGTGTGACATATTAAACTTTTTTCTCCAGTTCCTCTCCAAATATAATGTTGTTGTTTTCTCTCGACAACTACCTTGCTTGTTCCTATCGTATGCTGCTTATATTGAATATCAACGTAAGCGAGACCGTTACAACTCCTGTTATACTTGATTTAAAATACATCTCAAACACAGCAATTAGGGGACAGTCGGTGTCCACATAGAAAACATATACATTAGGGGATAGTCAATTCCCAATTGGAACACATACCTACGTGGAAAGTCGATTCCCAGATAAGGTATATTGATAAACGGGAAAATTGATTCCTATTCTGTTTGCGTGCTAGTGGAACTAACAGAACACATACATAATGCGATATATAATCCCTTCCCACATAGAACACATACATTATGGGAGAGTCGATTCATATAGAACAGATACATAACGGGAGAGTCGATTTTCACATAGAAAATATACATAACGGGAGAGTCGATTGTCACATAAAACATATACATTACGGGAGAGTCGATTCTCACATAGAACATATACATTAGGGAAAAGTGAATCCTCACATAGAACAGTTACTTAACGGGAAAGTCGAGTCTCACATAGAACATATACATAACGGCAGAGTCGATTCTCGAATAGACCACATATATTACGGGAGCGTCGATCCTCACATAGAACACATACATTACGGGAGAGACGATTCTCACATAGAAGAGATATATAGAAGAGGGTCGATTCTCAGATAGCACAGATATATTACGGGAGGGTCGATTCTCAGATAGCACAGATATATTACGGGAGAGTCGATTCCCACATAGAACATATACATAAGGGAGGGTCGATTCTCACATAGAACAGATATATTACTGGAGAGTCGATTCTCACATAGAACAGATATATTACTGGAGAGTCGATTTTCACATAGCACAGATATATTACTGGAGAGTCGATTCTCACATAGAACAGATATATTAATGGAGAGTCGATTCTCACATAGAACAGATATATTACTGGAGAGTCGATTCCCACATAGAACAGATACATTACGGAGAATCGATTCTCACATGGCACACATACATTAAGAGAGAGTCGATTCTCACATAGAACAGATATATTACTGGAGAGTCGATTCTCACATAGAACAGATATATTACTGGAGAGTCGATTCTCACATAGAACATATACATAACGGCAGAGTCGATTCTCGAATAGATCACATATATTACGGGAGCGTCGATCCTCACATAGAACACATACATTACGGGAGAGACGTAGAAGAGATATATAACGGGAGGGTCGATTCTCAGATAGCACAGATATATTACGGGAGGGTCGATTCTCAGATAGCACAGATACATAAGGGAGAGTCGATTCTCACATAAAACAGATACATAAGGGAGGGTCGATTCATATAGAACAGGTACATAACGGGAGAGTCGATTCCCACATAGAACAGATACATAACGGGAGAGTCGATTCATATAGAACAGGTACATAACGGGAGAGTCGATTCCCACATAGAACAGATACATAACGGGAGAGTCGATTCATATAGAGCAGGTACATAACGGGAGAGTCGATTCCCACATAGAACAAATACATAACGGGAGAGTCGATTCATATAGAACAGGTACATAACAAGAGAGTCGATTCTCACATAAAACAGATACATAACGGGAAAGTCGATTCCCACATAGAACAGATACATTACAGGAGTGTCGATTCTCACATAGAACACCTACATAACAAGAGAATCGATTCTCACCTAGAACACATACATAACGGGAGAGTCGATTCTCACATAGAACACATACATTACGGGAGAGTCGATTCTCACATGGCACACATACATTAAGGGAGAGTCGATTCTCACATAGAACAGATATATTACTGGAGAGTCGATTCTCACATAGAACAGATACATAACGGGAGTGTCGATTCTCACATAGAACAGATACATAACGGTAGAGTCGATTCTCACATGGAACACATACATTAAGTGTGAGTCGATTCTTACATAGAACAGATATATTACTGGAGAGTCGATTCTCACATAGAAAAGATACATAACGGAAGAGTCGATTCTCACATAGAACACATACATAACGGGAGAGTCGATTCGCACAAAGAAGAGATACATTACGGGAGAGTCGATTCTCACATAGAACAGATGCATTACGGGGGAGTCGATTCTCACATAGAACACATACATAACGGCAGAGTCGATTATCACATAGAACGCATGTGTAACAGGAGAGTCAATGCTATTCTATAATACGGGTACCGTGATGCTATTTTATAATACGGGTACCTTGATGCTGGTCTATAATATGGGTACCGTGCTGCTATCCTATAATACGGGTACCTTAATGTTATTCTATAATACGGGTACCGTGATGCCGTCTATAATCCTAGTACAGTAATGCTATTTTATAATACAAGTACCGTGATTTTGTTCTATAATACAGGTACCTTAATGCTATTCTATAATATGAGTACCGTGATGCTATTCTATAATACGGGTACCTTAATGCTGGTCTATAATACGGGTACCGTGATGCTATTCTATAATACGGGTACCTTAATGCTGGTCTATAATACGGGTACCTTGATGCAATTCTATAATACGGGTACCTTAATGCTGGTCTATGACACGGGTACCGTGATGCAATTCTATAATACGGTACCTTAATGCTAGTCTATAATACGGGTACCTTAATGCTATTCTATAATACGGGTACCGTGATGCAGCATATAATCCTAGTACAGTAATGCTATTCTATTATACAGGTACCGTGATGCTGTTCTATAATACGGGTACCGTGATACTATTCTGTAATACGGGTACCTCAATGCTATTCTATAATACTATGACCTTAATGCTATTCTATAATAAGTGTACCTTAATGATATTCTGTAATACGGGTACCGTGATGCGATCTATAATGATCCTAGTATAGTAATGCTATTCTATAATACATGTACCGTTATTGTATTCTATAATACGGGTACCTTAATGCTATTCTTTAATACCAATACCGTGATGCTATTCTATAATACGGGTACCGTGATGCTTTTCTATAATATGGGTACCTTAATGCTGGTCTATAATACGGGTACCGTTATGCGGTCTATAATCCTAGTACAGTAATGATATTCTATAATACAAGTACCGTGATGCTATTCTATAATACGGGTACCTTAGTGCTTTTTTATAATACCAATACTGTGATGCTATCCTATAATACGAGTACCATGATGCTATTCTGTAATACGTGTACCGTGATGCTATCCTATAATACTAGGACCTAATGATATTCTATAATATAAATACCGTGATGCTATTCTATAATACGGGTACCGTGATGCTATTCTATAATACGGGTACTGTGATATTATTCTATAATACAGGTACCGTGATGCTATTCTATAATACGGGTTCATTAATGCTATACTATAATACGGATACCGTGATGCTATTCTATAAAACGGGTACCTTAATGCTATTCTATAATATCTATACCGTGATGCTGTTCTATAATACGGGAACCGTGATGCTATTCTATAACATTAGTACCTTAATGCTATACTATAATACGGCTACCGTGATGCTATTCTATTATACGGATACTGTGATGCTTTTCTATAAAAACGGATACCGTGATGCTAATCTATAATACGGTACCTTAATGCTAGTCTATACTACCAATACAGTGATGCTATTCTATAATACGGGTCTCATGGCGCTATTCTATAATACGGATACTGTGATGCTATTTTATAATACGGGTACCTTAATGCTAGTCTATACTACCAATACCGTGATGCTATTCTATAATACGGGTATCATGACGCTATTCTATAATACGGATACTGTGATGCTATTCTATAATACGGGCACCGTGATGCTATTATATAATAACAATAATACCTTAATGCTGTGCTATAATACGGGAACATTGATGCGATTCTATAATACTAGAACCTCAATGCTCAGCTATAATACGCTAACCGTGACGCTATTCTATAATAGAGGTACCGTAATGCTATTCTATAATAGAGGTACTGTAATGCTATTTTATAATACGGGTACCTTATAGCTATTCGATAATACAGGTACCGTGATGCTATTCTATAATAGAGGTACCGTAATGCTATTTTATAATACGGGTACCTTATAGCTATTCGATAATACAGGTACCGTGATGCTATTCTATAATACGGGTACCGGGATGCTATTCTATAATACGGGTATCGTGATGCTGTTCTATAGTACGGATACCGTGATGCTATTCTATAATACGGGTACCGTGATGCTGGGTGTAGGACAAATGTCCTAGCTTTCATTTCAATTGGGTTGGTGGGCAAATGTCCTGCATACAAGTTCACGAATACCGGTAACTCAGTGTTCTCCCCGCAAGGACAAACTACCGAGGGGATTTTGTCCACACTGCAAGAAATGCTGAAGGGATTTTGTCTTAGTAGCACAAAATTGGCTGATGGATTATGTCCTGAGGATATGTTGTCCGTCCCCCATGTTTCTTATATGCAAGCACATATTACTGTCACTAATATACGACACCTGCCACACTAATAAAATGGTTAACACACTCAACTTACGTATGTGTTAGTTACGTCGTCACCGACCAATCCTTCAAAACATTCCGAATGTGTTAGGGATGTCGTCAGTAATCATTCCTTCACATATATACACCTTAAACTATTTTGCATTCAGTGATTACTGATAAACACGACCTTAATTAAGATGTTGGTCTATAATGTTTATTTAAAAGATCTAAACAAATATCGGCGGATTAGTACAGAACATTTTACGTTATCTGGGATGAAACATATAGGTTGATGAGTTTATATAAGCTTGCATTTATTTTAATTAACATTCATTCTCCAGCTCTACAAGATGAAATACCTACTGGTAGTGTCTGTATTCATCTACTCATGGCTAGAGATTACAGGTAATCACATTATCACATTATTTTCTGCAGTTCTAACAAACAAACGTGTAGTTACTAAGAGTAGTGACTTGCTATATATGCTACTCAAGAACGGTTAAATATCGATCAAACTGATTCATTTCCAGTTTCCAGAATTTTCTTTAGCCTTTATATAACTTCAAGCATCAATTTTAGTTGGATATTATATAATTACTTATTGTATAATAGAAAAAATCGTACTTAAACTACCAAGCAAGGTTCTAGGCCAATTCTCCATATATTATCTCGATGTAAATGGAGGATGAGCCTGGCATGTGCATTCCTGTTAGGCACCATATAACCTTTCATGTATTGGTGCGCCTTAAAAACAAATTCAATTCAAATTCAACTGTTCACGAGCAGATTCGGTTAAGTAGCTAGCCCGTCACATTTCACACTGACGTGTGTGTATTTATTTGTTTTTTAAAAGTTGCGTTCCCGTAATCTCAAATCCTGTATCCGCCCCTGTTAATGTCACTATAATCGCGTTTTATCGTTTTGAATAAATTAGCACAGTTTAAAAGTTCAGAAATATCAGGTTTCTTCTTCTTGTGGTTGAGAAATTAAAAAAAAAATGCATTCTTTTCAAACTACAGAGTGTCTCGAATTAAGTTCATGTTAGTGGTGTGACTTCTACCACGTAACACATATGTCTCCCTTCTGCACAAATATGCAGACCATAATTGAAAACTAACCACCCAAGACACCCTTAAGAATTTAGATTTATTGAAGCCCATCTTGAATAAATTAAACTAGTTTTTGTTCGTAATCGGGTGCACATGTAACTGGGGTGTATGGGTAAAATGAGCTTTACATGGAGAACCACGAGGCGCACAACACGATTCACAAAACTATGCCTAATGTACCGCCTTTAACAACCTTGCATTAAAAAGGTTATTATTTGTGTTATTACATACCTTACTATAAATAGTAACACATTTCAGTAGAAAACAATGATTATCCTGTCCTTTTCCGAAATCTATAATCTGCACACTGTGCCATTATGTATTATGGAAAATCGGCACACTGTCAGTAGCCCCAGGATGACGTCAACGTGATCAAGCAACTCACATACTTTACGTCATATTGGAGGGCAATGGTTGAGGAGCGGACGTTGAAATCTCAACTGCAATTTCCACGCCCAGTAATGAATTTAAACGTTGAAACGTTGAAATGTATCATTAAATTGAAATATATGGTTTTTAAAAACAGACAAGGAAGAAAACTAATTGAACATAAACTCATTTCTTTTTGCCAAATAATTGTTTACATTGTGTTTAAATTGTACCGTTTTGTAAAAAAATATCGATGTATTTTGTCATAAAACTGCACCTGTTGTTGTTATTCTTCTTCTCCATTTATAGTAAGGTATGTAACAAAAGGGCAAATATACGACCGTGGCGTGCCTTTCGTCGATAATGGCACATCTAGTACATGGCCCTTGGCCTAAGGCCCTCGGTCCATTACGGCAGTAGGTGTGCCATTATCGACAAAAGGCACACCACGGCCGTATATTTGGACGAATTCATTGATACAGGGTCAATTAAAAGTAAATTATAACCTCAATTTTGTCGTAAAAAAATATATTTAAGATATAGAACATCGTTTACCGTGAATTATCGTGTAATATATCATGGTTTGGAGTTCAATTGTAAACAATAATTTCACAAGCCCGAAGGGAAGGCAATTGAACGACAAACCGCGATATATTATACGATAATTCACCGTAAACGATGTTCTATTTCCATTATAATACCCCTAAAATGCGAAAATAGTGCACACAACTGAAATATTTCGCATTGCTTACTCTCCTAACGTTGCAAGAATTACAGTGATATATCGTTGAATATAACGAGATATATTAAACTAGGCTATATAGTGCGGGTGTATTAGAATTGACAGTATTTAAGATTTAATTAGTAATTGTTATCTTATTTCAGCTTTTCTCGACCAGACTCAACCATCACATACAGGTATGTTATCTGTGTTTATACGGTGTGATCCGTATCATAGCTTTGACTAAATTGTGTCATCAAAAAAAATCAGTTAAAAAGAAAGTATTTAAAAAAATAGAAATGTTGTAGCTAATGCAACTCGCATCATTAACAAGGGAAGAACAAGGAAGAGGTTTATGTAAATCAAGCTTAAATCAGGGGTCTGTTTTTTGTTTTATGTTGTTTTTGTTGTTGATTTTCGGCCATCTTTATAAATAATGACGACAATCAAACGTAACTTATACAATCTTTATTTAACTTGTTAGAACATTATCAAAAGAGGTTATGACCGTGTCATTTTGCTACCCACTGCATGCTTCGTGGTTGAACTATTTACAGCTGTTTTCCCTCTTTGATTCTTCGATGGCCTGACAGATTGTGGACCCTATGATAAACGCTACCTAAATCATGAAAGGGATGGTGTCCGTTTACTGTAGGCTTCAATCTTGTCTTGTCGTGTCCTTTACAGTTTATTCTATTGTTCCCATTACGTGGTCCTGCCTTAATTCCATTAACATATGAGAAAGCGTATATTACCAAGACTTTATAACGGATATTTCGACAATAAAACACGTTTAAAAGATTAGTTTAATGAAAAAAATGAGATGACCTGTTTAAAACTACCTATTAAATGTTTTAATTTTACAATATGTAAGTTTTAATCCGAAATTAAGGTTTTATTTCATACCCCAGCCAACCCCGTTTTCGCTTCATGGAGAAGTTGGATTGGGTATGAAAGTTAATACTTGGACCACGTAATGTCTGGCTTCTGCCAAGTCAATGAGTACTTGCTTTGTGGCTTTCTATGTTTTTGTTTTTATATTCAGATGTACATGATCATTTTTGTGTTATTCTTATATTGCCTGTTAATGCTGCATTATTTGTTAGAGAATATATCCTGGCGGGGATATCTTTATATGCACTGTCCCGTTTAATTGGGATGACAATAGGATTCTACTTTAAAGCCACACTGATTGGACTTGATGATCCCAAAGGATCATTAAATAATAACACTACTGACCTACAGTCGGGGCGACATTTTATTGCCGGTACACAGCACTAAACACAAACGCTAGTGTGAATATCAATGAATACTGAAAAGGGGATCCCTTGGAAGCAACAAACACAAACAAGAGAGAAAAGTAGCAGTCTCGGTTTTATTGAGTCTGTTCATGAGAGGTAATATATTGTGCAACACCTATGTCATGTCAATTTCGCATTGCATTACACATTTTTATATCATATCCATTACGCATTGCATTGCACATTGTTTGCATCTTATCCATTACGCATTGTTATTATGCATTGTTTATTACATGTACATTACGCATTGTTGATATCATGTTCATTATGCATTCTTTATATCATATCATTATCATGTCCGTTTACAAATAGTCGTTATGCTCAAACAATTGACCGTCATGGCTCTCGTGTTGCTCCGGGGTGCCACGTGGCCTGACTTTAGTGTACTTCAGAGAAGCCACATGAGTTTTACCGGTAGCACTTCTGTCAGTAGCTATGTAGTTTTACTGCTAATCGTAAACAGTAAATGTAGTAGCTGGTGATAGAAGTGTTCACAGTAAAACTACATACCTTATGATGGATGCGTTCACAGTAAAACAACATACCTATTGATGGAAGCGTTAACAGTAAAACTACATACCTATTGATGGATGCGTAAACAGTAAAACTACATACCATTTATGGAAGCGTTAAGTGTTAACAGTAAAACTACATACCATTGATGGAAGCGTTAACAGTAAAACTACATACCTATTGATGGAAGCGTTAACAGTAAAACTACATACCTATTGATGGAAGCGTTAACAGTAAAACTACATACCATTGATGGAAGCGTTAACAGTAAAACTACATACCTATTGATGGAAGCGTTAACAGTAAAACTACATACATATTGATGGAAGCGTTAACAGTAAAACTACATACCTATTGATGGAAGCGTTAACAGTAAAACTACATACCATTGATGGAAGCGTTAACAGTAAAACTACATACCTATTGATGGAAGCGTTAACAGTAAAACTACATACATATTGATGGATGCGTTAACAGTAAAACTACATACCATTGATGGAAGCGTTAAGTGTTAATAGTAAAACTACATACCATTGATGGAAGCGTTAACAGTAAAACTACATACCTATTGATGGAAGCGTTAACAGTAAAACTACATACCATTGATGGAAGCGTTAACAGTAAAACTACATACCTATTGATGGAAGCGTTAACAGTAAAACTACATACCTATTGATGGAAGCGTTAACAGTAAAACTACATACCATTGATGGAAGCGTTAACAGTAAAACTACATATCTATTGATGGAAGCGTTAACAGTAAAAGTACATACCATTGATGGAAGCGTTAACAGTAAAACTACATACCATTGATGGAAGCGTTAACAGTAAAACTACATACCTATTGATGGAAGCGTTAACAGTAAAACTACATACCCATTGATGGAAGCGTTAACAGTAAAACTACATACATATTGATGGAAGCGTTAACAGTAAAACTACATACCATTGATGGAAGCGTTAACAGTAAAACTACATACATATTGATGGAAGCGTTAACAGTAAAACTACATACATACTGATGGACGCGTTAACAGTAAAACTACATACCATTGATGGACGCGTTAACAGTAAAACTACATACATATTGATGGAAGCGTTAACAGTAAAACTACATACCATTGATGGAAGCGTTAACAGTAAAACTACATACATATTGATGGAAGCGTTAACAGTAAAACTACATACATACTGATGGACGCGTTAACAGTAAAACTACATACCTATTGATGGAAGCGTTAACAGTAAAAATACATACCTATTGACGGATGTGTTAAAGGTATTTAGTGTTCACAGTAAAACTACATTCATATTGATAGTTAAAATTCATGTTATAGTTGCCATAACAAAGTGAAAGCAATTTCAAAAATGATCATATTTTTATTAGGATTATCAACATTTATATCAACGCTTGCATCAAGGCTTGAGCCTCTCTAATGCATGTATTTAGGAATTGTGTACGTTGAAGTGGCATTAGTATAACAAATCTGTGCTTGTTTCACACCATGCATTGGCAGCTGTAACAACGCCATCAAGTAGTTTGCATCATGCCTCGGAAGCTCTAACGACGAAATCAAGTCATCCGGCTGGTATTGGTGGCAACATAACATCCAAATGTGACGACCGTTTGCTCAATTGCACAGCGGATGTGTTACACCTGTTCAATTATACCAACGGTGTAGCTGATATAGACAGTGATGCAGTGTTCAACTTCTCCTGTCGGTAAGAGATGTTATTGGATTCAATCTTGTTTTTAGGCAAGGATGTAACCTTTATTAATAAAGGCTGGTTATGTGGTAATAAAATAAATAGAACTTTACGAGCAAATACTCTCTTGTTCTTGTTACAGTTTTCATGAAATATATTCACCCTATATCTTAGCTGTGCGAAACAAACGTGGAGTTTGTAGTTCGACGTTCGACATTCGGGGTTAAAGTTAGTGTTTGATTTATATTAACCCTAACCCTTATAACCGTCACATCACTTCCTTTTGCAATGTTTTAACTGTTACACCTGAATGCACCACAATGTCATTACTTTCACGAATCTCATTAAAGTTTGTGTTGTTCGCATATTTAATGTACTCGCACACCTCGCACGTATATTGTTCTGTTAAGCAATATTTTTTCTAATAGACCTAATACCTTCATTTCTTGGCATATACAAGCATGTAATACTTAGACAAAAGACCAAAACGTTGTCAAAATGCATAGTGCTTGTCGGTTTGACGTCTATAGAGCCATTTGAGGTTTTATCTGCAAATCAGGTGATATCTGTTGTATATTACAGAGAACACAATCCAAGAAATTCATTTCTACAGTACCTATCACAAATGTGTGCATGCCTGTTATACCTTGTATTTTGAATACACTTACTTTAATCCCTCTGGATGTCTTCCTGGGTAGAACGAGTACTAAGCAAATGCGGATAAAGTGGTTTGCTCAGGAACACAACACATATGGTAATGACGGGGATCGAACTCACAACATTTCGATCAAGGGTTCAATGCTCTACCACATCGGTCCACTTTACGATCTTACGGGAGATGAGTTGTTAGGCATGTTAAATTAAAGGAGTCAATTGTCAAGTTTAAAATCATTATACAATGTCAATAGACATGACATGACATGAGCATATAGAGCATATGGTAAGAAGTGTATTATCAATTTAGTAGTAGACTATCAATCATGGTTCTTTTATTATTTTTTAATGTATAAACACAGTGGTGGAATAGACAAGGTCTTGCAGTGTATAAAAACCAATGTCAAGCCTTATTGCAAGAACGACAGCAGTGAATGGTCGGCGGTCCATCAAGTACTCGACAAGGTTCTTCCTTACGCAAACCAGAGCAAACAAGCTTGCGATATACCTGGTAAGTATCATCATACGAGCCCGTACTATAAACAAACAGTCGTCCGGCAATAGAGTTACTTTTATTTGTGTACATGACAGGTTAAACGAAAAATAAATGTTTTAGCTTACATGAGCGGATGGCTCAAAGAGAGCTAGTACGACCGTTTATTTGTCCGTCAGCGTCGTACATCATCAACCTGAATTCTCCCCCCCCCCCCCCCCCCCACCCACCCCTCCCCCTCCTTCCCACAAACACACAAACCTTTTACTGAAAAAATTCTTCATCTGCATTGATCGAGACAGAAAATATGTTCATCATTTGAAGTTAACGCAATAATATAGACTATAAAAGGAGCTATATACTCTCCTGTGCTTGGAGGAAATAAGATCTACTATACTATTTACATCAGAGGAGCCATACATGTCTAATTAACTGGTACAAACATCAAAGACCATCACGGAGCTTAAACCAGCATTTTGTTCAGACAGTGTTACTCTTTCGGTGTCCTATACGTCTTCAAAGAATAATTTCATTATAAAGAAGCAAGGTTTTACGCAAGCGTAAAAAAAATGCCGATAAGTAAATAAACATGACTGTGGGCCTTTGAACTGATAGGAATGCAATCAATTGTTTGCATAATTAATGAAAATCGGAGGGTTATCAAGCTGAAATAAGTATTGCTGTTTTTTATCAAAAACAATAACTACGCAATGGATGCGTCGATAGTGTTCACTGTGAAACTCGGCCAAGGTCTTATTGAAATAATCCTTAATGATAGTTAAACAAATATTTAACAACACAGACTTTGTAATGTTTTGGCTTGGCAGCCTTCATCAGAAAATTAATTTTCTGATATAATCATTCAAATGCAAATAGATAAAAAATCAAACATCATTTTAAGTGACAGTGTGGACAAGCTGATTTGCTTATTTTTCGCTTCTTTTTGGCATTATAAATAAAACCGATATAACGCTAAACTTTGTCTTTATACTCGTATATTCATGGATACAATAAAATTTCATGGATCTTCATCCATGAAAATACTTTTAAAAAATTGCACTTATTCCATTCCAATATGTCCGACTTCATTCAGTTGCACTTACGATTTTATTTTAATCCGTAAACATCCCGGACACATAAAGATCCCGGAAACATTGCCGCATTCTACACTGAGTAGATTGATCTACAAAAACGTCAAATTCACAGGGCCACCTCTGAACCTTCCAAAATATACCATTCAAGTATTTTAGACGAGTTCTCTAGGAATTCAAGTTGTAAAGCATGCTTATCGCCACTTACATGAATCACAGTCTGTTAACCATAGACAGATACAAACCCCATATAAGGATCAGCTGCCGAATAAATTCATTCAATATTAGTGATTCAAATTAGGATAAAACCCGAGCTAATCCAAAAGTGCTTAATCGCAAATTCCCACGCGTACTCCGTATAGATTAATATCTAAATATTTATATATGTTTAAACATTTATACCATGTAATCGCGACATTATAGCGTTGCCTATGAGACGTAATTGCAAAAAAATCAATGGAAAAATTACAGTGTAATTGAATTGTTAGTGTATTGAATGTTCGAGCCCACCTCATGATCCCATGGATCGGAGCCAAGCATAACGTTACATTTGCATGTCGTTTTCACGTGGGGAAGTCATATCCCAAAATTGGCTGAAGTTAAGAGAAATGTGGTAACGGCCAGAAAGAAGAAAACAAAACGGAGGCGTTAGCAATATACCTATAACGCTTTTTAAGCGTGAGGCTAAACAGAAGCGAACAATAAATTGATCACAAACATGCCCATATTAAGCTTTCTAACGACTGATGAAGTGACAAGACAATTAATAAACTACACATATATGCTTTTATCAACTTATCCATTAACATAGAGAACAAAATACCTCTAGATCACTTACCTTTTTTGTGTTTTACCAGAGTACAAGGAGATCAGTAATTGCATGTTGAAATTCGCAACACTGAAAGGCTTCCAGGATTGTGTAACTGGAGAAACTCTCAACAAGACACTGGATCCAGCAGATGTGTGCGGGTATGTAGTTGTAATGCCAGCCTCATTAGCATATCATTCTGTATTTGACGTTATTTCATTGGATTAAATCTAGTGACGTCGTTTCCGTCACGTTTCTCGGAGTCTTTTAGTTTAGTTTAAACATATTTATTTTACATCGATTGCGAAACAAGTTCTTACAACTTAGATTAATCAATTTCGATGGCTTCCTGGGTAGAACCAGTACTAAGCAATGTGGATTAATTATCTTGATCAATGATAAATAACGGCCGCGGCGAGGATCGAACCCACGACCTCTCGATCTGAAGTTCGCCGCTCTACCACTGGACCGCACTCCACTCTTTAAGGAGTATTTTCTTGCGGGAAAGTCGTAATATGTGTCTATCTTTTTTTTAAATGGGTTTATCAATCATTTTAAAAAGTCGTGTTAATCGATGAGGGTTGTTTTAAATATGTCGTGAATTATGCTAACGTTGTTTATATTTATTTACCTCTATATACTTATCCAGGGTGAGAAGGTTCTAGGCCCATTTTCTATATTTTATCTCGATTTACATAGAGGATGAGCCTGACATGTTCATGCCTGTTAGGCGCCATATAACCTGTTATGTGTTGGTGCGCCTTAAAACCCAATTCTATTCAATTCAATTATATATACTTATCGTGTATTATCTGATTTTGTATACGGAGAGCACGTGGATGCGGGGAATATAAACAGTGTGTGATGTCAATGTGATTAAAATCTTATTTCAGAACAAAGAGCATGGATTTAGAGATCGTGATGTCAATTGATTTACAGTTCATTCATATTTCGATAGGATGAACATTTTTTATTTTTTTGCTGTTAACGTGATTAAATCATATTATACTGTGCAAAGCAAAGGTTAACGATATTTGCTTCTAAGTGCGATTATTTAACCTTTTTCAGATCTATGCAAAGAGCTAACGATTTTTGCTTGTCAATATGATTATTTAACCTTGTTCAGGACTATGCAAATGACTAACGAGTTTTGCATGTCAATGTGATTATTTCATCTTTTTCAGAACTATGCAAAGGGCTAACGATTTTTGCTTGTCAATATAAATATTTCATCTTTTGCAGAACTATGCAAAAGAGCATGGATTGCTCTTACAAATATGTGGATCTGATATGCCCGGAATACCTGCAAGCATTGGTAGACAGTTTTCCTAAGCAGGGCGGATGCAATTTTACCATAGGTACCTAATCTAGCTATTCGTCCTTAACAGACTTAACGAGTTCTTACGGAGGTTCAGGTATACAGTGAATGAGGGTTATTCTACGCACCATAGTATAAACGTCATTAAAAGCTTCTAGGACAACTAACAACAAGTTTCCTTTTTGGTTCGTCTTGACATACCACTGAAGAAAAAACTAGACTGGAACAGACACATATCATTGACATCTAAGATTCTTCATGTCAGAAACTGCCACTGAACAACACCACTAGTGTGTTTTTGGACATTGTTCTGCCTATACTGTGCATCTAAACATAATTATATCTCGTATTTATTTTCCTTTAACTTATTTCTAAGAAGCTGTTTATACCAATTGTCCTTTATAATCATTTGATTTGAGGTTAAGGGTAAAACAATGTTTAAGGAAACTTGTGTAATTTAACTTAGAAACGGTGGTGGTATCTTGTCTCTGTACAAACAAGGAAATGACTTGTTAGATATGTGTACTAGCTAAACGTATTACAACACTTGAATCAAAAATACGATACAACTATGCCTATGTAGGCAGTATGTACGAGAGGATTGTTTTAAGGAACATATCAAGTATGTTAAGGTCGACTAGTTTCTGATTTCCGATATACCTAGCCCCGTGGCGAAATGAACGCATCTTAATAGCAGCCAAACTTATGACAAAGTGGGAATGACATAACAGACTTAGTTTTGTTAAAAATGGTGCAAAAGTCGAACAAGTCAATGGGCCTTTACCGAACTCAGTCAACCAAAACCACCTTCAAAATAAACAACACACAGCGGTATTTTTAAAAAAAATATTGCCACCGACCGTCCGATTGTGGCCCATTGTGAACCCTTTTTATGTTTGTGATGTCAATTTTGCCTTTTATTCATCTTTGTAGGTAGCGTTTGTTTCTGTGCGTGTTTGTGGTTGACTGTGGTCCTTGAATGCTTCACTTCCTGTTAGTCTGTTAGATCTACTTTTACAAGGACAATCAAAACAAAGCAGACGACACCACAAAAATAAAACGGTTGGGAGAGGTACCGCAAACTGACAAACAGGTCACTGGCGGAGTTTAAACCACATAAGTCCACATGCTATTATACCGATATATTGTGAGCCTGCAAGCCAGTTTGACGTGTCACCCGTCACTGTATTTTGTTTTTTCATATATAATGCGAAGCCACAGCTATATGACTTAACGTTCAACAGTTAAGGTATATTTCATTGTAGAATGGTTACTGAAATTCCCTTTATATTTGCACAGGTATAAATCGTTTTATTGAAAATAACACCTGTCAGAATAAATGGTGTACTCTAACTATCAGTTGTCGGTAGTTAGAATATGACAGACAGCTGAAATGGACATGCTACAAAAAAAAGAGTACGGCTTCATCTCGTTGGTTGATTTAAACAGTCCATCTCGATGTATAAATCAACCAACTCGATGACACCATGCTCTATATATTACTTATTATGTTCGTATATTTACACGTATTGCTGTTAACATTTTGTCGTTACCATAAACAAGGTTTGGGAGCGGAAGCCACCTCGTGTGATGTCGACATGCAGACGGTATGCGGCAACAGTAATAAAACAGTTACGAATGCCATCGAATATGCTTGCAGGTACATATATTTATTGTTATCAATCACCAACATATCGGCCCTGATTTAAGGTTGCATTTTTTTCACAAATTCACAACACTTCATTTATACATTGTACAACGCATATTGAAAGCAAAAGAAATTATAGAATTTTATGGATTTGTCTCTCAGTTGTTTTAACTTTCGTTCATCGGGAATTTGTGTCGTACCCTATATTAGTTTTCTCTGCTACAGCTAATGCGGTTGTTCCGTATTATGTATTGTTAGATTTTGCCTTTTCGTTTTTCCCGAAACGAGCGTAATAATCTAGATTGTCTGGTTCATTCCATTAAAGTCACAGGGGTCCCATGTGTATATATGTATGCATATATCGCATTTTTGAAGTATGAAGCATCTCGGCCTGGATAATTATCTTTCTATATTAACATGATTTATAAACTTCGACAGGTTCCAACTTAGATCACTAAAATATTAAATAATTCATAAAACGGGTTTACGGCTCAATTGTTTTGCAGCAACTGCATTAGTTGACCCACTTAGCTTCCCTCTGTAGATATCGCCTCCGTGGCCGGGAGAGTAAAATATGCTGCGTCTAAACCGTTGGCACCTCTCCCAGCTGCGGGTTCGAATCCCACTGGGAGCTCGACTTGTCAAGTGAGAAAGTGTCGATTCTTACGGATGGCAGGAGGGAAACAGTACTTGTGGTCTCACATTTCTAATATCTCCCACGGACATAGAGACAAAAGAAAAACAGAAAATAATTCTATTTTTTTTCTCAATTTTAGGCAATTTTTAATTTGAAAAATAGGTTTTTCTTTGCTTTAGCATACATCTGCAGTGTAAAAGACAGATGATACAGAAAATCCCATGTTGATATGAGGTTTCATTCAAATTTCAGAAGTGTTTGAACGAAGCACCACATATTCGGCTAGATAGTGTTTGCATTGTGTCGAGTTGTATTTTCCATAGGGGTCACATAAACATGAGCGAGAAGGAAAAAAATCTGGCTAACTTATGTATTTTATTGTTTTAAATTACCGGTATTGGCTATACTGAAGATATTAAACCAACAACAATGTCTGCTGTCGAGCTTTGAAGCTCAGATGTTGGAAAAGGCAGTACAGTATAACCCTATGGGAAAATAATTTGAGGTGTGAGACATTGTTCTACTCAGGAAAAACGGATTGGTCTGCTTCTACCACAAACAAATCGACCGTCATGTGTGGCCTAACGGGTACTAAAAGTGACAAAACACCATTCAAAAACCAAAGCTTCCCTCTTTAGTTGTACGACGACAGAATATATTGGGAACTCTGTGGTAACGTGTAATGTTTGTATTCAAGCATGCCATGTCGTACCATCAAAGTTCATTCAGATTGATTTCCGACAAGTCACTGGGTACGGAATTTCTTTGAGAATTTATCATGTTTGGTCTTATACTCATATATACAAGCTCATCTCTGTGTTTAGGTTATATCGCATAGTATGCCAAAGGATAGCCTGGCGGGAATTCACTTATCTATGCTGGCCCGTTTTAATATTATGACAACAGGGTAAAAGTGAGATTTTGTGCACAATAGAACCAGCTAAAACCCAATTGGCACCTGTTTTGACACTGGCTGTGCCACGGGGTCTCCCATATTGCTTACTTATGTATGTATGTGTTGTCTTACACTTTACTTTTAAATATCTCGATCATCTTAAACCTCTCGTCGTAGTCAGTTTTTACGTTTGGCGCCGTCTATCGGTCAAACATGCCAATGGACAATGAGTCCAGACGCTCGCAGTCAGCTTGAGTGCAGTTTTCTGCCTGATAAAGTTGCGTCCTCGACAAGTGTATCATTCTGTTAAATATATAAAACTAGTAAATGATACAGAAAATGAGGATACTCTTTATGATAAAAAGATTATTATATGAGTGCCTTTTACTATCAAGTTGATTAGGCTCGGCACGAAAACGTAGAATGACTCGGCAGAGCCTCAACATTCTTTCTCTTCCAAGCCTCGCCTAATAAACTTGATATTAAACGGCACTGGCATAATATTCTCTATTTATCTACTTTCAAACACGTTTATAAATAAACCCTATAGACGCGATTATTCCGGTTCCTACAGAAGCGATTATTCAGGTTCGTTCCTATAGAAGCGATTATTCCGGTTATTTCCTATAGAATCGATGATTCCTGTTATTTCCTATAACATCGATTATTCCGGTTCGTTCCTATAGAAGCGATTATTCCTGTTCGCGGTTCATTCCTATAGAAACGATAATTCCGGTTCTTTCCTATAGAAGTGATTATTCCGGTTCTTTCCTATAGAAGCGATTATTCCGGTACGTTCCTATGGAAACGATTATTCGGTTCGTTCCTATAAAGGCGATTATTCGGTTCGTTCCTATAGAGGCAATTATTCCAGTTCGTTCCTATAGAAGCGATTATTCGGTTCGTTCCTATAGAGGCGATTATTCTGGTTCGTTACTATAAAAGCGATTATTCGGTTCGTTCCTATATAGGCGATTATTCCGGTTCATTTCTATAGAGGCGATTATTTCGGTTCGTTCCTATAGAAGCGATTATTCCGGTTCTTTCTTATAGAGGCGATTATTCCGGTTCGTTCCTATAGAAGCGATTATTCGGTTCGTTCTTATAGAGGCGATTATTCCGGTTCGTTCCTACAGAAGCGATTATTCAGTTCGTTCTTATAGAGGCGATTATTCCGGTTCATTCCTATAGAAGCGATTTTTCCGGTTCGTTCCTATAGGAGCGATTATTCTGGTTTCTATAGAAGCAATTATTCTGGTTCGTTCATATAGGAGGAATTATTCCTTTTAAACGTTTAATTATTTTCAGAGTTTTTTATTCCAAATATCATTACCGTTGGCATAAACAACGTATCGTGGTCATTATAAATGATGTTTAAATACCAGATTTTATGACACTACTGCTTTCTCTTGTAGTAAAGAGGGAATGGCCGCAAGAAACTGTACGAAAAAGGCATATAACATGTGTAAACAAACAGGAGGCGACCCACCGCTAATAGTGTTCGATGTTCTCCCTTCAAACGAACTTCTCCAACGCATGTGTTCAGATGGCGGTAAATATTTTATTGAATGTATCTTCGATCCTTTATAAATAATTATAGTTGGCTAGAATTGTAAGTTAGACTGAAAATGATCCCCCATCTTATGAGTTATGACATAATTATTGCTTGGGTATTGTTATGTTTTCAAATGTGTGTTTTTGTTATAACCCGTCTTGCTAAAAAGCATCTTCCAAGATGTCGATCATGACTAAGAATATATGTTTCAAACCGCTAATTTCATTAAAAGATAAACAACATATAACAAGATGGTAATTCCTTTACTATAACATGTTAATTGAATTGAAATAATCTACAACTAAACATAAAACAGCTTACAATATGTTGGTCTTATATTGAAGAGACATTCTAATATTTATCATCTGGGCTCACCTCAGCTTATCTAAGCTATTGTGATTATCGCTTTTATGATCATCTAAGCTATTGTGATTATCGCTTTTATGATCATCTAAGCTATTGTGATTATCGCTTTTATGATCATCTAAGCTATTGTGATCACCTAAGCTATTGCGATCATCTAAGCTATTGTGATTATAGCTTTTATGATCATCTAAGCTATTGTGATCACCTAAGCTATTGTGATCATCTAAGCTATTGTGATCATTTTAGCTATTGTGATCATCTAAGCTATTGGGATCATCTAAACTATTGTGATCATCTAAACTATTGTGATCATCTAAACTATTGTGATCATCTAAGCTACTGTGGTCATATAAGCTATTGTGATCATCTATGCTATAGTGATCATCTATGCTATTGTGATCATCAAAGCTATTGTGATCATCTAAACTATTGTGATCATCTAAACTATTGTGATCATACCTATTGTGATCATCTAAGCTACTGTGGTCATCTAAGCTATTGTGATCATCTATGCTATTGTGGTCATCTAATCTATTGTGATCATAGCTATTGTGATCATCTAAGCTACTGTGGTCATCTAAGCTATGTGATCATCTAAGCTATTGTGATCACCTAAGCTCTTATGATCATCGTTAGTGAGACCATCTAACCTATTGTGATCATCTAAGCTATTGTGATCATCTAAGCTAGTGTGGTCATAGCTATTGTGATCACCTAAGCTATTGTGATCACCTAAGTTATTGTGATCATCTAAGCTATTGTGATCATCTAAGCTAATGTGGTCATAGCTATTGTGATCACCTCAGCTATTGTGATCACCTAAGCTATTGTGATCATTTAAGCTATTGTGATCATCTTAGCTACGCTATTATGATCATCTAAGCTATTGTGATCATCTAAGCTAAGCTATTAGGATCATCTAAGCTATTATGATCATCGATGTTGTGAACATCTAAGCTATTGTGATCACCTAAGCTATTGTGAACATCTAAGCTATTGTGATCACCTAAGCTATTGTGATCATCTAAGCTATTGTGATCATCTAAGCTGTTGTGAACGCATTTGTTTCCGTCGTACGCACTTGCGTCCGTTATTAATTAAATACGTTTTCGAAAACAACTTAACCATTTTCCACCAAATTTCCCATAGCACTCATATACTGTAGCGTTTACAAATTTGTTCAACTTAAGTTTATACGACATTCGATATACTATATATATAGCCGAAATATTTTAAACTCTTATTTTTAACACTGATCAGATTATGATACATTTTTAGCGTACCAGTTGAACTTATGCGATGTCGCATTGCCCTTCGTTAGTTAGCTGTGGATCCAATACCACAACTCCGCTAAAGATCACAGCTCCTCTAATATCAACATAAATTTCCGCAAAAGTCCACATCTCCGCTATAATCTACACACATTTTCGCTAAAAGTCCACAAAAAAAAGAACGCCAAAGTCCACACAATTTTCCGCTTAAGTCCACAAAATATATTGTCGCTAAATACCACAAACGTTTTCGATACATTCCACAACACTATTTCAGCGAAAAACATAATTTTATATTAATTGTTTCTCATTTTTGAGAGATATTTCAGCGTTTTTTCATTAATGTATGCAAAACACATTTGCATCCGGATGTTATTTACATGTATAAATGATCCATAAGTTTTGTAAATATGCAATAGTTGGCAGGAAGAAGCATTAAAGCGCTAAGTGCGCTCTTTACAATCAGCAACTACGTTTGTTGCAACCCTAAAGGTAAAAATTGCGTTAAAGCTAACTAGCTGCACTAAAGTTAACACTTTTGGGACTAAAAGTAACAACATACACTAAAGATAATAAAATGAATTGCACTAAAGGTAACAATTTCTGCACTAAAGGTAACACCATTTTTTACCTACACTAAAAGTAACACATTCTTGGTGAAAAATTTATTGGAAATTCAGGTTGCTCAACTAAACATGTTTTTATTTCCAGCAAAATACCTCCTCTTTTAAAGTATAAACAAAACATAAATATCAGTTTTATTATGAATTTTGTAATGTTGTGACCTTATGTTAGATTCAGCTCATATTTACACCACATGCTCACCATCTATAAGGCCAACGACTTATACTCCTATTATGTTTTATAAACGATTGCCCTTTTTGACTCGACTGAACAACAAATGTGCATCTACAACCTCATTTGCACGTGAAGCAAGTCTTTATAACATTTGTGGTTTTTTTTCTTTATTTTTGACATATGTGATTTTCAATTTCTTTTTACATTTGTTACAAAGTATTTTTTTACTTTTTTACATATGTAACCAATCGTGTTACATTTGTGACATGTTTTTACATACGTGACTTTTTACATTTGTAACCATTTTTACATATGTGACTCTTTTTACGTTTGAGGTTCCTACACATGCGCTATAAAGCGTCTCCGTGGCCGAATGGTTAACGACGTTGCGTTGTAAACCTTCGCCTCTCACCGCTGCGGGTTCGAATCCCACTGGGAGCTCGACTTGTAAGTGATAAAGTGTTGATTCTTACGGATGGCGGGATATGTACAATACTGGTTCCATCCAGGAAAAGCGGGTGGTCTGCCTCCACCACAAAAAATCGACCGTCATATATAACCTTATATGTGTTGAAAATGACGTAAAACACCATACAAACAAACAAACAAACAAACTATAATGCTTCCAATCAAATAATGCATACTTACAAAACATTTTGATCATTTATACATATAAACTACATCTGGCGCACATATTTGTTGCATGCATTAAGGAAAAAGTGCTGAAACAGCTCTCACAAATGAGAAAACTGTTAATTCAAAATAGTGTTTTTTCGCTAAAATATTGTTGTGGACTTTAGCGAAAACGTTTGTGGCGACACTATTTTGTTTGGACTTAACCAATAACATTCGAGTAATGTACGAGATGTTGCGAATATACCTGTCTTTCGTATCCGAAAACTAACCGATATGTATTTAAGTAACGCACAGTATGCTCGGGAATATGATCGTAATATAATGCAACATACTAGCACATGCATTTCTACAGGATCTATATAAACAATGCACATATAAACTGCTATAGCATGCGCCTGTTTCTGTGATTGTACTTATAGGCTATAAAGAGTTTGCCGCTTGTTTTACACAACTTGCAATCGACCCGGACTATAACCAGTGTGTGACGAACATCAGCTTTTCTGCCATTTGTCCGTAAGTTGTTTTTATTGTATATGATCGACTACACCAAATACAGAATCTCTTAATTTTGATTGGTTGACAAGGTAAACAAACCAAAAAATCTTGCTAAAAAAATAAAATTAAACTTTTAAAGAGTACTTATAAACGTTAAATCATGCATGTGTGCAGTGTATTCATAATGTGTGCAAAATAAAAAAAAGAAGTATATTTTACATTTTCCTCATGTTTCTACATGCAAGTAGTAGGGTCAGCACCATCCGACCCAAACAGCTTTCTCAAAACATAAGTACTCTATGTATGGTTTGTGTATGTATTTTTTGATAAAACTAAGGTCTTTCAAAACAAATAAGCAATAATATAGATTTTTATATTAGGGAACTCAGTTCAGAGCTTAGAGCTATAATGTACGTCTATGGAAAATGAATTGGTGTAGTATGACCATATGAACATAAAAAACAGATATTATATTTGGACTTATACATATAGTATCTAGTCATCAGAACATAATATACACAATAATGTACAACACGCAAGCACGTCAACAAGTACACACACACGCGCGAGAGAAAAAATACGGGTTTCCATAATAATACAAAACCATTAATAACAAGTTTGTGAATATGCCCATAGATATGACACAATTAAATGATATTTATCATCTATGTCCATAGACTGATGATATTATATACATTTGTCTGAGAATATGGTTTGTTTATGTAGGGTGCCTTTAGTATCACTATATTAGCGACTAATAAACACTTTACTCGTACGTCGGTTTTGTTGTGTAGGGTTAAACTGTAAAGTTGCGTTTTCAGTAGGAATGGTGTTGTGCATAACGAGTCAGTCGACTGTCAACGCGGATGATACTATAATGTTGGCATTCCCCTCTTTTTCTGCTCTTCGTTAATTTGCATTCAATTTTTTTTTTAACAAAAACCATACAGCTACATCACAGTTACGTTCCACCAGCAACGTGAATGACGTTGATCTACTTATAATAACTGCCTCACAGCTTTCAACAATTTAAAACCCACCATACACCCAACTGCATGACAGTTACGTTCCCACCATCAACGTGAATGCCCTTGATCTACTTATAATAACTGCCACACAGCTTTCAACAATTTAAAACCACCATACACCCAACTACATGACAGTTACGTTCCCACCATCAAATTGAATGACTTTGATCTACTTATAATAACTGCCACACAGCTTTCAACAATTTAAAACCCACCATACACCCAACTACATGACAGTTACGTTCCCACCATCAACGTGAATGACCTTGACCTACTTATAATAACAGCCATACAGCTTTCAACAATTTAAAACCCATCATACACCCATCTACATACTAGCAACATGTGCAATCCATACGTAGCTCATGGTGACTGATCGACCTATGTTTGTTAATTTCTTCGAATTATCGCACGATGGAAATCATAGAGCATTCAATCTTCACAAACTAATATTTACATGAGAGCAACATGTTCTTACTTAAAGACAAGAACATTTTGATGCATCAATTCGTTGGTAGTATTTATAACGAGAACTATCGGAAATACCAGTGCTCGGGTATGGAATGGAGATTATCGAAGCTTGTACCTGCATATAGGCTCTGTTCTAAAAAATAGCTCTCTATATTAAGCTGCTAATCGGCTGGTTCTGAACTTCTGAGGCATCAAAATGTTTTTAAAAGGAACGACTTGCCCTTTTAGGTAACTATAATGAGGAGGTATGGGCAAAAGGGGAATCTCATAACATAATTCGTTTCAGTACTGTTAAGATAACAACATTTCGCTAATTACAGCATAACAAAATAAACCTCGATCTTGTAATATCAATAACTTTGACACCAACGTGTCAAACCTATAGAATAGGAGACCTGTCCAGGGTCGAATCACTATGAGGGACTTCGATCACTAACTATAGTTTAACTATGGTCGTTGATCTGCGCATGTCTAGTAAAGGAGTAATGCGAACTTACTCTAGTTAAACCATAGTTTCACGCGGCATAGTGTAAAACCTGGAATGTGTTTACTTTATCATATCCAAAATTAACAACTGAAACTAGAATAAATACAGGCACATGAACAAATATGTAATATATAGTGTCTAGTCTCAGCGAGTTGGTTACCAACTGACTTTCATACAACACCGAGATGGGCTAAGCCCATCGAGGTTTTTAAATAAGGCCATACCGAGTTTTTTCTATCTTTAGCGGGTCATCCTACATAACACATCTAATGGAAACAAACATTTCTCCTCTGGTTGAAAGAGTCATCCTGCATACAAATACAAATTATACTGTAAATAAACATTTCTCCTCTGGCTGATGCAGTCATACTTCAAAACAAATATACTGAAAAAAACAACGTTGCTTTCTCGAAACCTACCTACCTACCAGGCAAGAAAAAAGAAACGAAGAGTCGAGAGGAAAAAAAGTACGATGGCCCATTTGGCTCACATGTATTTCAGTTCTATTTCTTGACTTCCGCATTCCGCATTCCCAACTCCGCATTCCTAATTCTGCTTTCCTAATTCCGCATTCCGAATTAGAAGTAGGTAGTAAGATAATAAAAATAATAATAATAATAATAATAAAGTTTATAGGCATAAATGACCAGTCAAAATGATAAGAAAAAGAGCCATTGTTTATTGTTTGCTAGAGTTAGACCATAATAATAATAATAATAATAATAATAATAATAATTTATGCGTGCATGTGCATGTGCATGTATGTATGTTGTGAAATCACAGTGTTACTGTTAAAGATGCAATTACTTCTCACATTTTATATTTAATAATCATGTAATATAAAAGTGTATGAATATTGCCAGTGACCACGATTGTTGTATTTTATAATATTTTATATGTATAAACCACATATTTTAAATTAAATTCCCTATAACCTGAGTATCCGCGTAACCTTTGTATAAATACACCATAAACGTATATAATGTTATACCCTATAAATATACACAAACTCCTACTCGAGTATCTGTTAATTGAATTGGGTTTTTACGGCGCACCAACACATGAAACCTTTATATGGCGCCTAACAGGGATGAACATGTCAGACTCATCCTCCATTTACATCAAGTTAAAATATGGAGAATGGGCCTCGAACCTTTTAATCTGCAGAACTGCAGAGTTGCTGCAAATTCTATAGTAAACACTCCATTTACGATGGAGCCATGTTTCCACGTTTGCATACGCGGTGTCATGATGAAGACCTTGAATGAGCATGATAAAAAATGACAAAATGAACACGAAGGGGGGTCCTACCCCTCTGCCTCTAGCGGGATTTGCAGTGGTTGTATTTTACCCCGGCAACCACACGGAGAGAGTATCTGTTAATCATTTGTATATTCACACTATAAACTTCAATATAAAATATAAGATTTTACTCTTATTTAGTATTAGTGCAAACATGAAAAAAAAACATTATTATGGAATGCGGAATTCGGAATGCGGAATGCGGAATTCGGAATTCAGAAGTCAAGAAATATTTTATTGTTTTGTGTGTGGGTGGTGTATATCACTAGCGGATCCAGGTTGGAGTATAAATTCAGAGTGGATCACTAGCGGATCCAGAGGGAAGTCTGTGCGAAGTGCCGGACTGAGATTTTATAAATTACATATAATAGTAAGGTTTGTAAAGTTTGGACCGCCTCTGGACCTCCCCCTGGACACCCCCGAGATACACCATCCTGAAAAAATCGAAAAGAAGCATGTGTTGTAGTTTTCTTGTTATTGTGAAAACTTCTGCTCCCCCTCGAGGTAACATCCTTGATCCGCGTATTAACTTTCGGATATAAGATTACAGTTTATTCGTACCAATAAGATTTTAAGAGAGCAGGCGCGTATCTGGACTTACGCCCCTACGCACGTGCGTACAATTATTTGTCAATGTCCGAAAAAATAAAAATCGAAACAAATGCGAAAAACGCAATAAAAACTGAAGGGGATGGGGTGGGAGGGGTGAGTTGTATTACAATTCCGTATGCCGTACCTAATTTAATTTTGTCTTGATTTCAATGTGTATTAAAATAGCAGTCAAAATAAGCTTAAAATTGCTATGTAATATACGCCAAAACTCACCTATGATCGTCTGGCAAAAATAATCACGGAGGAGCATGACCCCGGACCCCCGTAACTCAAATTTGGACCCAGCTACGCGCCTGGAGAGGGTAATGTCATCGCCTCATAGAGAACGAAAAAGACAACACACACACAAAAAAGGACGTTTGTTTTTTCATGTTTGCATCAATAGTAAGTGTATTTTTGACAATCTTATATTTTATATAGAATTGAATGTTGTTTTAACGGCTCATCAACACAGTATAGGTTATTTAGAGCCACCTCCAGAGAGAGGGGAAGGATACGTAGGAATCCGGGAACCTGCCCTACTCTTATTATCGAATAGATTCCTATGGTTCTTTAACGTGCTCGGAGGATAGACCGATACACGGGACCGCCCGGTTGACGTCCCCATCCGACGGACGAGGCTAAGGGAAAGTGTCTTGCCCAAGAACACATCGACGGAACTCAGTGGCACCACGGGGGATTGAACCCGGAGCCTCCGGTTACAAATCCGCCGCGCTACCGACTGCGTCCTTATATTTTATATTGAAGTTTATAGAGTGCCAAGGATCAACAGATACTCAAGTTGGAGTTTGTGTATATTTATGGGATATAATAGTATATACGTTTACAAAGGATCAACAGGGATATTCAGATTTTATCACATAACTTACGGTGTGTGAGTGGAATAACACCATTCTATATTTTCGATATACTACTAGTTATATAAGCATGCAAATAAGCCTAGTATGCGCTGTCAAAATGACTATGATCCAATTCCCACGGTTTATGTCGGTTTCGCGTGTTAAAAAAGACAGGCAAAATGCAATAAAAGTCGATATATGTGTTATGTGATAGATAGAATATAACATTCGTTCTCATTCATTATTGAATTTATTAAACTCATTAGCAAAAATGATATTATGCTCGGCAAGAGCCTCGCATTATATCATTTTGCCAACTCGTTTAATAAATTCAATAATGAATATGTACTCATGTAAGTAAGATCCTCTATATATAGAATTTAATATAAGGTTATGGATTTTATATTATAAAAAATACAACATTCGTGGTCACTGGCAATATTCATACATCTTTATTTTACATGATTATTAAATATAAAATGTGAGAAGTAACTGCATCTTTAACACTGTGATTTCACAAAACACATACATGCACGTACACGCATACATTATTATTATTAATACTATTATTATTATCATTATTATTACTATTTTCATTATCATTTTCATTATCATTACTATTATCATTACTATTATCATTACTATTATCATTACTATTATTGTGGTTGTGGTAGTGGTAGTGGTGGTATAGTAGTAGTAGAAGTAGTAGTTGTAGATATAGTAGAAATAGTAGTAGTAGTAGTCTTTTACTCGTACTTCTTACTTACTACCTACTTATAAATGCGGAATTCGGAATGCGGAATGCGGAATTCGGAAGTCAAGAAATAGAAGTGAAGTAAGGCCATTTTTTTTTTATTAATTGATTTACGGATTTTATTTCTAAAAGGGAGGGGAAAAAAATAAAAATAAAATTAAGATGGTGACCAAAAAATGCCATTTTAATATGATACTGTAGTATTTCATACCTCGACGAAACACGTAAAAATAGCATGCAATTCTTAAATTTTTAACCAGCGTTATTTCACAGTTTGAATTAGCACTTTCATACATCCAAAAATCATTGTTTTCGCTTCTTTGTTTTTTTTAGCATTCCGTGTGGATGATTTTAAAGCTCTGCTGAAGCAGGAGAGGCAGATAGGTCTCACAATACTGAAAGTTTCTCTCAGTTGCCTGACTTCATATTTTTATTTTATTTATTTTTTATTTTTTGGTTTCGGCAAAACTTGCAGTCGGCGGGTCCGTAAATCTAAAAAAAAAAAAAACTCTGGCCTAAATGTGAGCCAAATGGGCCATCGTAAAAAACAGCTGTATTTTTCATCATTATTTGGACGTTTTTCAACCGACACCATGATTCAAACAACAAAACAAGTTATAATGATACTCACGTATTAAGATTTTTGTTTATTCCTATTAGGAATTGATGTAGTTGATCAAGTTGTTCATTTCCCTAGTCATTTTATAACTTGTTTTGTGTTGTCGTCGACGTGGAAATACGTTTCCGATGGTTTCCATATGAATGTCAAAAATGTTTTTGTTTTTTGTCCAGACATTCAAAAACTTACCAGCCCAATGACGCTAAACATAGAAAAAGAACTTAGTTAGGCACTAACAAGCTGCGACAGATTATTTTTGTGTAGTATGGTGCCGTCCTTACTCTAACTACCATTAATTTATCGGACGATATAGAATGGTAAAGCTCCGCCCCTTTGTCTGTATTGAATTAAAAGATGTAATGCTATGCATTCATCAAAGCCAATTCCACCGACCATACTACTGTAAACGGACGAGGAAAAACAAGTACACTCAGCGGGGTTTGAACTCAGAACGATTGCATGTGAAGCGATACCTACCGCTATCGCTCTGCAGCGAGACAGTAGTAACGCGCTTACAAACATACGCCCTACTACACTACAATGCTATGATATTGTGCACTGTCTTTGTTAGTTTGCGTACATGTGTCTGCCATGTACATATATTATGTCAATGTGTGTGTGTGTGTGTGTGTGTGTGTGTGTGTGTGTGTTATAGTCTGCGTGTGCCAGTATGTGTGTGTGTGTGGTTAGAGGTTATAATACCAATATGTTAGAACATGTCAGATATATTACATTGTGTTCCCTTGCTTTCCTGATAGCCTTATATGGTAAAATAAGCATATTTCACATTTTTTCATTCCAATTTTCTTCCAGATTCATTCCATATTTTATACTATATACTCAGTACATGTGCCACAGACTAAATTATGGAATGGGAACTTTAGACTAGAATGGAATGGAATGCGATTGGAATCAAAAGCTCATTCCATTCCAATTCCATTCCATCCCAGGTTTTAGACTATGCCGATACATCATACGTTTTTTACCTTGACACCGGCAACGCAATTTCTCAAATAATTCGCTGTAAAACAGTTAATTGTTGTTTCATTTGTATATATGTATCGAGTAACTGACTACATACAAATAACACATTTATAACTCAAGTCAAATGTCTATAAATGCCGAAGATACAACAAAGTTAGTTTCAAATTTGTGAAAGTTTATTTTTGTCCGCCATGTTTGAACCAGAGCAACCATCCCCTTGCTGTGGGTTGAACTGTAGTAGATTGATGACGTCATTCTGGTTAAACCATTGCGTATTCGATCTGACCATAGTTAAACTACGGCTACTATAGTTCGTGATCGAAGTCACTCTAGTCATGTCCCGGTCCACTCAAACAAGCCTTAGCCGCGGAGCAGTCTATTGTATCAGCTGTGTATGTGGAAGTATCCATTTAAGCTAAGGTAAATCAAATCCACAAATCTACATTTATATTCTATTATTGATTTATCTGTTTCAATTTAAAACAAATATACTAATACATACACAAAGAAGGACATTCAACATAAAATACTACATCTGTTCATTAACACAATCATTAAATAATGATGGAATATCTAAAGAAATTAGCATCAACGTGTCAACAAACGTGTCAACACTATCTTCGGAAGTGGACCATTCTTTGGCGGGAAAACGTGCACAACCGAAACAAGCGTCTATCTGTGTAGATGAAGAACAAGTGCCAAGACTAAACGGAAACAAGCGTCTATCTGTATAGAAGAAGCGGTTACTTCCTAGCCTGGTTCCCAGGGAACCAGCTATTATTTCCGCTGAAAACCCGAAATGAGTATATAGGCTAGCACCCGAAGGTGCAAGCCAAATAGAAGTTATCGCTTTAGGCTGGTTCCCGAGTATTCCATTACCCACGAATTAGGGAGAATCGTAGTTTTGGTTAACACTCGATACAAACAAAGCTGTTTTCTCGAAAGCGTACACAATTTGTTACACTCGTCTTAATGTTAACTCAGCATTTATATTCCAAGCGCTATGTTATTATCATAAGAGTGCATTTGCTCAATTTAGTAAAGAAAGAAAATAACAATTGTTCTCCATTAATTACTTTTCCTTCCAGTGTCACTTATCAAACGTAAGCACAAATATATTCGTCGGCTCCAGCTTATATGACTAATAGGGCTAAAGCGTGACATCGTGTCCAATTGACATATTTTAACGCGACTGTTTAACTCGACGAATAACAGAGCTGATTTATTCCGGCATCGGCCGATGTTTCTTTCTTACACTACAAGTTCTGCCAAACCAAATTTTACAATATACCTCTGGTCATCTCATTTATCACCGTATTTTATTTGCACAGTTGTAAATCATTTAAGTGAAAACAACACCTGTCAGAATGACCGATGTACTCTAATCAGTTATCGGAAGTGAGAGTATGGCAGACATTATCTGTCATTGTAATAATTTCCGTATACTTCTCCAGTAAGGTTTCGATATATGCCACAATCGAAATTGACTCGGTGATTCGCGTGAATCACAGTATTTGAGTACATATTGGTTACCCAAAGTAGCAGTTATAATTCATCAATTAAATTTAGGTCTTGGGAAAATGGTCAACAAATCTGCGATAATGTTTTAAAATCTATGAAAGTACTTGAATGCACCATTGTAACAAACCACGACGCATGCGCACTGACGATAATAATGGAGCTGACGTATCTCATGCTACACCGTCACGCAAACGTTTGGGTCAATGTTGGTTGTACAGTATGTACAGATATGAATTGATCTGCTGCTACATACATGAATTTGAAAGCTAAACCCACACGTAAGGAC
Organism: Cyrtodaria siliqua; assembly: GCA_037043455.1. Lineage (NCBI taxonomy): Eukaryota > Metazoa > Mollusca > Bivalvia > Adapedonta > Hiatellidae > Cyrtodaria > Cyrtodaria siliqua. The sequence continues at coordinate 602,763 of JAWPHD010000099.1, forward strand.
ACGACAGATGGTATTCTTTGCCTGAGTAGGACTAGGTCAGAGGAATCCCTGATGGAGGTCCGTAGTGATTCTGAAATTTCTCTTCATAACTCAATACAAATGGTGTTTGGCCGATATGATGTAAGAGGTCAGATACCACTATTGATTTAGGAGTTTTGATCGGTGAAAAATAATATAGGGTCTATTACGACATATAGTCAGATTGTACGGAAGATTTTGATTGGATGAAATTACCCAAATTATACAAATCCCCTTAACACATCAAACTATTATATTCTGAAGGTGCCCACCTTTAGTAAACTATAAGAGGATGAAAGCATTACACTATCCACAATTTGCTGATCATTGTTGAGTGTATCTAAGATAGTTCTTTAAGAAAAGTTATTTATTTCAGCCAGTATTATTTACAAATAGGGGTTGAAGGCCTAAAGACCATAATGTAAGCCTATGGGAAATGCAATAGTGATATATGACCAAGATCTAGATTAAATCATTTACTCTGATCTGTCAATAACTTGTTTTATGCACGGATAATAAAAGGCGTTACGTCGTATTTCAGCATTTTACAGATTACATACGACTGTACTGCGGATGGGGTCTATACACACTGTTCTCCAGCAGCCAATGCATTTTTCCATCAGTATGCACCTTACCTATACAGTAGTTATGGCAACTGTTCCATAAGTTTTTCAAGTAAGTAAATACACACTATCATACCTTACCTCGCACCATCACTTGTCTGATTCTTTATAAACTTCATTTTTCAGATAAACCCCTTAAACCTATAGTTTACAAAATGGTTGCAAAAACTATCGTGAACATAATAATATTTAAAACTTAAAAAGCCTATGAATCAGTGCATCTTTTTTATACATTGAAAAACAATACCAATAAGGGAGGTAAGCAGTCCCATTGCCTTACGCACCAGTTATTCCCTGGATTTTATCATAATATGAAGTTATCGCCTAACACAAATGCTTCTATCATAAGACGATAACGGAACTAGACTATTGCCACTTCGGCGAAAGCTATAAGACCAAGCTAGCCGTTCCTTTTAAAGGAACACGATATTTTGTGTTGTAAAATACTGTTCATCCCCTTACAACAGTCAATTATTCCTCAATGATCGAGGCTGTGCTATTAAAACATAGAGGGACCTTCTAACGACAATTTAGAAATTGCCTTCTTCCGAAAACTGAATTTACATAAGTTATGTACAAAACTTAACAACTTTAATTCGGTGGCGAATCACACGCATACACATACGTTTAATGCTGTTTCATCCATGTAGTTTTGCTTCTATGCTCTATGTGATCATTGTCTACATAATTATGAACATATGTGTTGCCTGAACATCTCCTACAGTTGTTGATGGATTGCTACCAAACGTGACCACCATTTCAGCATCATGCGCAGATGTGCATCGGGCAGCAAGATTTCGACCCGACATTGATACAGAGTTATGGGATTATTTAAACTGTTTATCATAAGAAGTTGTGACCCTATCATTTTGCAACGTAATGCATGTTTAGTGGTTGACCCCATTCACAGTTGGCGAATATGCTTTCCTCTTTGATTGTGTGATAACCGAACAGGTTGTGGACCGTAAGATAATCCTCAAAGGACGGTTGCGTTTGATGTTTTTCTTAAATCTTGTCTTGTCGTACCCTTACTTTTTGTTTGTTCTTCCTGTTGCTCTGGCTTCTGCCAAGTCATTGAATACTTTCTAGGCGCTTGGTTTTTATATTCATATATACATATATATCATATATGTGTTATACTTATTTTTCCTATGCATGTTGCCTTGTTTGTAAGAGAACCTGGTTTAAACCCCCATTGACCTTTTTGTCACTGACCGTTCCAAGGATGTAGCCCTATTTTCAACCCGTTTATGTTTGTGATATCAGTCCACTGGTTCTTAATAACACTGTAAATGTTTGTTTTAAAACGTGTTTTTGGTTGACTGTTTTCTGTGAAATAAACTGAAGGTGGATCCGTTGGAAACAACAAACACAAACAAGAGATACAAGTAGCAGACTTGGTTTGAGGGGTAATATAAAGTGCGAATCATCTCACGCCTCCTAGCACCGGCTTAAGCGATATTCTACTTTAAAGCCACACAGATGATCGAACAGGACCAGTAAGTAATAACACTACTGATTTGTAGTCGGGGTATCTTTTTGCGGCCGCCACGCAAAACTATAGTGAAAAGGAAAAGTCTTGATGACTTTGAGTAATATAAAATGGTAGCTCTTACGATTATAGTTGGTGTAACTATAACGCGGTCATATGTTTGTATTGTGTTACTAATAGTTTAAAACTGTTTTTGGTTCTTGAGAGTTTCATGGTTTGTTTTCTTTCTGGATCTACAGCAACCTTTCCAAAAGGGGTACCATTTTCTGTTGGTAAAAAGTACTTCAACACGTGTGTGTGTGTTTGTGTGTGTGTGTGTGCGTGCGTGCGTGCGGGCCGGCGGGTGGTGTGTGTGTGTGTGTGTGTGTGGTGCTAAAGAGTTTATAATTCCTCTGCCTTTTAATCCATAGGATTTAAAGGACTATAATCCTTAGAAATACACACACACACGTACACACTTACCGAGTTAATCTCAGATAGCATAATCTTAAGTTATGGCCATCGAGACTGTTATATCTCATTATCGCTAGACTTGTCGATAGCGAAATGCATATGCCGTTCTGTACTAACATGTTTGACTTAGTTGTTTTGCAGTATGTATTATATGCTAAGAGCCGTAGTTTTCCTTATAATTTCGTTTCTTGCATTGTTGTGTTTTCCTTCGAGAGATATGTCCTTTCAACAGTATGGTTTATTATCTAGAATGCGGTTGCACCATAGTAATCCTTGCATGAGTGTGCCTCGTTTTTCCTTCCAGCTGTAAATGGTTTGATTTCAATATTATCTCTCTGACTTGCAGCAACTACAAGTGTTTGATTTTTGCATTCGGGTTGCACTATGGCATTCGTCAGAACTGATCAGTTTGCGTATTCGTCGTCTATTGCCAATTGATTCATTTGTGAGTTTATCTTAGTAGGCTCAGCGTTCAACAACTGTCACTAGTTAAGGAACAATCATGACTGCGCTTGTTTTTGCACTTATTTTTTCTTTTTCTCTTTTTTTTTCTTTTTTTCCTTTAATGCCCCGATCTTGTTTGATGATGATTAGCAATACTTTTTACCATGATGGAAAGCATATATTTAGATAAAGAAAGATAACTATTTACTTTTGATGGATGTACTTTTATGTACACTATCTTCTAAATGTGTGCGCTGAAGTCAGGATAATAGCGAGGTTGTGTCATACAATCGAGTTAAGCTAACCAGTATGCCGTATTGTTTGGATGCTCTGGCACATTTTTCTCATTTTTCTCTTACTTGCCCTATAGTTCTTTTCTAAGACATACTTCATGTCTGTTTTTTTACATACGTCAATATGTGGTGATCTTTCAGGAACATACACATCAATAGACAGTGCAACAAAACCAGAAACGACAACATCACCACCAGCAGCAGCAAAACCAGAAACGGCACCAGCAGTAGATTATGTACAAGGTTTGATTGTTTTCTTATCATGTGTACGGAAACGTATTATAGTCTATGTCATACAAAAACATTCTAAAACACTGGAGTTGAACTGCAAACCGACACTAAAATGTACACGCCCACGTTATTATGTTTGACAGACCACGTTAGCGTCTGAGCTAAGCGGGAGTAATAAATATATTTATTTATTTATATATCTTTCACTTTATAACATATAAGAAATGGTTTCCAAGCGTTAAAGTCATTGTACTGAACCCCGTTTCAGGTATTCTATGAAGCTATTTGGTATCAAACTACATGTCAAGTTCGATTCTGGTTTATTTCGAAATATAATGGCAGGGTTATGGCCCTCTATACTGTCATTATATGACATATAGTAAAATGATTTTCAATGACTTAAAATGAAGCCGAGTTAAGGTATTCATTTAATTTTTGTGTAAACAAGACTGACATGTAGTACTATTTGAGTGTCGTTATGGTCGGTTGTGTAAACATGACTGACCTGTAGTACTATTTGAGTGTCGTTATGGTCCGTTGTTTGTCGTTATGGTCGGTTGTGTAAACATGACTAACATGTAGTACTATTTGAGTGTCTTTATGGTCGGTTGTGTAAACATGACTGGCATGTAGTACTATTTGAGTGTCGTTATGGTCGGTTGTGGTAAATATAAATATTGTATTATGGCCCTTTATACTTTTAAAGCATGGTTGTCACAAAAACCCAATTCAATTAAAAAGAGTTTGGATTCAGTAGCTTTGCTCCTGACAATACCAAACTTTTAAAACGAACTTACCAAACATATGCATGCCATCTTCGGGATAGGCGGGCGTGAACGGTAGCAAGCATATTTCACTACCGTTCATGAACAGTCTTAATCAAACCGAAACTGCAATATTTCATATTTATCGTGTTCGGCAGTTTCCAAAGGTCTACTCTCATACTATTTTATATAGCAAAGTGGCATTGCTTGTACAGTGTGACGGCAGTAAAACGTCTCCCTGCGCTTGCAATCAGGACTGTTATTCAAACGATATTTGGAGATCGCAGAGCCCGATACTTATATTTAGATATCGGAGTTACATTTTCAAATGTTTATGTTTTCTAACTTAAATTTCGATTCGGTGGTTCCACTACTCCGGCCGATAAAGGCTCTGGTTATTGTTGAACCACCCATAGGATATAATGTCTGCTTTTTAATTTAGTATTTTTACTGTTACTTGTGATGCGCAGGCTTCATAACCGCTGCTCCGAATTAAAATCCATTTTGTTTATTTCGCTTTTCGGGGCATCGACTTTTGTAAGATACTTGGACCATATGCCTCTGGACATGGAATTGTGACATTAAAAGTAGCATGTCCACCGCCATATGCATGCCATCTTCGGGATGGTTAAAATTCTGTACTATTGATTTTATGAATACTGAGTTTTGCTCAACCCGGTGTTAGGGGACGTGAACGTTAGCAAGCATATTTCACTACGTTCGTGAACAGTCTCAATCACACCGAGACTACAATATTTCGTATTTATCGCGTTCGGCCGTTTCTAAAGGTCCACTGTCATACTCTTTTATGTTTTTCAACTTATTCGTCTTTTTCTAGAGCTTGTATTCGTGTTGAGGACTTCAATATTCGTAATATGTGCATAACTTAGAAGCCACTATAGCTGGGCTACCGTCACCATACATTTGCATCATAAACCTTTGCAACGTTGTATTATCGTAACCCAATCTACTTTTAAGATGTAAAAGTAATTGCATAGCTATCCTGCTACAAGGACTGTCACAACCTGACTTATATGATGATGTGATTTACATAATCACTTCCATACAATCTTTATCAAACGTATTAAACGTTTATCAAAATAGGTTATGACCCTTTCATTTTGCAATGTTTAGTGTTTGATCCATTTTCAGTTCGCCACTATGCTTTCCTCATCGAGTGTGCGATGACAGATTGTAGACCCTAAATTGGCGTCTACCTAATCCTCGAAACACGGTAGTGTTTGATGTGTATCTTTAATCTTGTCTTGCCGTATCCTTAACAGTTTGTTCTCTTATTGCTCTGGCTTCTGCCAAGTCGTTAAGTACTTGCTTTGTGGCTTTCTAGGCTTTTTTTAAAAACAATCGTATATGCATTATCATGTATATGTGTTATATTGCCTATTAATGCTGTCTTGTCTTATAGAGAACATAATCTGGCGGGGATATCTTTGTTTACACTGTCCCTTTTATTGGGATGGCAATAGAGTAGGGTTTGGTGCACCCCTAGTACCTGGTTTAAACCACCAACATTTCTTTGCCACTGACCGTTCCAAGGTGGTAGGCCTATTGGCAGCTAGTGTAGTTTGTCATGTCATATATCTTGCCTTTTATTCATCTATGTAATTTGTGTTTGTTCCTGTGTGTGTCTTTGGTTGACTGTGTTCCCTGAATGCTACATTTCCTGTTCGACTTTTATATCTGCGTTTATTGCCACAAAATACATACCATTAAGAGACTCCTGCAGCGCTGCTATACACTTTTGCTTATGCTGTGATGATAATGGTAAAGACGTTGCGTTTGAAACTTTTCGCCTCTCAACGCTGCGGGTTCGAATTCCACTGGGAGCTGGACTTGTGTGTTAGAAAGTGTCCATTTTTTCGGATGGCGAGTGGAATACAAGACTGGTTCTACCCAGGAAAGGAGGGTGGTCTGTCTCCACCAATAAATATTCGACTGTCAAATGTAGTCTAAACTATGTTGAACATGACGTAAAACGCCATTCGATTGATTCTCTAACGTATATCTATTTCAGTTCTACAGAAGAGTTATCTGCTCCAGATGTTGTCCCACATGCAGCATCAAGCTCAGTCCCTAGCAACCTATGCCAAGGATCTGGATAATGAGGCTGAACTGATCTACAGCATGATCTCAAATAGTTCCGTCATAAATCGTCGATGAATGATAAATGAGACCATGGTTGTGCAATGTTGAGTAGCGTTTATCGTTGAGTAGCGTTTATCAAAATCCGTGTCTGAAAACCCAGTTCCGTTTTTCAGTTAAATCAAAATAATATTGTTTTAACCTGGACACATATTATTTCCGGAAGTTCGTGAAACTGCATTCGTTACGTTAACATCATGTGCTTATAATGATAGAAGTTGTACACGGTGTTATTGTAATGTTGCTTAAAATATTCCATCACATTAGCATGATGTGCACAATCATGCAGACAGTAAATTGTCTATTTTTATTATGGTATTATTTTATATTTATCTCCATATTGCAATCCAGATATGCATTGCTCATACGTATTGTTTAGTGTAACGCACAACATTATCATACTTTTATGTTGAACACTAGCCCGTAGCCTACCATTTCGGGTTCTTTTGAGACCAATGCATTAAGTCCAAACATGTATGTTTCGCTCGTTCCATTGCATTACATTGAAAAAATTCACGGATTTCACGTGATGAACGAGTTAACAACAACGGGACATTATACGCCCGTTTCCTAAAGTTGTTATGTTAAAAGCATTTCCTAGGTGCCAGATGACCTTTGACCTTCTAACAAAAAAATGACAGGAGATTGTGTTTAACCAAGAGCACTATTTGTATAAAGTTCCAAGATTGTAGGTCAAATAGTTGTGAATAACAGCCGGGAATGATCAGGTCACAGTGGCCTTGACATTTGACCTACTAAACATAACATTAATACGGGTTGTTGTTTTAACATGGGTACTACACAATGTAGGTCTCATAGTTACATTCGGGGAACTGGTTTTTTTAGGATTCAGTCATCGTCAGGTCAATGTGACCTTGATGACCGACTGAACCCAAAAGCAACAGGGTTCCTTCTCTCAATAGGGGCAATGTGTCTACAAAGTTTCATGGGAGTAGGTATTATACCTGGAGTTATCACTTGGAATATGTACTGGTGACCTGGACCGTCGACCTCCTCTGACCATAAGCATTTAATAAAAGTCAATATACCTATGAAGTTTCATGAATGTGAGTATTGTGGTTTCGAAGCTATATGGCGGAATGTGTATTTCCATATAAGGTCATGGTGACCTTGACCTTTGGCCTACTTGACCCAAAGACAATAAGATTCGTTCTCTCATCAAAGTCATGAGTGTGGGTGTTGACATTATCGCGAAGAATGCAGATTACCATTTAAGACCATGGCGACCTTGACCGTTGACCTGCTGACACTAGTGAAATAGGATTCTTCCTCTCACCAAGGGTAAGGTACATAATTATAAAAATTGATGAGTGTGGGTGATACTGTTTCGAAGTTATAGTACGAAAATCCTATTTCCATATAACATCATGGTGACCTTAATTCCTCCACTCACCAAATATAATGTCCCTATGAAGTTTTATGAGTGTGGGTGTTATAGTTTCGAAGTGATCGCATGGAATCCATTCAAGGTCACTGTGACCTTGACCTTTGACCAACTGGTCCCAAAAGCAATAGGTTCCTCCTCTCACCTAGGGCAATGTACCTATGACGTTTGATGAGGGTCTCATACTTTAGGAGTTATTGTGCAGAATGCGAATATGTGACGTCACTGAGCTTTAGTCCAGATATCCCTATTGTACTTTTTGAGTATTACACATCGTCTAAAACCAGGTAGTTTCTCTTGCAGTTTAAAGATACTATAGCTCTATATAAGGCAGGTGGGCGTGTACCTAAAGCAAATAGGAGGAGTTTTACGCTTGGTTTACTACCAAATTCGAGCTTGTAAAGCATGGCCGTAAACCCGTAAATAAGGAGAGAAATATGTACCAAGACATCACTCCATTGTGCCCAGTGTACCGGGATTCTCTGGTGGCTATCAGGCCTGAGGGAATATAATCCTTAGAATTACACACACGCGCACGCACCAGGACATCATTTTTAATCCTTCGTTCGTTGTACATAGCAACACAGATATAAAAAAAAACATCACTGTTCTAATCATTGAAAAATAGTTTGCTCAACATGGGATACGAACTCGAGACCGCCGGATTGACAATTCGTATACATAACCATTAGGCAAAAGAGGCAACTGAAATATTGCTTATCTATTCGTTTAATAATGGATTTTGGGTTATTTCTCAATGTTATTTCAACAAAACGTACACAGTATATTTTCAGCGTATACGTATACTATTCTAATTATACACACAAAATGAACAAAGGGTCTACAATACTAACAGTATATCGAAAAAATAACGCTAATGATCAACTGGTTGGATTACACGGCTGGTAATCAGTGGAGCTACCTCCGTTTGGAGGTATATGCAAAAGTGCTCCATCGCCACTTCCGAGGTAGTTCTAACGCCAAAAATACAGGTAAACAAGGTGGGTATGCTTTACCATTTCTTCGTTAATTTCTTTTATTTGCCTTGGTATGACAAATCGGGGAATGCAGTTCCGTGTGGTTATGTTTAAGCTTCCCAAAAAAAAATCTTGAAAGATGCCTAATTTGACGCCAGGGACTTTTTGCCCGTTCGAACTTCGCAGTTTTTTCTCAACTTGATCTTCGTCACTGAGGTTTTTCCTCATTGTTTGCCTATTTACGCTATATATCGACATGAACATATGAAATGTCTATCAGTTTGCCTGTTGACACAATAAATAACACGGAGACTGTTTCTGGGAGAGAAATACGCGATTCCTTACAAGAGATAGCTCCAATGCCAGAGAGATAGTTCCAATGCTATGGAGATAGCACCAATGACAACTTATGAGGATGTCATTTCTTATCAATGCGTTCGGCATTGCTTTTGGTTAAAACACAATTTGAGCTCCCAAACCATTGTTTGCATGAACTTAATACCCGTTCTGTGTCTATAATATATATACTGTACTCACTCACCACGGTGTCCACGTCTTTTGGCTCATTTGAGCTAATACCGTTGCATACATGTATTCTGTGTCCATACCTCTGCAATTTATTCGGAAAACAATTGGTAATTCATTAACTATACATTTTGAAGAAACGCGTACTTACTATATGCAAAGTCTTTGGTCCCGTCACTTCTGTATTTTATCCGCAACCTCTGAATTTACGCTTAGTTTACTACTTGGTTTATATACTAGACAACACGAAATCACTGCTAGACATACAGAGTTATGGTTCTTGTCATATAACATTGAGTAATTATAATGAACAAATATGCCATGTTTCAAAGCTTTCGGACAATTAGATTTTGAGAAATGGGACTGTCCATTCACAATTTTAACTGAAAGTCTAAGTATAATAGGGCGGATAATTATGGAAAAATGCATAACATAGTTAGGTGCTTGTCATATATGGTTGTGCAATGATGATGCATATGTACGTCAGGTTTAAAAGCTTTTGGTCAAATCTTGTTTGGAATATGCCTGTAAAGTCAACATTTTAACTGAAAAACTTAATATTTAAAAACCAGTCTGATTTCTTACCTGGTCACTCAACAGTTTAACCAACTAACTGATATTTAATAATCAAATATGCAAAGCGATTGATGAAAACAAATTTACATGTATGACAACATGGCATTTCAGGCAACCATATTAATTGGATAAATAATTATACAACTGACCGTAAACAAAGATTAATGTTTATAATTTATATAAACGACAAGGCTATATGCTGATGACAGTTCAATTGCGGTATCTACATCCGACATAGATTATATGGAAACTAATTAATGAGGACTTGTGTAAAATATCGAATTGGTCAATTCTTTTCACTTGTAAACAGAAACCGTTCGTCTTTGATATTTGAAAATACTCAACTAAACATCTGGGAGTAACCCTTAATCATGATGGGCCCTGGCATCAACATATTTCAAGTATTGTAATATCTGCGTCTAACTAACTTGATTCAATGAAATTAATGGAATTCAAATTAAAACGTCAAACACTTAATCAAATATATAAATCTTACATTCGCCCTATTTTAGAATACGGCTATAGTATGGGATAGTTGTACAAATTATGAAAAAGATAATTTAGAAAAAACACAATATGAAGCCGCGCGAATAGTTACTGACTCGTACTATCTCTATACAAAAAGTGTTAACTGAAACTGGTTGGGTCTCTCTGTCCGATAAAAGACATATCCAAAAGTTGATATTTACCTTTAATTTAAAAATGGAGATTTACCGAGTTACTTGAACGAAATATTCCCTGCAACTATTTTGGAATCGAATCCTTACAACTTGAGAAAGAGTTCCAACTTCGTTACTTTACCTAGAAGAACAGAACTGTTTTCGAGATCAGTCGAGATCAGTCGAGATCAGTCTTAACGTCATCTCTAAAACTTTGGAACGAACTTGATATTAATATTCGCGAAGCACCATGCCTTTCGAGTTTTAAAACTAGACTTAAAAAATACTTTAAACCACCGATAGTACCCCAATACTACATATTGGGCGATAGATACCTTTCAGTTCTACATGCGCGTTTACGAAACAATTGCAGCAATTTAAACGCCGATCTCTATCTTAATCATTTGAGGGATAATCCAAATTGTATATTATGTGGTGATGATGTTGAAGATCTTGAGCATTATTTGTTTAGATGTGTAATTTTCATAAATGAAAGACGGCAATTATCACTCGTATGTTTCATCCTGTAAGTACTCACAAACTTTTATACGGCATCGACCAACTAACGGACGAGGAAACAAGAGGCCAAAGAGGGCCTGTGGACGCTCTACTGGCTAATATGGCTCTTATAACATTAATGAAGCGGGTGACTATCGTCTTAAAGTGGCAAAATATAGCATTTTTAACTAAATCAAGATCCATAACTCCGCCATTACTGGTCCGATCTGGCTGATTTCGAACTTGGCCAGTAGGGATAATAAAAATTAAAAATTAAAAAATAAAATAAAATAAAAAAAAATAAAAAAAAATAATAAAAAAAAAATAAAAAATTTAAAAAATAAAGAAATATAAAAATAATAAAAAGGAAAGTCAACAAATCTGGTAAAGTTTGGTAAAGATCAGATGAAAAATGAAGGCCCTATTGCCTTAACAAGGCAAAATATAGCATATTTAACGAATTCAAGGGCCATAATTCCGCTGTTACTTGTCCGATTTGGCTGGTTTTCAAACTTATTCGAGCTTTTATTAACTTAAACAATCTGATAAAATTTGGTAAAGATCGGATGAAAACTAAAGGCCCTATCGTCTTAACGAGGCAAAAATAGCATTTTTAATTAAATCAAGGGCCATAACTCCGCTGTTACTAATCCGATCTAATTGGTTTTCACACTTATCCGAGCTGTTATTGACGCTAACAATCTGGTAAAGTTTGGTAAAGATCGGCTGCAAAATGAAGGTCCTATCGTCTTAACGAGGCAAAATATAGCATTTTTAACTAAATCAAGGGCCATAACTCCGTTGTTACCGTTAGTCCGATCTGGCTGGTTTTCGAACTTGTCCGAGCTTTCATTAGCATTAACCATCTGTTAAAGTTTGGTAAAGATCAAATAAAAAATGAAGGCCCTATCGTCTTAACGAGGCAAAATATAGCATTTTTAACTTAATCAAGGGCCATAACTCCGCTGTTACTGGTCCGATCTGGTAGGTTTTCGAACTTATTCGAGCTTTTATTGACACTAACAATCTGATAAAGTTTGGTAAAGATCGGATGAAATTTAGAGGCCCTATCGTCTTAACGAGGCAAAATATAGCATTTTTAACTAAATGAAGGGCCATAACTCCGCTGTTACTGGTCCGATCTGCGTGGTTTTCGAACTTGTCCGAGCTATCATTGACATTAACATCTGGTAAAGTTTGATAAAGATCGTCTTAAAGAGACAAAAGTTAACGACGGACGACGACAACTCGGCATCCCATAAGCTCTGCTGGCCTTGGGCCAGTAGAGCTAAAAACTGCAAAGTTCGAACGAGCTTTTTTCAAATTAGGCATTTTTTCGAGAAAATGTTTGGGTCGTGTGCGGGGCTTAAACATAACCACGCGGAACTGCATCCCCCGATTTTTCATATCAAGGCAAATAAAAAAATAACGACGGAATAGCCAAGCATAGCCACCTTGTTTACCTTTATATTTAGCGTTGAAACTACCTCGAAAATATCAATGGAGCACTGTTGCATATACCTCCAAACGGAGGTAGCTCCACTGATTACCAGCCATAGATTAGCCCAGTGGAAAAGCGCAGTGATTGTCATGGTTTCGAATCTCTTTCAGCTTTATGTGTGTGTATTTCTGATGTTAATTTGTCGATCGCAGCAATAAATTAGGTTCGGTATATACGGGTTTCCAGCCATGTTTCACGAGCTTGAAGTTGGTAGTAAACCAAGCGTTAAATAGCTCCCATTTGCTTTAGATACACGCCCACTAAACATATACGTAGCTATAGTATCTTTAAATCATTATGCAAATATATGTGTGTAATCAAGCATACCTGACAAGAGTTTGCAATACTTCAAGCTACACATGGTAAACAAGTTTTATTATATTCCCTTGGCAATAGCGAGTTTATGTAGGAGTGCGTGCACTATATTTTGTACCTTAGTAGATGTCTCCATAAAAATTCGTTATCTCAGAGTGTTTAAGCACCCATGATATTTTCAACCTTTTTCCCAGTTCCTCTCTAGATTATGATATGCTTTTTATCTTTCGGCAGCTAAAATAGCGCATGTATAGAAAACGTGTTTTTTCCTATTGTTGACTGTGTGGTACAGAACATGTATTTCTACACGACATGTTAACCAAGAGATGATCTTCTAATTGATTTGAATTGAATTGGGTTTTAAGGCGCACCAACACAAGTTTATCTTCTAATTGAATCGAACTGAATTGGGTTTTAAGGCGCACCAACTCAAGTTGATCTTCTAATTGAATTGAATTGAATTGGGTTTTAAGGCGGACCAACTCAAGTTGATCTTCTAATTGAATTGAATTGAATTGAATTGGGTTTTAAGGCGGACCAACACAAGTTGATCTTCTAATTGAATTGAATAGAATTGCCTTTTAAGGCGGACAAACTCAAGTTGATCTTCTAACTAAATTGAATTGGGTTTTAAGGCGCACCAACTCAAGTTGATCTTCTAACTGAATTGAATTGAATTGGGTTTTAAGGCGGACCAACACAAGTTGATCTTCTAATTGAATTGAATTGAATAGAATTCGGTTTTAAGGCGGACCAACTGTAGTTGATCTTCTAATTGAATTGCACTGAATTGGGTTTTAAGGCGCACCGACTCAAGTTGATCTTCTAATTCAATTAAATTGAATTGTGTGTTAAGGCACACCAACACAAGGTGATCGAATTGAATTAAATTGGGTTTTAAGGTGCATCAACAAAAGTTGATCTTCTAGCGGAAAATGCATGCCAAAAGCTATCGTCTAGCTAGGCAACTTGTTCTTTGTTTTTATATACTGTTCAATAAACTCTTTTCGTTGATTATCTTGCAAAGAATCTCCGGCAGAATTGTATGAACTAGAGCAGCGAGCAGATGGAACGAAAAGCGCTGCATTACTGTCTTACGGGTAAATTATTACCAGAACAGCTACTGAACGAACCAATTTAACAATGTGTTAAAATTTATTTTCATAATATGCATTTTAACATGACAACAATGGTATTTTCACTAGGTGAATGTAAGTCTTACAAATGTATTGCCAGAACATCTGCTGAATGAACCAATTTATTTTCACAATATGCATTTTAAATACATGACAACACTGGTTTTGTTCACTAAGTGAATGTATGCTTGTAGGTATATTATGGACTTGTTACATGTTCTACTCTCGTTAATACTATGGTAGGCTTCGACAAATAGCTTGTTAAACTGAAAGTCACTCTTACCGAGTCTAAAAAGAAAGTGGGAACATCTACTTTTGGAAATATTCAACAGGTTGTAATGACACATTTAGCAAAACAAGTTTAAAATATACAATATGTATGCATTAATAGCGATATCTTTGTGAGAAACGTTCCTTCACTGGCAGAGTTGAGTCCCTCAAGATAGAAAGAGAAATGCAAAATGCATGGAGATGAATGGGAAAAACATAAGATATCAGTCAGCTTGTTAATAATTGCATGTTTTCTGGAATTCCTCATGAATGTCGAACGTTTACCTTCTTCTTGCACATAGTTCGGATGTTTAAACACATTTTATGACGTAAATGTTTACAGCAATGTTATATTCGTAATGAGATTGGTTATGCACATTTGAGGCATACTTTCTTTTTTGACTCAGTATAGGTGTTTAGTTAGACTGTTTAAATCACTGTTTCCCGTTTCCATTTACGGGCAGGCTGGTAAATGCTTCAGTTGCCCTGTATGCTTTTATAGCGGGTCGATTTGCCATGCGGTCATAGTACGCCTTCAGTGTCGGGAAGGCATCCAAGCATCCTGGAGACAACACTTCATGTATTTCCAGCAAGTCGAACAGATTGTAATCGGCAAACGAAATCTAAAATAGAAACAGAGCTTTGTTGAACCATAAATTTCACAGAAACGAATTCTTCACATGTGAAGAATACGTGCGGATATTTCACAAAAATCGCACGAATCGGTCACAAATTTGTGAAATTTACGTTTGGCATCTCTACCCCTAGTAGAGCAAAAACGTATTTTTTACATGTTAAAACATCACGAAAAAAATGCAATAAATGATTGTTTAGACGAAAACGTCACATGTACATACAGATCGGCGAAAATATAACATTATTAGAAAAATAGGCGGAGCACAACGCAACACGACAGAACAGAACAGAACAGAGTATAATAGAATAGAATTCCCATTAATGGTGTGCAGTTTTAACGGCAACAATGTATTAATTTGGCTTGTGTACAGCTCGTGTTTGGTTTTCTCTCATACGATCCATTAGGAAGAGACGGCGAAGCGCGAAATAACTGAGTTGTTTTTGGAATCGTGTTCTTCGCACTTCCCCAGTGCGTCTTCGTGCTCCATCATCGTGTTTTCGTGCATTGCCTAAAGGCCGATGCTCCAAGCGGAAGCTGCGATGACGATGCGCGATAGTGCAATGGCGATACGCGAAGGTGCGATGGCGTTGCGCGAATGTGCAATGGCTATGCGCGAAGATGCAATAATGATGCGCGAAGGTGCGATGGTGGCGCCAGAAGATGTAATGACGATGCACGAAGATGCGATGGCGGTGCCCGAAGGTGCGATGGCCATGCGCTTCGTTATCGAAATATCGGGCTTCCATAGTCTTTTTTTATGATAGCAGACATGACAGACCTAACGATATGTATTGATAAAAATACTTTACATCATTTGGTCCGTTAAATGGGAGAGTTTTAATAACTTGGCGTATGATGCAAAAATAACATAGAACAGTCGTAAAGGTAAAATCGCGCGACGTTTACCATATTTTAATGGTTACGTGTTTGTCCGTAAACGAAACAAATGAAAATATCAATACAGGTAAATCACTGTCATAAAGGTTCAGTACCTACAAATGTGTCCATACTAAATGGGTGCCCCTGCTTTAGTGCGACCTTGACATTGAAGGTAGCCGCCTGGCGGTTGCACGCTTGTGTTATGAGGAATAAATGTGTCATGAGTAATTTGAAAATCGGTCTATGTATGTGGAATATACAGAGCGGACACGAATGTCCATATAAACTCTATGACCTCTAAGCGCCCAGCGACATTGACCATGAATATAGCCGCCCGGCCGTTGACCGAGATCTTATAGTATACACGTTCTGTCCAAATATTATTTAAGATTGGTCTTGAAATAAAGCCTCTGGAGTGTTAACAAGATCAAATACAGTTTCTTGCTAAATCAAGGGAAATAACTCTGGTGTTACTAGGCCGATATGACCGAAACTCGAACTTGGCTTGCATTTTATAAACATTAATACGATTCAGATTGGTCAATAATTGACTCTACTGTAGTGTGTTAACAATGTAGAATATGGCATTTTTGCTAAATCATGGGCCATAACTCTGGTCATACTTGTATGATCTGGCCCATAATCGAACTTGGCCGAGATCTTTTGGTCATATGTTTTGTCCAAGGTTGGTCAAGATTGCTTGAAAAATGTGGCCGATAGACTGTTAACATACCAATTGTATGATATAAACGATAAACTGTATACTGTCGGCTGGCTGTGAAAAATACGTTCGTACGAAAAAGTAAAAAAAAGTCAAACGTATATGTCACATTTTCGATTAGTGAAATTTACGGCCGTATTTGTAACAAAAGTGTGAAGAACGGGAGTTGTCAGGGGAAAAAAAATATAATGCATAAGACATATTATATTATATAAACTCGTTTTAACTGAATAATTCGAGTTCAAATTTTCATTATATGTCCTGATAACAAATTGAATTCCTTTATTTGCAAACCCAATTATAATTGAAAGACGCGCGAGTGTGCAAGCGTGCGTGCGCGCGTGCATGCACTTTAAAGACCGTAGGACAGAACATGTCCTAGAGACGGAGCTAAACACAAAGTTGACAGTTTCGGAAGTAATACCGGAAGGACGGACGGCCTAATGACTTTATGAACATACGCCATTCTGTGGTCGTCAATGTACCGACTCTGTCGAGCTTTTCGCTATAAACAAGTCTCCACGAAATGTTCATATCGCTATAAACGCGTCTCCACGAAACATTCATATAACGGAAACACTTGCCTTTTTTGTGATGAAGTCATTTCCCCATAATTTGAACAGTTTCTGAAATGAGAGGAATTTTGAATGACAAATACTCAATGTCAATTTCTAAACCAGACGGGTACGCTCTGGAACATGCATGTCGCCGCCCTGGGTCTTGTTCAAGAATCAGAATGTATGGCACAGGCCAAAAGGTAACTGTCTTGGTAATTCACATGCACTGATCATACACACATATTTTGATATGGCTAGTAACGTGACGCTTGTCAGAAAGTGTATACGAGTATACACACTCTGGAATAATAAATAGTACTACTTAAGAAAATTATTATTAAATAATATTATTACTAAAGAATAGTATTACTAAATAATATCATTACTAAATAATAGTATTACTAAATAATATTATTACTTAAGAATAGTATTACTAACGAATAGTATTATACTGATGATATTTATCCACAATTGGATGAAGAAATGTAAAGAACCCAATTTTAGGCTATTGTGACGCCGGAAAGACAACAATGGAAGATGGATAACGTTGACAAGTGACCCATATTTATCAATTTTCCCTTCGGAAAGGCGACATTAAAGATTAGACAAAGTATATTCTGAACCAACAAAGGAAATTGATGCTGATTATTTCTTAAGGACACTAATTTAGAACAATCGGTCAATTTCAAAAGTCACCTATTTCAATAGCGTGTGTGGATGGCCACCAAATCGGAAGTTTATTCTTTTTTCCAGTGCAAATGAGCTACGGCAAGTGCGTATTGGAAATACGATAAACATTCCCCAAGCGTGGAGCTCTGCGCTGCGCAAGGGCATATACGATGCGCGCAGTTGCAATACACGCTATTGACATGTGACTTTTGAATCGAAAAATAACAATGCAATTATCCTGATGCCCATGTGCTATATCAATGGCACATAGTCATAATTATACATACTGTTACATATATAAATTTCGTATTAACAGATGAGGTATGCTCATGAATCGAAAATGCGGTTTTGAACCCCGGGAATGAATAGCAAATTACATTACAGCGCCATTAGGTACATTTGCCATTTACTACCGTCGTCAAAAAACGCACAAACTTCGAAAATGTGTGTCTTCGGAGGTTGGTAATGATAAATATGTTACCGAAAGATAAATGTTCATACCGCGGCATGGTCATTTTCTATTTAGGTATACTGGATGTGTGCATGAGGTACATCGGATGCCTGCATAGTTAGGTCCGCCTGCCGGAAAGTTACATTATTCCAAATTAGACACTATTTGTTTTCAACAGAAAGTATCAAGTGAATGTAAATTATATTAACAAATTTACTTTGGTACGTACCTCTAGCGGTTCCAGTTTCGCTCCAATTCCTTTTATGTAATCTTCTTTTCCCGCGTCCTGTAAATTGTATTGATGGCAAAAATATCATTTGAAAGCTTATATATGTATATATGTAGGTATAAATAATAAAAATGGTCGTACAACAGCCGAGGAACATAATCGCAACGGCACCGAAGGACGGACTAAACCATACAATGTATGTATGGTGTATAGGTTTTAAGGTGTAATCCCTCTTTGGAAAAAATATTGTAACTGCACTTGACATTTATACCAAATTAAAATTTATACTTTTCTGAATGTGGAACTGATTTTATTTTTTTATATAATCATTTTAAGACGTTTAAGATATGGCGTCGTAAAGAATGCATGGTTCGTCACTTTTGACGACGTTTTTCAGGCACTCATTTTTCCTAAATAGTTTGCATTATTGTATTTATACTGGCGCCAGTTCTACGAAAGTTTGAGAAAATATTACATAGTGTTAACGCGATTGTCTGATATAACACAATTGTTCAACTGTAAACTTGTACGAATACTACATCAAAAATTGGTGGTTTCGAAATTTTCGCTTTTCTCAAAAAAATAAATATGTTTGATTCAAAATACTGAAAAAAAAAACGTGTCCAAAAGAATACATTGATTTTTATATGTTTTTTTGTATTTCAACCAAATCGATTAGTAACAAGAAAAATAAATCGAGTCCAGGTCGTTTTCTGGCTATTGACGTTTGACAAAGTACACCCTTTCACAAAAAGACGTCATTTTCTCGCGTCAAATGTTGTCGTTTTCGTTTGTGTGAACATGTGATGTATATTTTGTGGTGCTTATTTCCGCTTACTATACCTCAATGTCATTAAAAAAGCTCAATGAATGGGAGGAAACCGGAGTACCCAGGAGAAACCGACGTGTCCGAGTGGATGAACATTCTCAAATACAACACCGGAACGGCGATTCGAACCCAGGTTACGTTGGTACGCTACCAACTGCAATACTTAGACACGCGTACTTTTATAGTATTATGATAGTTGCAAAACAAGCAATAATGAATTGTGATTGAAATCTATATAATATTATGTTTTCACACACGTTGCGTTTGGAATAGGTCGGAGGCGTAGCTCCTATGTACGCATATACGTACGAGCGTACGTCCTGCGGCAGAAATAACATACTAAGGCCACACTTAAAAATATCTTTGTTAGCCCAAACCCTAATTTTTTCAGATGGCTAGGTAGACAAGAAAATTCTTTGGTTTCCTTCAATCTATGTTTTCCTTCCATCTATATGTCGAATTTGTGTGTGAATGCTGTTTAACATTACATGGTCCGGCCTTAATTCCATTAAGCGATGAGAAAGCTTATATTAGCAGCATTTTATAACTGATATTTCGACACTAAAACATTATTAAACACATTTTTTACTGAATAAAATGCGATAACCTGTTTAAAATGTTTAAATTTTACAATATGCAAACATTCTAAGCCGAAATTAAGGTTTTATTCCATACCCCAGCCAACCCCATTTTCGCTTCTTGGAGGTGGGGTTGGATGGGTTATGAAAGTTAATACTCGGACCACGTAATGAAGTTAAACTGCTTGTTAGGTCTTAAAACTCTGCTTTTTTACTTATTACTATATTGATGTTCGTATACTGGGTGTGTATTGCAATGTTGAAACACAACATTCCTACTTAAACAATGGGTTAACCAAATTAATAAAGATGAAGAGGAAACACTGTCAAAGGGCTATTCAGTTTGTCCAGGTTCCCCAAAGGCAATGTTAAAAAAATCATGTTTTTACTGAAAGCAAAATATTTGGAGTCGGGCCGATTGTTTTTGGATGGGTCGCGTTCGGGCAAACAAACATAATTTTAATTATGACCTAAGATTCAGTGACTTAGGTGCCTTTGCACAACAATGTCCGAGCTTAAAAATCATTTTGCTCAGAAAACACACCAAGTGCATTCTTAAAATATGTTGTTTTTTTCTGTCGTGTGGGTAGGTGGAGTCAGCGATTTTACAAAGCCGCTATTAAAACAAATGGACATACATGCGCGCTAAAAAAATATCTAAATTACTACACATATCTAAGTTCTTTTTTACCAATTCATTTAGCGGGGAAATTTTGGTAAATATTTAGGGAAATATGTAAGATTTCATCAATTAATTATGACAGTACTATGCTTTATTTATATTTTCATCCAATATTTATTATAAGTACTGGCTTCTCATTCAGAAATGACAAAAACGAATTGCACAATTAATGCTTTTTCTCAAATTCTGAGTCTATTGCTTTCTGATTGGGACATTTCTGCCTCATTTGGGAAAAAACAGTCAAGTTTTGATTTGGTGAAGAGTCTTTTCAAAGGCCTCTGTTAGGATTTGTAATGGCCTCTGTTACATAAGGTAAAACAGTCCTGATTATCGAATGTGAATCAGCATACATGCCAATATTAGGTTACATATGGTCATTAATTATAATTGGAAGTATAATAATTTAAAACTGCACCTACATAGTTCTGGTATATCAGCTTCACATAGGCGCCTCTGACATCCTCTACATGGTCACTGACCATGTCAACTTTGTAACTGTCCTTAATGTCGTCCGGGTGAAGACCTACAAGGTTAAACGGCTATTAGGGTTATTACATCTCATAAACAGACTTGATAAAACCGGGTTTACTACTATTTGTTCTTCTTGTTTATGTGTGCTGCTTCCAAGGGATTCATTTATTGACTTTCACGGTAGCGTTCGTTTAGTGCTGTATGGCGGCTGTAAACTCGCCCGGAATACAAATCAGTATTGTTATAACTTATTGGTCCTTTGGGATCATCAAGCCTAATATGTGTGGCTTTAAAGCAAAATACCGCTTAGGCCGGTGCTAGTGGGCGTGTGAGATGTTGCATTTTATATTACATCTCATGAACAGACTCAATAAAACCGAGTCTGCTACTTCTCTCTCTTGTTTGTGTTTGTTGCTTCCAAGGGATCTCATTTTCAGTGTTAATTAGGTTATTATATTCAAGTATGGCAATACAATGTCACACATCATTTACAACTATCCTTCCTTGCACTCTATGAGCAATTATTAAATGTAAGGAATCAATGTTTGTCATGACATTAGTATGTGAAATGATATAGTTTGTCAGTTATATAATGGTTTCCCGGTCAATAGTAAACAGTATGTATTGCCATTTACACTAGCATTTGTTTAGTGTTGTGTGGCGGCTGTAAAATCAGTAGTGTTATTACTTACTGATCATCAAACCCATTATGTGTGGCTTTAAAGTAGAACACCGGTTAAGCCGGTGCTAGGGGCGTGAGGGGTGTTGAATCATATTACCTCTAATGAATAGACTCAATAAAACTGAGTCTGCTACTTTTCTTTCTCTTTGTGTTTGTTGCTTCGCAGTATTTATTTATAAACTTAAACAATTGATTGATTGAATTGGGTTTTAAGGCGCACCAACACATGAAAGGTTATATGGCGCCTAACATGCCAGGCTCATCCTCCATGTACATCGAGATAAAATATGGAAAATGGGCCTAGAACCTTCTCACCCTGAACTGCAGAGTTGCTGCAAATTCTATCGTAGAAAATCCATTTACGCTGGAGCCACGTTTATTGTTTTTCGGCCACTGCTCTTTTGATGTGATCGAGATGGCACCTGAAACAATGCAGGGATCATGATGAAGACATTGAACATGAACAAAAAATGATAAAATGAACATGAATTTGGGGGGATTCTACCCCTCTGCCTACCCCTCCAAAGGGATCTGCAGTGGCCCTATTCTTTGCCCCGTGTCCAAACGGGGCCCCCGGGAACCACACGGGGCTTAAACAAGAAATCCGCGGATTCCCCCGTTAGGTGTCTCGCCTTACGGGGAAGGGACTTAATATAAAAGATAAATGTTGCTTAAATGAAAGTTTGTAAACATTTTCATAACTAAAACCAATGGAGTTTACAGTGTGCTGAGATGACATTTAAGTGCATTTGTTTAAAAACAAAATGTCATTCTAAAAATAATAATAAAAAGAAATTAAAAAAAAGATCATCAGCTCCAAAAAGTAGGTCAAGGTCATAGATCAAATCCATGCATTCACAAAAGATGCACTACCCAAGACACAATTATGTCAAAATAGAATGTTTTGTCTTCCAAAGATTAAGGTCACATCCACATTTGCTTTGTCACGTTGCAATGTACCACTCAAGATACAACTATAAGCAAATATAGATATAAAAATCGAACAGGAAAAGCAGCATTCAAGGACGACAGTCAACCAAAAACACACACAGAAACAAAGAAAACATTTCAAGATGAATAAAAGGCCAAATAAGACGTCACAAACACAAAAGGGGTGACAATAGGGCTACCGCCTTGGACCGGTCTGTGGCAAAAAGGCCGCTGGGGGTTTAAACCAGGTTCTAGGGTGCACAAAACCTCACACTTACCCTACTGTCAACCCAATAAAACGGGACAGTGTAAATAAAGAAATCCCCGCCATGAACTATTCGCTAACCAACAAGGCACCATTAATAGGCAATATAAGTATATATAAATACAAAAAACAATAGCCTAAAAAGCCACAAAGAAGGTACTCAATGACTTGGCAGAAGCCAGAGCAACAAGAGAACAAACCATTAAGGGCACAACAAGACAAAGACTGTAGACAAACATTAAACGTCACCGTCCTTTTGGGCTTTAGGTAGACGTCCTCATAGGGTTCACAGCCTGTCCGGTCATCGCACAATTAAAGAGGAAAGCATAGTGGCGAACTGTAAATGGGTCCACCACCAAGCATGCAGTGCGTTGCAGAATGATAGGGTCATAACCTCTTTTGATAAACCTTTTAACAAGTTTAACAAAGATAGTATGAAAGTGATTATGACCAAGGATCTTACGAAGTTTGTAAATCACGTCACCATAGAAGTAAGGTTGGGATGGTCCTTGTCGCAGAAGTGTTCTTAAATTACTTTTATATTTGGAAAGAAGATCAGGGTTACGATAGTAACATTTTGCAAAGGTCTTACAAAGTTTATGGTAAGGGTAACCCTGATGGAGTAGCTTTTTAGTCATACAAAGATTACGAATATTAAGGTCCTCATCTCGAGAAAGTTTGAAAGGTCTAGTGCATACAGTTTGTGAAAAAGTGACCTAAACGCAAAAGTTTAATGTACAAATTATATGGTCACATGCACATTTGCTTTGTCTAGTTGCCATGTACCACCGACGATACAACGTACTATAAGCAAAGTGTGAAAGGTCTAGGGCATACAGTTTGTGAAAAAGTGACCAAAACGCAAAAGTTCAAGGTAAAACATATTAGGTTATCTGCCCTTTGCTTGGACGGCCAAGATCACTTCCACATTTGCTTTGTCACGCTGTGATTTACCACCAAAGATACAACTATAAGCAAAGTTTGAAAGGTCTAGTGCATATAGTTTGTGAGAAAATGACCTAAACGCAAAACTTGAATGTTGACGCCTTCGCCATCGCCCCCGCTGCCGGAAAAGCAGCACCTATGTCTCTTTTTTTCTTCGAAAAACGCAATACGACTTTTACATGTAACATCTATATTTGTATCGTTTATTGCTCTCATGTACGTTTGGTACGTTGTGTCTAAAATACAATGGTTAACATATTAAATGTCATTTCTCTGAATTTCGATTCTGCAATGAACAAATGTTTGTTTGCTGTATCTTGCTTACCTACCAACTACGTGAAGGGTGTTCCAAGGAACACTTGTTTCGTCTGGTGTGTGCTTATTTAGCAAGTACAATCTAACTATAAAGTTTGAAGACAGAGGGTGCAATCCTTCATAAATAATGGAGCATTTTTTTTAAGTGTTAAAGTTTATGGGAAAGGGGCATAAATCTGCATTGGATAACTGATAAGGCAGAACTGTATAACGTTTCATGACCATAGGTCAATATTTTGTCAAGTTATGAGTTATGTTAGGCTGCAGGTTAAGTTGATGAAAATGGGCATAACTCTGCCAAAATGACAGTCAGAGTTATTGAACATGTGTAACAACATTCTTTTGGTTAAGATCACGATGTATGAAGTTTCATGTAGATCGCATACTTTTCAAGTTATGGCCAGTTTAATATGAGCATGGTAATGTTGCAGGTTAAAGTTTTATGGAAAGGGGCATAACTCTGCTGAAATGTAAGTTAAGAGTTATTGGCCATAGGTAACAATAGTGTGTGTAGTAAGATGAATGTGTGTGTGAAGTTTCATGAACCTAGGTCAAATACTTCTGATAGTCCTATAGTGTGGTGTGTATAAGCCATATAGGGGTCAACTTGTGGACTTCCGGAAGAAAACAAGACAAGTTGCATGGTTATTACCTTAGGATATGTGCTAAATAAAATACAAAAGACAGGCATGAGGACCCCTCTATACCAGTACAATGAGGCCCTAAAAAGGGTATCTGATGTTTTCCGGATTTAAAACAATATACTGCTTTTACTGGATCTCTTATCAAAGTAATGTATACTTTTTACATTTATAACATTGTAAGTACCATTTAATTATTGTACTATCATTTCAAATATATATTTGTCACCATAGCAACAACAGTATGGCATTTGGGTCCAAAGGGGATGATTTATTGTTTAAACACCATTGACGGATAAAAACGTATATTTTTAATTTATAGAAAAATAACTGCAACTTCGCAAACTATGTTTTTTTCGTACTCATTTAATACAACATAGAGAATGAATACAATATAACTACAATTTTGCTGCTATGATGCCGGTATAACCAACTGGTCTGTATGAATGTGTAATAGCCATATTTCATGGCAAGGGAACAGCACTGACATAGATGTGCATATATTACATTGATTCATTTACTAAGCTCCAAGTTTAAAGCTGTTTAAATAAGCTTTTAATTGATTTAGTAATACAACTTTAACAAAACTGTACCAGTGAGGCCCTAAAGGGTGCATTTCCTGCTTCAACACATTATTAAAGGCGAACACCTTTTTGCTTTATAAAATGATTCTTGTTCACAAATTATATCATTCCACATACTAATTTGATGTTTTCATAACATTAGTATGTGGAATGATAAAAACCTTGATTCCTTCACACAATATTAAAGATTTATCATATCATGAAAATTATTAATATAAATACTCATTAATTTGCATTAAAACAGCAATACATAATTTGTGTATATAAAAACAGTCGTGTGTTGAAGTATTTACTGTGCAATTCAGTTAAAGCTGACTCAATGAGGGTTCTGTTTGTTCCAATAATATTTAAAATCAATATAAATCTATGATTAACAAAATGGTACATATTACGTTTTTGTGAAATTACATTGTATTCACTAATATAAATCATGTGCTGTATTATGACAAATCAATGCAGTTATAGTTTAAAAGGTTATCATTATTAGCCCGACTTTTCGAAGAAAATGTAAGCTATTCTACCCGACCCGGCGTCAGGGTCGGTTAATCTTTTACGTTAAGCTCACTTCGAATAAACCGTTAAAGGAATTTACACATGTATTTACTTTCGTGCCGTTAATCTGTTATGAATATTAACAGAATTATGCCCCTTTTTCAACTTAGTTTCCCCACCCCCCTCAATTGTTTTTTTAAAAAAAAAAAGGCCTCAATAATCAAATGCACCTTCGTCAGCTCTTGTTTTTGTTTTAAATGTTTTTAGAACACTGTTTCAGTTGACAAGATTTTACTTTGATGACTGCTTTGCTCTATATTAATGTTGCGCCAAGTCTTTGCTAAATGCATTCAACCTTTAATAAATGTATACGCGATAGTCATGACGGTTACCTTGGTAGAACAAATATGCAAGTGATAATGCCTGTTCTTTAATTTCAACTGACATTCACACTGGCCATGCTAGAAGCATAGCAATGGAGGTTGACCTTCAAGCACCTACAACGACTTTAAACCGAATACGTTCATGATATCCTTTTGATGCCTTTTGATGCCAGAGCTGGTGTACTCCAAAAATGTGATCCAGTTGTGTCTGAACCCAACCTTAGTCTGAGGGCATTGGAGTTTCGGCGGAAAGAGCATTTAGCCCACAATATGATGAGCCTGGTAATCCGTCCTTCCGATATATACCAGTTGCTTCCTTAGTGGGTATTATATTAAAGACATATTTCGAGCCTATTGTATTTGGAGGTGGGGAGAGAATTTCTATAGGTAACTGTAAATCACTGTTAGCCATACAGTTTCATGGGCATAGTGTGATATTCAATTTTTCTTCAGATTATGAGGCCCACCCAATAAAGCATTTGTGACCAGTACAAATAATAACACATTAAAGAATGTTGTATATTTATTGTGTTGTGCTCTGATTTTTGGTCTAAAAACAATTAAGAAATACCAGATAAGTTTTGTAGTATTCAAAAGCTAAATTATAAACATATATTTTTTCCAAAATGTTGTTAAGCTATTCTTACCCTCAATATAGCAATGCTATACAAATAAAGAAACTAAGAGTGGGCCTCAATTTATATACCTGAGTTGATCAGCCATGAAGCGTGCTGGCTGTAAATATTCAAGCTTCCCATGCTTTTTCACTGACCAAGTAGCGTTGGGAAATGTGTCTTTTAAGTTGAAGCAACAACCTTTCTTTCATGCCGGATTCGGTTATCCGTGTTTTACATGGGTGATAAAAAGATTGATCGTGCAACGAGTTGCATGACGACATTGTGTAACTAACAAACATGCTTCAACGCACAGAATGTAAATGGTATTCAAAAAAACACAATCAGTCATGAGTACACAGTTCGGATAGGGAAATTCCAACCCTCGGTATAACTGTTTTAATCGGAACCGAGGCTCGAACCTTGGCAGAGCCTCGGTTCCGATAAAAACAGTTATTCCTCGTTTTGGATTTCCCTATCTTCACCGGATACCCATGAAAGATTCCTATAATCTCATTGCTGGTTTCTTGGTATTGTATTCGTTGCGTGATCTGAATTAATTAATGGGTTAGTTGTCCTAGACGTTCATTTTAAATATATTAATATGCTAGAAGTATTGTAACACTTCGTGACTAGAAATATATTTGCTTTAGTTGTCAGCTAATTTGCATATCTTTATATTCATTGCCAATAGTTGAAGATAAACTCTACATGACATCATTGACGTGATTCAATACATGAGTCAACATAAGATTATTATAAATCTAAAACATTTAATAGGTAAGTTATACAGGTTATCACATTTTTTCAGTAAAACATGTTTTTAAACTTATTTTATTGTCCCAATATCCGTTATAAAATCCTACTAATATAAGCTTTCCCATCGCTTAATGGAATTACGGCGAGACCCCGTAATGAAAAACAGTGTTTGCAGTTTCTGAGAAGATTTTTTATTGTTATCTACTATTTTTACTAACAGAGGCTATCTTGGCACTCGTGTTGAACCAATTTTAACAAACTTAAATGACACTAATCTAAGGATTGTTCATGGTCAAAATTAACCGTGCCTTTGTTGAGAAGTATTTAAAGTAAATATTAAGGAAGGCAGGCGGTCGAATAGTAATCCCAATAGCTCCTATTTGAACGCTGCTTAATTAAAAAAAAATGCCCCTTTTGTGAGCCTCGTAATTATTATGCTTAACAAGACGGTAAATAAGTAAAAAGACTTTCAATATTATATTGTTACTTTCTTATATGTGTTTTACTTACATTTCGAAATTTTTGTACGACTCAAACGTTAAGATTACTAATAGTTTTATATTAACAATTGGGGTACCCCTTTTAGGGCCTCATTCCCTGGCGCGTCTCCTTTTTTTTATTTAAAGGTAATACCTTAAGGTTCAAACATGAAAAGTTTTATGCTTTCTTCCGGAAGTCCACAATTATTTCTATACATACCACATTACTAGTGTATACCAACGTATATCGGTATAATAGAGCACAGCGCTAGACTTACGAGGCCTTGTCTATTTATTGGGAAACGAAGTTGAAAAGAGGGCATTACCTTGTTAAAATTCTTAACAGAGTTATGGCACTTGTCTGTACAAGTTCCCAGTGTTGTTGTTTTTTTGTTGTTTTTTGTGGGGGTTTTATAGTTTGGAAACATAACCCATACCATCACAATTGGGCATTTTAGCGCGATTTTTCATTAAATTGGGAAGAAATACAGTAAAACTTTCATATTTTTAATACTGTTTACAGTACACCATGGTCAACAGAGGCATGACTAGCCACACTTTCGGGGAAAAAAGATGTTTTGGCATTGGGAATATAACCCAATAACGCTATAAAACCAGCCAAAACAAAGCACTGGTATATGTGAAAAGTGGTTTCTGAGACGTGAGCTTTACGTAAAACGTTTACCGACGTCGACGCCAGTGTCAATAGAATATCTTGTATTTCCTTCGAAAAGCCGAGCTAAATAATATCATCAAAAAGCCTAAAAACAGCATGTTTAAACTTACCCAACTTTCGACCAAGGTATCTCAATATGGCATTGGATTGAACAAGCTCAACATCTCCGTCTACGAGCATAGGAACCTGACCAAATGCCTGAAATAATTGGTTAAAAAGCACTGTAAGGATGCACGACTTTCTTGAACCAATTGTCAGTAGCAACAGCCTGTACCTTACACACTATCACTGAAGGTGATGAATACCCTCGCTGTTTTTGCTATAGCCGATGAGGATGGACAAAATCAAGAATAATGAATGTCTAAAATATCTGTACTGTTTTTAATTAATGTTACGTGACGGGACGTGACGGGACGTGACGGACAACGTGATTCCTATGTTGCCCCCACTTCACTTTGTGAAAGCGGAAGTATAATTATATTAACATCATTGCTAATTTCGTAGGCTATGTTAAGATGTGCTCTTTGGGAGCCCGTGCGTTTTACGAGTTTAAATTACGTATGCATACATCTAGATAAACTATAATGAATTGAATTTAATTGGGGTTTTAAGGCGCAATGAACCTGGTAGAACAAGGATAAGTTATTCAGGAGATAGAGACATATAAGGGCTAACACGTAATCTATTGCAGTTTATTGGCTATCATAATTTGGGTGGGTTAAATGGGTGCCCCAGAATTTCAATAAAACAAAATAATTTAAAGTAATACTATAAAAAGACCCGTGCCCAGATTTGGTTGAGCTTGGATAAAACCGTGATATGACCTGTAAACACAGCTTACTAGCTAAACTCGATGTTAAATGGGACACGACACATTTTATGGGTTCTCAAAAGCTCGAATCTATGGAAGCCCAGGCATTATATAGGGACCAAAGTTACTTATGCAGCCCTTTAGATAATACTTTAAGAAAGCTCATATACAAATATGATTATGCTAGGACAAGACATGTAAGAGACCTGTACACACAGTATACACGCAAAACTCGATTGGGGACGCAGACTCCAGGGTGGGCACAATTATTCTTCGAATAGTCGAGACAAAAATAATTCATGATCTAAATTAAATTATTTTATATTGAAACTAGAGAAGCATATAAAGAGTAACAACTCACCGTTTTCGGTTTTATCGAAGGCCAAGTCTCTCCGGTGATTACCTCTTCTACAAACTTCACACCATTGTCGGTTAATAAATACCGGATAGACTGTCCGCGACCTAAAATACAATAATGGAGAGGGACTGACACATATCGGATCTTCACCGTGACATTTCATGAAATGCAGTCGATAATTTTCCTGTGCTTTCTGTTTCCATTGTACCTTTCGTTATGCCCCACCATCGAATGTGTGACTCCTTCCTCCCACACTTTTCAACTAATTGCTTCGAAACTTTACAGGATGCTTACCTATGTAAAGATGTGCATATCGTTTCGGTGTCAAAATCGACCCAGTGTTACCAGAGTTACGGCCCTTTTTCGTCAATTTTTACGTTTTACACTGATTGTTTGCAGTGGGGGCATCCGTGTCCCATGGACACATTTCTATTTTTTTTTTAATTACGAAGTATTTCCCCCCACATTAGATGATCGTGTTTCACCCATTTCAGGTCTACATTACAAAAAGGTGCGTCGTCTGCCTCTACATTCCGGCGGTATCGCGGTCCGTCGTCCGTTAGCTCTTGCTTGTTTACTTAGTAAACGTTTTCCATGTTTGATTTGAAGGTTTGTTTAAACAAAATCTCGGAATAGTTTGACAATGCACAAAATGTTTGCTTTGAGTAAAAATAATTCCTATATTCACGCCAAACTAACACATTTTAATATATACTCACATCTTGGAAACGTGTGCCGAAAAAACATTTGTTCGGAAACGTCAACTACTCAGAATTGTTTAACTGTCCATAACTTTTAAAATACTGGACCGATTTCAAAGATTTCAATAATCTACGACTCATTATCTTAGTTAAGTGATTTCAAATCCAATGATATAACTTTCACATCAACTTTCTGAAGAAAAAAAAATGTTTTTGAAAAACAAATGGAACGGGCAAACTTAAATCTCTAAATGTTAACAATTCCTAAAGACCGACGTGAAGTCACAAACTAAAATTGCTCCTTTCAAAACTGATAACTCTGTCATCTCCATTCATGAAATTATATGAAAGGTGTCACTGTCCCGCTTACAAACCTATTTACCATCTTCAATGGGATTTTCAAGAAAATGTAGGATGCTTAATGACATCTTTTACCTTTCGTGAAAGCATTTATTTTGCTAAGGAAAATAAAAGCAAATTGTATGTCGGTTTTAATGAATCAAGACAGGATAGATTATGGCATAATGGCCTTTTCTTTAAACTGAATGAATTTAACATAGATTCTACAACTTACAACGCCATAATTGATATGTATATTAATGTGACAAGTCGTGTTCGATGTAATGGCATCTGAAACGCTTCGTGTACGGCAGGGAACAAGACAGGGAGTAGTCAGTAGCCCTTTCCTCTATAATGGCTTAATATCAGAACTTGCAAAATAGGGTCTTGGCTTTTGTCTTGTCAAGTAGTTGTTTATATTTTGCGGATGATATGGTTCTCGTGTCATTTTCAAAACTAGACCTGGACAAAATGATGTCTATATGTAGTGACTATGCATTTAATGGAGATTTAAATATAATACAAGTAAATGTTCCGTGATAGTTTTTAATGAGACAAAGTTTAAATTCGAAAACAAAGATAGAACATGGAAAATTGGTAATGAACCTGTTGTCGAAACTATAAATTATACACATCTACATGATCTAGGCGTTATTTGTAATAAATGCATGGACAGACACGGCAGTATCAAAGAATATACAAGTCCATTGTAATTCCAAAAGCCCTGTATGGTTGCGAACTGTGGTATGACATGACAAAAAGTGATATGTTAATGTAGGAACGATCGCATCGATTATGTGTGTCTTAGTTTGATAGGTGCTAAATCAATTGAAATCGAAATTGACACTCGTAAGCTTCTACATATTTTTAGGACAATTATGTCGTTCAATATGTCCACATGTAGTAAGAGAGGTCTTTATTTATAGACTGTTACATTTTAACGAAAATTCAGAGAGGATACATACCAGAAATACATCGTATTTTAAGGAAGTATTCACTTGTCAATGTTTTAAATGAATTCAGAATTTCTGCTGTGCTTTCTTCGAAATTTACTTGGAAGCTCATGGTAAAAAACAGTGTTTTTACAATGGAAGAAACTAAATAGTCATTTAGAGTAAATAATGATTGCTCTTTAAGAGACTTTTTGTGCATAAAACCAATGCTTAGTCACGCTTGTGAGTGCAACCAAAATACACGCCTAAATGCAAAAGTGCTATATGTTTATTATGTAAATTATTTAGTGACACTTATACCAAAAGTTGCCCCCGGTGTGAAAGACAAGTTTCATCTATTGCAGAACACTATATTTTTTATTGTGTCCGTACTGAACATATGTCAGTTAAATTGTGGCAGTCAATTTTTACCATTGTTGGTTCAAATGTATTTAACATATTCATAAACTTAAGTCCGCGGGAATACATAATTATCATGCTGAATGGTATGAGACCACTTGGTGATAAATGCAATCTGACTAGTTTAAAAGTTGTTATTAATGCTTTCCATTCAATATGGAGTGTTGGACGAACGTAACTTAAAAATAAAGCATTATTAGCCAAATGTGATGTCATTGACTCCTTCCTTATATTTCGTTTCCATTAGGGAGAGTGATGCTATGATGTTTGTTTTTCAAGAATGTATTTGATAAACTGGTTAAAGTAAGATGAAGAAAACTAATTGTGATTCCGTACTGAACTTGATATTTTATTTCGTTTCGTAATAGGTTGGGTAAACACTCGATTACTAGTTTATCTCTAAACATAACAATTTGTTAACACTTTGTAATGTGACTAAATACGTCTATTGTACATATTGAATATGAAAAGTTTTTTAGAATAACCTGCCCAGTAATTATAAGTGTAAGCAAATATGTTCCATGAACATACGAGTACAGTCATGGAATCACTTTAATTATATTAAAAGATTTTTATTCGTATACTTTACTCTATGTCATAATTTCTCTCATTGTCTAGTGTAGTAGTACTTTTGTGTTACTGCGTACATTTGTCCCTAAATTACTCATTGTCATGTATATATTATTATTGAATTGTTTGAATGCTAATATGTAAATAGTGTATGTATTATTATATTGAATGCTCTCCAACTGG
The DNA here is from genome assembly GCA_037043455.1 of Cyrtodaria siliqua. NCBI lineage: Eukaryota > Metazoa > Mollusca > Bivalvia > Adapedonta > Hiatellidae > Cyrtodaria > Cyrtodaria siliqua. The sequence goes on from JAWPHD010000099.1 coordinate 635,885, forward strand.
GAGGAAAATAAAGAATCAAATAAAAAAAAGTTGAGTTGTCTTGCCATTTAAAAACGTAGTTCAAGTAATGAAAAATAACAGTGAAAATATAAGCTGATGTGACTCACATGTGAAATACAAAGAAAATATATAGAAAATAATAATAAATTAGTATGTTCATTTCACACCCTATATCAGACCTGAGACGCTATATCAGTGGCCTGGAAAAAATTTGGTAAATATCAAACAATAAATGAAGTGCTAGAGTGCTCACAAGGCAGAATATGGCATTTTTTAAAGCAAAAACAAGATCTGGTGTTACTAATCCGATCTGGCTGGTTTTCGAATTGTCCGAGCTTTCATATATATCAACAATCTGGCATAGTTTGAAAAATCGGATGAAAAATGTAGGCCCTATCGTGTTAACGAGGTAAAAGTTAACGGACGGACAGCTGAAAATCAAGGATCCGCGCCTGGTTCTCGCTATAATCGGGTATCAGAACATTACGAGAGGCATATGCGATGTACGTATAGATTGTGTAGCTTTAAATTAATTAGGTAACTCAGATCGATTAAAATTACATAACACTGGATTGCACCAGCTAAATCCACGTGGCGTATCACTACATCAGCTGTAACAGATAGTTGAACACACATGCTGGTGCGCAGTGTTTATTTAAAGGGACATAGTGTATCGATTTATCATAATCCTGAGTATCATGTTGACTTTAAACTTGCTTGCATTATATTTAAATGCAAAAGAAATTCAAGTTAAGTAAAAAAACTAACGGGACGCCGTGCGTCTTTTTTTTAAAACAAAATCAAGCTTGGTTTAAACAGTATTTATTCAAGAAATGTGATGAACAATGTTTCGATAGTACATGTACAGGATTTGAAAACAAACTTTCGATGAAAACTTATGTAAATTCATCTCCTTAAAAAAAAAATCAAGCTTGATGTGTGTGCCCTTCATTAAAGCCGTTGATATAAATCACACACAAAGGCTGATATAGAGTGCGAATAGTTATGCACCATTATAAAAACACACGGGATTCATGATAAATTTGACTACGCGATTTTAATAAAAACCCTATACTGAAATTTAACAGTTGGAAATCCCTTCCTATAGCGGGGTCTGAGGACATGTATCCTGGAGAAACTGATTTTTTTCTATATTGGTCAAATACCACTATTGATTTGGGGCTTCTGATTGGTTGAAAAAAGTATAGGGGTATCCTGGAGAAACTGATTTTTTTCTATATTGGTCAGATACCACTATTGATTTGGGGCTTCTGATTGGTTGAAAAAAGTATAGGGTGATTGGTTGAAAAAAGTATAGGGTCTATTAGGGCATAATAGTCAGATTGCAAGGTAGATTCTGATTGGATGAAATTACCCAAATCATAACAAATCCCCATAAAACATCAAAATATTATGTTTCCATCATAAAACATGTTGATTTAGGATATTTTGACTGAAATTTGCATTTTTATGGATACAATTTTACTGAGAGTATATTTGCAAAAAGTAAAATTTCTTTACTGCCATTCTGGGGGTGGCCACCTTCAGTGAACTATTAGAGGCTGAAAGCATCAGATTATCCCCAATTTGCTGGTCATTTTTGAGTGTCTCTAAGATAGTTCTTTAAAAACAGTTAGGTTTTATCATCCGTTCCGATATAGGAATAGGGGTTGTAGGCCAAAAGGCTATAATGGAGGCCTATGGGAAATGCAATAGTGGTATATGACCTAAAGCTAGATTCTGCATGTGGTAAAAGTGAAAGTAGACATACTTTTTTTCTAACACCATGATTTGAAAGTGTGAGAAATGTTGAATTATGTGGTATTTTGACTTTTCTTGTAACTTTTTTAATGATTTTTAAATATTTGAAAGTTTTATGATGAAATATAGGTAATTTAAATTCTTTTATTAAGGTTGTGGACACAAAATTAGCCATACCTGACACCTGGTATACACAATTGGCCTGTAATGCACATATTTGACACAATTAAAGGTATATCTATTAAGTTTATTAATTTCTTAGGGCTTTGCATACATTTTTTTGGCAAAAATGTCAGAAAGCGACAAGCTGCGTCTGTCTGTTAAGATGTCGAAAAGGCGCTTATGTCTGTTTTGAAAAAACTGTTGAGGTAAACTCTGACTCTGAGTTCATTGCGTCTTGACGGTTAGTTTTGATATGCTAATATGTTATGCGGTTTAATACATTTTACAAATTAAATAATTTAGTTGGCAAAAAATATGACATTTTCTATTTTTTTTTAAAGTTTTTATCTACCCAACCCCCTTCATTTTAATGAATTTTCATGGATCTGTACTGTCAACAGTGCTTTTTGGCTGCATGGTTGTATGAACATGACCTGTTAAGGTGGCACAAACAATATCTAATAAAAAAATACATTAAATTGTACAGTTACAGGCAATCTTGTGTAATGAGCATATTGTAAAACATGACATGGCCTTAAAAATGGAGTTGGGGAGAATATTCTCAGAATTATTTTTTGTCATTTTTAAAGTGAAAAGTTGCATTTTCTTGATGGTTTCACATATATAAACTGCTGCATAATGTTAATTAATCCATTTGAAGGCAGAGTTTGAATATATACAAAAACAGTGGCATTTTTGGGGTAAAATCTGCTATTTTGAGCCCTGAAAATCACAAATATCATTTTTCAGTAGAAATGATTTTCAAGAGAGCTTCAACTGGTTGAAAATCACATGTTATTGATGAAATCAATTCAAAATCACTTTATTTGAAGCAAAAGATTGGAGCGGTTGTCGAGATATGGCATTTTGAAGATTCTTGATTTACGGGTAAAAATCGCATGAATCTGACATCAGCCGAAGCCCTTTAAAGCCCTCATAATTTGTAGAAAAGTATTTTTTTCTAAAAACAAAAGACACCATTTTCCTCAGAATGAATGTATGAAATAATTTAGCCAGAAAAAACAAACTTCAGTTAGGTTTGAATGTCTATTTAGGTCAGATACCACTATTGATTTGGGGCTTCTGATTGGTTGAAAAAAGTATAGGGTCTATTAGGGCATATAGTCAGATTGCAAGGTAGATTCTGATTGGATTAAATTACCCAAATCATAACAAATCCCCATAAAACATCAAAATATTATGTTTCCATCATAAAACATGTTGATTTAGGATATTTTGACTGAATTTTGCATTTTTATGGATACAATTTTACTGAGAGTATATTTGCAAAAAGTAAAATTTCTTTACTGCCATTCTGGGGGTGGCCACCTTCAGTGAACTATTCGAGGCTGAAAGCATCAGATTATCCCCAATTTGCTGGTCATTTTTGAGTGTCTCTAAGATAGTTCTTTAAAAACAGTTAGGTTTTATCATCCGTTCCGATATAGGAATAGGGGTTGTAGGCCAAAAGGCTATAATGGAGGCCTATGGGAAATTCAATAGTGGTATATGACCTATTCCATTAGAGAATGCCTACTACAATGTTTGGGTCCTTCCCAATATTCAGCCGAGGCAGTTATACCGAGACTGTCAAGTGCCTCAGCGTAGCTACGGTTCTGCTCACCCTCACCCCCAGCCCTACCTGACACCAATACATATATATGTAATAATAATATAGACCTATTAAATCCCTAATTATATCTCTCTTCCTTAAGTGTTTCAATAGTGACCTATTTTATGTGGAAATTATTTTTAAATGTATCCCCTGTCCCGCATCGATCATCCACTCAGGGCCTTTTTACCAGTTGTGCGGAAGGGGCCTTTTGTCTTTCGGAGAAAAAATCCATAAATTGGGAATGCAATTTCAAAAGTAAGTTTTAAAAAAATCTGCATGATTTTGAAAGAAATTTGAGTGGGGAAGGGGCCTTATACAGGTTGATACAAGGAAGGGTAAAAGGCCCTGCCACTCCACCTCTCCATCCCCAACCCCTTTTCTACCCCACACACCCTAAATAATGTGTTTGTATATCTATCATTAAAGCAGGAAGAATATTTACCTCTCACCGGGAAGTAACTCAGCTTGTAATCGGCCACTGAAAAAAAAAGACATCATATCAGTATAACAATCGTGAACCTCCAACAAGTGTACAAAGTGGCTGGTGAAATAGGAATATCAATAGTTAAGCGATGTTTTGAATAAAATTGGTCTGCTGCATATATGTAACGCTATATTGTAATTGCAGGGGCGTAGCAAGAGCGTTTTGAAGGTGTACATGCAATGGGTATATTAATAAAGAGGGGTGTTATGATTATGGTTTATGGGTAGCACTGGGACACATCCAGAACCTCATTATTTAGTATACATGAGATACTTCCTTTTAGCAAGAGACAGTCAGTTCAATTAAAAACAAGTATTTACTACATAATATATAAATTCCCCAAGAAGAAAAGACATAAGAATAAGCTATAACAAGGGTCAGAGATCATTATTCATAGATAAGCAGTGGTGAATTCTGAATTTACCAACATTTTAAATAACCTATTTTGTCACTGACATTTTGATGATTTGGCCTAAATTTTTCGATTTTTCATGAAATTATATGGACGCCCACGTTTTTATTGCATTGATTCTATTCTTACGGATGGCGGGAGGTGTACAGTACTGGTTCTACCAAGGAAAGGTGGGTGGTCTGCCTCCATCACAAAAAAATCGGCCGTCATATATAACGCAGGCAACGTGTACACAATGTACACGACTGTACTCTGCGGACAGAGAGCTACGCCCCTGAATGTGAAGTGTGTCTTATCTTAGGAGTTACGTGCTTATCGTGTACTTATCGGTTTTGTCATTCGAGTGTCCCAGTAACCAGTATCTTAAAATGGCCTTGGTATGGGTTTATGCTTGCAATCTCTTAGCGAGTAGCCGATTTCATTTGTGTGTGTAGTTTCGCCTCGAGTCTGTTTTTTTTTTGTTTTGTCTTTTTTTATTTTTTTTTATTTATTTATTTTTTTTTTTTTTTTGTTTGTTCTGTTTTTGGTTTGTTTGTTGTTGTTGTTGTGGTGATTTTTTTATGTTTCTTTTTAAGAGTGCTCAAAACTCCATCATAGGTAAACAAAAGTTTATCTACATATCTTGCACTTGTAATGCTTGATAAAAACATCAGGATTGCCATGTGTCTTTTAATGCCGCGTGCGTCTGGTAAGTTTACCCACTAAAATATTCCGAAATACCAAATGTAATAGGCCGCTTAGGTTATCACGACCCACTCTCTCTCTCTCTCTCTCTCTCTCTCCTCCCCACGCCGCCGAGCGGTTAGATTCTCTGACTTGAAATCACTTGCCCCTCACCGCTGTAGGTTCGATCCCTTAGGGGCCTAGGAATCATTATGTGAGGAAGCTATCCAGCTGGCTTGCGGAACGTCGGTAGAACTACCCAGGTGCCCGCCCGTGCACGAAAATTGCCCGGAGGGACACCTGGGGTCTTCCTTCACCAGTGGAAGCTGGAAAGTCGCCATATGACCTTAGCTGTTGGTGCGACTATAAAATCCAATTCAATTCAATTCAAACTCTTCCCAACGCACCTCTATTCCCTAAAGCCAAATCCTTGATCCGCCCGAGGATTTCACAGCGCAGACGAAAGTATTTCACAGCGCAGACGAAAGTATTTCACAGCGCAGACGAAAATAGACGTGGACGTGTACTACAATATGGACAATGATTGCCAGCACATGCATATTATCGGTCGTTCAAGGTTCAAGGACAAGACATACCTGGAGCCCGCGCAAACGACACAGGTCATGACGTGCCCTCTGCTTTCAGGGGCGGATACAGGATGTGAGATTAGTGGGCGCAACTTTGAAAAAATAAAAACACAAAAAAAACATCACACAAACACGTGTTGTTGTTTTTTGTGTTTTTTTCAGTTGAGGGTGCGGGCGGAAACCAAAAAAAAAGGAAGACAAAAAGAAAAACGCTTTTTACATGTGATTTTCATATATTTTCAGATTTATGGGTTGGGGCGTGCCGGTGTGCCCCCATCCCTCATCCGCCTACCCATCTGGATCCGCCCCTGGCTTTAACTGCAGAGTATTCGGTATTTTTAAAGATGTTTCATTGAAACCATTCGCACGTTTTAAACTGACTGGAAATTCAATTGGCGAGATCTACTATTTCTCGTAACTCATAACTCTATATATATTTCCCCAACTCTTTTTTTCTCTGTATATTGTTTACTTATTCAGCAGATTTTCAAAACGTTAATTGGGAAAGGCTTAATCTAATGTTGGCATCTCTAACGTGTTACCTCAGGACCAATTTGTCACAATATTTCTATATATTATATATTATAATATATAATTATATTGATATTACTCTGCAGAGTATTGGCAATAATATATATCAGAATATTGGATGTCTAATGTTATGATTTTCATTGAAGTTGATAGATCTTATTAAAAAATCCCATATTAATTGTCACGTGTTATCTAAACATACCTATAGGTATTATACTTATAGGAGGTATGCATATTACTTTCTTATTCGAGGTTTTAAAACATTCAAGTTACATTATGCCACTTCTCGGCATATCCACATACATGCTACTTCATAAAGATCTGTGCCACAGAGTTTCGTCGGTGTGTTCTTTGGCAAGAGACTTTCCCTTAGCCTCGTCCGTCGGATGAGGACGTAAACTTCGTAGGGCACGGTTCCCGGATCCCTCTCTCTGGGGCGGCTCTAAATAACCTATACTGTGTTGATGAACAACATTCAATTCAATTCATACATATATATATGCAATACATGGTACTTCATAAATATGCAGTATATGCAGTATGGCCATTGGCGTAGCTCTGCGCAGGCCCTGTAGGCCCGGGTCTACGCCTAATTTTCAGAAGTAGAAAAATTTAAAATTCCAAAAATGCAATAAAAATCAGGCGGGGGAGGGATTTGGGGGCGGGGCTGTATAGGCGGCGTAGTAACCAGAAAATATCATTTTCATATATATTTGTTTAGTCATCTTTGCCCTTCTTACAGTCTAAAATATACGTCAGCACGCACCTAATGCATTCCAACATAAAAAAAATTAATTCGTGGGGGCATGTCCCCGGACCCCACTAGCATAATAACTTTAACTGCGGGCCTATGCCGTCAAAAAGGCCAAGCTACGCCCCTGTATTGGCATATAACGATTCAATTCATACAGATATATATGCAATACATGCTACTTTATAAATATGCAGTATATGCAGTATGGCATATAACGATATATGCAGCATGTGTATATTACATCATGGTCATTGATCAAGACTACACGTTACGAATCAACTGTAAACACACTAGCAAACGCTTTTGTTTTGCTACAGGCTAAAAGATAAAATGTATTAAAACAAATCTTACTTGCAAGGTTTCTCCTTTTAGCGATGTAACAACTTTGTAATACCAATCTTACTTGTACGGTTTTCTCAACCTGCGGCGTGAACGGAATGTTCTAGAATGTGACACAACACGCGTTGCGTCAAGTATTAAAGCTAACCACTCCTCGTAGTGTGAGGAGGATAGTCAAGGATTTTGCAGTCGATAAAACTTTTTTTTGCACTTAAATAATTACCTCAACCGGGATGCTTCGAATCTTATAACGATTGCATGATTTGCTACAATACTTAATTTGAGACGGTATAAGTAATTTTGATTTTTGATTTAAACATATTTTATTGCCATATATGTACAAGTACAATGCAATCGGGTCGGGCCACAAGTGTTACCCACATTAGTTACGGCCCTTCCCTACAATGGAGTTTTAACAAATATAATGAATGGCAATTGCTATTAACACGTATCAATATACTGGATTAACTACAACATGATATGAAGTAGAACATGTTAAGATAATAAGAAAATAGAAATAAAAAAATAAAGAAAAAGTAGAAGAATGCAACACATGTGACATTGCTCGGGTTGATTAGACAGTAAAAATGTAATTGCAAACCTAAGTAAATCGATGACTATCTCTAATAAAGTTTTGAACAGAATTAAAAATCAAACCAGTTTCTTGTGTTGTAAGATCTAAGCTTCCAAACAATAATGTATTTGAGCTTAAAGAATGAAACGAACGTGTTGACTGGAAGAGTTCGAGCCTCTCAACATTGAATTTGCATACATTCAAAGAAGAAATTATTTGCATCTTCATTACCCTGACCGCAAATGCATCAAGGCGATTCGCGTAAATGATTTTGAAAAAGATCATTATTGAGATTACTACATGAATTTCTTATCCTAGCATGCATAACAGAAAAAAAACGTACACCAGAAAAGTAAAAACTAGGAACATTTGAATTAGTAAACATTATTCGCATAATCTGACCTTTGAATATGTTTAATGAGCCTGAATTTCTAATATCTAAAGGTAAATCATTCCAGAGTTTCATAGCTGATGGAATAAATGAATTCATAAAAATAGAGGTTCTAACATAAGTCTGCGAGAAATTTTCTGCGGATATGGAGTCTCTTCCGCTACGGTTCTTGGCAGTAGATTTGCCAGGTATTCAGGCACTGTTCCGTTTTTCATTTTATATACAACAGAAAGTTTTTGAAACTTACGCCGTTCTGATAACGTTAGCCATCCTATTTCATTCATTAAATAACAATAGATACCGCACGGGTAAGACCAGTCGCAATACGCGCAGCTTCATATTGTATTTTTTCAAGTTTATTTTTTTCATATTCGCTGCAGCCATCCCAAACAATAGCAGCATATTCTAAGATTGGACGGACATACGATAAATAAATTTGATTTAATGCCTTACGACTTAGTGTAAATTTCAAAAGCCTCATAGTTCCAATGATTTTGGAAGCCGAAAGAGAGATATTTTCGACATGCATATGCCATTTGCCATCATGGCTCAAAGTAAGGCCTAAATATTTATGGTGTTCAACAAACGACAACTGGGTGTTGTCTAAAATAAGATTAGGCCGACGCTGTTCATTGTTTTTTGAAAAAAATAATGCTTCAGTTTTACTGGCGTTTAACTGAACTAACCTTGTTTTTGACCAATTTGATATAAGTAAGGCGACTTATATAAAAACAAAATATCAGCACTACATCCTTTCCCAGCCAAAATCTTTATCAATCGGTAAGATTAATTTTATAGTTGAAGTAGCACTGAGAATAAACAGCGTTTTGAGGCTTTCTTGTAAAATTGTGTGTATGAATTTATCGACGTTGTGTGGCAAAAATAAATAATTTCGAGAGACATTGTAAGGCTAATTAATATATCATTAATATTCCCCATTATCCCTTAAATCTTCAAAGGCAGAGATGCATTTATATGAGTATTGAAAAGTTGATCATAAGCTACCTTTAGTGATTCTGGTTATGGTGTCTCATTAGGTCTGTTTCTAAGTCACCAATGTCCCTATAATCTACGCAGATACATTGAATAATATCAGTACTAATTAAAAAAGTGATCTCAATCTACCTTGACTTTCTCTTTACTCTTTTCTCTTTACTCTTCGGAGATTCTGGTTTAGGTTTCCCATTAGGTATGTTTCTAAGTCACCAATGTCCCTATAGTCTACGCATATACATTGAATACTATTAAGAACGAGATCACAATTTACCTTGACCTTCTCTTTACTCTTCGGAGATTCTGGTTAAGGTTTCTCATTATGTCTGTTTCTAAGTCACCATCTACCCGCATACATTTAATAATATATAATACTATAATCACGAAAGTGACCATGAGATACGGCACGTGTCAACGTGCATACAAACAGGCATATACATTTGTGTACATACGATCAAATGTAAAACTCATTGACAGACACTGGCCTACTTGTATGCCCCGCCACGAACATTCACATTTTATATTTACAGTTCTGTAAGTTACCGACCATTTTGATTTCTGGTAGGGGTGGGGTGGCCTGGGATTTGTTCTGAAAAAATATTCTGGCCCTTGAATTGCTGAAAAATGTATCCTGGTTCTGACTTGAAGGAAAAAAAATAAACAGTACCTCAAATTGTTGGAAAACAATATCCAGCCTTCTCTCACATTCTTGGAAAAAAATTATCTGGCTGTGAGTCCAGTTAGAGGAAAAATATAATCTGGCTCCCTCTTCAGTTCATATGATAAATGTAGATCTACTTCATCAGCCACTGGATTCAACATGGAAATGTTTAACCAAAATATGGCTACATCCACAACTTCTGCTCAGAAGTTTATCGAAATCTCCAGTTGAAATGAGTTGAAAGTAATCGTGGTTGTAATAAATATGATGTGCATAGATCATGGTAGTAATACATGTGGTATACATTAGTCATGGCAGTTATAAATGTGGTATACACTGGCAATGGTGGTAGTAAATGTGTTGCATAAAGTGGTATAAAGTGATCACGGTAGTAATTTGGTAAACATTGATCATGGTAGTAGTGAACATGATATTCATATAAAGTCATGGTTATGTATTCATAAGTCATGGTTGAATAAAGCCATTATTTTTTGATAATTCGTTTTACGAACCCTCCTACGACAAAACGAAATTAGGTATTCTATTTTTCCATAGGGAATTTGATAGTTTATTTATTTTTTTCCCCTTCCTCCTACAGCTATTCTCTGTCTACATGGTTCTTAAAACAAATAATAAAAAATACCCTATTTGTCAACCTTCTAAGATTTTATTATACTGAAAAATATGTTTGAAAAAGATATTTGGTTCTGTTAAATATTCCTTTGAAATAAAACATGAGAAAACATGGTTACTTCTCTCTGTTCAAAATCACTATTCTCAGTGTCTAGAAAATATTTATTGGCGGATGGTTCTTTGTGTTCTTTCGGAATCTTCAGCTGTGAACTCACGAGTAAACTTCAAATCATCTTCAGAAAGTTGTGCAAACTGTGTCAGCCATTTTAGTAAATGTTCGCTGATTTTCATTTGCGTATGTATACATACAATTTTCAGCATAGGACATCCCAATACATAATTATAAACTTGCTTTGACTTGACAATCATAAGACAGTATTATACTGGGGTGACATTACAAAAAAAGACTATCATTCAGTGACTCACTCCATGGAGACATTACAAGCGATATGAGATATTACAAAATTAGGAAAATAACAGTCTATGGACATTTAAGTAGGTATATTATTAATAAATATGGTATCAGTGGTCATGTTAGTAATACATGTAGTATGCATAGCTCATGATAGTAATGCATGGGGTAATCAGTGGTAATAGTAGTAATAAATGTGGTATTTAATCCTAGTAAGTGTGAGGTTTGGTGCACCCTAGAACCGGTTTTAAACCCCCAGTGGCCTACTTTGCCACTGACCGTTCCAAGGCGGTAGCCCTATTGTCAACCCTTTTGTGTTTGTGATGTCGTTTGCATTTTTTATTACTTTTGCCTTTTCGTTTGTCTGTTTGCGTGTTTGTTTTTGTGTTTTGTGGTTGACTGTCGTCGTTGAATGCTGCTTTCCCTGTCCGATATTTGTATCCTTCTTTAGTAGTCATGGTAGTACTAAATGTGATATACAGTGGTCATGGTAGTAATACGTGCAATATACAGTGGTCATGGTAGTAGAAAATGAGGTAAACAGTAGCCATGATAGTTATACATGTGATGTACTTTGGACATGTTAGTAATCAATGCGGTATGCAGTGGTCATAGTAGTATTAAAATACAAGGGTCCTGGTACTTTATCGATGGACTTTGTGAATAGCATCAACAAGTAAGTGGACTTAAGAAGCAGCTTCAGCCACATGCAATGCCAGGTTATAGACAAAGCTATGCGCTATATGCCAGTGTTAATAAGAATGGTATGGAACATGGTAGTCATTGCCCAGTACAAAACGATCCCCTACACCACCAAACTAAACATCCAATCAATTCATAATTTAGAAGAGCAAAAGGGGGTTCACAAGTACAAGCATAACTGAATATTAACACCAGCACATGAATATCTATCCACCAAATATGGAAAGATCCATATTAAACAAAAGAGCTGTCGAGGGGACAGCATTCTCCAATATTCAAAGTCAAATTTAAACAAGGCCACTGACACTTCTGTCTTACCAACCATAGTGCCAGTTCATTCACAGGGTCAGGTCTTAATTGTGGAGGTTAATAGGTAGTGGTGACTGAGGTGAGGGTGTAGGGGTGCGGGTGCAGGTGGTCAAGTAAACATATATACCAAATATCAAAGCGAGACCTTCAATACCCCGAGAAAGAATATGAAATTGAAGAGGGTGGGGAGGGAAGACCATATTTTCATTGGGGGAGCCTAAGGTGGAGATTGTGTGTGTGTGTGTGTGTGTGTGTGTGGGTGGGGGCTGGGGTGGTGCTAGAAGAGAACAGGATGGATACAGACATGGTAACTAAAGAGAAAACAAAAATAATAGAAACAATATTTGTCTATCTGGGGTTATGGTGGTGGTGGTGTAGTGGGGAAGGTGTGGGGTTTATGGGGCCAATGACATTTACAGGCTTGCCATTGTTATTGGATGTATGCAGTGAGTTTCATTGAAATATATGAGGCTGATTAAAAACTTTAACCTAAACTCTAAATTGAAAAAAATAAATATCATCTGGCTAAAATGAAATAAAATGTATGAAACATGTATCTGTAAGTGATGACACTTGTCAAGCTCCTTTGGCAGAATTATATTGCTAGTGGGTATTGAGTAAAATGGACTTGCCAACAAATAAAATAAAAGCAATTCTATGTCAAAAATAGGCTACACATTTTCTAAAATACAATATAGAAAATATTTTTCCAGAAAAAGGGCCATAATTTTGCTAAAATGCAATACAGAGTTATGGAACATGTGTGTGCTAGCATTCACGCTTTACTGAAGTTGTATTAATAATTATCAATCACCTATTGAAATAAAGGACTTACCAGCATTTTGATGTCGAAAAAAGAACATGACTTTGCTTAAATGCAATATAGAGTTAATATGGGACATGTGCCTACTAGTGCCCTTGATATTCCAAGCTTTACTGAAGTTTTGTTGACTTTCAGTTGTTAAACTAAATGGACGTGTCAAAAAAGAACTTAAACCAAAAATTCAAAGTAATAAAAAAGACATGATTTTGCTTAAATGCCACACAGAGTTATGGAACATGTGTCTACCAGTGTCCTTGATGGTACTGATGACATATTTTAAGTTTCACTCACCAGTGGTTTCTGAAATAACAGGACTTGGCCAACAACTGAAAACCACCCTCGATGTTGAGTAGACTTACAACCGCTCGTCTTATTCTTAATCTTCTTCTTAATCCCGGCCTCAAAGAAATGAAGAAACAATATTCCGGCTCAAAGGAAAATCCCAGCCACTCCCCACGCCCCCCCCCCACCCCCACCCACCCAAAAGAAATCAAAATGGTTGGTCCCTAAGTGCATTTGTCAGGCACCAGAATCCATAGAGCTTTCAAACTAATCACATATGTTCATCATCATAAGTATGTTTCGGCCAAAAGGTAGGTCAGTCTAAATGACCTAAACCTGCTTTTCGCAATTTGTTAATTTACATTACACTTTTTAATGTGTATTAGATCTACTCTGATACAAAATTCCACACACATTTCAAACGTCATGCACACATATCTACACGACACATTCCTATCATCAGCATGTCTGTGTAAATAACGTTGACCTACTTTGTTTATTGAGTCAATTTGTCACAATAACTGCTATACATTTTATCATGCTCACTAAACATCTACATGACAGTTACATGCCCATGACATATTTTGTTTACTTCCTCCATTTCTCACACAATAACAGCCGTAGGGCATCCACACTCCATCTGCACATGCATATACATAAGTGTAACAAGAAAAGTCATAGTATACAATATATACTATGACGACGAGCGCATTGTAGAATATATTTGCATTGGAATTACAGCATCATGTGTGGTTTGTTTGTGTAAAATTAATAGCGAGTTCTATTTGGTGTAGCAACGGCAGTTAACAAAATGGAAAAGCGAAATAAAGATGGAATGTTTTTATTTGAAACTAAACGTCCAATTTAAGTGCTTTGCTATAACCAAGAAAGCGCTATATTCGCTATATTGTATTAAGCAAAGACTGGAGGAGCTGGACAAAAAGGACCTTCATTAAAACCGACAATTCGCTATAGCTGAGTTCCGGCTATAAATGTGTATTCCGGCTATATGTATTCTTTTGACTATAAATAATGTTTTAATGCACAATTATATAAAAACACACTCTGAATATGCATGAATAATTACAATTTACACACGGTAATAATATGATGGATGTCTATCAAATGTACATATTTTAAGTTCATGCTGTACAAAAACAACATTACTGATGTGAAAAAAACCCAAATAGTATGTACAACTTAGTGTGTCAGGTCCATGCCAAGACTTGAACTTGGATCTCTTTTCTCGAAAGAAAAGCGTGTTTCCTTACACTACAGAGATCGCCCAGACATCAGAAAAAGAGTGTACAAAACTAAGCGAAATTAATAAAGATGTAGATTAAAAACAAAGTCAAACTAAAACTATCACTGAAGGTTATTAATACCCCTGCAAACGCATAACCCACGACTACATGTATAAGCGTAGTTCCACTTCATACTGATGCTTCTCAAAAAGTTTGGGGAAAATCTTCAAGTGGCAGAACTCACGTCAACAAGAGGTTAATGACCTGGAAGCTCTACTGATAGGTTTTTGATAGCTAGATCAACATTTCTGTGAAGTTTCATGAAAATCTGTCAAGTAGTTTCTGAGGAGTAGTCGCTACAATTGTTTACTATATAATTGTATGTAAACAAAGATGGCCGCAGCAGCCATGTTTAATGTCAAATCAGAAATTTTCAACAGGGACCAACGTCATGGCATGCTGATCATTTTAGAAAACAATCCATATCGATATCACTTATAGTTTTCAAGAAGCTGTCGCTAAGAAATTGTTTTTAAAAATCTATTTTTAGCTTTGGTGGCCATCTTGGATTTCACCTCAACAGGACGTTTTGCTAGGATCAACTAGACATCATGGGCAACATTTGTGTAAAGTTTCATGAAAATCCATGTAGTAGTTTCAGAGAAGTAGTCGCTATAAAAAAAGTTTACGGACGGACAGACGGACAGTTTTTGAAATCTATTTTCAGCTGTGGCGGCCATATTGAATTTCCAGCTGACCTGAAATTTTGCTAGGATCAACTAGATATCAAGAGCAACATTCCTGTGAAGTTTCATGAAACTCCGTCAAGTAGTTTCTGAGGAGTAGTCGCTACATGCTTTTACTATATAACTCTATGTAAACAAAGATTGCCGCTGGCAGCCATGTTTAACGTTGAATCATAATGATTTTCGACAATGACCAACCTCATGTCATGCTGATCATTATAGTTTCAGAGGAGTAGTCGCTACAAGTTTTAAACTCTATGCAAACAAAGATGGCCGCCATGATTAAAGCCAAATCAAATAAGGATCAACATCATGTCATGCTGATAATTTTAGAAAAAGTCCCATATCAATATCACTTATAGTTTTCAAGAAGTAGTCGCTACAAACTGTTTTTTCCGGGCCACCTGACATTTTGCTAGGATCAATAAGACATCAAGAGCAACATTCTTGTGAAGTTTCATGAACATGTGTCAAGTAGTTTCAGAGGAGTAGTCGGTACAAGTTTTAACTATATAACACTATGTAAACAAAGATGGCCGCTGGCCGCCAAGTTTAACATTGAATCGATGATTTTCGACAAGGACCGACATGTCATGTATATCATTTTAGAAAAAGTCCCATATCAATATCACTTATAGTTTTCAAGAATTAGTCGCTACAAATTTGTTTCTTAAAAATCTATTTTTAGCCATGGTGGCCATCTTGAATTTCGGGCTGACCTGGAATTTTGTTAGGATCAACTACACATCAAGAGCAACATTTCTGTGAAGTATCATGACAATCCTTCTAGTAGTTTCAGTGGAGTAGTCGCTACAAGTATTTAATATATAACTCTATGTAAACAAAGATGGTGGCCGCTGCCAGCCATGCTTAATGTCAAATCAAAATGATTTTCGACAAGGACAAACATCATGCCATGCTGATCATTTTATAAAAAGTCCCATATCAATATCACTTACAGTCCCATATCAATATCGCTTATAGTTTTCAAGAAGTAGTCGCTACAAACTTGTTTTTTAAAAATCTATTTTTAGCTTTGGTGGCCTTCTTTGATTTCACATCAACATGAATTTCTTCTAGGATCAACTACACTTCATGGGCAACATTTCTGTAAAGTTTCATGAAAATCCATCTCGTAGTTTTAGAGGAGTAGTCGCCGCAAAGTAGTCGCCGCAAAAAATAAATACGGACGGACAGACGACGGACACCCTATGCACCACAGCATAAGCTCTGCTGATCTCTGATCAGTAGAGCTAAAAACAAGAGACCCAAGAGGCCCTATGGATACTCTACTGGCTAAAGATAAAGTTTACGTGAAAGGGACCATAACTTTTTCACAAAATCATTCAACCAGAACATGGCTATGATATATACAACTAGGCTTGGTACTGATCAGCCATGCCAAGTTTCGTTGAATTGCAGCCAGAGATTCAGGAGAAGTAGTCTGTACAAACAGCAACTTATTTCCTTATATAAGCAGTAGCGATAAACGGACCCATTCCCAATCGTAATGTGAATGGCCATATAAAACCATGCAAACACAAATGCAGTACAGTTCAACTTCAGACACCCACCAAACTGGCAACGTGGTACTAACCTGGCGAATGCCTTCCTTAACTGCTTAGCAATCTACTGAAACTTCGGGAAAACCAAGCAACCTGCAATGCTTCAGCAAAGCGAAGTACCGCAACACTGAAATAGAAAGCATTCAAACTGTGAAGATATTATAACAGCATGCTGTTAGTAAACATATTAAGGACTATTGGTCAGCCATCTTTGATCCAAAAAATCCAAAATCGATGAGATATGGTCAAGTGAATTTTTCAACGATGTACGCATTTTAGGCACGAGCAATGTCAACCATATAGTACATGACAGTAATTCAACACTATTGCCGTTAACATAATATTAGAAAGAATACTTATATGGCAGAAATTGTGCGCTTTATATTCGAAAAGTTTGGTACAGTTTTACTCAAAATTATTGTTTCTTTATGTGAAATAAACTGGTCCATAAAATAGTCCATTTATCCAGCGAGTGCAGACGAGACATCATATCTGAATAAAATAAGCCATGACCTGGACCCATTCCCAGAACAATGAGAGAAACCACTAACAAAGTTTGTGTATGAAAACCTTTAATGGGTCATAACAGGAACACAATAAAACGTTCAAATAGGCTTGGTAGTGACCATCCTAGCCAGGATTCGTTGAAATCCGACCATTGGATCACCAGAGTTAATTCGGACAAAGTTTGTGCATTAAAACCTTGAAAGGGCCAAAAATCATTCAACCATAACATGGCAATGACAGGTGCAACCTGTGGCCAAGATTCTTTGAAATCCGACAACGAGTTCATGAAGACTAATGACAATTTCAGACTGCACACCATTCGCGGTTAAAAACTAATATCCGAGGTAAACTACAACAAAACTTCAAGCGAACGCTGTGATGTAATCAACAAATAATTAATCGCCAAAGGAATGTCACATTTACGGCACTTTCAATTACGCTTACATAAAGAAAGATGTAATAAACAGAATTTATAAGATATCACAACAATGCGCATATCACCTGTATGGAACGCCAATGCTGCCTTCTGATGGTACTGGTCCGTATGTTCTGTGCATTTACCAAGTTGTTCTGTGTTAACTACATTTTGTCCTGTAGAAACATCATTTTGTTCTGTACATTTGTCATTATGTTATGTGCATTTACTAACTCGTTCTGTACTAACGACATTTTGTTGTGTGCATACATCATTTCGTTCTGTGCATTTGTCATTATGTTATGTAATAACGACATTTTGTTGTGTGCATACATCATTTCGTTCTGTGCATTTGTCATTATGTTATGTACTTACGACATTTTGTTGTGTGCATACATCATTTCGTTCTGTGCATTTGTCATTATGTTATGTACTAACGACATTTTGTTGTGTGCATACATCATTTCGTTCTGTGCATTTGTCATTATGTTATGTACTTACGACATTTTGTTGTGTGCATACATCATTTCGTTCTGTGCATTTGTCATTATTTTATGTACTAACGACATTTTGCTGTGTGCATACATCATTTCGTTATGTGCATTTGTCATTATGTTATGTGCATTTACTAACTCGTTCTGTACTAACGACATTTTGTTGTGTGCATACATCATTTCGTTCTGTGCATTTGTCATTATGTTATGTACTAACGACATTTTGTTGTGTGCATACATCATTTCGTTCAGTGCATTTGTCATTATGTTATGTGCAGTTACTAACTCGTTCTGTACGAACGACATTTTGTTGTGTGCATACATCATTTCGTTCTGTGCATTTGTCATTATGTTATGTGCATTTACCTACTCGTTCTGTACTAACGACATTTTGTTGTGTGCATACATCATTTCGTTCTGTGCATTTGTCATTATGTTATGTACTAACGACATTTTGTTGTGTGATTACATCATTTCGTTCTGTGCATTTGTCATTATGTTATGTGCATTTACTAACTCGTTCTGTACTAACGACATTTTGTTGTGTGCATACATCATTTCGTTCTGTGCATTTGTCATTATGTTATGTACTAACGACATTTTGATGTGTGCATACATCATTTTAATATCTACGTTTTATGCCTTGAATCGCATACGTATAAATAATTCAGGAACGATAATTCGTATATTAAGCATGTCACTTATTCAGTAACGATAATCCAGTAAACTACTACTACGTTGTCTGTCCTTGAATCTCATACGTGTAAATAATTCAGGAACGATAATTCGTATATTAGGCGTGTCAATAATTCAGGAACGATAATCGTTAGTGACACGTATAATAGAAGTGACAATGGGAAACGTATCTACTGCTGCGTTGTCTGTACTTGAATCGTATACGTGTAAATAATTCAGGAACGATAATTCGTATATTAGGCATGTCAATAATTCAGGAACGGTAATCGTTAGTGACACGTATAATAGAAGTGAGAATGGGAAACGTATCTACCACTACGTTGTCTGTACTTGAATCGCATAAGTGTAAATAATTCAGGAACGATAATCATTAAAAAAAACACGTAAGATATGATACATTTTCTTTCTTTAATTACTGACAAGCACATTAATATATGTTTAATATATCACAATGACAATGTCTAATATAAGAACGTTTAAGATACTGTTTCTTGACCATTTGGGAAAGAACACTTACAAACATATATATAATATAACCAATACATTACAAAAATTAAACTTTATACGACTTTATATAAAATTGGCAAAAAATATGAACTCATAACAGTATAATGTAAATATTACGGCGTGATAACCGCTATCGACCTACTCTTACGGTTGTGCTATTATTACATAAGTGTCAATAGACACTCCGTTTTTCCGCACCGGTGTACCGTATGACTACCCCCGGTGTTACCCCTTTCGTTGCCCAGTGTAATGTATCCGAACATAATAACGATGTTTGCACATAACGAAATGATGTATGCACAAGACAAAATGGCGTCAGAACGGAACAACTTAGTAAATGCACACAACGACTTATCAAATGTACATCACAACTTACAAAATGTACAGAACGAGTTAGTAAATGCACATAACATAATGACAAATGCACAGAACGAAATGATGTATGCACACAACAAAATGTCGTTAGTACATAACATAATGACAAATGCACAGAACGAAATGATATATGCACACAACAAAATGTCGTTAGTACATAACATAATGACAAATGCACAGAACGAAATGATGTATGCACACAACAAAATGTCGTTAGTACAGAACGAGTTAGTAAATGCACATAACATAATGACAAATGCACAGAACGAAATGATGTATGCACACAACAAAATGTCGTTAGTACATAACATAATGACAAATGTACAGAACGAAATGATGTATGCACACAACAAAATGTCGTTAGTACAGAACGAGTTAGTAAATGCACATAACATAATGACAAATGCACAGAACGAAATGATGTATGCACACAACAAAATGTCGTTAGTACATAACATAATGACAAATGCACAGAACGAAATGATGTATGCACACAACAAAATGTCGTTAGTACAGAACGAGTTAGTAAATGCACATAACATAATGACAAATGCACAGAACGAAATGATGTATGCACACAACAAAATGTCGTTAGTACATAACATAATGACAAATGCACAGAACGAAATGATGTATGCACACAACAAAATGTCGTTAGTACAGAACGAGGTAGTAAATGCACATAACATAATGACAAATGTACAGAACAAAATGATGTTTCTACAGGACAAAATGTAGTTAACACAGAACAACTTGGTAAATGCACAGAACATACGGACCAGTACCATCAGAAGGCAGCATTGGCGTTCCATACACCTGACCGTGTGAAAACATTTGAATCACATCACTACGGAATCCTGTTCGTGCCATATTAGAACCTCGTGTTTTCGGGGCGAAAACACAAAAACGCGAGAAAGATTAACGCCCTAGTAATTGAACGTGAAAACGCGAAAACTCGACGTTTTGTGCGAAAACGCGACGCGAAAACACGTTAATCATCGAGTAAAATTTCGTAGTTTGTTATAAAATCTGGCAGGTCGAAAACACGAAAATAGATTATAAACCTCGCGTTTTCGCGTTTTCGCCCCAGGACGATTTTGACGAGAGATTATTTTGCCGAGACAAATATACGGGACTAAATGTTCGTCTTTGTTTACATCATCACCGTACGCATTTCCCGCCAGACACACGGTCATAATTATATACTCGACAAAATGGTCCGGAGGCGAAAACGCGAGGTTTTAAATCTAAAATCTCGTGTTTTCGTGTTTTCGACTTGACAAGTTTGATAGCAAACTACGAAATTTAACACGAAAACACGATAATTATTAACGGGTTTTCACGTCACGTTCGCGTTTTCGTGTTTTCGCCCCGAAAACATGGCACGAACAGGATTCCGTACATCACTGCGCATAATGGTCAGATACCACTATTGATTTGGGGCTTCTGATTGGTTGAAAAAAGTATAGGGTCTATTAGGGCATATAGTCAGATTGTAAGGAAGATTCTGATTGGATTAAATTACCCAAATCATAACAAATCCCCATAAAACATCAAAATATTGTGTTTCCATCATAAAACATGTTGATTTAGGATATTTTGACTGAAATTTGCATTTTTATGGATACAATTTTACTGAGAGTATATTTGCAAAAAGTAAAATTTCTTTACTGCCATTCTGGGGGTGGCCACCTTCAGTGAACTATTAGAGGCTGAAAGCATCAGATTATTCCCAATTTGCTGGTCATTTTTGAGTGTCTCTAAGATAGTTCTTTAAAAACAGTTAGGTTTTATCATCCGTTCCGATATAGGAATAGGGGTTGTAGGCCAAAAGGCTATAATGGAGACCTATGGGAAATGCAATAGTGGTATATGACCTAAAGCTAGATTCTGCATGTGGTAAAAGTGAAAGTAGACATACTTTTTTTCTAACACAATGATTTGAAAGTGTGAGAAATGTTGAATTATGTTGTATTTTGACTTTTCTTGTAACTTTTTAAATGATTTTTAAATATTTGAAAGTTTTATGATGCAATATAGGTAATTTAAATTCTTTTATTAAGGTTGTGGACACAAAATTAGCCAAACCTGACACCTGGTATACACAATTGGCCTGTAATGCACCTATTTGACACAATTAAAGGTATATCTAGTAAGTTTATTAATTTATGAGGGCTTTGCATACATTTTTTTGGCAAAAATGTCAGAAAGCGACAAGCTGCGTCTGTCTGCTAAGATGTTGAAACGGCGCTTATGTCTGTTTTGAAAAAGCTGTTGAGGTAAACTCTGACTCTGAGTTCATCGCGTCTTGACGGTTAGTGTTGACATGCAAATATCTTATGCGGTTTAATACATTTTACAAATTAAATAATTTAGTTGGCAAAAAATATGATATTTTCTTTTTTTTTTTAAAGTTTTTATCTACCCCACCCCCTTCATTTTAATGAATTTTCATGGATCTGTACTGTCAACAGTGCTTCTTGGCTGCATGGCTGCATGAAAATGACCTGTAAAGGTGGCACAAACAATATTTGAAAAAAAATTACATTAAATTGTACAATTACAGGCAATCTTGTGTAATGAGCATATTGTAAAACATGGCATGGCCTTAAAAATGGAGTTGGGGAGAATATTCTCAGAATTATTTTTTGTCATTTTTAAAGTGAAAAGTTGCATTTTCTTGATGGTTTCACATATATAAACTGCTGCATAATGTTAATTAATCAATTTGAAGGCAGAGTTTGAATATATACAAAAACAATGGCATTTTTTGGGTAAAATCTGCTATTTTGAGCCCTGAAAATCACAAATATAATTTTTCAGTAGAAATGATTTTCAAGAGAGCTTCAACTGGTTGAAAATCACATGTTATTGATGAAATCAATTCAAAATCACTTTATTTCAAACAAAAGATTGGAACGGTTGTCGAGATATGGCATTTTGAAGATTCTGGATTTACGCGTAAAAATCGCATGAATTTGACATCAGCCGAAGCCCTTTAAAGCCCTCATAATTTGTAGAAAAGTATTTTTTTCTAAAATCAAAAGACACAATTTTCCTCAGAATGAATGTATGAAACAATTTAGCCAGAAAAAACAAACTTCAGTTAGGTTTGAATGTCTATTTAGTCCAGATACCACTATTGATTTGGGGCTTCTGATTGGTTGAAAAAAGTATAGGGTCTATTAGGGCATATAGTCAGATTGTAAGGAAGATTCTGATTGGATTAAATTACCCAAATCATAACAAATCCCCATAAAACATCAAAATATTGTGTTTCCATCATAAAACATGTTGATTTAGGATATTTTGACTGAAATTTGCATTTTTATGGATACAATTTTACTGAGAGTATATTTGCAAAAAGTAAAATTTCTTTACTGCCATTCTGGGGGTGGCCACCTTC
This sequence comes from Cyrtodaria siliqua, assembly GCA_037043455.1. Classification (NCBI taxonomy): domain Eukaryota; kingdom Metazoa; phylum Mollusca; class Bivalvia; order Adapedonta; family Hiatellidae; genus Cyrtodaria; species Cyrtodaria siliqua. The sequence continues at coordinate 658,928 of JAWPHD010000099.1, forward strand.
AGTGAACTATTAGAGGCTGAAAGCATCAGATTATCCCCAATTTGCTGGTCATTTTTGAGTGTCTCTAAGATAGTTCTTTAAAAACAGTTAGGTTTTATCATCCGTTCCGATATAGGAATAGGGGTTGTAGGCCAAAAGGCTATAATGGAGACCTATGGGAAATGCAATAGTGGTATATGACCTAATACTTTATGTGGTGCCGTTCTGGCTATGCATAGTATGTACATATAAACCAATGTATTTTTTAGAATGGTTTTCGGAATAAACATTTCTGCAAGACATGGATAAGAAATGATCATTCTACACTTTAGGTATGTTGTAAATTTATAACAATCAGTGTATTAGTTACGCCGCAGGACGATGCATATCAGAAGTGGACTCACTGTAGACGAAGGGTATTTTGTACACTAGCTAACAGTATATAAACAGGCTAGCTCTGGCAGCAGCTCAACAGTTGAGTTTAGTTCTATTTAGATCAGTTTCAGTATTCTTTATTAAAGTTAATTTAGATTTGGATGCTTTACACAGTAGGGTGCTCATTCAAAATAACAGTGAAATTGGATATGTGGACTAAACCGGAAATATTGGAAATTAATTTAGACTGAAAGGACATTTGCTGTTTTGGGATTAAAGAGACATTTACTGTTTTGGATTAAAGAGACACTTACTTTTTTGGATTAAAGATACGCTTGCTAATCTGAATTAAGGAAATTGGATAATTTTATTTGGACTTAATTCAAATTTGGATATTAATGAAAAACTGGATTTGTGTTTTCTGTAAGTGAATATTTTATATAAATAAATCTGTTAATTATAATTTTGTGTGGTTGGTTTTGCTTCCTTTCTTGTTACATTTTACTCATAACAGAAAGTGTGGCTCGTCCGGGATAGAAATGTTTTCGGTGCCTTGATCATGTATACATTGACTTTGGCAATAATAAAATAATAAATAAATAATAAAAGCACAAAAATAATTGCACATTTTGTACATTTTCAATATTATAAAGAGTGAAATAAGCTACAATCAAAATGGTTTTTGAACTTGAGAATTCACTTAAAAACGATGAATTACTCTTGCTTGCAAAACATTATAAGCTATCGAAATGTATTATTTTTGAGAAAATCTGAGATTAAAAATATTTTGGTGCATTTTTTGGTTGATGAAGAATTGGAGAGGAAGCATTAAATTTGTTGGTGGAAACAGAATATGATTTAAAATTAAAAGAAACCGAATCAGAAAAACGAAAAGTGAAAAACAAATGAAGGAAAATGAAGCAAAAGAAATTGAATTGAGTTAACTAGAAAACGAAGAAAGAAGAACAAAGAGAAACAGATATAGAATTGGAAAAATTGAATTTGAAAACGAAATGAGAGAAAAAGAAATGACATTACAGAAATTTGAATTAGATAAGCACAAATTGAATTTGGCAAGCAAGGCAAGTTCACCTTCACCGCCACCCATCTACTTTTGATTTTATTAAACATATTAGATTCGTAGAAAAGGAAATTGACAAATATTTTCTTCATTTTGAGAAAATTGCTGAAAATTTGAAATGGCCAATAGAACATTATATCATTATCCCAAATTACTTGCAATTATTGCAAAAGAAAGGTCACCTCATTTCTGAGTGCTTTACTTTGAAAAGGAAGCAACAAAAAAAAAAGGTGTAAAACCTATTGGTCTCACCTCTTTAAGGAAATAATGCAAGTTTTGGGGTCAAAAAGTCCCAGTCTGATTCTGTTATGGAGACTTATGAACCATTCATGTCTGAAGGCTCTATATCACTTATTGGTGATTCGACCAAGCCTATCCTTATTAAAATATTACGTGACACATGAGCAACTCAATCATTATAATTAGCCGATACGCAGCCTTTTTCTGAGAAGACTTATTCTGATACTAATGTACTTATTTAAGGGATAGAGTGCGGTTATTTGACTGTCCCTCTCCATAATATTTGTTTGTCATCAGATTTGGTTACTGGACCTGTGGCTGTGGGAATAATATCTTCTTTGCCATTTAAAGGTGTCCATTTGTTTCTAGGCAATGATCTATCTGGAGATAAGGTCGTGGTTAATCCACTTGTATCTGACAAGCCTTCTTTGGTTTAATCCCCTGATACCGTTGAACAGGAAATACCTGATTTGTATCCGGCTTTTGAAGTTACCCTGGCAAAAAGAGCCATTCAGAATGATCCTTCTTCTGACATCAACTTGGCTGATACTTTTATTGGTCAGTCTTTAAATACAGAGGTTAACACATTTCTTGATATTAGCCTGAATCTCAGACGGACTACAGTGAAAATAACATTCACTTACCAGATCATTCTCCTTCTATTAGTTTGAATGACAAAGATCATGACAAACTAACTTATATGTGAACATCATAGAGATCCTGCGATTTCTAGCTTATTTGATAGGGTCATTAGTGAAGAAGAAGCTTCACAAGTTCCAGTTTGTTATTTTACTTAAATGGGATCCTGATGAGTAAATGGCGACCACTTGATGTCCCCGCTGATGATGAATGGACAGTCAATTACCAAATTATGGTTCCTAGTTCATAATTGTCAGGCAATTCTCAGTTTGGCCTTTGAAACTCCTTTGTCTGGTCACTTAGGTGTCAATTAGACATATCACAAGATTTTGTGTCATTTTTATTGGCCAAATCTCAAAAGGGTGTTGCACAATACTGTAGGTCTTGTCATGCATGTGAATTGGTAGGAAAGCCCAATCAGAAGATTCCCAAAGCCCATCTTCAACGTATTCCTGCATTTGATGAACCTTTCAGTAGAATAATCCTGGACTGTGTTGGCCCATTGCCTAAGACTAAGTCTGGTAATCAATATCTGTTGACGATTATGTGTGCGTCAACAAGATTTCCTGAAGCCATTCCACTTGGGAATATTAAGACAAAGTATATTGTGAAAGATCTTGTCAAGTTTTTCACATTAGTTGGCCTTCCAAAATATGTCCAGTCTGATCAAGGGTCAAATTTCATGTCTGGCAACGGCAACGATTGGGTTATGCATGTGAAATAAGAAGATACGAGCATGTGGTTGGTAAGGGACTCATATTTATCTGATTTTGATTTGGACCATAAAAGAGGTGAAAGAAAAAAGTGAAATTAGTTGACATTCTTGTATTTTTATATACATGTACTACAACACTATTTCTTCTTCTCTCTATCCCTCTTCTCTCTCTCCTGTAGGTGAGGGGTTGGGGTGGTGAGGGTCCTGTGATACAGCCCGTTTGTATGTGCGTCGAAAAACCCAGCTCATTGTATTCATTCATTCATGTTGAGCTGTTTGTGTGTGTAAGAGATTGTTGTTTTCAAATACAGACTAGCTAACACAAATAAACGACACTATTCTGCGCATAGTTTAATTCGATTCATTATACAGCATGTTACTGACCATATCTCAAATGCAAAATTCGCTAATGCATGTTCTTAATAAAGTAAATTACGTGTGATGAAACAGATTCAATGGAAGGGGCGAGTATTATTCAAACTGTGACTTTGTATTGGTCTGTAAGCAGAATGTACATTTGTATTGGTCTGTAAGCAGGGTGTACATTTGTATTGTTCTGTAAGCAGAGTGTATATTTGTATTGGTCTGTAAGCAGAGTGTACATTTGTATTGGTCTGTAAGCAGAGAGTACATTTGTATTGGTCTGTAAGCAGAGTGTACATTTGTATTGGTCTGTAAGCAGAGTATACATTTGTATTGGTCTGTATGCAGGGTGTACATTTGTATTGGTCTGTAAGCACAGTGTACATTTTTAAATTAGCACGAACATTGGTGTTTTTCACTCGGTCTCGAAATGTAAGTATTACAAGTAAATGTATTACCAGAACATTTACTGAATGAACCAATTAAACAATGAATTATATTTATTTCACAATAGTAATTTTATCATGACAACATTAGTATTATTCGCTAGGTAAATGTTAGTAACTACACTATTGACTTACTACATGTTCTGCTCTCGTTAATACTATGGTAGGCTTCGACAAATAACTTGTTAAACTGGGTAGTAAGTATACATGTATACACATTTAGCGAAACAAGTTTTAAAATATACAAAATGTATGCATTAATAGTGATATATCTGTAAGAAACTTTCCTTCGCCGGCAGAGTTTGAGTTCCTCAAAATAGCAAACAAAAATTGCAAAATGCGTGGAGTTGAATCGGAAAACACAAGATATCAGTCAACTAGTTAATAAAGTGCATGTTTTCCGGAATTCCCTATGAATGTCGAACGTTTACCTTCTTCTTGCGCATAGTTAGGATGTTTGAACACATGTTATGACGTAAACTTTTACCTCAATGT